>JBBDGP010000119.1:797500-1458937 GCA_037952835.1 Lithobates septentrionalis | reverse complement strand
GGAAGCAGAGGTCTCAGTAAAACAATTGTGAAAACAACAATATAGGATTGAATCAAGCTTAGTAGAGGTAGAAGCAAAATTAGAAATAATTGAAAAGGCTTTATTAAGGTAAACTAGGGATGGTAATACCCTAGAGACCGGTGCAGTGATCCCACAGAGACATAAACCCGTGACACCTAATTGCATAATATGCATATAAGTTAAGGAGGGCCAAAGACAATACCACATGGTTGGGTGAAAACATGTGGATAGAGGGCGGGTAGCCAGGGTAAGGGTGTCTGGCCGACCTAATGGGCATCTGTCTCGGAGGGTTGCATCGGGGCTGAAAATTAGCCATAATAATATAAAGGGGTAGAATTACATATACTAGAGGCCCCCCCAAAGAAACACACAAAATTGTGTGTCAGTGGGGGTTGATTAAAATTGAAGGGTGGAACAAAATGGGGTCCACATGGTGGGGGGCATTGGTGGCCCTACCACTAAGACAGGCTACCCAGATGTCCCACTCGACAAAAGGACGGGTGTGTTATCCACCCAATGTATACGATTAAGGCAAAGGGCCTCTCTAAAGTAAGATATAAAGGTAGCAAGAGTGCATATGTACCATCATCCAGAAATCAATATCAAAAAAGCGGTTGGAAGCCTGATCCCCAGTCAGGCGACCAAAAATGGAGCATATTGGACTATTACGGTACAGTAATTAGGGTAATCATAAGAGCAAGTAACGACAATAATAAAATATAATACATTTATTGATGCAACGGACAGAACATGGTAATACAAGAACATTTAATAAAAGTACAGGTATATCACCAATGGATTCAATAGTATACAGTACAGCACAAAATCTCAGATATCATATTCCTCGACTAGTTTCGCGGACACAATCCGCTTCATCAGGGAGGTTATCTGGAGATAAGTTTTTCTGACTAAACAGTCTGAACCTGACAATTAAAGATATACAGGATTTATAAAGATACATGATCAGACAATTTATGTTCCAGTATCAAAATATACAGATAGATAATGAAAATAAGGGAGGGGGAGGGGGAGAACAAATCTGCTTACCCAGGTCCCAGCAGACCCCAGGCGCAAGGCCCCAACACCAGCGAATGATCTCCCACGGCAGCCTGGGGGAGCTAACAAGATAACAGGGTAGTAAGGATAAATGTATATCGAAATTAAGGTAACCCAGATTGCCAAATACAAGGGAAGTGAAACATAAAAAAGTGAGTATAGGGAAAGGGTGGTGAACTGGGGGGTTGATGGGTGAAAGTGTGAAGGATGTCAATAATTGAATCGTATTGTGTAAGGAATAGAGGTTTCAGGGTGACCAACCATTAGGAAGAGGTGATGATGAACAAGGCATAAGGTGTAATATAGGTGGAAGGGTAAACGGGTGAGGAGAAGGGGCCGTGGAAAGGGAGGGGGGTTAGGGGTGAAGAGGGGGAGGGGGGAGGGGATGAGAAGGAGGGGTAGTGGGGGGATTGGAAGGGAAACGGGGGGGGAGGTGGGGGGGGGAAGGAAGGAAAAGAAAAAAGGGGGGAAAAAAGGAGGCGGGAAAAAGATTAGAGGGGTGAAGGGGGGTGGGGAGAGAAGGGGGAAAGAAGGGGGGGGGAGAGAAGGGGAGAGGGAAGGAGGAGGGTGGGGTGGAGGGTAAGGGGAGAGTGAGAGGGGGATGCAATAGTGAACATATGGGTAAATAGGGGGCAAAAAGTACCTGATAATAGTAAAAACATGGAAGGGTTCCGAAGGGGACACCCTGCTAGAGACTGGCTCCATGATAAGGTAAAAGAAGGGGTGATAATGAGGACTGCAAGCGATGGGCAAACATAAACCAAGGCATGTAAACCTAAGCCTAGGCCAGCTGTAAGGTAAAATAGAGTAGTTTAGAGATACATGATGTTAGTGCCCAGGGGTATGGGACTTAAGTAAAGGGGTGGATAGGTACTTACTTGTACTAGTACTGGCTGAGGTAAAGGCACCCAAGGGCAGCAGACCGAACCGTCCGGCTAGCAGGCATAGCCTGCCATAAATAGCTCCCAACCCTGCCACGCTGCGCCGTGCGTCGGTGGGACGTCAGCGCATGACGTCACAGGGTCAGAGGTTCCACGCGGCGCGCGTGCGAAAGGATCGCGCGCGCACGCATGCGCACCGGCCGCAAGGCCAAAGGGACACCGTCCCAGCCAAGGCCGGTGCAAGAGGAGGGGGCGGTCCCGTGTAAGAGGCCGATCCCTCCACCAGGGACCTCACCAGGCCGCCGCGGGAGAGCACAGGGGAGGGGCCCGCGCCGGCGCCTGAAGCCAGGACCAGGACTGGGGAAGCAGAGGTCTCAGTAAACCAATTGTGAAAACAACAATATAGGATTGATCAAGCTTAGTAGAGGTAGAAGCAAAATTAGAAATAATTGAAAAGGCTTTATTAAGGTAAACTAGGGATGGTAATACCCTAGAGACCGGTGCAGTGATCCCACAGAGACATAAACCCGTGACACCTAATTGCATAATATGCATATAAGTTAAGGAGGGCCAAAGACAATACCACATGGTTGGGTGAAAACATGTGGATAGAGGGCGGGTAGCCAGGGTAAGGGTGTCTGGCCGACCTAATGGGCATCTGTCTCGGAGGGTTGCATCGGGGCTGAAAATTAGCCATAATAATATAAAGGGGTAGAATTACATATACTAGAGGCCCCCCCAAAGAAACACACAAAATTGTGTGTCAGTGGGGGTTGATTAAAATTGAAGGGTGGAACAAAATGGGGTCCACATGGTGGGGGGCATTGGTGGCCCTACCACTAAGACAGGCTACCCAGATGTCCCACTCGACAAAAGGACGGGTGTGTTATCCACCCAATGTATACGATTAAGGCAAAGGGCCTCTCTAAAGTAAGATATAAAGGTAGCAAGAGTGCATATGTACCATCATCCAGAAATCAATATCAAAAAAGCGGTTGGAAGCCTGATCCCCAGTCAGGCGACCAAAAATGGAGCATATTGGACTATTACGGTACAGTAATTAGGGTAATCATAAGAGCAAGTAACGACAATAATAAAAATATAATACATTTATTGATGCAACGGACAGAACATGGTAATACAAGAACATTTAATAAAAGTACAGGTATATCACCAATGGATTCAATAGTATACAGTACAGCACAAAATCTCAGATATCATATTCCTCGACTAGTTTCGCGGACACAATCCGCTTCATCAGGAGGTTATCTGGAGATAAGTTTTTCTGACTAAACAGTCTGAACCTGACAATTAAAAATATACAGGATTTATAAAGATACATGATCAGACAATTTATGTTCCAGTATCAAAATATACAGATAGATAATGAAAATAAGGGAGGGGAGGGGGGAGAACAAATCTGCTTACCCAGGTCCCAGCAGACCCCAGGCGCAAGGCCCCAACACCAGCGAATGATCTCCCACGGCAGCCTGGGGGAGCTAACAAGATAACAGGGTAGTAAGGATAAAATGTATATCGAAATTAAGGTAACCCAGATTGCCAAATACAAGGGGAAGTGAAACATAAAAAAGTGAGTATAGGGAAAGGGTGGTGACTGGGGGGGTTGATGGGTGAAAGTGTGAAGGATGTCAATAATTGAAATCGTATTGTGTAAGGAATAGAGGTTTCAGGGTGACCAACCAATTAGGAAGAGGTGATGATGAACAAGGCATAAGGTGTAATATAGGTGGAAGGGTAAACGGGTGAGGAGAAGGGGCCGTGGAAAGGGAGGGGGGTTAGGGTGAAGAGGGGGAGGGGGAGGGGATGAGAAGGAGGGGTAGTGGGGGATTGGAGGGAAACGGGGGGGAGGTGGGGGGGGGAAGGAAGGAAAAGAAAAAAGGGGGGAAAAAAGGAGGCGGGAAAAATGATTCCTCACTCTCCCCTTACCCTCCACCCCACCCTCCTCCTTCCCTCTCCCCTTCTCTCCCCCCCCCCTTCTTTCCCCCTTCTCTCCCCACCCCCCTTCACCCCTCTAATCATTTTTCCCGCCTCCTTTTTTCCCCCCTTTTTTCTTTTTCCTTCCTTCCCCCCCACCTCCCCCCCGTTTCCCTTCCAATCCCCCACTACCCCTCCTTCTTCATCCCCTCCCCCTCCCCCTCTTCACCCCTAACCCCCCTCCCTTTCCACGGCCCCTTCTCCTCACCCGTTTACCCTTCCACCTATATTACACCTTATGCCTTGTCATCATCACCTCTTCCTAATTGGTTGGTCACCCTGAAACCTCTATTCCTTACACAATACGATTTCAATTATTGACATCCTTCACACTTTCACCCATCAACCCCCCCAGTCACCACCCTTTCCCTATACTCACTTTTTTATGTTTCACTTCCCCTTGTATTTGGCAATCTGGGTTACCTTAATTTCGATATACATTTATCCTTACTACCCTGTTATCTTGTTAGCTCCCCCAGGCTGCCGTGGGAGATCATTCGCTGGTGTTGGGGCCTTGCGCCTGGGGTCTGCTGGGACCTGGGTAAGCAGATTTGTTCTCCCCCCTCCCCCTCCCTTATTTTCATTATCTATCTGTATATTTTGATACTGGAACATAAATTGTCTGATCATGTATCTTTATAAATCCTGTATATTTTTAATTGTCAGGTTCAGACTGTTTAGTCAGAAAAACTTATCTCCAGATAACCTCCTGATGAAGCGGATTGTGTCCGCGAAACTAGTCGAGGAATATGATATCTGAGATTTTGTGCTGTACTGTATACTATTGAATCCATTGGTGATATACCTGTACTTTTATTAAATGTTCTTGTATTACCATGTTCTGTCCGTTGCATCAATAAATGTATTATATTTTATTATTGTCGTTACTTGCTCTTATGATTACCCTAATTACTGTACCGTAATAGTCCAATATGCTCCATTTTTGGTCGCCTGACTGGGGATCAGGCTTCCAACCGCTTTTTTGATATTGATTTCTGGATGATGGTACATATGCACTCTTGCTACCTTTATATCTTACTTTAGAGAGGCCCTTTGCCTTAATCGTATACATTGGGTGGATAACACACCCGTCCTTTTGTCGAGTGGGACATCTGGGTAGCCTGTCTTAGTGGTAGGGCCACCAATGCCCCCCACCATGTGGACCCCATTTTGTTCCACCCTTCAATTTTAATCAACCCCCACTGACACACAATTTTGTGTGTTTCTTTGGGGGGGCCTCTAGTATATGTAATTCTACCCCTTTATATTATTATGGCTAATTTTCAGCCCCGATGCAACCCTCCGAGACAGATGCCCATTAGGTCGGCCAGACACCCTTACCCTGGCTACCCGCCCTCTATCCACATGTTTTCACCCAACCATGTGGTATTGTCTTTGGCCCTCCTTAACTTATATGCATATTATGCAATTAGGTGTCACGGGTTTATGTCTCTGTGGGATCACTGCACCGGTCTCTAGGGTATTACCATCCCTAGTTTACCTTAATAAAGCCTTTTCAATTATTTCTAATTTTGCTTCTACCTCTACTAAGCTTGATCAATCCTATATTGTTGTTTTCACAATTGGTTTACTGAGACCTCTGCTTCCCCAGTCCTGGTCCTGGCTTCAGGCGCCGGCGCGGGCCCCTCCCCCTGTGCTCTCCCGCGGCGGCCTGGTGAGGTCCCTGGTGGAGGGATCGGCCTCTTACACGGGACCGCCCCCTCCTCTTGCACCGGCCTTGGCTGGGACGGTGTCCCTTTGGCCTTGCGGCCGGTGCGCATGCGTGCGCGCGCGATCCTTTCGCACGCGCGCCGTGTGGAACCTCTGACCCTGTGACGTCATGCGCTGACGTCCCACCGACGCACGGCGCAGCGTGGCAGGGTTGGGAGCTATTTATGGCAGGCTATGCCTGCTAGCCGGACGGTTCGGTCTGCTGCCCTTGGGTGCCTTTACCTCAGCCAGTACTAGTACAAGTAAGTACCTATCCACCCCTTTACTTAAGTCCCATACCCCTGGGCACTAACATCATGTATCTCTAAACTACTCTATTTTACCTTACAGCTGGCCTAGGCTTAGGTTTACATGCCTTGGTTTATGTTTGCCCATCGCTTGCAGTCCTCATTATCACCCCTTCTTTTACCTTATCATGGAGCCAGTCTCTAGCAGGGTGTCCCCTTCGGGAACCCTTCCATGTTTTTACTATTATCAGGTACTTTTTGCCCCCTATTTACCCATATGTTCACTAATTGCATCCCCCTCCTCACTCTCCCCTTACCCTCCACCCCACCCTCCTCCTTCCCTCTCCCCTTCTCTCCCCCCCCCTTCTTTCCCCCTTCTCTCCCCACCCCCCTTCACCCCTCTAATCATTTTTCCCGCCTCCTTTTTTCCCCCCTTTTTTCTTTTCCTTCCTTCCCCCCCCCACCTCCCCCCCCGTTTCCCTTCCAATCCCCCACTACCCCTCCTTCTCATCCCCTCCCCCTCCCCCTCTTCACCCCTAACCCCCCTCCCTTTCCACGGCCCCTTCTCCTCACCCGTTTACCCTTCCACCTATATTACACCTTATGCCTTGTTCATCATCACCTCTTCCTAATTGGTTGGTCACCCTTAAACCTCTATTCCTTACACAATACGATTTCAATTATTGACATCCTTCACACTTTCACCCATCAACCCCCCCAGTCACCACCCTTTCCCTATACTCACTTTTTTATGTTTCACTTCCCCTTGTATTTGGCAATCTGGGTTACCTTAATTTCGATATACATTTATCCTTACTACCCTGTTATCTTGTTAGCTCCCCCAGGCTGCCGTGGGAGATCATTCGCTGGTGTTGGGGCCTTGCGCCTGGGGTCTGCTGGGACCTGGGTAAGCAGATTTGTTCTCCCCCCTCCCCCTCCCTTATTTTCATTATCTATCTGTATATTTTGATACTGGAACATAAATTGTCTGATCATGTATCTTTATAAATCCTGTATATTTTTAATTGTCAGGTTCAGACTGTTTAGTCAGAAAAACTTATCTCCAGATAACCTCCTGATGAAGCGGATTGTGTCCGCGAAACTAGTCGAGGAATATGATATCTGAGATTTTGTGCTGTACTGTATACTATTGAATCCATTGGTGATATACCTGTACTTTTATTAAATGTTCTCGTATTACCATGTTCTGTCCGTTGCATCAATAAATGTATTATATTTTATTATTGTCGTTACTTGCTCTTATGATTACCCTAATTACTGTACCGTAATAGTCCAATATGCTCCATTTTTGGTCGCCTGACTGGGGATCAGGCTTCCAACCGCTTTTTTGATATTGATTTCTGGATGATGGTACATATGCACTCTTGCTACCTTTATATCTTACTTTAGAGAGGCCCTTTGCCTTAATCGTATACATTGGGTGGATAACACACCCGTCCTTTTGTCGAGTGGGACATCTGGGTAGCCTGTCTTAGTGGTAGGGCCACCAATGCCCCCCACCATGTGGACCCCATTTTGTTCCACCCTTCAATTTTAATCAACCCCCACTGACACACAATTGTGTGTGTTTCTTTGGGGGGGGCCTCTAGTATATGTAATTCTACCCCTTTATATTATTATGGCTAATTTTCAGCCCTGATGCAACCCTCCGAGACAGATGCCCATTAGGTCGGCCAGACACCCTTACCCTGGCTACCCGCCCTCTATCCACATGTTTTCACCCAACCATGTGGTATTGTCTTTGGCCCTCCTTAACTTATATGCATATTATGCAATTAGGTGTCACGGGTTTATGTCTCTGTGGGATCACTGCACCGGTCTCTAGGGTATTACCATCCCTAGTTTACCTTAATAAAGCCTTTTCAATTATTTCTAATTTTGCTTCTACCTCTACTAAGCTTGATCAATCCTATATTGTTATTTTCACAATTGTTTTACTGAGACCTCTGCTTCCCCAGTCCTGGTCCTGGCTTCAGGCGCCGGCGCGGGCCCCTCCCCCTGTGCTCTCCCGCGGCGGCCTGGTGAGGTCCCTGGTGGAGGGATCGGCCTCTTACACGGGACCGCCCCCTCCTCTTGCACCGGCCTTGGCTGGGACGGTGTCCCTTTGGCCTTGCGGCCGGTGCGCATGCGTGCGCGCGCGATCCTTTCGCACGCGCGCCGTGTGGAACCTCTGACCCTGTGACGTCATGCGCTGACGTCCCACCGACGCACGGCGCAGCGTGGCAGGGTTGGGAGCTATTTATGGCAGGCTATGCCTGCTAGCCGGACGGTTCGGTCTGCTGCCCTTGGGTGCCTTTACCTCAGCCAGTACTAGTACAAGTAAGTACCTATCCACCCCTTTACTTAAGTCCCATACCCCTGGGCACTAACATCATGTATCTCTAAACTACTCTATTTTACCTTACAGCTGGCCTAGGCTTAGGTTTACATGCCTTGGTTTATGTTTGCCCATCGCTTGCAGTCCTCATTATCACCCCTTCTTTTACCTTATCATGGAGCCAGTCTCTAGCAGGGTGTCCCCTTCGGGAACCCTTCCATGTTTTTACTATTATCAGGTACTTTTTGCCCCCTATTTACCCATATGTTCACTAATTGCATCCCCCTCCTCACTCTCCCCTTACCCTCCACCCCACCCTCCTCCTTCCCTCTCCCCTTCTCTCCCCCCCCCTTCTTTCCCCCTTCTCTCCCCACCCCCCTTCACCCCTCTAATCATTTTTCCCGCCTCCTTTTTTCCCCCCTTTTTTCTTTTCCTTCCTTCCCCCCCCCACCTCCCCCCCCGTTTCCCTTCCAATCCCCCACTACCCCTCCTTCTCATCCCCTCCCCCTCCCCCTCTTCACCCCTAACCCCCCTCCCTTTCCACGGCCCCTTCTCCTCACCCGTTTACCCTTCCACCTATATTACACCTTATGCCTTGTTCATCATCACCTCTTCCTAATTGGTTGGTCACCCTGAAACCTCTATTCCTTACACAATACGATTTCAATTATTGACATCCTTCACACTTTCACCCATCAACCCCCCCAGTCACCACCCTTTCCCTATACTCACTTTTTTATGTTTCACTTCCCCTTGTATTTGGCAATCTGGGTTACCTTAATTTCGATATACATTTATCCTTACTACCCTGTTATCTTGTTAGCTCCCCCAGGCTGCCGTGGGAGATCATTCGCTGGTGTTGGGGCCTTGCGCCTGGGGTCTGCTGGGACCTGGGTAAGCAGATTTGTTCTCCCCCCTCCCCCTCCCTTATTTTCATTATCTATCTGTATATTTTGATACTGGAACATAAATTGTCTGATCATGTATCTTTATAAATCCTGTATATTTTTAATTGTCAGGTTCAGACTGTTTAGTCAGAAAAACTTATCTCCAGATAACCTCCTGATGAAGCGGATTGTGTCCGCGAAACTAGTCGAGGAATATGATATCTGAGATTTTGTGCTGTACTGTATACTATTGAATCCATTGGTGATATACCTGTACTTTTATTAAATGTTCTTGTATTACCATGTTCTGTCCGTTGTATCAATAAATGTATTATATTTTATTATTGTCGTTACTTGCTCTTATGATTACCCTAATTACTGTACCGTAATAGTCCAATATGCTCCATTTTTGGTCGCCTGACTGGGGATCAGGCTTCCAATCGCTTTTTTGATATTGATTTCTGGATGATGGTACATATGCACTCTTGCTACCTTTATATCTTACTTTAGAGAGGCCCTTTGCCTTAAGACGGGACATTAGTCATTCCGGGTGGTCGTCATATGCCATCCTCCCAGAATGGCGCGATCTGTCACCAGCCATGTCCATTGGACACAGCTGATGACTGATCAGTGTACCGGCTCGCTGCCGGTACCATTTGATCGCTGTAACCAATCACAGCAGATCACATATCAATTGTAAACAATAGATAGCTTCCTTTCATACCATTCATTATACACAATCATGTTGCTAGCTGTAATTTGGTCACAGTGATCACATGGTACAGACAGGGCCAATCACAGCCCATTTGTACCATGTGATTAGCTGGGGTTTTTTTCAAAATGTATTTGCTTTTTATTTCGTTTATTTAGCAAAAAAAAAACTGTGGTAATTAAATACCACAAAACGAAAGCTTTATTTGTGTGAAAAAAAATGATAAAAATTTCAAATGGTTACAGTGTTACATGACCACGCAATTGTCAGTCATCAAATATGTCTAAAGCATAACAACATACAAAACACTATAAATAAAGTGCTCGTGCTCCGTGATATTACACTCAGTCCTTAATGAGGTTATTAACCACTTCAGCCCCGGAAGGATTTACCCCCTTCCTGACCAGAGCACTTTTTACAATTTGGCACTGCGTCGCTTTAACTGCTAATTGCGCGATCATGCAATGCTGTACCCAAACGAAATTTGTGTCCTTTTCTTCCCACAAATAGAGCTTTCTTTTGATGTTATTTGATCACCTCTGCGTGTTTTATTTTTTGCGCTATAAATGGAAAAAGACCGAAAATTTTGAAAAAAAATGACATTTTCTACTTTTTGTTATAAAAAAAAATCCAATAAACTCAATTTTATGTGATTTTTTTTTTTTTTTTTTTCGTAAAAAGTTTTTTATTTTGTAAGTAAAAAGTACAAATCATGAATAACAGAAACAAAATCAGCTTACATATCTTATACTTGTTAATCAACTACAGACCAATATCAAAGAGGAGTATAGGAGACTTCCCCAAACGGGGACAGGTACATTAAGGACATACATGGAGCCATAGGCTGTGAACTAAATAGAAGCTTAGTAGGGCCTAATAGAGTTCTGGTAAGTGGCAGGATCTGAGAGACGAGCCATATAAATGAGAGCCCAACCCCGAACCCGGAGCCAACCGGCACACCACCCCAATGGGATCATACTGTGGACATGCCAGGTCATCTCCGGGCCAGGGTCAACCTCCCCTCGGCCCAACACCACAGCCCTCTTCTGACTATGTCTCTAGCCCCTTTCATACTATAATCACTTTATGGGGTACACACTCCGCATGCCAGACTGCTGTAATGCCTTCCCTTATAATGCCAACCAATGAGTCTGTTTTGAAAGAAAAGAACTAACAAAAAAAAAGGGGCTAGAGCATTAAAACCACAAACAAATATCTAGGCTTTTCCGTAGTCATCCTATAGAGGAGACAAGAGAGTCTCAAGCAAGAGAAGAGGAAGAGGAGTGAAAGGGCTAGAGTGCGGAAAAGAAAGAAAAAAAAAAGGTAGGGGGGGGAGATTAGTATGAGTACCAATCTGTCTAAGGAGCTTGTGGAGTGGTCGGAAACAATGGAACCTTATAAAAATTTGCCTAAGGCTCCCAGACGGCAAAGAACATTAATGTTTTGTCATTTATTTTTGCTACAACTTGTTCCTGCGTCATAATCCACGACACCTTCCTCTTAAAGCCCTTAAGCGAGACACTAGGTTTTTTCCAGGATTTTGCCAGAGAAATTTTAGCTCCTAATAGGATAAAGAACATTAATTTCTGCGAAAATTTAGGAATTCTTCCCACCCTTCCATTAAGCAACGCAACGGAGGGGTCAGGAGCGATCGTGTGTTGCAGGACAGTACTAATTGTGCTAAAAACTTTCCTCCAAAATGATCTGATTCGAGGACATGACCACCATATGTGCAACATAGTACCTTCCAGCTCGCATCCTCTAAAACAAAGGGGGGATGACCCCGGAAAGATGACCGAGATGCGAGCCGGAACATAATACTACCGTGTTATCACTTTAGCGCTGGCTTCTATTAAAGAGATGTTTAGAATGCCTTTAAAGGATCTTTTGAACCTGCTAAACCAGTCCTGCGACGTCCATGAATTGTCTAGGTCCTCCTCCCAGGCTCGAGCATAACCAGGCTTATCTGAAGAGGATTTTAAAGCAGTATAAATCAATGATATCTCTCCCCTCTGGACTTCAGTGTTGGAGCACCAATTTTCAAAGGGGGTCAATCCAGAATTCTTTTGGTGGCGTTTCCAGATTGTGTGTAGAAAATGGTTGATTTGGGAAAATCTAAAGAGCTCGGAATCTGGCATGTCTAATTCATTCCGACAGTGAGTCCGTTAGGGGAGATGAAATGACCAATCCTATACAATCCTTTATCCGTTCACCATTTAAAGGCCTTAATTACCATTCCCGGCTGAAACACTGGGTTATGGAACAGGTGATCTAGTGGCCTGATAGGAGAGATGAGGTTGTGATGTGAGAAGAGCTTCGTGCACATGGCTATAGAATGGGAGAGTGTGGGGGACAAAATTGCTGGCCTAACCTTAGGATCACACCAGAGAAGATAGTCTATAGTGTTCCGAGGGGTGACCCACCTTTCCATTGAAAGCCAACTTGGTTTAGGGCCATCGAAAAAAAGTTGTGCTGCCTGATAATAATGCCATAGGTCCGGTAGACCTAGACCACCCTGGCTTTTAAGGCGGTAAAGTAAACTGGAAGGACATCTGAACCCCTTACGGTTCCAGATAAAGCGGACGATCTCAGATTGGAATTTGAGAAGGGTCTTTTTCTTAATTGGAATCGGGAGGGAGCGAAAGAGATATAGCAGGCGAACTAGCCACCCGCTAAAAAACTGCAGCAAAAGTGCAACACAGGATGAAGTTCGGTTTCCTTCTAACATGTCTATTTCTCATTGCGTTCCCAAGAGATTGCTTTAGTGTTATACGTTGGGATAGTTAACGCCACTTTGGAGAAGACCCATCCATGAAGCTCCCTGGGACTCTTCCATCTCCAGGCTGCCAAAGTCTCCCCATTATTGCCGGTGTGCAATACAAGCTGGTTTGACCCTGACAGTATATGCTGATCTGGGTTCAAACCCTCCGGTAAGCCTCCATCTTTACGGGGAGTGGGCACTACACAACTTTTTTAAGGACACTGGGGTGCGGTGTATGGAATCGTTCTTTATATATTCACCACCCAATAAGACCCAATGTGTACATACTATGGACATAATAGCAACCAGCTGAAATAGAAACTTGTTATACCATATATTTTTTTCATAACTATTCGTACTGAACTACATGTTGTTGACGGTATATTGCACACCTTTTCATTAGTGGTGACCTTTGAGGTCCTTATTGTTTAATATTAGGTCACCGAATGACATTTATATTGTTTTGGATGCACCTTTGTCTTTATTGTAAATATTGGACAATCATATTATTCACCATTTTTCACATTTATACACTAAGGGTGTATTTTCATTTAGCGCTACACTTTTTGTTTCTTATTCCTCCAATATGTCCCTATGTTCTTTAGACAAGGAAGGAAGAGGCAGATCTTTGTGGAAACTATCCCGTTGTGGCTGTGAAGGGGAGTCAGAGGGTTTTTACAGGTTAGCATAAAATTGAGAGAAAGCTTCCATAATTTTTAGGGGATTTTGCGTCAAGTCTCCTGATATTGTCTTGATCTTGGGAAACGCTAAGGAGCATTGTTTGGTGTTGAGTTTGGCTGCTAGTCTGGAACCCATCCGGTCCGTTTGATAATAAAACTTAGCCCCCGTCCATCTTAAGTGCTTCTCAGCAGCTGAGGTCAGAGCTAGGTTAAGAGTGGTCCTAGATTTGTCAAGGGTCTCTAGAGAGTCGGATGTGGGTAGTCTCTTGTGGGCCCTGGCAGCTGCTCGGTATTCTGAGGTGAGTTTGATAATGTCTGCTTTGTGGGCCGCTCTGATATGAGAAGATAAGCTAATAATGTGTCCCCTAATAACCGATTTGTGGGCTGCCCAAGCGGTAGAGGGGGAGACATCCGCCGTTTGGTTAATTTGGAAGTAATCTTTTATGGCCTTAGCTATATCCAGACAGTTTATAGGGTCACTGAGGAGGGACTCCTGTAATCTCCAGCGAGGAAGGGCCCTTAGAGGGACCTGCTTTCTGGGCCAAAACCAGGACCATGGTGTGGTCTGACAGCGGGGAGTCAACAATCTTAGAGCTAAAGACAAGTGGGATAGTGCGCGCACGGGTAAAGATGTGGTCTATCCTGGCGAAAGAGTTGTGGGGAGCTGAAAAGTGAGTATAATCTTTTTTATGTGGATTCGTTTCCCTCCAGATATCGACCAGACCCTCATCAAATAGAAGAGCTGCTATTTTGGTGCTTTGTTTAGATGGGCGTTTAGGTTTAGATGTCCCGTTAGTACGTCTATCAAGTGCAGAGTCAAAGGCAATGTTCGAGTCCCCAAATAAAAATACAGTACCTTTGAGGTGAGCTTGTAGTTTTTTTAACATTAGGTCAAAGAACTTTCTTTGTCCTCTATTTGGAGCATAATACGACACGAACGTATAGAGTTCGCCATCGATGTAGCCCGATACTAGTAAGAAACGCCCTTGGGGGTCGACTATCTTCTCTGGCTGTGAAACATTCAGATGCTTGGCGAAGCAAATTGCTACCCCCTTGGTTTTGTTTTCTGCTGAGGCAAGGAAGAGCAGGGGATAGTGCTGGTGAAGAAAGGACGGCTTGTAACTCGCTGGGAAATGCGTCTCTTGTAGTAAGATGACGTCAGTATGCATAGTATGATAGGACTGAAAGATCTTTCTTCTTTTAATTGGGGAATTTAAGCCCTGTGTGTTGTGTGAGATAATTCTAAGAGGATGTTTCGGATCTTTAAAACTAGCCATAGTCCAGAGGGGAGGAAGCTATCATGCCACAACACCGCTTACCTGCTCCTGAAGAGCGTAAATCGCATTGAAGCCTAATTGGTGCAGCATAGCGTCCTCTAGAGCCTGGGATGAGGAGCCAGAGAAGTCCCTTGATTCCGGAAAAACCCATACTGGAGAGCCTAAGGAGAGAAAGGGGGGGGAAGGAAGAGTGAAGAGAGGAAAGAAGAAAAGTGCAAAAAAAGATATGCAGTGAGTGAAGACTAACAGTGAAATATCCAACATATCTGCTAAGTGTACTGAGGGGGTTGGGGGCACCAACCCTTCCCAGCCCAAAGAAAAGGAAGGACGTATGGTCCTACCTTTGCGGCCAATGAGGCCTGTGCCTCCCCTAAACAGGGAGGACAATGTAGAACCCAGGGGAACCGAGGTACTCCTGGGGTCTGTGAGCAGCGCACTGGGACCTCTTCGGCCCCAGTTCCTCATTTAAGCTAACTGAAGACCACATACGGGTCTATAATAAAACCAATGACAGAGCATATAATGATAGTAATAACTCTATGTCTAATAACCGTTAGAACCTTAAGTTACAAAAATAACCTTCAAACAGAAGTATAAGCTTGCCCCCTTATATATAAATAAGAAGGTTGAGCCCATTGTAACTTGGGAGGAGGTGGGAGGCCAGGGAACAGGACCAGCTCCCCCCAGGGAACCCCAAGGGCATAGTCATCCCCTCAGGGGACCCCCTGACAAACCCCCCCTGCCCCTCCCAGACCCATTGAAGAAGAAACTACGTAACCAAAACCAGTTCCTGTACGGTAACTTAACAGTGCAACCTCATGGTGATCAAGAGAAAAATAAAATTAACATTAAAAAGGGCCCAGTTAAGGGAAAAAGAGAAAAAAAAAAAAGGGGGGGGGGAAGGGGGGCCAAACCCCATCCATGAGATGTCACTTGACCCTTGAAACAAACAGGAGCAAAAACGTTCTTCAATGTGTCCAAAGACAGGCGACAGTCACCCTAGGGAATCTTTGATCCAGGAAAAAAAAGGGGAGGAAGAAGAGTCATGTGGGGAAGTTTTCTTTTGACCTCTTCGTGCTTTGTTTGAGCCAGGATGGTTGGAGAGGGCTTGCTGGAGGGGGTCTTTTAATGGAAGAAGAGTTACCCCTGCTTGATTGAGTCGCAGTAGGATCTTGCGGGATAAGGCCCAGCTGGAGAAGAAGCCTTTCGCCGTCCGCAAAGGAGGAAAAGCTGCAATTTCTGCTCTTATGCGTGAAGTTAACCCGCAAAGGGAAAGACCATCTGTAAGGAATATCCTTCTCTTGTAGGAGCTGCAGTAAAGGTTTTAGAGCCCTCCTCTTCTGTACCGTGTAGGGGGAAAGATCTGCAAAGATTTGAATTTTGTGTCCAAGAACCGTTAAGTCATTCAGATTTCTAGCTTTCCTCATGACTTCCTCCTTGACAGAGTAATAGTGGGGCTTCACTATTATATCCCTTGGCAGTCCGTCTTTACGGGGAGGTTGCAGAGCTCTAGGAGCTCTATCGAGCTCCAGACGGTGCTCCGGAATCCCAGGGACTAGATCTTTAATGAGGGCCTTGATGACTGGGTGAACCTCTTTTTCAGCTTCCGGGACCCCCCTTACTCTGAAGTTATATCGTCTTGATCTGTTCTCCAAATCATCGATCTTTGCGAAAGCTGTCTCAAGTTGATCCTGCATGTCTTGCAGCCGTGCAGTGTTCTGGTTGATCCTAGCCCCTGCTTGATCTGCTTTTTTCTCCATATTATCTAGTCTGAGCCCAAACTGCTGCATGTCAGCATGTATGGAGGAAGTAATATGTGCTGCGTTTTGAGCTAGGCTTTTGGAAAGAAGCTGGGCAAAGGCCTCCATCATGGAGGGAAAGTCAGTGGGGATGGGTGAGGCCTCCTGTGCCTCACTGACAGACAGCAAAAGGCCTGTATGTGGATCCAGCATGGGGGTGGATGGAAGGCCTGCTTGCAGACTGAACAGGAGGGATTCAGTGGATGCAGGTGAATGGGCCTGTGGAAGTGGGGAGCCCCCCATACCTGGTGATTGCGGTGGGTCACAGTCCTGGTCAGCAATAGATTCCTCTGCTGCGGTCATGCTGTGTCTCGGAGGAGCGGCGGCCATCTTGGCATAGCTGAGCGGCCCAGGCGCGGCCGTCATCTGGCTTGATAAACTTCGTTTGGCCGTCCCCGTCAGCATCGATCGATTCCTGGGGGTATTGTGCTCCCGGGGGTGTCGTTATTAGGTTACGGTTATAGCTCTGTCAGCGCTGGAGGAACGAACGGGGCCGGAGTGGAGCGGAGCTTCAGAGGCTAGCGGCCATCTTGGAAGCTACCGCGCATGCGCTCATAAACTCAATTTTAGTCATACATTTAGGCCAAAATGTATTCGGCCACATGTCTTTGATAAAAAAAAATGTCAATAAACGTATATTTATTGGTTTGCGCAAAAGTTATAGCGTCTACAAACTAGGGTACATTTTCTGTAATTTACACAGCTTTTAGTTTATGACTGCCTATGTCATTTCTTGAGGTGCTAAAATTGCAGGGCAGTACAACCCCCCCCCCCCCAATGACCACATTTTGGAAAGTAGACACCCCAAGGAAATTGCTAAAAGGCAAGTTGAGCCCATTGAATATTAATTTTTTTGTCCCAAGTGATTGAATAATGACAAAAAAAAATAAAAAATTACAAAAAGTTGTCACTAAATGATATATTGCTCACACAGGCCATGGGCATATGTGGAATTGCACCCCAAAATACATTCAGCTGCTTCTCCTGAGTACGGGATACCACATGTGTGGGACTTTTTGGGAGCCTAGCCGCGTACGGGGCCCTGAAAACCAATCACCGCCTTCAGGATTTCTAAGGGCGTCGATTTTTTATTTCACTCCTCTCTACCTATCAAAGTTTTGAAGGCCATAAAATGCCCAAATGGCACAAACCCCCCCAAATGACCCCATTTTGGAAAGTAGACACCCCAAGCTATTTGCTGAGGGGCATGTTGAGTCCATGGAATATTTTATATTTTGACACAAGTTGCGGGAAGTGACACTTTTTTTTTTTTTTTTTTTGTACAAAGTTGTCACTAAATGATATATTGCTCACACAGGCCATGGGCATATGTGGAATTGCACCCCAAAATACATTTAGCTGCTTCTTCTGAGTATGGGGATACCACATGTGTGGGACTTTTTGGGAGCCTAACCGCGTACGGGGCCCCGAAAAACCAATCACCGCCTTCAGGATTTCTAAGGGTGTAAATTTTTTATTTCACTCTTCACAGCCTATCACAGTTTCGGAGGCCATGGAATGCCCAGGTGGCACAAACCCCCCCAAAATGGAAAGCTTGGTTTTCGGGGTCCCGTGCGTGGCTAGGCTCCCAAAAAATCTCACACATGTGGTATCCCCGTACTCAGGAGAAGCAACAGAATGTATTTTGGGGTGTAATTTCACATATTCCCATGGCATGTTTGAGCAATATATCATTTAGTGACAACTTTGTGCAAAAAAAAAAAAAATTGTCTTTTTCCCGCAACTTGTGTCACAATATAAAATATTCCATGGACTTGACATGCCTCTTAGCAAATAGCTTGGGGTGTCTACTTTCCAAAATGGGGTCATTTGGGGGGGTTTGAACTGTCCTGGCATTTTATGCACAACATTTAGAAGCTTATGTCACACATTACCCACTCTTCTAACCACTTGAAGACAAAGCCCTTTTTGACACTTTTTGTTTCCATGAAAACTTTTTTTTTTTTTTTTGCAAGGAAATTACTTTGAACCCCCAAACTTTATATATTTTTTTTATCAAATGCCCTACAGATTAAAATGGTGGGTGTTTCATTTTTTTTCACACAGTATTTCCGCAGCGATTTTTCAAACGCATTTTTGGGGGAAAAAACACACTTTTTAAAATTTTAATGCACTAAAACACACTATATTGCCCAAATGTTTGATGAAATAAAAAAGATGATCTTAGGCCGAGTACATGAATACCAAACATGACATGCTTTAAAATTGCGCACAGACGTGTAGTGGCAACAAAATAAATACATTTTTAAAAGCATTTAAAAGCCTTTACAGGTTACCACTTTAGATTTACAGAGGAGGTCTACTGCTAAAATTACTACCCTCGATCTGACCTTCGCGGTGATACCTCACATGCATGGTGCAATTGCTGTTTACATTTGACGCCAGACCGACGCTTGTGTTCGCCTCAGCGCGAGAGCAGGGGGGGACAGGGGTGCTTTTTTTTTTTTTTTTTTCCTTTATTATTTTTTTGCTTTTTTATCTTATTTTTAATTTTTTAAATCCCCTATGATAGCAAGAGGTAGTGACAGGTACTCTTTTTTGAAAAAATTGGAGTCTATTAGACCCTAGAGCTCTCCTCTTCCCTCAAAGCATATGACCACACCAAGATCGGTGTGATAAAATGCTTTCCCAATTTCCCAATGGCACTGTTTACTTCCGGCGAAATCTAAGTCATGAAATGCTCGTAGCTTCTGGTTTCTTAGTACATAGAGATGTTTGGAGCCACTCTGGTCTCTGATCAGCTCTAGGATCAGCTGGCTGAATCACCGGCTGCATTCTCAGGTTCCCTGTTGAGACAGGAGAGCCAGAGAAAAACACGGAAGACGGTGGGAGGGGCATTCCTTCCCACTGCTTGTAAGAGCAGTCTAGAGGCTAATTAGCCGCTAGGATTGCTTTTACATGAAAGCCGACCGCTGGCTGAAAAGAAAGATACCAAGATGATACCTAAACCTGCAGGCATCATTCTGGTATAACCACTAAAAGTCGTGAATAGGGATGAGCCGAACACCCCCCGGTTCGGTTCGCACCAGAACCTGCGAACGGACCGAAAATTCGCACGAACATTAGAACCCCATTGACGTCTATGGGACTCGAACGTTCGAAATCAAAAGTGCTCATTTTAAAGGCTAATTTGCATGGTATTGTCCTAGAAAGGGTTTAGGGACCCGGGTCCTACCCCAGGGGACATGTATCAATGCAAAAAAAACTTTTAAAAACGGCCGTTTTTTCGGGAGCAGTGATTTTAATGATGCTTAAAGTAAAAAAAAAAAAAGTGAAATATTCCTTTAAATATCGTACCTGGGGGGTGTCTATAGTATGCCTGTAAAGTGGCACGTGTTTCCCGTGTTTAGAACAGTCCCTGCACCAAATGTCATTTTTTAAAGGAAAAAATCTCATTTAAAACTGCTTGCGGGTTTAATGTAATGTCGGGTCCTGGCAATATGGATGAAAATCAGTGAGACAAACGGCATGGGTACCCCCCAGTCCATTACCAGGCCCTTTGGGTCTTGTATGGATATTAAGGGGAACCCCGCACCCAAATTAAAATAAGGAAAGATGTAGGGCCACCAGGCCCTATATACTCTGAACAGCAGTATACAGGCGGTGCAAACAAGACAGGGACTGTAGGTTTGTTGTTAAGTAGAATCTGTTTGTAATTTTGAACGGGTACATTTTTAACATATTTAGCTCCAGCCAAAAAATCTTTTTTAAGCTTTTTGGAAAACATAGGGAAGGGTTATCACCCCTGTGACATTTGTTTTGCTGTCTTTCCTCCTCTTCAGAAGATTTCACCTCACTTTTTGTCCCAATGACAAATGTTTTTTGAAAATTTGGGTTTTTTTGTGGAACAAGGATTGGAAAGCATCAGTGGAAAGGAGAAATGTTTTTCCCATATTAACTCTTACAGGAGAGAATTTCCCTTCCTAGGGGTAGATTTCATCTCACTTCCTGTTGTCTCCTTCCGTTTGCAAGTAGGAGTCGTTTGTAAGTTAGATGTTTGAAAGTAGGGGCCTGCCCTATATACTCAGCATAAATTTGGGCCTTAGGTGTTGTTGTGGCCACAACACTGTAAGCCCTCACAGGGCCCTGCTGTGAAATATTAGATCAAGAATTGTAATTACATGCCCCTGTTGAAGAGGGGCAGAAAAACTGGGCCTTTGGTGGTGGTGGTGGTGCTGGTTCCACAACACTGTAAGTCCTCACTCGCTCTTGGTGGGTGCAGAAATGGGCCCTTTTGTGAAATATTAGATCAAGAATTGTAATTACATGCCCCTGTTGAACAAGGGCAGAAAAATTGGGCCTTTGGTGGTGGTGCTGGTGCCACAACACTGTAAGTCCTCACTCGCTCTTGGTGGGTGCAGAAATGGGCCCTGCTGTGAAATATTAGATCAAGAATTGTAATTACATGCCCCTGTTGAACAGGGGCAGAAAAATTGGGCCTTTGGTGGTGGTGGTGGTGGTGGTGCTGGTGCCACAACACTGTAAGTCCTCACTCGCTCTTGGTGGGTGCAGAAATGGGCCCTGCTGTGAAATATTAGATCAAGAATTGTAATTATATGCCCCTGTTGAACAGGGGCAGAAAAATTAGGCCTTAGGCACTGGTGCCACAACACTGCAACCCCTCACAGACACTCTAGTTGGAACGCAGGAACGAGCCCTGCTGCAAAGTATTGCATCAAAAATTGTAATTACACGCCCCTGTTAAACAAGGGCTGAAAAATTGGGCCTTAGGCACTGGTGCTGGTGCCACAACACTGCAACCCCTCGCAGACACTCTAGTTGGAACGCAGGAACGAGCCCTGCTGCAAAGTATTGCATCAAAAATTGTAATTACACGCCCCTGTTAAACAGGGGCAGAAAAATTGGGCCTTAGGCACTGGTGCTGGTGCCACAACACTGCAACCCCTCACAGACACTCTAGTTGGAACGCAGGAACGAGCCCTGCTGCAAAGTGTTGCATCAAAAATTGTAATTACATGCCCCTGTTAAACAGGGGCAGAAAAATTGTGCTTTAGGCACTGGTGGTGGCACCCAGAATCAAAAATGTTCTTACAAGCTATCAGCGTGATCATTGAGGAGGAAGAGGATAATTACTCAGGGATAGTCACTCAGCATCAGCATAGGCAGTCTTTGAAGGGATCTGAGATTTCAAAAAAAATTATTCGGTACATCAGCATCAGGTGCTTGGTAGCTGGTGGTAATCCAAGACTGATTCATTTTTATGAAGGTCAGTCGATCGACCGAGTCGATGGACAGACGCACCCTGTGATCAGTTACCATGCCTCCAGCAGCACTGAATGTGCGTTCCGAAAGAACGCTGGATGCAGGACAGGCCAGTAGCTCAATTGCATACTGTGCAAGCTCTGGCCAGTGATCCATCCTCAAGACCCAGTAACCCAGAGGATTTTCAGTGGGAAAGGTGTCCAAGTCAGATCTTGCCCCTAGGTATTCCTGCACCATGTAAAACAGACGCTGGCGATGGTTGCTGGAACCGATCATACCTTGGGGCTGCGGACCAAAAAATTGTCTGAACGCATCGGTCAGACGGCCACCTTCTCCACCGCTCCTTCTTTGACTGACCGAAGCCTCAGCAACACGTTGTCCAGAAACAGGAGTTTGTAACCTCCCAGTCTCTGGGAACGCGTTGCACAGACCTTTCTGCAAGGCCTCCTGAAGATGTTTCATCCTCTGCTCCCTCTGCGATGGCAAGATAAGGTCCGCAACCTTACCCTTGTAACGTGGATCAAGGAGGGTTGCCAGCCAGTATTGGTCCTTCTCCTTGATACCACGAATACGAGGATCCTTACGCAGGCTTTGCAGGATCAGGGAGGCCATGCAGCGTAGGTTTGCTGAGGCATTCGGTCCAGAGTCCTCTGGGTCACTAAGGACGACATGGTCTGCAGCCACCTCCTCCCAGCCACGTACAAGTCCATGTGTTTCTTGGGACTGATCCCTTAAACACTGCTGCTGATGCTGAGTGCCAGGCTCCACCTCCATACTGACACAATCCTTCTCCTCCTCCTCCTCCTCCTCCTCCTCCTCTTCCTGTGTGATCGGCGGGCACGCAGGAACACTGTCTGGCTAAAGGGGTCCTTGAGAGCTAAGGAAGTCCTCCTCTTCCTGCCTCTGTTCTGCCTCAAGTGCCCTGTCCATTATTCCACGCAGCGTGTGCTCCAACAGGTGGACAATGGGGACAGTTTCACTGATGCATGCACTGTCACTGCTCACCATCCTCGTGGCCTCCTCAAATGGTGACAGGACAGTGCATGCATCCCTGATCATGGCCCACTGGCGTGGGGAAAAAAAAACAAGCTCCCCTGACCCTGTCCTGGTGCCATAGTCGCACAGGTACTCATTGATGGCCCTCTGCTGCGTGTGCAGCCGCTGCAGCATGGCCGACGTTGAGTTCCACCTGGTGGGCATGTCACAGATTAGGCAGTTCTTGGGCAGGTTAAACTCCTTTTGGAGGTCCGTCAGCCGAGCACTGGCATTATATGACCGGCGGAAATGCAAACAGACTTTCCTGGCCTGCCTCAGGACATCCTGTAAGCCCGGGTACCTGCCCAAGTACCGCTGCACCACCAAGTTAAGGACGTGAGCCAAACAGGGCACATGGGTCATTTGTCTCTGTCGGAGGGCAGAGAGGAGGTTGGTGCCATTGTCGCAAACCAACATTCCTGCCTTAAGTTGGCGTGGCGTCAACCACCTCTGAACCTGCCCCTGCAGAGCTGACAGAACCTCTGCCCCAGTGTGGCTCCTGTCCCCCAAGCACACCAGCTTAAGCACCGCCTGGCATCTTTTGGCCTGCGTACTTGCGTAGCCCCTTGAATGGCTACGGAGCACCGCTGGTTCCGAGGACAAAGCACAGGAAAAGGCCATGGAGGAAGAAGAAGAGGAGGGGGTGGAGGAGAGAGGTGTGTCACAATCATTAGCATTTTGGAGGCATGGTGGCGGAACAACCTCCAACACTACTGCACCTTGTCCTGCAACCTTCCCAGCTGCCAGCAGAGTCACCCAATGCGCCGTGAAACTTAGGTAACGTCCCTGTCCATGCCTGCTGGACCATGAGTCAGCGGTAATATGCACCTTACCGCTGACCGCCCTGTCCAGCGAGGCATGGACATTGCCTTCCACATGCCGGTAGAGAGCCGGAATCGCCTTCCGTGAGAAAAAGTGGCGTTTGGGTACCTGCCACTGAGGAACCGCACATTCCACAAACTCACGGAAGGGGGCAGAGTCTACCAACTGAAAAGGCAGCAGTTGAAGTGCTAGCAATTTTGCCAAGCTAGCATTCAACCGCTGGGCATGTGGATAGCTGGGAGCAAACTTCTTTCGGCGGTGCAGCAGCTGGGGCAGGGAAATTTGCCTGGTACAATCTGACATCGGTGTACCAAAAGCAGATTGCCCACAAGTACTTGGCTGTGACACACCTAATTCTACACCTTCATTCCTCTCAGTGCAGGTCTCAGAGAGGACTGAAGGTCTAGTGGGGTTGGAAATCTCAGCTGATGAGGAGCAAGGAGAGGTCCTCTTTGTTCTTTGGTGTGGTTCTTTTAGATACGCTTGCCAACGAACTGCATGGCAGGTCAACATATGTCTGGTCAAGCATGTGGTACCCAAGCGGGAGATGTTTTGGCCACGCGAGATACGCTTGAGACATATGTTGCAAATAGCAGCGGTGCGATCTGATGCACTCGTCTCAAAAAAGGCCCACACCAAAGAACTTTTTGAATAACGCACAGAGACTGCAGCGCCCTGCAAATGTGGAGCTTTGGGGTGTGATGCAGTCAATGTGCTGCCCTTAGGCTGGCCCCTGGAGGGCATCCTGCCTCGTTGGTGATGTGCCGCCTCCTCCTCCTCCTCCTCCTGCTCTCTCCTATTAGGCACCCACATTGAGTCAGTGACCTCATCATCCCCTCCCTCCTCACCACTAGAGCAAACCTGGCAGTATGCTGCAGCAGGGGGAGCATGACTGCCAGATTGCTGTCCTTCTTGGGCACCCCCTCTGTCCGTGCTCATGTTACTGTCTTCATCGAGCTCAATATCATCATCAGAGCCTTCCAAATGCTGGGCATGCTCCTGGAGCATGTACCCAACACTGTGGTCAAACAGTTCGAGGGACTCCTCAGGAGGACATGGTGGGGCTAGGGAAGGAGTCACTGATGACATTGAGCCGAGGGAAGAGGCCGCTGCTTTGCCAGACAAAGTACCCTGGGCATGGGTGAGAGAGGATGAGGAGGATGAGGACGGCTTGGTCATCCACTCGACCAAGTCTTCCGCATGTTGCGGCTCAACACGGCCAGCTGCCGAAAAAAAGGCCAAGCGTGTCCCATGGCCACGTGCTGATGAGGATGCACCGTCTCCACGACCAGCACTAGACACAGAGCCTGCTTGGCCTCTCTTATTGGCTTGTGACTGTCTGCCTCTCCTTCTTGGCCTTCCAGACATACTAATGGCCTGTAGCTGCACTAAGCTGGGATATATATATATATATATATATATATATATATATATGTACTGATACTGCAGCTAGCAAAATCAACTGCCTGCCTGTAGTATGAGAACACCACCAACCTTCTACAGGTAGCTTTAGCTGAATACTGTGAGGTGGACGCACCCCACTAACTTGTAGGTTTAGCTGAACACTGTGAGGTGGATGCACCCCACTAACTTGTAGGTTTAGCTGAACACTGTGAGCAGGACGCACCCCACTAACTTGTAGGTTTAGCTGAACACTGTGAGCAGGACGCACCCCACTAATTTGTAGGTTTTGCTGAACACTGTGAGCAGGACGCACTGCACTAACTGTAAATAGTCTAGCTGCCTGACTGTGGTACTAATAGGATCAAAAGAACACCAGTAATTTTCTTCAGGTAGCTGTAAATACTGTAACAAGACAAGCCTGCCTGTCAGTAGGAAGATAACAGGAACGGATCTAGCTAAACTGAATACAGTGTATATATATATATATATATATATATATATGCAACACCTGGGATGCATATATATACACAATACACTGTAAGTGCAGCTAACTGACTGACTGTTCTGCCTAATCTATCTAATTCAAATCAAATGTCACTGTCTGTCTCTCTCTCTGTCTCAATGAACGCCGGAACACACACTACACAGGGCCGCCGTGCAGGCGGCCTTATATAGTGTGGGGCGTGTACTAAATCCCCTGAGCCATAATTGGCCAAAGCCTCCTTGGCTTTGGCCAATTACAGCTCTCTGTTGAGACGGCGCTGTGATTGGCCAAGCATGCGGGTCATAGTGCATGCTTGGCCAATCATCAGCCAGCAATGCACTGCGATGCCGCAGTGAATTATGGGCCGTGACGAATTTGGCGCGAACTGCAATTCGGCGAACGATCGAACAGACGATATTCGACTCAAACACGAAGCTCATCCCTAGTCATGAATTGCGTACCTGAAGACAAAAAAATGGTTAACAATAAAACACAGTAAACGGTAAAGTATAAAAAATTGCATACCTGAAAAGCAAACATGATAAAACATAATAACAGTAAAACATTGCAGAATAGAATACGGTAAAAAAGAGCAGAACAATAAAGAGAGAATAGAGAGAGAGAGAACAATGAAATGACAACTATTTTTTTTTATTCTATATATTTTTTGTGTTTTTTTTTTTTTTACACTTTTTTTTGTAACTGTAACTTTTATAACTGTAACCGGTTCCAGGTTCGGGTCTCTCAAAATGCGATGGCATCTTGGGAGACCCTGTGAAAGTCTGTCTAGTCTGTGCAATGCTGTACGCTACGCTAATACTCAACTAGTGTATGGTAGCAAAACATTCACCAATGTAAAGACCAGGATTGTTAGGACAGGAGGGACAATAATAGCGGGTGTCACACCTATATCCACGTTTGCTGCAGACACGACATATTTTTGGGGGGGTTCGTTGGGTAGGGGTACTCGGGAGGACATAAAAATGCCTCTCATGCAGCCGACTGCATTTGGTTGGGGATGTGAATGGGGGAAGTACGGGTGCTGCAGAAGTGATGGGTTCCCAATTAGGATTGGCGAATGCAGCAGGAAGGGCACTATGGGCACGACGGGCTTGTGTTTGTCTTCTTCTTGGTGGCAGCGGGACACTACTTGTGCTTGCCACCTCACCAGCTTGAACTGCATTTATGGGACTCGCCACGTCACCAAGTGTTACTGCAGTGCTGGTTTGACTACGACTGGGGTGTACTAGGCCGCTTGTGCTTGCCACTTCACCAAAACGCTACCAAAAAAAACCTTTTAGCGATCGCAGGGATCAGGCCTGACTCTGCGAACGCTGCAGTTATGCGTTTAGTGTTTTGTAAGTGACAGTGATCGATCGATACTGCACTTGGGTGGGCTGGGCTGGGCCGGGCAGAGGGGCAAAACACAGGTGCTAGCAGGTATCTGGGCTGATCCCGCTAACACTGCGTTTTTGGGAACCCTAAACTGCTGGGGACGCTAGTATAGATCTGATTGGATCCGATATTGATCCGTTCAGATACTATACCACTAAGGGAGGTGTACTGTGCGTGCGTGGGTGTTAGCATTACTGGCGCTAACCTGACGCTGCCTGGGGCGATGCATATCACCGCCGGGCGATCAGGGGGCTAAACCTTTATTCGGTAATAAACGACGGGTGCCCTGACACTATAAAAAATAAACTAACTAACCAGCGTCACCCGTAACAGTTATACGGTGATCACTGGTGAAAGGGTTAACTATGGGGCAATCAAGGGGTTAAAACATTTATTAGGTAGTATATGGGGGTCCCTGTCGCTATAAAATGCTGACGGCTAACCTAAATATTTACCTCCCTAACTAGCGTCACCAGTGACACTATTACATCGATCAGAAAAATGATCGCTTACTGACACTGGCGACGGGGGGTGATCAAGGGGTTAAAACTTTATGAGGGGGGGTATCCTAGACCTAAAGGGGGATAACACTAACTGCCCTACCACACTAACTGTCACAAACTGACACCAATGCAGTAATCAGAAAAAAAAACTGCTTTGTGTCAGTGTGACGGGGGGGGGGGTGATTGGGGGGTGATTGAGGGGGGATTGGGGGGGATCGGGGGTGTATTGTGTGCCTGGCATGTTCTACTGAGTGTGTATGTGTTGTGCACTCACATTGAAGTCTTCTCTCCTCTGCGCCGGAACAGAAAATACCGAGCCGAGGAGAGATGACATCATTTCCTCTGCTGCTGTTTAGCATACAGCAGCAGAGGAAGAATCTGATTGGCTGGGAGCGATCGCGAGGGGGGGGCCACGAATGGATGGTCTCCCCCTCACCTCTCATCGCTCCCAGACAGAAGCCGACTGCCTCGGGCACCGGGGGGCGTTCAATCGGACCCCCCGCCTGCTGGAGGCAGATCACATACAGGTACATGATTCTGCCTGCCCGTGCCATTCTGCCGCAGTATATCTGCGTGAGGCGGTCGACAAGTGGTTAAACTAAACAGCCACAATCCATATGTATGAAAATAAAGTGCTTGTGCTCCGTGACGTTCAATTTATCCTTGATGAATGTTTAAACTAAACAGCAAAAGTTTATATTAACATCAACCATGTGATAATTGTGTCTTCATGTTTTGTGCACACAACCCCACCGGGTGCCCCCTAACCTTAGGGGCTTAAAAAATAAGTCTGTAATTGATAGCAATAGCCTGCAGAGATCCTCCTTTGCTTCCTTTATCCCATGCAGGTTTATGGGACACTTGTATGGAACACAGGCCACCTGCTACTTCCGATAATAACTCAGATCAGAGGTCACTATTTTCTCTTGGTATGTTCAGAGACTCTCCTCATATACAGTACCTCACAAAGGTGAGGTAACATTTTTGTAACTATTTTATTATATCTTTTCATGTGACAACACTGAAGAAATGGCACTTTGCTACAATGTAAAGTAGTGAGTGTACAGCTTGTATAACAGTGTAAATTTGCTGTCCCCTCAAAATAACTCAACACACAGCCATTAATGTCTAAACTGCTGGCAACAAAAGTGAGTACACCCCTAAGTGAAAATGTCCAAATTGGGCAAAATTAGCCATTTTCCCTCCCCGGTGTCATGTGATTCGTTAGTGTTACAAGGTCTCAGGTGTGAATAGGGAGCAGGTGTGTTGTGGTGTTATCGCTCTCACTCTCTCATACTGGTCACTGGAAGATCAAGATGGCACCTCATGGCAAAGAACTCTCTGAAGATCTGAAAAAAAGAATTGTTGCTGTACATAAAGATGGCCTAGGCTATAAGAAGTTTGCCAAGATCCTGAAACTGAGCTGCAGCACGGTGGCCAAGACCATACAGCGGTTTAACAGGACAGGTTCCACTCAGAACAGGCCTCGCCATGGTCGACCAAAGAAGTTGAGTGCACGTGCTCAGCGTCATATCCAGAGTTTGTCTTTTGGAAATAGATGTATGAGTGCTGCCAGCATTGCTGCAGAGGTTGAAGTGGTGGGGGGGTCAGCCTGTCAGTACTCAGACCATACGCTGCACACTGCATCAAATTGGTCTGTATGGCTGTCGTCCCAGAAGGAAACCTCTTCTAAAGATGATGCACAAGAAAGCCTACAAACTGTTTGCTGAAGACAAGCAGACTAAAGACACGGATTACTGGAACCATGTCCTGTGGTCTGATGAGACCAAGATAAACTTATTTGGTTCAGATGGTGTCAAGCGTGTGTGGCGGCAACCAGGTGAAGAGTACAAAGACAAGCGTGTCTTGCCTACAGTCAAGCATGGTGGTGAGAGTGTCATGGTCTGGGGCTGCATGAGTGCTGCCGGCATTGGGGAGCTACAGTTCATTGAGGGGACCATGAATGCCAACATGTACTGTGACATACTGAAGCAGAGCTATCAGGGCTGGCTCAGCCCATCTTTCTCTGAGCTGGCCGCTCAGCTGTACCAGACCATGTCTCGGTGTGGTTCATGGTTTCTGACAGTAGACAAAGGCCATGAATTGAGAAGATAGAGTCAATCCACTTGTTGGTAATATTTTTTCCAGATTGGATGAGCAAGATCACTGCATGGATCAGTTTGCCATGGCGTTACAAACGCTCCTGAGTCACACGGCTCATCTGGAATCCCCCACTGTGGCTGCTCCGGTACAACTTGAGTTGCAGGCCATTCTTGCTGCTGTGCCAGTCTCTGTGCAGGCACCCGCCTTGAGTGTTACCTCTATAAGAGGCATGTCTGGTTCTGCCCCGCTTGCCCAGTGATTTGGGTTTCCAGTTCAATGAAGAGGGTTTTTCAACCAAGTTGAGATATACTTTGAGATGCTGCCTCAGGCGTTTCCCACGGACAGAAGCAAAGTAGGATTTGTGCTATCTTTGCTTTCTGAAAGAGCCTTGGCCTGGGCTAACCCTCTATGGGAGACGCAAAAACCTGTTGTCTTGAGTTACCCAGAGTTTGTGGTCTCCTTTAAAAGGGTATTTGATGTTCCCGCACACTCCGGTTCTTCTGCCAAGTGCCTCATGTCCATCAAACAGAGTATGAGAACTGTTGCTGACTACGCCATTGAGTTCCGTACTCTGGCAGCAGAGGTTGCTTGGAACAATGAGGCCCTCAAGGCTGCTTTTTGTCACGGTCTCTCGGATTCCATCAAGGATGAGATAGCAGCCCGAGATATACCCACTGAGCTGGAGAAGTTGATCATGTTTCCTATCCTCCCTGACTCCAGACTCGGAGAAAGACTTTCTTTTAAGGAGCGCTTGCGGAAGTCTTCTGTACATTTGCCTCTGAGCTTTGCAGTCCCACCCGTGCCTCCCTCACCTTCCATGCCTCCTGGTACTGAGTCGGTCAGTGAGGAAGAATCCATGCACTTGGGCTTCACGCGTCTCTCTGCAGATGAGAGAACCTTTAGGAGGAGGGAGCGATTTACCTTTATTGTGGCCAGGCAGGTCACTTTTTGAAGTCGTGTCCTACCCGTCCTGGGAACACCCAAACCTTGAGGTCCTGTCATGGACAGACCTTAGGTGGTGTTCTTTCGTCCCCAGTTATCCAGAAGGATAAGCCCCTGGTTTCGGTCACCCTTTCTTGGGCTAAGTCGTCTATCAAGCTACAGGCTCTAATCTACTCTGGGGCTGCAGGCCTGTTCATTGATGCTGCCTTTGTATCAAATCACACGATCCACTGCAGCTGCGTGACACTCCACTTGCTATTGAGGCTCTTGACGGGAGACCTCTACAGCCTGCCCATGTGACTCATGAGAGGGTTCCGTTGTCGATGGCCGTAGGGACTCTTCAATATGAGATAATCCAATTCCAAGTGATTTCCTCTCCTAGTTTTCCGCTGGTTATTGGTTATCCTTGGTTACAGAGGCAAAACCCCTCTTTTGATTGGCTCCATGCTGAGGTTCTCTTCTGGTCACCACAATGCAGTGAAACATGCATCCGGAAGGTAGCCAAGGTCCTGCATACCTCTTCACTCTCCTCCCTGCCAGAGGAGTACTGTGATTTTAGCGATGTCTTTGACAAAGGTCAAGCCGGTAGTTTGCCTCCACACCAGCCGTATGATTGCGCAATTGACCTTCAACCTGGTGCCACTCCCCCTCGTGGCCGGGTTTACCCTTTGTTGGTCTTGGAGGATAAAGCCATGGAGGAGTATGTTGCAGACGCACTTTCTGGGGGTTTCATTCACAAATCCTCGTCTCCTGCTGGTGCTGGTTTCTTCCTTGTGAAGAAGAGGAGCGGTGAACTGAGACCTTGTATTGTTTATAGGGGTCTCAATCGTTTTACGATTAAGAATGCCTACCCGATCCCATTGATTACAGAGTTTTTTGACTGCCTCGAGGGAGCAACAGTTTTCACTAAGCTTGATCTGAGAGGGGCTTACAATCTCGTGAGGTTTAAGGAGGGCGACGAGTGGAAAACTTCATTTAATACCAGAACAGACCATTATGAGTATCTCGTAATGCCTTTTGGCCTTTGTAATGCCCCAGCAGTTTTCCAGGAATTTATTAACGATGTCCTCCGAGATTTGTTGCAGTTATGTGTGGTGGTTTATCTCGATGATAGCCTCAGATTTTCCAAGTCCCTGGAGAGCCACCACACAGATGTCTGTCGTGTGCTTCAGAAACTAAGAGAGAACAATCTCTATTGTAAACTGGAGAAGTGTGAGGTCCATGTCATTTCCACTGCTGGTTTTTCCATGGACCCAGATAAACTTTTGGCAATCCTACAGTGGCCTCGACCTGTGGGGTTACGTCCTCTGCAGCGTTTCCTGGGTTTTGCCAACTATTATCGGAAGTTTATTCGTAACTTCTCGTCTGTGGTCAAGCCCCTGACCGATATGACCAGAAAGAATTTTAACCCACAGAGTTGATCTCCAGAGTCCATTAAGGCCTTTGAAAGTCTCAAGGCTGCCTTTGTTTCTGCTCCTGTGTTGGCACATCCTGATCCTATGTTACCTTTTATCCTTGAGGTTGATGCTTCTGAGACTGGTGTTGGCGTCCTTCTGTCTCAACGTCCTACCTCCTGAGAGTGCTATGCATCTTTGTGGCTACTTTTCCAAGAAATTGTCACCTGCCGAGTGCAATAACGAGATTGGTGACAGAGCTGTTGGCAATCATTTTAGCCCTGAAAGAATGGAGACATCTCCTCAAAGGTACCACTGTGCCGATTCTCATTCTTACTGACCATAAGAATCTCACATTCTTGTCTGAGGCTAAACGCCTCTCTCCCAGAAGGGCGCGATGGGCTCTTTTCTTGTCAAGTTTCAAGTACATTGTCTCATTCTTACCCAGTACTAAGAATGTAAGGGCTGACGCTTTGTCACAACAATTTTCCTCCACTTCCAAATTGGAGTCGGTTTCGGTTCCTATGATTCCTCCTGATCATATTCTGGCTATGGTTCGCACCAGTCTTACTTCTCCTTTGGGTGACAAAATTCTTGCTGCTCAGGTCGATGCTCCTCCTGAGAAACCTTGTGACCGCTGCTTTGTCCCAGAGTGTCTCCGTACTGCCATGCTCCAGACTTACCATTCTCCCAAGGCAGCTGGCCACCCTGATAAGAATCCACATTGTGGAGTTGCCCAACTCCCAAGGCAACACAGTTATCCTTGTGGTGGTTGACCAGTAGGGATGAGCTGAACACCCCCTGTTCGGTTCGCACCAGAACATGCGAACAGGAAAAAAGTTCGCTCGAACACGCGAACACCGTTAAAGTCTATGGGACACAAACATTAATATTTAAAAGTGCTAATTTTAAAGACTTATATGCAAGTTATTGTCATAAAAAGTGTTTGGGGACCTGGGTCCTGCCCCAGGGGACAAGGATGAATGCAAAAAAAAGTTTTAAAAACGGCCATTTTTTCAGGAGCAGTGATTTTAATAATGCTTAAAGTCAAACAATAAAAGTGTAATATCCCTTTAAATTTCATACCTGGGGAGTGTCTATAGTATTCCTGTAAAGGGGCGCATGTTTCCTGTGTTTAGAACAGTCTGACAGCAAAATGACATTTCGAAGGAAAAAAAGCCATTTAAAACTACCCGCGGCTATTGCATTGCCGACAATACACATAGAAGTTCATTGATAAAAATGGCATGGGAGTTCCCCACAGGGCAACCCCGAACCAAAATTTAAAAAAAAATGACGTGGGAGACCCCCTAAATGCCATACCAGGCCCTTCAGGTCTGGTATGGATATTAAGGGGAACCCCGGCCAAAATTTTAAAAAAAAATGACGTGGGGTTCCCCCTAAATTCCATACCAGACCCTTCAGGTCTGGTATGGATTTTAAGGGGAACCCCGCGCCAAAAAAAACAAAAAAAAAAAACGGCGTGGGGTCCCCCCAAAAATCCATACCAGACCCTTATCCGAGCACGCAACCTGACAGGCCGCAGGAAAAGAGGGGGGGGGGTGAGAGTGCGCCCCCCCCCTCCTGAACCGTACCAGGCCACATGCCCTCAACATTGGGAGGGTGCTTTGGGGTAGCCCCCCAAAACACCTTGTCCCCATGTTGATGAGGACAAGGGCCTCATCCCCACAACCCTGGCCGGTGGTTGTGGGGGTCTGCGGGTGGGGTGCTTATCGGAATCTGGAAGCCCCCTTTAACAAGGGGACCCTCAGATCCCGGCCCCCCCCTGTGTGAAATGGTAAGGGGGTACTTACCCCTACCATTTCACTAAAAAACTGTCAAAAATGTTAAAAATGACAAGAGACAGTTTTTGACAATTCCTTTATTTAAATGCTTCTTCTTTCTTTCTTCATCTTCTTCTGGTTCTTCTGGCTCTTCTGGTTCTTCCTCCGGCGTTCTCGTCCAGCATCTCCTCCGCGGTATCTTCTATCTTCTTCTCCTCGGGCCGCTCCGCACCCATGGCATGAGGGGAGGCTCCCGCTCTTCTCTTCATCTTCTTCTTCATCCTCTTCTCTTCTTTCTTCTTCTCTTCTTCATTTTCTTCTCTGGGCCGCTCCTCACCCATGCTGGCATGGAGGGAGGCTCCCGCTGTGTGACGGCGTCTCTTCGTCTGACGGCTCTTAAATAACGGGGGGCGGGGCCACCCGGTGACCCCGCCCCCTCTGACGCACGGTGACTTGACAGGGACTTCCCTGTGACGTCACGGGGAATGCCACAGGGAAGTCCCGTCATGTCCCGTGCGTCAGAGGGGGCGGGGTCACCGGGTGGCCCCGCCCCCCGTTATTTAAGAACCATCAGATGAGGAGACGCCGTCACACAGCGGGAGCCTCCCTCCATGCCAGCATGGGTGAGGAGCAGCCCGGAGAAGAAAATGAAGAAGAGAACAAGAAAGAAGAGAAGAGGATGAAGAAGAAGATGAAGAGAAGAGCGGGAGCCTCCCCTCATGCCATGGGTGCGGAGCGTCCCGAGGAGAAGAAGATAGAAGACGCCGCGGAGGAGATGCTGGACGAGAACGCCGGAGGAAGAACCAGAAGAGCCAGAAGAACCAGAAGAAGATGAAGGAAGAAAGAAGAAGCATTTAAATAAAGGAATTGTCAAAAACTGTCTCTTGTCATTTTTAACATTTTTGACAGTTTTTTAGTGAAATGGTAGGGGTAAGTACCCCCTTACCATTTCACACCGGGGGGGGGCCGGGATCTGGGGGTCCCCTTGTTAAAGGGGGCTTCCAGATTCCGATAAGCGCCCCGCCCGCAGACTCCCACAACCACCGGCCAGGGTTGTGGGGATGAGGCCCTTGTCCTCATCAACATGGGGACAAGGTGTTTTGGGGGGCTACCCCAAAGCACCCTCCCAATGTTGAGGGCATGTGGCCTGGTACGGTTCAGGAGGGGGGGCCGCACTCTCGTCCCCCCCTCTTTTCCTGCGGCCTGCCAGGTTGCGTGCTCGGATAAGGGTCTGGTATGGATTTTTGGGGGGACCCCACGCCGTTTTTTTTTTTTTTTTTGGCGCGGGGTTCCCCTTAAAATCCATACCAGACCTGAAGGGTCTGGTATGGAATATAGGGGGAACCCCACGTCATTTTTTGAAAAAATTTTGGCTGGGGTTCCCCTTAATATCCATACCAGACGTGAAGGGCCTGGTATGGAATTTAGGGGGTCTCCCACGTCATTTTTTTTTTTTTTTAATTTTGGTTCGGGGTTGCCCTGTGGGGAATTCCCATGCCGTTTTTATCAATGAACTTCTAGGTGTATTGTCGGCAATGCAATAGCCGCGGGTAGTTTTAAATGGCTTTTTTTCCTTTTGTTATTTTGCTGTCAGACTGTTTTAAACACAGGAAACATGCGCCCCTTTACAGGAATACTATAGACACCCCCCAGGTACGAAATTTAAAGGGATATTACACTTTTATTGTTTGACTTTAAGCATTATTAAAATCACTGCTCCCGAAAAAACTGCCCTTTTTAAAACTTTTTTTTGCATTGATCCATGTCCCCTGGGGCAGGACCCAGGTCCCCAAACACTTTTTATGACAATAACTTGCATATAAGCCTTTAAAATTAGCACTTTTGATTTCTCCCATAGACTTTTAAAGGGTGTTCCGCGGCATTCGAATTTGCCGCGAACACCCCAAATCGAAGCTCATCCCTATTGACCAGTTCTCAAAGATGTGTCATTGTATTACCCTTAAGAAGTTGCCCACTTCTAAGGAACTGGCTTCCATTTTTGCTCGGGAGATCTTTCGCTTACATGGGCTACCAAGGTGAATGTCTCGGACAGGGGTAGTCAGTTTGTGTCCCAGTTCTGGCGAGCCTTTGGTGCACAGCTGGGAATTCCACATTTTGGCCCGAAACATTTGCATATTTGCTAATAAAAGAGCCAATAATTTGAAGGGATGGATAACCCAGCCCCTTTTTTTTATAAAAGGATGAGCTCACATAGCTATGTTGTCAATGTTTGCAGGAGTTCTTAGGGGAAGCTTCCAATTCTGTTCAGAGAGAGATATTTATTTATTTATTCTATTTTGGAAATAGAACATGTCACTAATGGCACAACTTCCCATGCCCTTTGACAACAGCTTGATTACTAGCGCCTATACACTTCAGTGGGACTTGCCACAAAGTTTGTGAACTTCAAAATTTGAGAAAGATTTTGCAACTAAACCCAAGAAGAGTCACTCATTCCTAAGCATAAGGTAAAATATAAAATATTGGAGTTGTAACCAGAACCTGAGGTGAGGGAATATCTTCCGATAGGAACAACTGTCAGGGGGTCAAAGGTGGGAATGCCCCATAACTTTGTAGAAATTTCTGCAAATTTCTTTTTTGTGTTTTTAGTACAATGAATACAATGAAATCTCCCAATGAGGCAGCAAAAAAATAAAATATAAAAATGACAGGGGTTTTAACCCTTTCCTTCTGTATCCAAAACTATTCTTTAATAGAAATTACCAACATATTTTAATTTGAATGTTCCAATAATAGTTTTTTGTATTTCAATTTAGAAAAAAGAAATACATTGAACCAAATTAACATATTGCTTGAAAAAAAGGTTACCTATAAATCTGTGCAAATCCATCTCTATTTTATTTACTCTACCTGTAATGGATTTAACTTTAATTGTATTCATAGTATGTCATATACTCTAAACTGTTTTATTTCTTTAAACAATGATACCTCTGGGATGAATGTTCAGACTTAATTGGAAGCCTGTGTGTCTGCATTACATGGGGAGCTCATTAAACTAAGATAATGTATCATGAAGTTAAAGACATATACATTTTAAAAAAATGCAAACTCCTTTTTTAACTAAAAAATTTAATATTTCTATGAACTTGCAGAAACACTTTCAAAATTTTGTTTCGGGTGCTATCTGATGCATTTATTTCAATTTAAATAATATAGGAAAAATGTTAGATATCTTTATCTCTAGTTAGAGTTGGGCCAAACACCCCCCCGGTTCGATTCATGACAGAATACTCAAACTGGTTCGGACCCAAACTGCAAACCCTATTAAAGTCTATGGGACCCGAACTTGAAAAATCAAAAGTGCCCATTTTGAAGGCTTATATGCAAGTTATTGGCCACAAAAAGGGTATAGGGACCCGGGTACTGCCCTGGATGCCACATTTGTACTGTGTAGAGAACCTGCTGCAACAAAACTGATATTTATAAAGAAAAAAATGACATTTAAATTTCCAGCAATACAATATCATTGCCGGCAATACAAAAATGTTAAAAAAAAATGGTGTGAGGGTCCCCCCCAATCCATACCAGGCCCTTTCCGTATCTTCCAGATACTGATAAGCTCCCTGCCCACAGCCCCCACAACCACCACCCAGGGTTGTGGGGAAGAGCCCCTTGTCCCCATCAAAATGGGGACAAGGTGCTTTGGAGTGGGGGGAAAAGGCTTTCCTGTCCCAAAGCACCACCCCATGATGAGGGCATGTGGCCTGGTATAGTTCAGGAAGGGGGCACTCACTTATTTCCCTCCTTTCCTGACCTGCCGGGCTGCATGCTTGGATAAGGGTCTGGTGTGGATTCTTAGGGGGGACCTGACACCTTTTTTTGTTAAAATTTTGGTGTGGGGTTCCCCTTAAAACCTATACCAGACCCAAAGGGATTGGGGGGAACCCCCACACTGTTTTTTTTCTCCTATTGCCGGCAATGTTTTTTTTTATTATTCAGCTGTGAGCGGGGAAGCCGTTTTTTGAAAAAAATATGAAAATTGTTTAGTTAGAGGGAATTTATGTCTCCACAGATCCATCCACCCCACCTCGTCCATAAAACGGGACAAAACTGGAGAGGACCCAGACAGGGACAGGTGTCTGTCTAAGAGGGGGTTTGAGATACCAATTGGCTTTACATAGATCCATAATGGAACATCAAGTTTTCCAACCAGGTGTGACAACAGGACCTATGAAACTCTCCTGGAGAAAGGCAGGGGTATATATACGCAGGCTAGAATAAATTTTAAGGTACTTATTTAACAATATAAAAAGACAAAGCAACCCTCAGAATCCAACATAGGATCATATTCCTGGAAGTCCAAAGAACTGTGGACCAGAACACTCACGCCACAAGAGTAAGTTGTTTGCATGGAGTGGTTGGTCTGGCCCATCCAGGAATACTGCAGAAAACTTTGAGTGTCCACTGTTAAATGCCTTTCCTGAAGGCAATATAGGGCAGGGTGAAACTAACAAATGCAGGTGGTAATCATTGGGGATTTCTGGACCCCTCTAATGTTCCATGACACTATAGAGGTGTCTATCATACTCACCAGACTTTAAATGAACATGATATGGGGTCATCCCAGCTTTCAGTGAAGGATCCCAGGGTGGCAGGTGGCACAAACAGGAATTATAATGAATGGTGATGTAGTGGGTTGCTCTGGACTAAATTACTGAAGCAAAAACTTTAATATGAGCACAACTGTACTCCAGCATATAAGGGCCACCCCCCCAGGCACCAGTAGAGTTGGGCCGAACACCCCTGGTTAAGTTGGCACCAGAACTCCCAAATAGTGTTGGGTGAACGGTTCAGACTGAACATAAGTTTGGCCCAAAAATTGGCTGTTTTGGTAAACACCTGAGTTGGCAGGACATTCCTCTGTTTGTTCGGCCCACCGAACACCCCAGCAATGAAGGCTTTGCCCAATTAGGGCACAGAACACTGTCAGAGACATAATTGGAGAAAATCATCATGACTTAGGCCAATCATGGCTCATTGCTCAGAGACCCACCCCACACTCGTATGCTTCTTCCCAGAGGAGCCATTTGCAGTGTGATATTGGAGTGGAGATAGATAGAACAGAGGCTCTGTTCATTGCTACTAGCGAGTTAGTGTACTATAGTGTGCTATTATGATTCTATTGTGAGTGTAGAGTGTCAGTGTAGTGTGAATATAGTGATAGTGCAGCATCAGTGTAGTGTATCAGGGCAGTTTTACTGCAGTATATTGAAGTGTCAGTGAAGTGTGTCTGTGCATTTTTTACTTCAGTATATTGAAGTGACAGTGTAGTGTGTCCGTGCAATTTTACTGCAGTATATTGAAGCATGTCAGTGTTGTGCCTCAGGGCAGTTTTACTGCAGTATATTGAAGTGCGTCAGGAATGTTTTACTGCAGTATATTGAAGTGCACCAGTGCAGTTATACTGCACTATATTGTAGTGTGTCAGAGCAGTTTTACTATATATATTGAAGTGATATTTCTGTCAGTGGAAGTCCTCAAGGTAAAGTGCACTAAACACCACTTTCCATTGATTAAAGTACATCCAATTACACATTTCCCTGTCTCTATTACATTTCGGTAATAAGCGCCACCATCATGTGTCAGTGCAGTTTTACTGCAGTATATTGTAGTTCGTCAATGCAGTTTTACTGTTTTACTGCAGTATATTGTAGTGCGTCAGTGTAGTTTTACTGCAGTATATTATAGTGCGTCAGTGCGGTCTTACTGCAGCATATTGAAGTGCGTCAGTGCACACACAATGATGTGTGGCAGACACTGATGATGAGAAGTGTCTGAAAGTGGCTGCAGGATAAGCATAATATAGGATCAGCAGAATAAAAAAACGAAAGGTGTTAAGCTGTTTTTTCTAACAAGTGCTTAAGCAAAATAAGTTTCATCTTTTTAGGGCTTGTTTATGTTTCACGTGTTATGTTGTGTGTTGCATTAATGCAGCCCATTCAAAATGAATGGGCTGCCAATGCATGCCAACATGCCTAAAACTGCACATAGTGCATAGCAATTTCAATTTCAATGCTGATTGCCATAGCCACTGCCCCAACCCACCAGGCAATTTAGAAACAGTTTTTGTGTGTTTTTTAGGTGACGTGTAGTGCAGAAGCAGAATCACTCATTTTGTCCCAATAAAATTTTAGCTCCCATTCACACCTAAACATTTGGTCAGTTCTTGGAGTGGGTCAATGTCCATGATAGAATCCCATTATTCTCAATGGGCCTTTTAACACATGAACATGAATACACAAATGATTTTTGTGTGGTGCTCAAAAACTACAGGAGCTTTTTTTAATGGCCTGAAAAATATGCGAAAACATGTTTTTCAAGCATTCCCATTAAAGTCCATGGGACCAAAGAAAGCTTGTGTCCTTTTTGAGCTTCACACAACAGGCAACAAATGACACAATGCTGGAATGTGAACTGGCCCATTGAGAATATTGGGATCCTTCTTAAGCATTGTCACACCTTGGGAATCATGGGACAATGCTCAGGTATAAATGAAAGCTTAGTATGCTGAGGTGCCATTCAATAAATTACCCCAAAATGCATGCTAGGAACATTACTGCAAGACAGAAACGTGAATCTGGCCATAGGTCTCTTTTGCATAGCTGGATCTACTGCCTGCCCCTCTGAAAAGCAATCTCTGGTTGATCACTTTTTCAGAGGTGGTTTAGTGCTGTTGTATGCATTTGTTCATATGTGCGGCAACCCTTGATGCCCCTCTGAAAGGCAATCTGTGGTAAATCTGCGATATGTTGACTCCGCACTGTCTGCTTTATCCCTGAAAATGCTGACCCACTGCATCTCCCCCATTCAATTGATTGGATTGAATTTGATTGGGTTGTATTTGGCGGTGGTACCACCTACAGAAGGAAACCTGCCAATTAAAATTTAGCTGTGGTTGTGAAACAAAGCACGTATCACTGCACATTCAGCACCTTTTATTTATCACACATAATTGCAGTGAATGGGAAGCGTAGTGTCGATAGTTGGTCTACTTTGCGTTCAACGCTATCCTTGCTGGGACCTAGAGGAGGAATTGCTTGCACAGCCATTTGTCTTGACAGCGGGTCATCTTGCCAGGAGAGGGTTACTCCAGCCTGAAGTTAAAGGCTGCCTGAGGATTTCACATTTCACTGGAGGAGGAGGGAGGGGGAGGGCTGGGATCTTTTGGCTCTGAATGTTGCAGGGAAGTTGTTTGTTTATTTGTTTTTTGTTTTTTTGTCTGTGCTGCTGTATGTCCTGGGTGCTCAATGTCTGCATGCATGTCTTGGGAGAGGTGCTGGGGGGACTACCGGGGGGTTGTTTTTATTAAAGGGAGATGAAATTGTGAATAAAGCATGGTGCAAGATTAAACCTCTTCCCAGTAAAGGAGACCTGCCTGTGTCTGCTGAGCCACCAACATTCTGCAATAATTAATCACAGATTCACTCACGGAGGCTCAGAGAAGATGCTGGACTGCCGTTGGCTGCTTATCCTGACTCCCTAGCCCTGCTGATAGAGCTAATTTGTCCGGGCCTGATGGGGCCCCAGGTTGCCCACTCTGTAAGATGGCCCTGCTGACAGCCAATTGATAGGGGGCGGGTCGGAGGGTATGAAGCCGATGCATGAGTACACTGGGAGCGCTCTCCCAGGAGAGGCAGGGCAGGGCTCCCAGGAGAAGCAGGATGCGCTGGGATGACATCATTCATGCAATCGCTATGCAGCTGTTCTCTGCATCGATGCAGAATTGTTCACAGCTGCATCATGATGCATTGATGCACCGTTTTTTGCATCATTTCAGTTTTATCGCAGTATATTGTAGTGAGTCAGTGCAGTTTTACTGCAGTATATTGTAGTGTGTCAGTGCAGCATATTGAAGTGATCTTTCTGTCAGCAGTAACTGTAATCAAGCAGTAATCAGTACTCAAGTTAAAGTGCACCAAACACTACTTTCCATTGATTAAAGTGCATCCAATTACACATTTCCTCATCTCTATAACATTTCGGTAATAAGCCCCCCTTCATGTCTGGGAGGCCAACAAGGAGAGGCAGACGTTTCCATGCCACTGTAAGGGGGCCAGCAGTGTATGTGTCCACAGGCAAAGGTGGACGTTGTACGTCTCCAGACAAGGCACCATTTTCTGTTTAGTGATGTTGCCCGTGCTATCTAGCCACAGCATGGAGAGGAGGTAGTGGACTGGCTTACTAAACCATCCTCATCCTCTATCACCCAAGCTGAGACTAGTGTGCAGTCTGCCAGAGCTGCTTATTCTGCCTCCTCCTGCCATAGCCCCAGCATCATGCATGGAGGAGTCAGCTGAGTTATTTGAACACAGCATCAGCCACTTGCACATTGATGATGCACAGGCATTACTTGATTCTGATGTTGTTTCTGACTCTGAGGTTGAATAAGGTAGGAAAATGAGCCGACAGAGAGGAGAACACTGATAATCAACAAATTGTCAGTCATGTTCACTCAGCCGAAGCGTATTGCCAGGTTGGCTCCAGTGATGATGAGGATGGAGGGGATGATGATAAAGAGGTGACTAACATTACTTGGGTGCTGAATAGAGCAGAGGAGGAAAGTGAGCGTGCGGCACAACCCCAATAAGGCAGGATGTGCTCCAGAGTCAACCATCATGGAAAAATAGAGAGCAGCTACCCTATTCCATCAGATTTTGGAGCTGTTACCTCCCGGCGCACTTCCCACAGCTCAGCTATCTGTGCCTTTTAAAGCACATATGTAGCTGATCACATTGTTGAAATGTGCAAACTTTGCCTGAAGCAGATCAAGCGTGGCAAAAACACCAGCCATTTGGGTACCACATGATTGACAAGGCTTTTTTTTTTTTAGTTTAAAAGATTTATTGAAAATTTCACACAAAACAGTAAGTGCCAAACAATACAGTGCTGAGTATAACATAGAACCATCTGGTTCTAAGACAGGAGAATTAAAGCAGTGACAATTAGATCATCCACAAGTGAAAACATTTCTGAACATGTAAGACTCGGTAGAAATCGCTTAAAGCGTGACTTTAGTAAGTAGGCATCCCTGGTTCCCGTGGTTGTAACAAAGAGAATCCTGTCTACCCAAAAGGGCCGGCATTCAGGGCTGGTCATACTGCAACCCGGAGGTAAACAAAGTTAAAGGCCGGTATTTACACAAAGGAGTCGACTGTTCCCCCTAGGAGGCTCCAGGCACCCCACCCCTTCTGGAACTCTATGTGGTGGTGCCTAGGACCCCCCTGGGTCCCATGCCTCCCCCCTCCCCAGTTTGGCCACCTGTCCTTGGGGAAGGGCGACTAGTGTATCATTGCCCGGGTTGTGGGTTTACTCCGGCCCCAAGTACCCCCTGATTACAGATAACAGGGGAGACTTAATTCAGGATGTCAGCCTCATAAAAATTCCTATGTATACTTAGCGATTGCAGGAAACCTTGTTTTAGGTAACAGGAGAGAAGGGACAGAGTGTCCCAGACAGAGAAGAGGAGAAAACGTGTGAAGGAGAAAGGAGAGAAAAGATAGTGTTAGAAAGTGGGTTCATGGTTTTCCAGAATCCGCCAATGCTCTAGGTGGGATGCCTGGGCAGATCGAGATATTGCTATAGGATGCCCAGAGTTCCCAAATGGCATTACATTTCCCTACTGTACCGTGAAGTTTCGCTACTATATTTTCTTGTGCCATTATCCAAGAAACTTTCCACTTGAACCCCTGGAAGGATACTGTTGGGGTTCTCCCAGGCTTTGGCCAACGTAATTTTAGCACCTAGTAAAACATAGAAAGTCAGTGCCTGCTGATGTTTTGGTAACCCACATATGGGGTGGTTTATGTTGGGGTCTAGAGTGGCTGTGGTATTTGTCAGGACCCTAATGGTGTGGAATACCTTCCTCCAGAAGGATCTGATGCGAGGACATGTCCACCATATGTGGAACATTGAGCCCTCCATTTCGCAACCTCTAAAGCACAAGGGAGAGGTCCTTGGGTATATCCTTGCCAGTCTGGAGGGGACATAATATCACCTGGTCAGTACTTTGAGGCTGGTTTCTATGAGAAAAATGTTGAGGATACCTTTAAATGAGCGCTGAAATGCAAAAAAACAGTCCAATGTAGTCCAGGAGCAGCCGGTGTCCTCCTCCCAGGCCAGAGCACATGACAGAGGGCCAGGGCTGAATAGAATAGCGAGATCCCTTCTCTCTGATCCACCGTGTTTGAGCACCAGTGTTCATATGGAGTGATTGTGGGGGGGGGGTCTGTTTTATTGGGCCAAATGGAGTGTAGGAAATTAGATATTTGGGAGAATCGAAATAGTTCAGAATTTGGCATTTCTAATTAAGGTAAGAGGTCCGGCCTGGGAGAAAAAAAGGGAATCTTGTGTTATGGAAGATGTGCGATAATGGCTTCAAGGGCGACATCAGCAAATTTTGTAAGCAGAGTGTGGAGCACAGGGCAACAGAATGGGAGAGGCTAGGTGGCATGATTGAAGGTCTGGATTTCGGTTCACACCAAAGTAGGTCATTTATGGTATTTAGGGGAATGGCTCGACTTTCCATGGATACCCAATCAGGCTTCGGACCCCCAGAAAAAAATGGATATTTTTGGACAGTTGAGCGGCTTGGTAATACCACCATAGGTTCGGCAGGCCCACCCTGCCCTGAGTTTTTTGTCTAATTAGAATACTTGTGGGGAGTCTGTAGCCTTTGTTACCCCAGACAAAGTGCACTAAAGAGGACTGGAATTTAGTAAGGAAATTTTTCTTAATCGGGATCGGGAGAGAGCGAAATAAATACAGTAAGCGGGGGACCAGCGTCATCTTAACCGCATGAACTCTGCCCAGCCAGGATAGACCACACTTCGACCACCTCTCCAGATCCCCCATACATTTATATATCATTGGGGGATATTTTTCTTGGAAGAGATTGTTGATATCAGGGGTGAGTTTGATGCTAAGATACAGTATTGCGGTGGGTGCCCAGGAGAAGGCAAAGTTGTGTGTAAGCTGTTTAAGCAGGTCCGGTCTGATATATTTAGAGCTATCGATATAGACATGTTAACCCGCAACCCAGAGATCTTAAAGTTTTGCAGTATTTTATAGACCATAGGCATAGACATCAGTGGGGAGGTGAGAAAAAGGAGTAGGTCATCCGTATACAGTGCGCACTTATGTTCCTGGTTTCCTCAGAGTACCCCCTTGATGCCAGGACTCGTTCTGATTGCTATGGCCAAAGTATTTATGGCTATCATGAAGAGGAGGGGGGGAGCGGGCATCCCTGTCTGGTACCCCTTCTAATAGGGAAGGGTTCAGATTATCTGCCCATTAGGCGTACTTTGGCTAGCGGGGTTGAATAAAGCGAGTGTATTATGTTCAGGAAGTATGGGCCGAAGCCCCACCGACTCAGTATCCCAGACATGTAGGCCCAGTATACTGAATCAAAGGCTTTATGAAGGTCTACTGAGAGTAAAAAACCCTTTGGGGGGCCCTCCATCCCACTGTGATTGTAGTAATGAAATGATATCTATTGCTCTCCGGATCTGATCGGGTCCCCGTCTCCCAGGGATGAAGCCCACCTGATCTCTGTGAATGTAGAAAGGTATAAAACTCACTACTATTTGCAAGAATCTTAGTCATAATTTTTATGTCGTTGCTGATCTCTTGTAATATCCAGTGGAGAACCGGTCCAGTCCAGGTGAGGATCCTAATTTAAGGGACTTAATGGTGTCCGATACCTCCTCGGGAGTAAACAAGCTCTCCAATAGTTCCCTATGGTCCCTGGCCAGTGACAGCAAAGGAAGGTTATCCAGGAATAGGGATGAGCTTCGAGTTTGAGTCAAACTCATGTTCGACTCGAACATCGGCTGTTCGCAAGTTCGACGAACAGCGAACAATTTGGGGTGTTTGCGGCAAATTCGAATGTCGCGGAACACCCTTTAAAAGTCTATGGGAGAAATCAAAAGTGCTAATTTTAAAGACTTATATTCATGGTATTGTCATAAAAAGTGTTTGGGGACCTGGGTCCTGCCCCAGGGGACATGGATCAATGCAAAAAAAGTTTTAAAAAGGGCCGTTTTTTCGGGAGCAGTGATTTTAATAATGCTTAAAGTGAAACAATAAAAGTGTAATATCCCTTTAAATTTCATACCTGGGGTGTGTCTATAGTATGCCTGTAAAGGGACGCATGTTTCTCGTGTTTAGAACAGTCTGACAGCAAAATGACATTCCAAAGGAAAAAAAGTAATTTAAAACTACTCACGGCTAGGGATGAGCTTCGAGTTCGAGTCGAACTCATGTTCTACTCGAACATTGGCTGTTCGCAAGTTCGCCGAACAGCGAACAATTTGGGGTGTTCGCGGCAAATTCGAATGCCGCGGAACACCCTTTAAAAGTCTATGGGAGAAATCAAAAGTGCTAATTTTAAAGGCTTATATGCAAGTTATTGTCATAAAAAGTGTTTGGGGACCCGGGTCCTGCCCCAGGGGACATGGATCAATGCAAAAAAAAGTTTTAAAAACGGACGTTTTTTCAGGAGCAGTGATTTTATTAATGCTTAAAGTCAAACAATAAAAGTGTAATATCCCTTTAAATTTCGTACCTGGGGGGTGTCTATAGTATGCCTGTAAAGGGGCGCATGTTTCCTGTGTTTAGAACAGTCTGACAGCAAAATGACATTTGGAAGGAAAAAACTCATTTAAAACTACCCGCGGCTATTGCATTGCCGACAATACACATAGAAGTTCATTGATAAAAACGGCATGGGAATTCCCCACAGGGGAACCCCGAACCAAAATAAAAAAAAAAAAATGATGTGGGGGTCCCCCTAAATTCCATACAAGGCCCTTCAGGTCTGGTATGGATATTAAGGGGAACCCCAGCCAAAATTTTAAAAAAAAATTGACGTGGGGTTCCCCCTAAATGCCATACCAGACCCTTCAGGTCTGGTATGGATTTTAAGGGGAACCCCGCGCCAAAAAAAAAAAAAAAAACGGCGTGGGGTCCCCCTAAAAATCCATACCAGACCCTTATCCGAGCACGCAACCTGGCAGGCCGCAGGAAAAGAGGGGGGGACGAGAGTGCGGCCCCCCCCCCTCCTGAACCGTACCAGGCCACATGCCCTCAACATTGGGAGGGTGCTTTGGGGTAGCCCCCCAAAACACCTTGTCCCCATGTTGATGAGGACAAGGGCCTCATCCTCACAACCGTGGCCGGTGGTTGTGGGGGTCTGCGGGCGGGGGGCTTATCGGAATCTGGAAGCCCCCTTTAACAAGGGGACCCCCAGATCCCGGCCCCCCCCCTGTGTGAAATGGTAAGGGGGTACTTACCCCTACCATTTCACTAAAAAACTGTCAAAAATGTTAAAAATGACAAGAGACAGTTTTTGACAATTCCTTTATTTAAATGCTTCTTCTTTCTTCCTTCATCTTCTTCTTCTTCTGGTTCTTCTGGCTCTTCTGGTTCTTCCTCCGGCGTTCTCGTCCAGCATCTTCTCCGCGGCGTCTTCTATCTTCTTCTCCTCGGGCCGCTCCGCACCCATGGCATGAGGGGGGAGGCTCCCGCTCTTCTCTTCATCTTCTTCTCTTCTTCATCTTCTTCTTCATCTTCTTCTTCATCTTTTCTTCCTTCTTCTCTTCTTCATGTCTTCTGTGGGCCGCTCCGCAGCCATGCTGTGGCATGGAGGGAGGCTCCCGCTGTGTGACGGCGTCTCTTCGTCTGACGGTTCTTAAATAACGGGGGGCGGGGCCACCCGGTGACCCCGCCCCCCTCTGACGCACGGTGACATGACGGGACTTCCCTGTGACGTCACGGGGAATGCCACAGGGAAGTCCCGTCATGTCACCGTGCGTCAGAGGGGGGCGGGGTCACCGGGTGGCCCCGCCCCCCGTTATTTAAGAACCGTCAGACGAAGAGACGCCGTCACACAGCGGGAGCCTCCCACCATGCCAGCATGGCTGCGGAGCGGCCCGCAGAAGACATGAAGAAGAGAAGAAGGAAGAAAAGATGAAGAAGAAGATGAAGAAGAAGATGAAGAAGAGAAGAAGATGAAGAGAAGAGCGGGAGCCTCCCCCCCATGCCATGGGTGCGGAGCGGCCCGAGGAGAAGAAGATAGAAGACGCCGCGGAGAAGATGCTGGACGAGAACGCCGGAGGAAGAACCAGAAGAGCCAGAAGAACCAGAAGAAGAAGAAGATGAAGGAAGAAAGAAGAAGCATTTAAATAAAGGAATTGTCAAAAACTGTCTCTTGTCATTTTTAACATTTTTGACAGTTTTTTAGTGAAATGGTAGGGGTAAGTACCCCCTTACCATTTCACACAGGGGGGGGGCCGGGATCTGGGGGTCCCCTTGTTAAAGGGGGCTTCCAGATTCCGATAAGCCCCCCGCCCGCAGACCCCCACAACCACCGGCCACGGTTGTGAGGATGAGGCCCTTGTCCTCATCAACATGGGGACAAGGTGTTTTGGGGGGCTACCCCAAAGCACCCTCCCAATGTTGAGGGCATGTGGCCTGGTACGGTTCAGGAGGGGGGGGGGGGGCCGCACTCTCGTCCCCCCCTCTTTTCCTGCGGCCTGCCAGGTTGCGTGCTCGGATAAGGGTCTGGTATGGATTTTTAGGGGGACCCCACGCCGTTTTTTTTTTTTTTTTTGGCGCGGGGTTCCCCTTAAAATCCATACCAGACCTGAAGGGTCTGGTATGGAATTTAGGGGGAACCCCACGTCAATTTTTTTTTTTAAATTTTGGCTGGGGTTCCCCTTAATATCCATACCAGACCTGAAGGGCCTTGTATGGAATTTAGGGGGACCCCCACATCAATTTTTTTTTTTTTTTATTTTGGTTCGGGGTTCCCCTGTGGGGAATTCCCATGCCGTTTTTATCAATGAACTTCTATGTGTATTGTCGGCAATGCAATAGCCGCGGTAGTTTTAAATGTGTTTTTTCCTTCAAAATGTCATTTTGCTGTCAGACTGTTCTAAACACGGGAAACATGCGCCCCTTTACAGGCATACTATAGACACCCCCCAGGTATGAAATTTAAAGGGATATTACACTTTTATTGTTTGACTTTAAGCATTATTAAAATCACTGCTCCTGAAAAAACGGCCGTTTTTAAAACTTTTTTTTGCATTGATTCATGTCCCCTGGGGCAGGACCCAGGTCCCCAAACACTTTTATTGACAATAACTTGCATATTAGCCTTTAAAATTAGCACTTTTGATTATTCATGTTCGTGTCCCATAGACTTTAACGATGTTCGCGTGTTCAAACGAATTTTTTTCCTGTTCGCATGTTCTGGTGCGAACCGAACAGGGGGGTGTTCGGCTCATCCCTACTCACGGCTATTAATGCATTGCCGGTCCGACAATACACATAGAAGTTCATTGATAAAAACGGCATGGGAATTCCCCACAGGGGAACCCCGAACCAAGATTTTTTTTAAAAATGACGTGGGGGTCCCCCTAAATTCCATACCAGGCCCTTCAGATCTGGTATAGATTTTAAGGGGAACCCTGCGCCAAAATTAAAAAAAAAAAAAACGGCGTGGGGTCCCCCCAAAAATCCATACCAGACCCTTATCCGAGCACACAACCTGGCAGGCCGCAGGAAAAGAGGGGAGGCGAGAGAGCCGTACCAGGCCACATGCCCTCAACATTGGGAGGTTGCTTTGGGGTAACCCCCCAAAACACCTTGTCCCCATGTTGATGACGACAAGGGCCTCATCCCCACAACCCTGGCCGGTGGTTGTGGGGGTCTGCGGGCAAGGGGGCTTATCAGAATCTGGAAGCCCCCTTTAACAAGGGGACCCCCAGATCCTGGCCCTCCCCCCTGTGTGAAATGGTAAGGGGGTTGTACCCCTACCATTTCACTAAAAAACTGTCAAAAATGTTAAAAATGAATTTTTGACAATTCCTTTATTTAAATGCTTCTTCTTTCTTCTATCCTCTATCTTCCTTCGGTTTCTTCCTCCATCTTCTTCTTCTTCTGGTTCTTCTGGTTCTTCCTCCGGTGTTCTCGTCCGGCATCTCCTCTGCGGCGTCAGCGTCTTCTTCCCTTCTTCTCCCCGGCCCGCTCCGCATCCATGATTGCACAATGGCATTCCCCGTGACGCCACAGGGAAGTCCCGTCAAATCACCGTGCGTCAGAGGGGGGCGGGTCACCGGGTGGCCACACCCCCCCGTTATTTAAGAACCATCAGAAGAGGAGAAGCGTCACACAGCGGGAGCCTCCCTCCATGCCATCATGGATGCGGAGCGGCCCGAAAAGAAGATGAAGAGAAGAAGATGAAGAGAAGAGCGGGAGCCTCCCTCCATGCCATCCTGGATGCGGAGCGGCCCGAGGAGAAGGGAAGAAGACGCCGACGCCGCGGAGGAGGATGCCCGACGAGAACACTGAAGGAAGTACCAGAAGAACAAGAAGAAGAAGATGGAGGAAGAAACCGAAGGAAGATAGAAGATAGAAGAAAGAAGAAGCATTTAAATAAAGGAATTGTCAAAAACTGTCTCTTGTCATTTTTAAAATTTTTGACAGTTTTTTAGTGAAATGGTAGGGGTACTTTTGTACCCCCTTACCATTTCACACAGGGGGGAGGGCCGGGATCTGGGGGTCCCCTTGTTAATGGGGGCTTCCAGATTCTGATAAGCCCCCTGCCCGCAGACCCTCACAACCACCGGCCAGAGTTGTGGGGATGAGGCCCTTGTCCTCATCAACATGGGGACAAGGTGTTTTGGGGGTTACCCCAAAGCACCCTCCCAATGCATGTGGCCTGGTACGGTTCAGGAGGGGGGGCACTCTCTCTCTCGTCCCCCCTCTTTTCCTGCGGCCTGCCAGGTTGCTTGCTCGGATAAGGGTCTGGTATGGATTCTTAGGGGGACCCTACGCCGTTTTTTTTTTATTTTGGCCAGGGTTCCCCTTAATATCCATACCAGACCTGAAGGGCCTGGTATGGAATTTAGGGGGACTCCCCACGTCATTTTTTTTAAAATCTTGGTTCGGGGTTCCCCTGTGGGGAATTCCCATGCCGTTTTTATCAATGAACTTCTATGTGTATTGTCGGACCGGCAATGCATTAATAGCCGCGAGTAGTTTTAAATGACTTTTTTTCCTTTGAAATGTCATTTTGCTGTCAGACTGTTCTAAACATAGGAAACATGCGCCCCTTTACAGGCATACTATAGACACCCCCAGGTACAAAATTTAAAGGGATATTACACTTTTATTGTTTTACTTTAAGCATTATTAAAATCACTGCTCCTGAAAAAACGGCCATTTTTAAAACTTTTTTTGCATTGATCCATGTCCCCTGGGGCAGGACCCAGTCCCCAAACACTTTTTATGACAATAACTTGCATATAAGCCTTTCAAATAAGCACTTTTGATTATTCATGTTTGTGTCCCATAGACTTTAACGGTGTTCGCGTGTTCGAACAAATTTTTTGCCTGTTCGCATGTTCTGGTTCAAACCGAACAGGGGGGTGTTCGGCTCATCCCTATCCAGGAAAGTGTCCTAAAGTGGTTGGGAGGAAGTTGGCATAGTTTTGTACAGGTCAGAGTAGAATTGTAGAAATGTGTCCATTATTTTTGTCGGATTTTGTGTTCCCCCAGAAGATGAGGGACCCCAGAAGATGAGGATAGGGGCCACTCTGTGCAAAACGAGCTGCACAGTGGAGGTAAATATGACATATTTGTTATTTTAAAAAAAAATAGTCGAACCTTTAGTGTCACTTTAAGTAACAGTACCTGGGGGTTCCCTGATCCCCCCACCCCGGGGAAGGGATGTACTCACTGAGAGGACAAGAATGCCCTGACTACAGGAATTCCAGGGATGTCTCCTGGGACACCAAAGATGTCCATGGAGACTAACATAGGTGCACTGGGTCCACCACAGCCCCGCCACCTTTAAAAACAAGCTTGAATTAAACATTCATAATATAAACCGTACAGAGCACCCTATATAAGGTGCTAATAATAGAAGAAAAAAAAAAGGACACTGGGAACCCTCTTTAGGGCTCTCAGACCAGGTATGATGATTAAACCCTTATAGCCTATATCGGGGTGGCCCCCCATTAGTATAGTTGGTACGAGTTCTTGTACCACTAAAGTAGCAATCATGAAGGCCAAGTTGGAGGCGGAGGTAATAGAAACATGCTATATAGAAAATATTAACCGTAAAATAACTGTTTCCACCTAAAGATGGGAAAAGGCTAAGAACTCCCTATATAGGGGCAAGAAAACACAAAAAAAACCTCAATATGTAAGAAGACACCATGTTAGAGTGGGCTGCCGTCTAGTAAAGGCAGTCAGCAGTCAAAAGGAGCCCACACAGATTCTCAAGGGGTAAACTCCTTATCCCTTAGCAAAGCCCAGTACTGGAGTTCTCAGTCGTCCTATTGGATCAGGCTCTGTAGGGGAGAAGGAAGAGAATTCCTGCTGGGTCAACGGGTCGGAGAAGTCTTTTTTTTTTTTTTTTTCTTTTCTTTTTTTTTTTCTTATCCACTTCAGCGAAAGTTTTCCTAGAGACATTATTTCAACTTTATGTGTCAAACTTTATCTCTTCTCCTTTTTCACATCATTGTGGATTGTTTCCGTCACATCTTTATTATTTTTCCCTTCTAGGATATTCTTAAATATTTTTAAAAACCGGCGACAAAACGCCTTCTATAATTATAAACCCTATTATTATCTTAGTCTCTCTCAGTCCCTCTTATTTCCCGCCGCCCCCCCTCCCCCTCGTCCCCCCCCTCCCCCTCCCCTGTGTCTGGTCCGTTCCTTTATGTTATTTATTTATCCACTTGGCTCTGCACCTGTTCTTTCTTTTATCCTATCTAAATAAATATCCGAGACTTTGTAGTTTTTCCAACTTTCCCATCTACTATTATCCCCTTTCTCTCCTCCTTCCATTTTGTACTGATAATCTATTTCCTTTAGCCAGTTTCTAATGTCTGGTTTTCCACTTTTTAGCCAATTCTTGGGAATTAAGGCCTTGGCCGCATTCAGGAGGTTAGGTATTATTGATTTTCTATATTGTTTCTTAGGTTTATTGTAGATATGGAAGAGGCAAGTCCAAATATTTTGTTCTATTTCTTCTCCAGTTATTTCCTTTATGTTGTTTAACACTTCCTTCCAGTACTCCATTATTATTGGGCATTCCCACCATATGTGTGTGATCGTTGCTATTTGGCCACATTTTCTCCAACACAAGGAGGTTCTATCTTGATGGAATCTGTGTATTCTTACTGGGGTCATATACCATCTTGATACTAGTTTATAATTCATTTCTATGGTCTTCATGTCCCAAGCCTTATTATATCCCATTTCTATCATTTTTTCCACTTTTTGGTTATCTATTTTTAAATTCATTTCTTTTTCCCATTGATTTATATATTCTGGTCTTTCTTGTGCTTCCAAATCTGTCAGTATACTATAAATTTTTGATGTTCCGTTTTTTAATGGTGTTTCATTGCTACATAGCTTTTCCAGTGCAGTTAATTTTGTTTCATCTCTCAGTGGGTGTGGTATTGTGCTTACTAGGTGCCTTATTTGAGTATAATTCCATTCATTCATCTTCCATCCATTCCTTTCCTCTATTTCTACTCGTGTTCTTATTTTGCCATTTCTAGTGATATCTTTCAGTCGTGGGTTACCTATTCCTTGGATTTCAAATATTTCCCTCCCAGGGGTGAAGAGATTTGATCCTGTGAGTGCTAATAGTGGTGAATTATATTTCCATTCATTCTTTAAGTGAATGGTGTCCCAAATTTTAAATACATTTTTTGTTATTTCGTGCGTGTCGGTGTCCAATATTCTATATTTCCGTGGAATCCAAATATTCTTATGTAGTGTGGCTCCACTTATTGTGTTTTCCATTTCCACCCATTTTTTTTCATTTTTCTCATTTGTCCACTCTAACATTCGTGTTAAAACTATGGCTTTATAGTACCTACTTATATCTGGGACGGCAAGACCCCCATGCTCCTTTTTCCTTGTGATCAGCGTGTATTTAATTCTTGGTTTTTTATTAAGCCATATGTATTTTAGCAGGGTTGTTTGAATTATTTTAAAAAAGCTCTGCGGGATTTTTACTGGTAACATCTATAATCTGTAGTTTATTTTAGGTAATATCGTCATCTTAAACATATTTATTCTTCCAATCCATGAAAGTGGCTGTATTCTTAACTTTTTCATTTCTTCTTTGACCTCATTGATCAGTGGAATAAAGTTTGCCTGATAAATTTTTTCGACTCTAGGAGTTATTTTAATTCCAAGGTAATTTAGTTCTTTTACCCAAGTGAATGGGAATTCTTTTTGTAAAAACTGAACTTCCTTTTTCTCTAGACCTATGTTTAATATTTCCGTTTTTATTGGATTAATTTTGAAGTTTGACAGTTCTCCGTAGTTTTTAATTTCTTTCAGTATGTTTGGGAGTGACACTCTTGGGTTGGATACGTACATCAAGATGTCGTCCGCGTAGGCAGCGATCTTATGCTCTTTTCCTCCTAGTTTCGCTCCTTCTACCTCTTTGTTATTGCGGAGTGTTGCTAATAGTGGTTCTAAGGCCAATACATATAATAGTGGAGACAGTGGACAGCCTTGCCGTGTTCCATTCTGCATCTTAATTTTTGGAGAGAGTCTACCGTTTACCTTTACGACTGCTGTCGGGCCATTATACAAATTTGTTATCCACTTCATCATTTTTGTCCCAATACCCAAGTGCCGCAATGTATCCATCATGAAACCCCAGTCTACCCTGTCAAATGCTTTTTCTGCATCCAATGACAGGAATAGAACTGGGGTCTCATTCTGCACCTTCTTGTGCAACATCAATAATGATTTTAGGCTGTTGTCCCGCCCCTCTCTCCCCGGGACAAAACCAGTTTGGTCCGGGTTGATCCACAGTGGGATTAGTTTTTTTATCCTAGTGGCCAGGATCTTGGAGTACAGTTTCGTATCAGCGTTCAATAGGGCTATTGGCCTGTAGCTTGAGCAGTTAACTTTGTCTTTCCCTTCTTTTGGTAGTATTGTAATATGAGCTAATAACGATTCACTTCTTATTTCTTCATCTTCCCCTAAGGAATTCATATATTCTAATAGTTTTGGAGTCAGCTGTTCTTCAAATTTTTTATAGTATTTGACCGTAAACCCGTCTGGTCCTGGGCTTTTTCCTACGGGAGTTTCCTTTAATGCCAGTTTTACCTCTTCATGCGTAATATTTTTTTCCAATTCTTCTAGTTGGTCTATTTTTAGTTTTGGTAAGTTTGCTTTTTTTAAATATTCTTGTATCTTCTTTGTTCTTGTATTCGCTTCTTTCCAACTTTCCTGTCCTTTTATTGCATAAAGGGAGCTGAAGTATTTTTGAAATGTTATCGCTATATCTGTAGTTTTATTTACCACTTCTCCTTTTTCATTTTTGATCTTCTCAATGTAATTCAAAGACTTCTTTTTTTTTACCAGATTTGCTAGGTATTTTCCTGGTTTATTACCCCATTTATATTTTTCTTGTACTACTCTGTTGTAGTCCTTCCTTTCTTCTTGTTCCATCCAGTCTTTTAATTGCTCTCTCTTTTGAGATAGTAGGCCGAAGATTTTGTTGTTTACTTGATTTTTGTGTTTTCGTTCCAATTCATACATTTCTTTAATTATTTGTTGCATGTTTGTTTTCCTTTCCTGTTTTTTTCTTGCCCCTATAGCTATTAACTTGCCCCTAATAACAGATTTATGCGCCTCCCATATTGTTGCTTTCGATACCTCTGGTGTATCGTTTTCTTCAAAATATCTTTTAATTTCTTCTATGATGCTTTTTTCGGTCTCACTGTCTTCTAATAAAGTTTCGTTGATTCTCCATGGACCCCTTTCAAGGACTTCTCCTTTTATTTTCATTCTCAAGATTACTGGGCTGTGATCTGAGGCGGTTATTATGCTTATTTTTGTTTCTTCTATTTCTTCCAAGTTTCTATGTTCGACCATGATGTAATCCAATCTGGAGTAAATTTTGTGTACTGTTGAGTAGAACACAAAGTCCTTTGTGCTGGGGTGCTGTAGTCCTTTGTGCTGGGGTGCTGAATTCTCCAAGGGTCTATTAGTTGCTGTTCATATAATGTTCTTTTTAATTTCTTTAGTTGATTTACCTCTTTGTCCCTTACTCTTGAGGTACTGTCCATTTTATTATCCATGCTGAAGTTGAAGTCTCCAGCTAGTATTAATTTTCCTTGCTTGAATTCCATTAGTATTTTAATTATATCTATCAAATATTTTTTAGGGTTCTTATTAGGACAGTAGACATTGGCCAATGTATATTTTACCCCGTGTATAGTTCCTGTAATAAAAAGATATCGACCCTCCGGGTCTATTTTCCTTTGATCTATTAGAAAACGTACATTTTTCCCTATACCGATGGCTACTCCTTTGGCCCTTCTTATTGGCGAGTCTCCTTGATACCATGTTGGTATGTTTCTTGAATAAATTTTGGCACTTGAGTTTTGGGTTATATGCGTCTCCTGTAGGAAAATTATTTCTGCTTTACTTTTTTCTAGTTCTCGGAGGATGATGTTTCTCTTCCCTGGGGAATTTAGTCCTCGGACATTGTAAGAGATTATTTTTATGCTGTTTACGTTTTCCATTCTTGTGCCTTTTCTTCCCCGCCCGTCCTCCGGCCCTCCCCCCCACGCGGTCCCCCTAGGAGACCGGATGGAGGGGACACCCAGCGGACGCACGGGGTCTCCTCATCTCTTGTCTCAGAATAGGTGTGCCTATGTAACCACTCATGTGACTCAGACCTCTCCCTCCCCACCCTCCCTCCCCCTCCCTTTTTTCTGATATGGGTTTTTACCCCCATATTCTCTAGAGCTGAGAGCGTTTTACTTTGTTTTGTGGGGCACGCTCTGCCCCCTCTGCTCTATTTATTGTGAGGCGGAGCTCTGTAAGACACCCTATTCCCCCCTGCCTAAGCACTAATAGGGCGACCCCCTGTCCACTCCGTGAGTCCCTGTCTCCCTCTCCCTGCGTTTTTGTTGTGTTTTACCAATCCTTTCACTTTCCTTTTTTCCCATCCCATCAACCCCAGCCCCCCCCCCCCCCCCCTTTCCACTCTAAGGCCCCTTGCACCGTTGTGTGGTATTTTCTCATATATTAATTTCCTCAAGAGTCCACATCTTGATGTCTGATCCTTGAATTTACTTGCCACTGTAGGTCATCTCTTGCCGTTATTCGCTCCTGACTATTTGCGTATTTTTCCAGTTCTGGGGAGGGGATTTCTAGTTTGTTGCAAAAGTCCGGAATCTCCTCCACATGTCTTAGCCTCGCACTTATTCCGTTTTTCCTTGCTATTAGACATGCTGGAAAACCCCAGTTGTATTGAATTTCTTGCTCCCGGAGGATTTCTAATAATGGCTTTAGTATCCGTCGTCTTTTCAACGTTTCTTGAGATAAGTCTTGAAATATTTGTAATTTACCTCCCGCAAACTCTATTTGTGTTTTCCTCTTTAGGTTTATCCAGATCTGGTTTTTTTCTTCCCATTTTTCAAAGCGTACGATTACATCTCTAGGTGTTTCCCTTGCGAACCTTTGAGGTTTTTTTACTCGAAAGACACTTTCTATTCCTATTGTGTTAGTTGTTTCCTTTCCCAAGATTTGGTTGAAGAGATTGTTCATTTTTTCTATTAGATTTTCTGCTTGTTCTGTTTCCGGTAACCCACGTATTCTCAAGTTTTTCTTTTTATCTCTATTTTCTTGCTCTTCTATTTTATATGATTGTTCCTGTTGTTCCCGTTTTAATTTCTTTATTTCGTCTTCTAGTTCCTTTATGTTTTTTTGATGTAGGTCTACTTTGATCTCTACTTCTTCCACTCTGTTTAACATATATCCCATATCTTTATGGAGTGTTGACATCTCTGCTTTTAGGGAATTCTCTAGTGCCGCGAACATTTTTTCCATATCCTGTTTTGTTGGCAACTGTGGCCCTTGTTGTCCTTCCTCCTTTCCTCTGTCTTCCTCTCCCATTTCTGGCTCCATTCTGGGTTCTGAGAGGTGGCTGGTTTCTGTTTGTACTTTATACTGGCCTTTTTTATCCTTGTTGTCCTTCTCTTTTGTATCTATTTGTCTGCCCTTTGAACCCACTTGTTTCTCTCCTTCTCCGATTCCTTGCTGTATATACCTGTTCATAGGGCCTGGACTTGGGCCTAGGCTGGTCCTAGGTGATTTCGGTATTGCTCCCGCACTTCTTGTTGTTTTCCCCTTCATGTTTGTTTCTATGGCTGGATTTATAAGATCTTCAAAGCTGCCTTCCAGAATACCCCTTGATTGGGGTCTCTTAATGATGAAAAAATCTCCCAGCCTTTTTAAATTGACTTATTTTTACTAATATTTCTTTTATTCCGTTCTCATACCCGGCATCCTCCCCACAATCCAATAATATAAATAATTAATGAGATATGAGTAGTCCCCATTTTCCAGAAGTTATGTTACTACCTTAAGTACATTAAGCATTCCTTGGTGCTGTTCAATTGTTTAAGCGTTCTTAAGCTGAAAAAAAAAAAAAAAAAAGCGCTCAAAAACGCTATTGCAAAAATGCTGAAAAAAGCTGGAAAAAGTTAAAAAAAAAAAGTCACTGCAAAGACACCGGCGTCTTCACAGCGCTTTTCCAGCAGCCCGTGTGCATGGGGGCCCAGGTGCTCAGCAAAATAATTCAAATGTTTTAGCGATATAATGCAATCTAATTCAAGTATTCAGCAAGATGATTTATATATTCAGCAGTATAGTTCCAGTATAAGCTTATATGTTCCACATTTTTGTTACTATGAAATTTCTTCCTATTCTATAGTTTGTACTATCAAGCCTATAATTAGTACCATTTGCAAAAAAAAAAAAAAAAAAATTCACAAGAAAGGGAGATACTGCAGCAGCAGCAGCAGGCAGGTGGGGGCTGGGAGACAACTCTTCCGTTGGCTTGTCTTTCTTTCACCTTCTCCTTCTCTTCTCCCCTGTCCCCCCCCCCTGTTTTTATTGTTTTTCTTAGCTCACTTGATTCTACTTTTTCAGCTCTTTCGCCTTTTCCCCTGCTTGTTCACTTCAAGACAATTGCAATAGAAAAGAGCCAAAAGAGGAGGAAAAAAAAAAAAACGCTAAAAAATGCTCAAAGACGCTATTGCAAAAATGCTGAAAAAAGTTAAAAAAAAAAAAAAAAAAAAGTCACTGCAAAGACACTAGCGTTTTCACAACGTTCTCCCAACAGCCCATGTGCATGAGGGCCCAGGTGCTCATAAAAATAATTCAAATGTTTTAGCGGTATAATGCAATCTAATTCAAGTATTCAGCAAGATGATTTATATATTCAGCAGTATAGTTCCAGTATGAGCTTATATGTTCCACATTTTGTTACTATGAAATTTCTTCTTATTCTATAGTTTATACTATCGAGCCTATAGTTAATACCATTTGCAAAAAACAAAAACAAAAAAAGACCAAAAAAAAAAAGATCACAAGAAAGGGAGCTACTGCAACAGCAGCAGCAGCAAGCAGGTGGGGGCTGGAAGACAACTCTTCCGTTGGCTTGTCTCTCATTCACCTTCTCCTTCTCCCCTGTCCCCCCCCCTGTTTTTATTGTTTTTCTTAGCTCACTTGATTCTACTTTTTCAGCTCTTTCGCCTTCATTTACTTTCATTTACTTTCGCTTTTTATTCCATTTTATTTCGTTTTATTTCAATATGTTCTTTCCCTTTCCCTTTCTTTTGTTCTATTACTTTTCCTTTGCCTTTTCACTTCAAGACAATTGCAATAGAAAAAAAGCCAAAAAAAAAAAAAATACGGTACTTATCTTTTAGTTGTTGTTGAAGTTGGGACAAAAAGGGACGCTCACTACAGCTTGTTGCAGTCAGTCGCAGGTACAAACTTCCTCTGGCTTACTCCACAAGACAGCTCAGTGAGTGATGAGCAGGGGGGGCGGGGAGGGAAGCTACCTACACCTTCTCATCAGGCCGATCATTCCTCTCAGCTGCAGGGAGAGGGTTCTCAGGATCCTCACGCCGTGCACAGAGCCATTACCAGACTCCTCCCTCGGGTCGGAGAAGTCAATCCCAGAGGGGGACCACTGAAGTGTAGTTCCACGGTCATACCCCAATCATGTGATGAGATTAAGTCACAGACCAGAGCCCTGGTCTAATTGGGGTAGCTTGCTCATCCTGTTAGTATGTTTTCTTTGGATCTCTTTGAGTGTTGTTTCAGCCAAGTGGGTTGCAGCGGGCTTGCTGGGGGGGGGGCCTCTTGGTGGAAGAGGGGGGTCCCTTGTTGGTGTGGATGGGGGGATTTCTTGAGTGATCAGGCCAAGGTGTAGCAGTATAAGCTCTCCCTCTGCAAAAGAGGAGAAACTGTAGCCTTTGTTCCTATAGGAGAAGTTTAGGTGGAGCGGGAATGACCATCTGTAAGCGATTTCCTTGTTGATAAGGATCTGGAGTAGGGGTTTAAGCGAACGTCTTGTCTGCATTGTGTAAGGAAAAGGATCTGTGAATATCTGGATTTTGTGTAAACTGAGGGAGTCGGAGCTTCTGGACTTCCTCATCACTTCCTCTTTTACTGAGTAAAAATGGGGCTTTACAATGATGTCTCTGGGGAGGCCATCAGCTCGGGGGGGGGGGGGGAGGGTTGCAGGGCCCTGTGCGCCCTGTCCAATTCCAGGCGGTGCTCTGCAATATATGGAATGAGACCTTTAATGAGTGATTTGAGTGCTGATTGCACCTCCTTTTCAGATTCAGGGAACCCCCTGATCCTAAAGTTATAGCGTCTCGATCTGTTCTCGAGGTCATCGATCACAGTTTCACACAGTTTCTAATTGATCTTGCACATCCTGGAGTCTGGCAGAGTTTTGGTTAATTCTTGCTACAGATTGATCTGCTTTTTTCTCGATCACATCAATCATCATTCCTATCTGCTGCAAATCGGCGTGAATATATGAGGTGATTTGGGTTGCATTTAAAGCTAGGCTCTTTGAAAGCATGTTTGAAAAAGCCTCCATCATAAAGTCAGTGGGGAAAAGAGCAGCTTCATCGTTTTCATAGACAGCCAGTAGCAGGTCTGTGTGTGGGTCCATCATGGGGGTGGGGGGGAGCCTGAGTTCAGTCTGCCCAGCAGGGATTCAGTGGATGAGGGCGAGGTATCTGGGTGTAGGGAAGGTTGACTGGTACCTGGAGATGGCGGTGGGATTAAGTCCTGGTCCACAATGGAGTCCTCCACATCCTCCTCTGAGTGTCCCCCTCGTGGAGTGGCCGCCATTTTGGCGTAGCTGTGCGGGCCGGCCGCGGCGATCATCTGGCAATCAAGGCTTCTCCTGGCTTGCGCTGATGACATCTGTGGACTCCCGAGGTTTCCCCGCTCGGATGTCCCGGTGTGTTGTGCGGGCGGGTGCTCTGAGAGCTCTGGTGGCTGCCACGGGGCTGTGGTGGAGTGGAGCTCTAGATGCTCATGGCCATCTTAAGAGCTGCCGCGCATGCACCTCTGATTGACAAGGCAATTAACCTCCCACCATTCAGCCCCTTGGCAAGAGCACCTGAAAGCCACACAAAAGGGATGCAATTCTTCTCCTCTTCACCTTTCAGGTCTACCCCCACTATATCTCATGACCTCTCAGCAGCCTCCACTGACAGGGATGATGGTATAGTGAACGGTGTCACAGGTCCTTGCAGCATGTCTGCCAGCAGCACACCACCAGCTGTAGAGTAGGCAAATCTCTCTGCTACAGCTGCTGCAGTGAAAAGAAAAATACAGTCACTGCCACCCACATGCCCAGCTGCTGGCTTTACAACTTCTACTTTTCCATCTGGTGGATTCTGCCCCTTCTGTGATTTTTCAGAACATGCTGTACCACAATGGTAAGTTCCCACATGCTTTTTCTTTGCCCGTAAGGCCATTCCAGATATGTACCATCACGTAGAAGGCAATGTTGTGGCATCGTTGGGCAAGGCAGTCAGCCCCAAGGTCCACCTTACTGCTGACTCGTGGTCCAGCAAGCATAGTCAGGGATGATATATTTTGTTCACAGCCCACTGGTTAACTTTGCTTGCAACTAAGAAGGATCCAGGACAGGGCTCAGTGCCAGTGGTTGTTTTGCTGCCATGTCTCCATACAGCTGGTGGTGATGTGAGATTTGTCAGTCCCACCCCCTCCTCCTCCTCCTCCTCCATGCCCTTTTCTGATGAATCATCCTATAAAGCACCAATACCCCCTAAGCATTTGAGGGGCTATTCAATGAGTCAGGCTAAAAGATGCCATGCAGTGCTTTAGCTGGTTTGTGTACGGGACAGGAGCCACACCGGATTTGAACTTTCAGCTCTGCAGGGGCAGGTCCAGAGGTGATTCACACCATGCCAGCTTGAGCCAGGAATGGTGGTGTGTGATAATAGCACTTACCTCCTGTCCGCTCTTCGACGGGGAAAATTGACACATGTGCCATGCCTGCCATGTCCTCAATTTGGTGGCGTGGCTTTTCTTAAACAGGTACCCAGGGTTGCAAGATCTTCTGAAGCAGGCCAGAAGAGTCTGTAGGCATTTCAGGTGGTCATACAAAGCCAGTGTTTAGTTGGCTTAAATTCAGCAGGAATTTCACTTGTCCATAAAAAGCCTGATTTGTGACATGCCTATCAGGTTGAACTCGCCTAACACGCGAACACCATTAAAGTCTATGGGACACGAACATGAATAATCAAAAGTGCTAATTTTAAAGGCTTATATGCAAGTTATTGTCATAAAAAGTGTTTGGGGACCTGGGTCCTGCCCCAGGGGACATGGATCAATGCAAAAAAAAGTTTTAAAAACGGCCGTTTTTTCAGGAGCAGTGATTTTAATAATGCTTAAAGTCAAACAAAAAAAGTGTAATATCCCTTTAAATTTCGTAGCTGGGGGGTGTCTATAGTATGCCTGTAAAGGGGTGCATGTTTAGTGTGTTTAGAACAGTCCGAGAGCAAAATGACATTTCAAAGAAAAAAACCCATTTAAAACTACCCGCGGCTATTGCATTGCCGACAATACACATAGAAGTTCATTGATAAAAACGGCGTGGGAATTCCCCACAGGGAAACCCCGAACCAAAATTTAAAAAAAAAAATGACGTGGGAGTCCCCCTAAATTCCATACCAGGCCCTTCAGGTCTGGTATGGATATTAAGGGGAACCCCGGCCAAAATTTAAAGTTTTTTTTTTTCTTTGAAATGTCATTTTGCTGTCAGACTGTTCTAAACACCGGAAACATGCGCCCCTTTACAGGCATACTATAGACACCCCCCAGCTATGAAATTTAAAGGGATATTACACTTTTATTGTTTGACTTTAAGCATTATTAAAATCACTGCTTCTGAAAAAACGGCTGTTTTTAAAACTTTTTTTTGCATTGATACATGTCCCCTGGGGCAGGACCAAGGTCCCCAAACACTTTTTATGACAATAACTTGCATATAAGCCTTTAAAATTAGCACCTTTGATTTCTCCAATAGACTTTTAAAGGGTGTTCCGCGGCATTCGAATTTGCCGCGAACACCCCAAATTGTTCGCTGTTCGGTGAACTTGCGAACAGCCAATGTTCGAGTCGAACATGAGTTCGACTCGAACTCGAAGCTCATCCCTAATCTTGAGGACTCTGCCCTTCAGTTCCACACCTAACAGTTAATAATGAAATCACTCCCATTACACTCACTCAGCCCAGAGACACAGACAAACACACATGGATTTCTTAAGAATAACAAAAGGTAGGAATCTGCAACAAAGTTTGTTATAATCCTTGCAATGTACATAGATCACCAGAAAAAAAAATGCAAAACTTTTTTTGCATTGGTATATGTCCCCCAGGGCAGTACCTGGACCCCCATAAACTTTGTTTGCCCAATAACATGCACATAAGCCTTCAAAATGGGCTCTTTTGATTTTTCCAGTTCGGGTCCCATAAACTTTAATAGGGTTTGTTGTTCGGCTTTGAACCACGAACCCTAATAAAGTCTATGGGATCTGACTTGAAAGTTCAAGAGTCCCCTTTTTGAAAGCTTATATGCAAGTTATTGGCCATAAAAGGTGTATGGCAGACCAGGTACTGCCCTGGGGGACATGAATCAATGCAAATGTTTTTTGTTTAAAAAGATAGTTTTTACAAGAGCAATGATTTTAATGATGCGTAAAGTGAAACAATAAAAATGAAAAAATCCTTTAAATATAGTGCCTGGGGGTCCTCTTAGGCTGCCTGTAAAGTGACAGATCTCTACCGTGTAAAGAACCAACTGCAGAAAAACTGATATTTATAAAGAAAAAAATAATGACATTTAAATTGCTGGCAATACAAAATCATTGCCGGCAATAGAAAAATGTAAAAAAAAAAAAAAAAAGGGGTGATGTCCCCCCAAAATCCATACTAGACCCCTATCCGAGCATGCAGCTTGACAGGCTGAATCACATCAGGCCACATGCTCTCAACATGTGACCAGGTGACGTCGCCAGATGGCCCCACCCCTTACCTATATAAGAACTTTCAAACGGGGAGCCTGCAGTCGGCGGTAAGCCTTTGTCATGTGCAGAGCTTTTTTTTTCTTTATTTGGGTTTGGTGTCATGATTGACGATGGAGCTACATTGGGAGACATTGTTTTTTTATTTTTTTAAGGAATCGTCAATAACAGTGTCTTTATTTATTTGTGACACTTTTTTTGTTGAATGAGTGGGGGTACAATGTACCCCATACACATTCACATGGGGACGGGATCTGGGGCCCCCCCTTTTTAAAAGGGGCTTTCAGTTTCCGATAAGCAGCCTACCCACAGACTTCCCCAACCACATCCCAGGGTTGTGGGTAAGAGACCCTTGTTCCCATCAACATGGGGACAAGGTGCTTTGGGGTGGGGGGGTGCCAGGCTGCCTGCTCGGATAAGAGTCTGGTATGAATTTTGGGGGCCCCACAGCCCTTTTTTTTATTTTGGCGTGGGTTTTCCCTTAGCCACTTGCCAACCGGGCCATAGCCAAAAAACGGCTACATCGCGGTCGGAGAACTCTGGAAGGGCGTACTATAACGTCCTCCCAGAATCATGCTCCCGCACTCAGGAATGTCCGTGACCTTTGGGTCTCCCAGACCCAGAGTGTCACGGATTGTGGTAAAGGGCCAATGATAGCGTCTCTTTACCACGTGATCACACCATCCAATGACGGTGTGATCACTTGTCAACAAACCGGAGCATGTCCGGTTCGGCTCCTCCCCTCTCCTCATGCCGATCTGTACAGCGTGTGAGGAGAGGAAGGAGGCGGTGTAGCAGTGCTGTGGGCTGGATCTGAATTGCCCACAGCGCTGATCTGTGCCCATCCCTGGCTTATCCATCCATCCCTGGCTCATCCATCCACATTCATGCTCAGCCATGCTCCATTTCTGGCTCATCTATCCATATCCATGCTCCATCCCTGGCTCATCCATCCCTAGCTCATCCATCCACATTCATGTTCAGCCATGCTCCATCCCTGGCTCATCCATCCTCATTCATGCTCCATCCCTGGCTCATCCATCCTCATGCATGCTCCATCCCTGGCTCATCCATCCTCATTCATGCTCCATCCCTGGCTCATCCATCCACATTCATGCTCCACACGTGGCTCATCCATCCTCACTCATGCTCCATCCCTGGCTCATCCATGCACATTCATGCTCATCTATGCTCCATCCCTGGATCATCCATCCTCATTCATGCTCCATCCTTGGCTCATCCATCCTCATTCATGCTCTATCCCTGGCTTGTCCATCCACATTCATGCTCATCCATGCTCCATCCCTGGCTCATCCATCCTCATCCATGCTCCATCCCTGGCTCATCCATTCACATCCATGCTAATCCATGCTCCATCCTTTGCTCATCCATGCTCATCCATCCCCATCCATGGCTCATCCATGCCACATCAGTGATCATCCATGGCACATCAGTGATCATCCATGCCACATCAGTGCTCATCCATGCCACATTCATGCCACATCAGTGTTCATCCATGCCACGTCAGTTCTCATCAGTGAAAAAAAAAATCTTCATTTTGTAAAGAAATGTGTGAAAAAATTACAACTTCAAAAAACTCACCATGCCTCTAACTAAATACCTTGGTCTGTCGACTTTCTAAAAAGGTGTCATTTGAGGGGTGTTTGTACTGTACTGGCTTGTATTTGTACTGTTCTGGCTTGTTATGGTCTCAAGAAATGACCATAGCTTGTGGAATCTATAACTTACACAAAGACCAAATAATATGCACTTGTTTGGGTTATTTTTACCAAAGATATGTAGCAGTATAAATTTATACATTTTGGCCAAAATTTATGAAGAAAAATTACCAATTTGCTAAATTTTATAACAGACATGAAGAAAAATGCATTTTTTAAAATAATTTTCTGTCTTTTTTCATTCATAGAGCTAAAAATAAAAAAGCCAGCGGTGATTAAATACCAATAAAAGAAAGCTCTGTGAGAAAAAAAGGACAAATAATTCATTTGGGTACAGTGTTGCATGACTGAGTAATTGTCATTCAAATTGTGAGAGTGCTGAAGGATGAAAATTGGCCTGGTTAGGAAGAGGGTAAGTGGTTAAAATCCATACCAGACCCAAAGGGTTTTTTAACAATTTTTCTATTGCCGGCAATGTTTTTTCTTTTTCATTCAGCTGGCAGCGGGAAAGCTCGTTGACAGCTGATGACTCATCCATTGTTAAGGACACCGCGGCCAGGCTTCCAGGCCTATTCCTTAACAACCAGCTATTCTGTCAGGGATCTGTCAGCACCAGACTGGGACTTTTGCATGCGCCTTTGTGCTGGCGTGCCCCTGTCCAGATGATGCAACAATCTCCAGCTGTTACTGTGCGTCAGCGCGGTGCTCGGGCGCGCGCGGGTGCGCGTTCGCACCATTTTGGCGCCAAGGAGCGCATAAGAGTCCTCCTGCTGCAATCCGGTGGATTCAGCATGATGTATAAGGTCAAGCATTCTTCTGGTGGCATCTGAGGATTGTCTGCCTTTGGTAAAACCAGTCTGATCTTGGTGTATGATAGTTGGCATAATCTCATTTAGTCTGTTGGCTATGGTTTTGGAGTAGATTTTTAGGTCTAAGTTGAGTAAAGAGATCGGGCGAAAATTTTGGGGGGCATCCGACTGTTTCCCCGGTTTTGGTATAGTTATTACTAGCACTTTTAAGTATTCTTTCGAGAAGCTAGCAGAGGAGGCAGCGTGATTAAAGAGTTCAGTGAGGTGTGGTGTTAGTTGATTGGAGAATAATTTGTAGTATTCCCCTGTTATCCCGTCTGGACCTGGTGCTTTGCCTCTAGGCAGTGAATTAATAGTAGCTTTGATTTCCTGGTCGGTGAATGGTGCATTTAGGGTGGTCAGTTGGTCAGTAGATAATTTGGGTAGGTTGATCTTAGTGAGAAAGTTTTTAATGTCGTCTTGTGTGGGTTGGGGGGTTTGGGGATCTTGTTTTAAGTTGTATAGGTCTTCATAATATATGCTGAAAGCATCAGCAATGTCTTGGGGGTTGGTCAGTGGGGTGTTAGTATGGGGGTGTTTAAGTAGCGTTATTCTGGTTTTATTTCATCTACCTTTGAGTCGTTGGGCTAATGTCTTTCCTGCTTTGTTGGAGGTAGAGTAGGAAGATGCTTTAAATTTCCTTTGAAGGAATTCATAGGAATGAAGGAGAAGGGTTTTCAGTTCCAGTCTGAGGGACAGTAGTTGGTTTGTGTGTGGGTTTTGAGGGTAAAATTTGTGTTTCTTTTCTAGGTCCGCTATTTGGGCTGTTAATACATCTATGCGCTGCGTCCTCTGTCACTTATGGTGAGAGCTCAATTTAATGAGCATTCCCCTAATATATGCTTTATGTGCGCTCCACACCACGGCAGGGTCGGGTACCGATCCCTTATTCAATGAAAAGAATTCTGAAATGTGTTCTGATATTTCTGGGGTGTATTTAGTATTTTGAATTATGGAGTTGTTTAGTCTCCATAGGAACATATTGTGTTGAAGGTTGTGATCTTGGATTGTGATTGAGGTGGGGGCGTGGTCCGACCATGTCGTGGTGTGGATTACAGACTTAGATATTTTTTGTAAAATATGCTTATCAGACAAAAACAAGTCAATTCTGGAGTAGGAGTGATGCCTGGGGGAAAAAAAGGTGAAGTCACGTTCGGCGCCATGGTGACAGCGCCAGACATCATACAGTTTGTGGGATTGTATAAACGCTTTTAGAGGTGATTTGCGTCTCTTCGCTGAAGAGGTTGAGTCCAGGGACACATCTGGGACCAGGTTGAAGTCCCCACACACAATTGTGTGGCCTTTTTGGATGGGTTTCAATGTGCGGATAATTCTGCGTAGGAATCTCATTTGGTAAGAGTTCGGAGCATATAGGTTGATAATGGTATAAGTTGCCCTATTAATGGTACAGACCTTCGGGTCTGGGACTATTTCTAGTAGTTGGAAGTCTATGGTGTCTTTGATGGCAGTCATGACTCCTCTGGTCTTAGTAGAGTGAGTTGCGTGGAATACGTTTGGAAAGTGGCGGTTCTTACACAGAGGAGTGTTGGGGGCTAGTAGGTGGGTTTCTTGGACACAGAGGATGTCACTTTGGAGATCCATGACGGTTTTCCAAAGTGAGTGGCGTTTGGCTGGATGATTAAGCCCATTAACGTTGAGTGAAAGGATGTTAAACGGCATCTTGTGAGTGTGGATTTGGTATGTGTTTTTTGTAACACTTACAGTTAGACGATATCGTGAGGAGCTGTTTTTTTGTTTTTTCAGGCGATGTGATGGGTGGGATGAGTTATGGAAGTCCGAGAGTCAGTTCAGCTGGATTCCGCGTGGAGGAGCGATGAGCTTTGCTTCTGACTGGCCAGGGGGCCGAGGCGAGGATGGACTAGTAGACTGCAAATAGAGCAATACGTTAGGTAGCAAGGCAATTATAACCAAATAGAGATCATGTATACATTTAAGGAACGATGAAAATTTTGAAAAAAATCTGTGTTGTGATCTGTTGAGTTAGCTTGCTGGATGATAGGTGACGGTTATATCGTTGCAAGAAGAAAAACTTTGAGAAAGAGATAACAAAAAATAGAAAACAAATTAGAGGGGGTGCTGAGCACCTGAAGGACCTCTGTATGGGGGTACAAAGAGTCAATACCGCGGGTAGCAGAAGACAAGTATAATGGATAGCCATAGCACAGGGGAGCTATTATTGCTGTTATCGGCTTCGTGAATTCTGGAGGTTGATGCTGTTCATTTGATGTTTTGATCTAGTTGTCTGCGGGGAGAGGATGAATTTCTGTTATGCTGAGCAGGATTAGGCGGTTCTGGGTTTATACCTCAGGTGTGGAGTAGCTTCGGGCCTTTTTCTAGGTCCGCTATTGCGTGGGTTTGCCCGTTGCGGGCGATGAGAATGGTGGCAGGGTAACGCCATTTGTATTGCAGCTTGTGGTTTTGTAGGCCTTTGGTGATCGGGTTCAATTGGCGCCTCATTTGGAGGGTGTATTTTGAGAGATCAGGGAAGAGTTGAATTCCCGTATAGGGCGCTGGTAGTGGCGATTTAGCCCTGAGTCCCATGAGCAGTTTTTCTTTGATGTGGTAAAAGTGAACCCTCATCAGGACATCCCTGGGGACTAAGGCAGCTAGATGGGATGGTTTAGCTATTCTATGGATTCTTTCCACAATAACGTCCCTCGGGGAGGCCTCCGGGAGAACTAAGTGCATCAGTTCTTTTGCATAGCGTGGCAGGTCTGCGGGTATTATGGACTCAGGGACCCCCCTCAGCTTAACGTTGTTCCTGCGAGATCTGTCTTCTAGATCGGCCAGCTTGGCGCGCATCCATGTCTGTTCCTCTCTAACAGCTTCAAAAGCTTCAATGGTGTCATTCACTGTGGAGGTGCAGGCATGTATTCCTCTCTCAGCATTTGTTACTCTATCATCCACTGTGTGGATGTCAGTGGTGATCTTGTGAAAGAGGGATGCTAGATCTGTCATGAGGGAGGTCTGCAGGGATATGAGAATATCCTTGAGTGTGGTATCCATGACTGGCTGCCCTGAGGTGGGGAAGGAGGACATAGATGAATCTAGTGAGTAGGGGGTAGGAGCCTGGGCCTCAATTTGCGAGTACCGCGACTGTTGCGGCATCGCGTCCAGCCTCATCTTTGCCTTTGCTGGGCTGCCTAGGTTGGGGTCACCTTCTAGGGCATGGGGGAGGCTGTCCACGGTACCTGTGTCTGGAGGATCTTCTGTCACATCATCCAGCAGGTTCGTGTATGCTGTGGACGGCGCGGCCTGGCCGGCGCCATCTTGGATCTTCCAGCCCGCCGGCTTGTAGGCAAATTCAGTGAGTTTTTGCGGTATGTGGTCGGTGTGGTCGGTGAATCTCTTTCTGGATGACATCCTTTTTGTCCCCTGACTGTGAGGAACACGGATGGGTAAGTTAGGATCGTTTTTGGCAGCCGATGGCGTTGGATTCTGTCCCCTGGCTCAGAGCTGTGGAATTAGGCATCCATCTGCTATCCCGGCTGGCCACGCCCCTCGGGTGAAGGTCTTGACGCTTCTTCATGATCATCCACTGGCAGGTCACTTTGGGGTCCGCAAGACCCTGGAACTTGTGCAACGCACATTCTGGTGGCCCAATCTGAAAGACTTTTGTGAAAAATACGTCAGCTCCTGCTCTATCTGTACCCAGAACAAGACGTCTAGAAATCGAGCTTGGGGTCTGTTAAAACCTTTGCCTGTACCTGATAGACCCTGGAAAATGATTTCCATGGATTTTATAGTAGAGCTTCCATTTTCTGAGGGGTGTTCAGCCATCTTTGTGGTGGTAGACCGTCTAACCAAGATGGCCCATTTCCTTCCTTTAAGGGGAACTCCATCTGCCATCAAGGAAATCATCAGACTACATGGAGTCGTTGCAAATATAGTTTCTGACAGAGGGGTACAATTCACCTCACGTTTTTGGAGAGCCCTGTGTGAAATCATAAAAATTGAACTGGCCTTGTCCTCGGCCTATCATCCTCAAACTAATGGGCAGACAGAAAGGACCAATCAGACCCTTGAACAGTACATCAGATGCATTACATCGTTCACACAGGATGATTGGGTGTCCCTGCTGCCCTTAGCAGAATTTGCATACAACAATGCCAACCATTCAGCCACCGGTCAATCCCCTTTTTTCGCCAATTATGGCTTTCATTTAACCTTTCTACCTGATTTCCTTCCAGAATCTTCAGTTCCGGCAGTACAGAATACAGTGGAATCTCTCAGCCACAACAAATCAAGTTAGCATGTCCGTCTAAGAAGTTGGCACCTAGGTTTATGGGACCCTTCCCGGTTAAGAGGAGAATTAATGAAGTATCTTATGAACTGACCTTGCCTGATTCTCTCAAGATTCACCCGGTATTTCAGGTGTCTCTGCTTAAACCTGCTATACCTGATCCCTTCCCTGATAGAGGAACTAGACCTCCTGAACCTATCTTATTAGATGGAAGTGAGGAATTTGAGGTTGAGGCTATTCTTGACTGTAGAAGAAGACAAGGACAAAATCAATTTCTGATTAAATGGAAAGGTTACAGTCCAGAGAGTAACTCATGGGAACCAGACAGCAATGTCCATGTCAGGCTATTAGTTTGCGCTTATTTCTCTGCCCACCCTGAGAAAAGAAGGCGTGTGGGCTGCCCTTTGGAGGGGGGCAATGTCAGGGATCTGTCAGCACCAGACCGGGACTTTTGCATGCGCCTTTGCGCCGGCGCACCCCTTTCCAGACGATGCAGCAATCTCCAGCTGTTACTGTGCGTCAGCGCGGCGCTCGGGAACGCGCGGGTGCGTGCGCGAGTACGGGTTCGCGTTCGCGTTAGCGCTGTTTTGGTGACAAGGAGCGCATAAGAGTCCTCCTGCTGCAGGGGTGCACTGCTGTTTCGTCTCAGCTCTGTGAACCTGTTAACCTGCACCTGTTTGATCGATTACCATATTGACCCGGCTTGTCTGACCATCCTTCCTTCTCCAATCCGACCCAGCCTGCCTGACCCTGCTGCTGTTTCTACCAATACCATTGATGACCTCTGCCTGCCTACCGACTCCGCTTCTGCCTGCCGTTATTACCCGTCTTGTTTGCCTGCTGATCCAGACTGTCTGACTCTGCTTTTGCCTGCCGTTTGCTTCTGTGCTGTAGCACCTTCAGCTCCAGCTCCAGTGATCTCTGCATCTGCATCTTCAGTGCTGCAGCCTGCTGCTCCCTGGTTACCACCTCACCTGCAGTCCAGCCATCCCTGGAGGGATCTCTACTCTGCTCCAGCATCAGAGATGTCTACCACTACAGGCACTCCTACCCCACTGTGCTCACGAGACCACTGTCCCCACTCCAGTGGCTACTGAACCAGCGTTGTATGAGAGGTCTTCTCCTACAAGTCAGGCTCTACTACCAGGTACCTAACATATTCACTGTGCCCTGATAGGGCAAAGCTTTGCCAAATAAGGGTTTAGAATGCGCCGAGCACCCCACAAATTTGGGTGTTCACCGAACAGGTGAACAGACCATGTTCAGGCCCAACTTTTGCTCAATTTGAACTGTTTGCCCAACTCTACTTGTCAGGTTTACATACAGAGTCATTGGGCTTGTATGCTCCCCAGGATGCACGCCGTGGTAGAGCCTACAGTGCACCATCTTGGTGATTCGAGGTTGCTACCTCCTTCTTTCCCTTATAAGTCATTGAGCAGGTAGTGAAGGTCTGCAAAGGATCCAGGAGGATCTCTAAGCAGCTAGGATCTGGGCTGGTCTGGTAGCTGAAAGTACCTGAGGGAAGGATCGATTTTGGATCTTCAGCGGGAGCTCTGTAAGAAGCAGCCACTCACATGTTGGTCGAGGCCACCCCCCCCCCACATTTTTACTTTTCAGTGTGTGTCCATCATTACATGTTGGCCAAGCCAGAAACAAATTCATTCAGAGTAGTATGAAAAGAAGGGAGGTGGTCCTTGCTTTACTGTCTTGTGTACTTTTGCCACAAGAACGTGTAATTTTGTTGCATATGTATGACAACTAGGGATGAGCCGAACACCCCCCGATTCGGTTCGCACCAGAACCTGCGAACGGACCGAAAGTTCGCACGAACGTTAGAACCCCATTGACGTCTATGGGACGCGAACGTTCAAAATCAAAAGTGCTCATTTTAAAGGCTAATTTGCCTGGTATTGTCCTAAAAAGGGTTTGGGGACCCGGGTCCTACCCCAGGGGACATGTATCAATGCAAAAAAAACTTTTAAAAACAGCCGTTTTTTCGGGAGCAGTGATTTTAATGATGCTTAAAGTAAAAAAAAAAAAAGTGAAATATTCATTTAAATATCGTACCTGGGGGGTGTCTATAGTATGCCTGTAAAGTGACGCGTGTTTCCCGTGTTTAGAACAGTCCCTGCACCAAATGTCATTTTCAAAGGAAAAAATCTCATTTAAAACTGCTTGCGGGTTTAATGTAATGTTGGGTCATGGCAATATGGATGAAAATCAGTGAGACAAACGGCATGGGTACCCCCCAGTCCATTACCAGGCCCTTTGGGTCTTGTATGGATATTAAGGGGAACCCCGCACCCAAATTAAAATAAGGAAAGGTGTGGGGCCACCAGGCCCTATATACTCTGAACAGCAGTATACAGGCGGTGCAAACAAGACAGGGACTGTAGGTTTGTTGTTAAGTAGAATCTCTTTGTAATTTTGAACGGGTACATTTTTAACGTGTTTAGCTCCAGCCAAAAAATCTTTTTTAAGCTTTTTGGAAAACATAGGGAAGGGTTATCACCCCTGTGACATTTGTTTTGCTGTCTTTCCTCCTCTTCAGAAGATTTCACCTCACTTTTTGTCCCAATGAAAAATGTTTTTTGAAAATTTGGATTTTTTTGTGGAACAAGGATTGGAAAGCATCAGTGGAAAGGAGAAATGTTTTTCCCATATTAACTCTTACAGGAGAGAATTTCCCTTCCTAGGGGTAGATTTCATCTCACTTCCTGTTGTCTCCTTCCGTTTGCAAGTGGGAGTCATTTGTAAGTTAGATGTTTGAAAGTAGGGTCCTGCCCTATATACTCAGCAGAAATTTGGGCCTTAGGTGTTGCTGTGGCCACAACACTGTAAGCCCTCACAGGGCCCTGCTGTGAAATATTAGATCAAGAATTGTAATTACATGCCCCTGTTGAACAGGAGCTGAAAAATTAGGCCTTAGGCACTGGTGCTGGTGCCACAACACTGCAACCCCTCACAGATACTCTAGTTGGAACGCAGGAACGAGCCCTGCTGCAAAGTATTGCATCAAAAATTGTAATTACACGCCCCTGTTAGACAGGGGCAAAAAAATTGGGCCTTAGGCACTGGTGCTGGTGCCACAACACTGCAACCCCTCACAGACACTTTAGTTGGAATGCAGGAACGGGCCCTGCTGCAAAGTATTGCATCAAAAATTGTAATTACACGCCCCTGTTAAACAGGGGCTGAAAAATTGTGCCTTAGGCACTGGTGGTGGCGCCCAGAACCAAAAATGTTCTTACAAGCTATCAGCGTGATGATTGAGGAGGAAGAGGATAATTACTCAGGGATAGTCACTCAGCATCAGCATAGGCAGTCTTTGAAGGGATCTGACATTTCAAAAAAAATTATTCGGTTACATCAGCATCAGGTGCTTGGTATCTGGTGGTGATCCAAGACTGATTCATTTTTATGAAGGTCAGTCGATCGACCGAGTCGGTGGACAGACGCACCCTGTGATCGGTTACCACGCCTCCAGCAGCACTGAATGTGCGTTCCGAAAGAACGCTGGATGCAGGACAGGCCAGTAGCTCAATTGCATACTGTGCAAGCTCTGGCCAGTGATCCATCCTCAAGACCCAGTAACCCAGAGGATTTTCGGTGGGAAAGGTGTCCAAGTCTGATCTTGCCCCTAGGTATTCCTGCGCCATGTAAAACAGACGCTGGCGATGGTTGCTGGAACCGATCATACCTTGGGGCTGTGGACCAAAAAATTGTCTGAACGCATCGGTCAGACGGCCACCTTCTCCACCGCTCCTTCTTTGACTGACCGAAGCCTCAGCAACACGTTGTCCAGAAACAGGAGTTCGTAACCTCCCAGTCTCAGGGAACGCGTTGCACAGACCTTTCTGCAAGGCCTCCCGAAGATGTTTCATCCTCTGCTCCCTCTGCGATGGCAAGATAAGGTCCGCAACCTTACCCTTGTAACGTGGATCAAGGAGGGTTGCCAGCCAGTATTGGTCCTTCTCCTTGATACCACAAATACGAGGATCCTTACGCAGGCTTTGCAGGATCAGGGAGGCCATGCAGCGTAGGTTTGCTGAGGCATTCGGTCCGGAGTCCTCTGGGTCACTAAGGACGACAACGTCCGCAGCCACCTCCTCCCAGCCACGTACAAGTCCATGTGTTTCTTGGGACTGATCCCTTAAAGACTGCTGCTGATGCTGAGTGCCAGGCTCCACCTCCATACTGACACAATCTTCCTCCTCCTCCTCCTCCTCCTCGTCCTCTTCCTGTGTGATCGGCGGGCACGCAGGAACACTGTCTGGATAAAGGGGGCCTTGAGAGCTAAGGAAGTCCTCCTCTTCCTGCCTCTGTTCTGCCTCAAGTGCCCTGTCCATAATTCCATGCAGCGTGTGCTCCAACAGGTGGACAAGGGGGACAGTGTCACTGATGCATGCACTGTCACTGCTCACCATCCTCGTGGCCTCCTCGAATGGTGACAGGACAGTGCATGCATCCCTGATCATGGCCCACTGGCGTGGGGAAAAAAACCAAGCTCCCCTGACCCTGTCCTGGTGCCATAGTCGCACAGGTACTCATTGATGGCCCTCTGCTGCGTGTGCAGCCGCTGCAGCATGGCCAACGTTGAGTTCCACCTGGTGGGCATGTCACAGATTAGGCGGTTCTTGGGCAGGTTAAACTCCTTTTGGAGGTCTGTCAGCCGAGCACTGGCATTATATGACCGGCGGAAATGCACACAGACTTTCCTGGCCTGCCTCAGGACATCCTGTAAGCCCGGGTACCTGCCCAAGAACCGCTGCACCACCAAGTTAAGGACGTGAGCCAAACAGGGCACATGGGTCATTTGTCCCTGTCGGAGGGCAGAGAGGAGGTTGGTGCCATTGTCGCAAACCACCATTCCTGCCTTAAGTTGGCGTGGCATTAACCACCTCTGAACCTGCCCCTGCAGAGCTGACAGAACCTCTGCCCCAGTGTGGCTCCTGTCCCCCAAGCACACCAGCTCAAGCACCGCATGGCATCTTTTGGCCTGCGTACTTGCGTAGCCCCTTGAACGACTACGGAGCACCGCTGGTTCCGAGGAAGAGGCCATGGAGGAAGAAGAAGAGGAGGGGGTGGAGGAGAGAGGTGTGTCACAATCATTAGCATTTTGGAGGCGTGGTGGCGGAACAACCTCCAACACTAATGCACCTTGTCCTGCATCCTTCCCAGCTGCCAGCAGAGTCACCCAATGCGCCGTGAAACTTAGGTAACGTCCCTGTCCATGCCTGCTGGACCATGAGTCAGCGGTAATATGCACCTTACCGCTGACCGCCCTGTCCAGCGAGGCATGGACATTGCCTTCCACATGCCGGTAGAGAGCCGGAATCGCCTTCCGTGAGAAAAAGTGGCGTTTGGGTACCTGCCACTGAGGAACCGCACATTCCACAAACTCACGGAAGGGGGCAGAGTCTACCAACTGAAAAGGCAGCAGTTAAAGTGTTAGCAATTTTGCCAAGCTAGCATTCAACCGCTGGGCATGTGGAAGGCTGGGAGCAAACTTTTTTCGGCGGTGCAGCAGCTGGGGCAGGGAAATTTGCCTGGTACAATCTGACGTCGGTGTACCAAAAGCAGATTGCCCACAAGTACTTGGCTGTGACACACCTAATTCTACACCTTCATTACTCTCAGTGCAGGTCTCAGAGAGGACTGGAGGTCTAGTGGGGTTGGAAATCTCAGCTGATGAGGAGCAAGGAGAGGTCCTCTTTGTTCTTTGGTGTGGGTCTTTTAGATATGCTTGCCAACGAAATGCATGGCAGGTCAACATATGTCTGGTCAAGCATGTGGTACCCAAGCGGGAGATGTTTTGGCCACGTGAGATACGCTTGAGACATATGTTGCAAATAGCAGTGGTGCGATCTGATGCACTTGTCTCAAAAAAGGCCCACACCAAAGAACTTTTTGAATAACGCGCAGAGACTGCAGTGCCCTGCACATGTGGAGCTTTGGGGTGTGATGCAGTCAATGTGCTGCCCTTAGGCTGGCCCCTGGAGGGCATCCTGCCTCGTTGGTGATGTGCCGCCTCCTCCTCCTCCTCCTCCTCCTCTCTCCTATGAGGCACCCACGTTGAGTCAGTGACCTCATCATCCCCTCCCTCCTCATCACTGGAGCAAACCTGGCAGTATGCTGCAGCAGGGGGAGCATGACTGCCAGATTGCTGTCCTTCTTGGGCACCCCCTCTGTCCGTGCTCATGGTACTGCCTTCATCAAGCTCAGTATCATCATCAGAGCCTTCCAAACGCTGGGCATCCTCCTGGAGCATGTACCCAACACTGTGGTCAAACAGTTCGAGGGACTCCTCAGGAGGACATGGTGGAGCTAGGGAAGGAGTCACTGATGACATTGAGCCGAGGGAAGAGGCCGCTGCTTTGCCAGACAAAGCACCCTGGGCATGGGTGAGAGAGGATGAGGAGGATGAGGACGGCTTGGTCATCCACTCGACCAAGTCTTCCGCATGTTGCGGCTCAACACGGCCAGCTGCCGAAAAAAAGGCCAAGCGTGTCCCATGGCCACGTGCTGATGAGGATGCACCGTCTCCACGACCAGCACTAGACACAGAGCCTGCTTGCCCTCTCTTATTGGCTTGTGACTGTCTGCCTCTCCTTCTTGGCCTTCCAGACATACTAATGGCCTGTAGCTGCACTAAGCTGGGATATATATATATATATATATATATGTACTGATACTGCAGCTAGCAAAATCAACTGCCTGCCTGTAGTATGAGAACACCACCAACCTTCTACAGGTAGCTTTAGCTGAACACTGTGATGTGGACGCACCCCACTAACTTGTAGGTTTAGCTGAACACTGTGAGCAGGACGCACTACACTAAATGTAAATAGTCTAGCTGCCTGACTGTGGTACTAATAGGATCAAAAGAACACCAGTAATTTTCTTCAGGTAGCTTTATATACTGTAACAAGACAAGCCTGCCTGTCAGTAGGAAGATAACAGGAACGGATCTAGCTGAACACTGTTAGCAGGACGCACTGCACTAAATGTAAATAGTCTAGCTGCCTGACCGTGGTACTAATAGGATCAAAAGAACACCAGTAATTTTCTTTAGGTAGCTGTAAATACTGTAACAAGACAAGCCTGCCTGTCAGTAGGAAGATAACAGGAACGGATCTAGCTGAACACTGTGAGCAGGACGCACTGCACTAAATGTAAATAGTCTAGAAGATAACAGGAACGGATCTAGCTAAACTGAATACAGTGTATATATATATATATGCAACACCTGGGATGCATATATATACACTATACACTTTAAGTGCAGCTAACTGACTGACTGTCCTGCCTAATCTAGCTAACTCAAATGAAATGACACTGTCTCTCTCTCTCTCTAAGCACACCGAAACACACTGCACAGGGCCGCCGTGCAGGCGGCCTTATATAGTGTGGGGCGTTTACTAAATCCCCTGAGCCATAATTGGCCAAAGCCTCCTTGGCTTTGGCCAATTACGGCTCTCTGTTCAGGCGGCGCTGTGATTGGCCAAGCATGCGGGTCATAGTGCATGCTTGGCCAATCATCAGCAAGCAATGCACTGCGATGCCGCAGTGAATTATGGGCCGTGACGCGCCACACGAATTTGGCCCGAATGGCCCATATCGTTCGCAATTCGACGAACGATCGAACAGCCGATGTTCGAGTCGAACATGGGTTCGACTCGAACATGAAGCTCCTCCCTAATGACAACCAAGGAAGTATGCAGATGTATATTTGATGTATATCTGAACTGCTGCAGCTTAGTCGTTGCTAGCATGCTTTACAGAAACATATAGAGCAATATTCTAAAGACACATACAAAAAAAATCAAAACTAGAGAATTACATAATTCACCATACATGTTCTACAATGGCCTATGCCTCTTATGGGCCATACACACAATAGGATTTTCCGACAACAAATGTTCGATGTGAGCTTGTTGTTGTTGTCCGACCGTGTGTATACTCCATAGAACATTTGTTGTTGGAATTTCCGTCAACAAATGTTTGAGAGCAGGCTCTCAAATTTTCTGACAACAAGACTTGTTGTCGGAAATTCCGAGTGCGTGTACACAATTCCAACGCACAAAAGTCCATGCATGCTCAGAATCAAGCAGAAGAGTCGCACTGGCTATTGAACTTCATGAAAACAAACTTCATGAACACGTCGTACGTTACCGCGTTCTTGACGTTCAGAATTTCCGACAACATTTGTGAGACCGTGTGTATGCAAGACAAGTTTGAGCCAACAAAAAATCCACGGTTTTGTTATCCGAAAATCCTATCGTGTGTACATAGCATTACTTGTGGAGCAAGGTATAACAACAATAGGATTGGTACCAGAGCCATCCACTTCCTAGTAGTCTTCCTGGTAGTATTCCCCAGTCAAATCTCTACTGACAACACTGATGTCACTATTAGAATTTATGCCTATTCAAATGTCCAATATATATTTTTGTAGTATACTGACTAAATAAATGGATAATATCAAAATATGCGTCTAACATATTGTGCTGCAGCTGTCATAATGTAGACCTTGTCAGTCACTGTTATTAGTAAATAAACAGCGACAGATGCGACATCTTGCCTTTACATGCATCACTTGTTGTACAATATATCATTAAAAACCAAGATGCTCTAGTTATGGCTGAGAAATACTCAAGAGTATATTTAAGCAAAAATGTGCTCAATACATAAATCTTATAGAAAACATATTTCTGTAAGTTGTACAGTACAGGGAACGTTGTAAATTATACAGTACCATTCATAGCTTAGTGATTGTAAAATCTCATTTTTGTTCCTATAAAAATAACAAACATGTTATGCCCTGTACACACGGTCAGATTTTCCGACGGAAAATGTGTGATAGGACCTTGTTGTCAGAAATTCCAACCGTGTGTAGGCTCCATCACACATTTTCCATCAGAATTTCCGACACACAAAGTTTGAGAGCTTGCTATAAAATTTTCCGACAACAAAATCCGTTGTCGGAAATTCCGATCGTGTGTACACAAATCCGACGCACAAAGTGCCACGCATGCTCAGAATAAATTAAGAGGCAAAAGCTATTGGCTACTGCCCCGTTTATAGTCCCGACGTACGTGTTTTACGTCACCGTGTTCAGAACGATCGGATTTTCCGACAACTTTGTGTGACTGTGTGTATGCAAGACAAGTTTGAGCCAATATCCGTCGGAAAAAATCCATGGATTTTGTTGTCGGAATGTCCGATCAATGTCCGACCCTGTGTACAGGGCATTATACTTACCTGCTCTGTTGCAGTGGATTTGAACAGAGCAGCTCGGATCCTCCTATTCTTGGGTCCCTCTTCTGTGATTCTGGCCCCTCCCACCTGTTTAGTGCCCCCAGAGCGAGCAGTCCACAAGGAGTCACAGCTCCCTGTGTTCATTCAGACATGGAGCTATGACTGGGCTTCGCCCCTCTCTCTCCTGATTGGATAACTGACTTTGATTGACAGCAATGGCAGCCAATGGTGCCGCTGCTGTGTCTCAGCCAATTAGGAGGGAGAATTTCGGACGGCTGAGACACTTGTGGACATCGCTGGACAGAGAGGGACCTCAGGTAAGTGTTAGGGGGGCTGAGGAGGGCTGCAGCACACAGAAGGCTTTTAATCTTAATGCAGTATATTGAAGTGATCTTTCTGTCAGAGGCAGTACTCAAGTTAAAGTGCACCAAACACTACTTTCCATTGATTAAAGTGCATCCAATTACACATTTCCCCATCTCTCTATTACATTTCGGTAATACGCCCCCCCATCATGTCTGAGAGGCCAACAAGGAGAGGCAGACATCCCCATGCCACTGTGAGGGGGCCAGTAGTGTATGTGTCCACAGACAAAAGGTGGACGTTGTCTTTCTCCAGACAGGGCACCGTTTTCTCTTTTTAATCATGTTGCCCGTGCTATCTAGCCACAGCATGCAGAGGAGGTAGTGGACTGGCTTACTAAATCATCCTCATCCTCTATCACCCAAGCTGAGACTAGTGTGCAGTCTGCCAGAGCTGCTTATTCTGCGCTTAGAAATTCTTTGGTTTTATTTTACAGAGCTGCTTTTTCTGCCTTCTCCTGCCATAGCCCCAGCATCATGCATGAAGGAGTCAGCTGAGTTATTTGAACGCAGCATCAGCCACTTGTGCCTTGATGATGCACAGGCATTACTTGATTCTGATGTTGTTTCTGACTCTGAGGTTGAGGAAGGTAGGAACATGAGCCAAAAGAGAGAGGAGAAGACTGATAAACAACAAATTGGCAGTCATGTTCACCCAGCCGAAGCGTATTGCCAGGTGGGTCCAGTGATGATGAGGATGGAGGGGATGATGATGAAGAGGTGACTGACGTGACTTGGGTCCCGGATAGAGCAGAGTAGGAAAGTGAGGGTGAGGCACAACCCTAATGAGACAGGATGTCCTCCAGAGGCAGCCATCATGGAAAAATAGGGAGCGGCCACCCTATTCCATCAGATTGTGGAGCTGTTATCTCCCGGTGCACTTCCCACAGCTCAGCTGTCTGTGCCTTTTAAAGCACATATGTAGCTGATCATATTGTTGAAATTTTCATACAAAACACCAGCCATTTGGATACTATATGATTGACAAGGCATTTAACCTCCCACCATTCAGCCCGTTGGCAAAAGCACCCGAAAGCCTCACAAAAGGGATGCAATTCTTCTCCTCCTCACTCCTCACCTTTCAGGTCTACCCCCGCTATATATCATGACCTCTCAGCAGCCTCCACTGACAGGGATGATGGTATAGTGAATAGTGTCACAGGTCTTTGCAGCATGTCTGCCAGCAGCACACCACCAGCTGTAGAGTAGGCAAATCTCTCTGCTACAACTGCTGCAGTGGAAAAGAAAAATACAGTCACTGCCACCCACATGCCCAGCTGCTGGCTTTACAAATTCTACCTTTCCATCTGGTGGATTCTGCCACTTCTGTGATTTTGCAGAACGTGCTGTACCACAATGGCAAGTTCCCAGTCACTTTTTCTTTGCACGTAAGGCCATTCCAGCTATGTACCATCACATAGAAGGCAATGTTGTGGCATTGCTGGGCAAGGCAGTCTCCCCCCAAGGTCCACCTTACTGCTGACTCGTGGTCCAGCAAGCATGGTCAGGGATGATATATTTCATTCACAGCACACTTGGTAACTCTGCTTGCAACTAAGAAGGATGCAGGACAGGGCTCAGTGCTGGTGCTTGTTTTGCTGCCATGTCTCCATACAGCTGGTGGTGATGATGTGAGATTTGTCAGTTCCACCACCTCTTCCTCCTCAATGCCCTTCTCTGATGAATCGTCTTATGAACCACCAATACCCCCTAAGCATTTAAGCGGCTATTCAATGAGTCAACCTAAAAGATGCCATGCAGTGCTTCAGCTGGTCTGTCTACGGGACAGGAGCCACACCGGATTCGAGATTCTTTCAGCTTTGCAGGGGCAGATCCAGAGGTTATTCACGCCATGCCAGCTTGAGCCAGGAATGTGATAATTACACTTACCTCCTGTCCGCCCTTCGACGAGTAAAGTTGACACATGTGCCTGTCAGAAACCATGAATCAGACTGAGACAGAAGTACAGTTAAATCACACTTGTTTAATAATAATAATAATAATAATAATAAAAAAAGGTAAACAGAGTAAACGTAGTCAAAACATAGCCAGAGTTCAGGAACCGGAAAGAATAGTCAGGCAAGCCAAAACATCAGGGAGCCAGAGATGAGCGTATTAGAACAGCAGGATCTGGAGCCAGAAGGAATGTCAGCCAAGCAAGTCTTTAACAGGAACACAGGAGAGCATCTTTAGAAGGTGAAGGCAGAGATCATCTGGACTGGACAGTTTAAGTAGGCAGGACTGACGAGCAGGATATCATCAACAAATGAGTCACTGTGGAGAGATAGGAGCTGGCAATAAGCCCACAGCTGAGCAGCCAGTTCAGAGAAGGAAGGGCTGAGCCCAGCCCCGACAGTACCCCCTCCTCAGTGACCCCTCCCCCTCGATGGACCACCAGGCTTGAAGGGAAAACATCTATGGAAGGAGGACAGGTGCATGTATATCCAAGGATGAGACCCAAGAGCGTTCCTCTAGACCGTATCCTTTCCAATGCACCAGGTACTGTATGCACCCACGGAACCTATAGGAGTCAACAATGGACTGTACTTCATACTCCTCATGGTTCTCAACCTGTGCAGGGTGAGGATGAGGCACCGAGGTGGTAAAGTGGTTGCATACCAAAGGTTTTAATAAGGAGACATGAAATACATTCGAAAATAGGCATATTAGAAGTAAGGTCTAATGCGTAAGCCACAGTGAAGAATATGGAAAGGCCCAATAAATCGAGGCAAGAACTTCAGAGAGGGAACACGAAGTCGAAGGTTGCAAAATGACAGCCAGACTTTGTCCCCGACCTGGTAGGAAGGCGCAGGCAGGTGCCTGTGGTCAGCATGGAGTCTGTACCTATCATTAGCATGTTGCAAAGCCTCCTGGACTTGTGCCCAAGTGGAACGAAGACCACGGAGATGCTCCTCCAATGCAGGAATACTCTGCGGAACAAATGAGTCAGGCAACCTGGAAGTTTGAAAACCATAGTTCGCCATAAACGGGGACAATCGGGAAGCAGAATTCAAGGCACTATTGTGAGCAAACTCTGCCCACGGTAAGAGGTCTGACCGGTTGTTATGATGGTCAGAAATACAGCAATGTAGGAATTGCTCCAAGGAATTCCCAACTCTGCACAAAAGGCTTGCCAGAACCGGGACACAAACTGACTACCTGTCACGGTATCTAATTGACCAGACTGTGTGGACTGCACAGAGGAGACCAGAAACACATGTAAGTGAAATGGTGTTTATTAACAAGTGATAAGTGACAGGAACAAACAGTGCAAAAACCCACACAACAACCCACTACAAACAACAATGTATATATATATATATAAGTAAAGGGAGATACCGTAATCGTAAACAAGCCAAGCCAAGGTCATACACAGGGAAGTCAGCATAAGGGTAAGGACGGGAACCTGAACAGGACAAGGAGAGGATGGATGGATGGGGTTCAGGGCAGGGATCCAAGGGAGCCAGGAACAGAAGGGACAGGACTAGGAAGGCCTCAGGATAGGGATAGGATCAGATCAGGACAAGGCAGATAGCAGGCTCAAGGTCAAACAGGCAGCAAGGTCAGAACGCAGGGGGAGAGAGAGAGATACCAAGGCAAGCCTATGAGGGCTTGCCGGGTATTTGTAAGGCTGTGGTAATTGACCTCACGTTACAGCTGAGCGCAGTGTGACCTGTTTGCTCCACACTGCCAGAGTGCACCCGCTGGTTGACGCCGGTACTACGGCCCGAGGATGCAACAGTGCCACCAGCAGGAAAGACCTCTTACTGCAGGTCCTAGGTGTTGGAAGACACCTGCTGATGGACACTGGTACTGCGATCCAAGAGACCGATAGCGCCACCAACGGGTAGACCTTCTCATGACAGTACCCCCCCCTAAAGGAGCGGCCTCCGGACGCTCCAACAAGGTGTATCTGTTCAAAGTTCATGGCCTTCAACTGGACAGGTGAGGGCACATCAGGCCGGGCATCGGGTACATCAACCTGGACAGTGGGTACTGCTGGCATGTCAGAGTCATTAAGCTGGGCAGCAGATGACAGGAACCACTTGAGCTGGGCAGCAGACGACAGGAACCACTTGAGCTGGGCAGCAAACGACAGGAACCACTTGAGCTGGGCAGCAAACGACAGGAACCACTTGAGCTGGGCAGCAAACGACAGGAACCACTTGAGCTGGGCAGCAAACGACAGGAACCACTTGAGCTGGGCAGCAAACGACAGGAACCACTTGAGCTGGGCAGCAAACGACAGGAACCACTTGAGCTGGGCAGCAAACGACAGGAACCACTTGAGCTGGGCAGCAGACGACAGGAACCACTTGAGCTGGGCAGCAGACGACAGGAACCACTTGAGCTGGGCAGCAGACGACAGGAACCACTTGAGCTGGGCAGCAGACGACAGGAACCACTTGAGCTGGGCAGCAGACGACAGGAACCACTTGAGCTGGGCAGCAGACGACAGGAACCACTTGAGCTGGGCAGCAGACGACAGGAACCACTTGAGCTGGGCAGCAGACGACAGGAAACACTTGAGCTGGGCAGCAGACGACAGGAAACACTTGAGCTGGGTAGCAGACGACAGGAAACACTTGAGCTGGGCAGCAGACGACAGGAAACACTTGAGCTGGGCAGCAGACGACAGGAACCACTTGAGCTGGAGGGCAGACACCCGAACATCAGGCTGGAGGGCTGGAACATCAGACTGGAAAGCTGGAACATCCGACTTGGAAGCTGGCACATCAGACTGAGAAGCTATCTTCGAGGCATCAGGCTGAAAGGCAAGCTGCAAGACATCAGGCTGGGAAGCTGGGACAGCAAACTGGGAAGCTGGCACATCAATCTGGGAAGCTGGCACATCAATCTGGGAAGCTGGCACATCAATCTGGGAAGCTGGCACATCAATCTGGGAAGCTGGCACATCAATCTGGGAAGCTGGCACATCAGACTGGGAAGCTGGCACATCAGACTGGGAAGCTGGCACATCAGACTGGGAAGCTGGCACATCAGACTGGCAGGTAGGCATCAAGACATCAGGCTGGAAGACAAGCTGCAAGGCATCAGGCTGGGAAGCTGGCACATCAATCTGGGAAGCTGGCACATCAATCTGGGAAGCTGGCACATCAATCTGGGAAGCTGGCACATCAGACTGGGAAGCTGGCACATCAGACTGGTAGGTAGGCATCAAGACATCAGGCTGGAAGGCAAGCTGCAAGGCATCAGGCTGGGAGGCAGGGACATCGAGCTGGAAGGCAGGCATCGGGACGACAGACTGGGAGGCAGGCACATCAGACTGTAAAGCTGGAACGTCAGACTGCAAAGCTGGAACATCAGACTGGAAGGCTGGGACATCAGACTGCAAAGCTGGAACGTCAGACTGCAAAGCTGGAACAGCAGACTGGAAGGCTGGAACAGCAGACTGGAAGGCTGGAACAGCAGACTGGAAGGCTGGAACAGCAGACTGCAAGGCTGGAACATCAGACTGGAAGGCTGGGACATCAGACTGCAAAGCTTGAACTTCAGACTGCAAAGCTGGAGCATCAGACTGGAAGGCTGGAACAGCAGGCTGCAAGGCTGGAACATCAGACTGGAAGGCTGGGACATCAGACTGGAAGGCTGGGACATCAGACTGCACAGCTTGAACTTCAGACTGCAAAGCTGGAGCATCAGACTGGAAGGCTGGAACAGCAGACTGCAAAGCTGGAACAGCAGACTGCAAAGCTGGAACAGCAGACTGGAAGGCTGGAACAGCAGACTGCAAAGCTGGAACATCAGACTGGAAGGCTGGAACAGCAGACTGGAAGGCTGGAACAGCAGACTGGAAGGCTGGAACAGCAGACTGGCGAGCTGGAACGTCAGACTGCAAAGCTGGAACATCAGACTGCAAGGCTGGAACAGCAGACTGGAAGACTGGAACAGCAGACTGGAAGACTGGAACAGCAGACTGGAAGGCTGGGACAGCAGACTGGCGAGCTGGAACGTCAGACTGCAAGGCTGGAACAGCAGACTGCAAGGCTGGAACAGCAGACTGCAAGGCTGGAACAGCAGACTGCAAGGCTGGAACAGCAGACTGGAAGGCTGGGACAGCAGACTGGAAGGCTGGGACAGCAGACTGCAAAGCTGGAACATCAGACTGCAAAGCTGAAACACCAGACTGGAAGGCTGGAACATCAGACTGCAAAGCTGGAACCTCAGACTGCAAAGCTGGAACTTCAGACTGCAAAGCTGGGACTTCAGACTGCAAAGCTGGGACTTCAGACTGCAAAGCTGGGACTTCAGACTGCAAAGCTGGGACTTCAGACTGCAAAGCTGGGACTTCAGACTGGAAGGCTGGAACATCAGACTGGCGAGCCGGAACGTCAGACTGCAAAGCTGGAACAGGTTGGGTTACTGGCAGGATGGTATGGGTCGGGAAGAATTTTTGCTTCTTCTTTGGTTTAGCCCGTGCAGTTTTGTATGTAGGTGCAGGGCTGTAAGCAAAGAAAGTAGCTGGATCGAAGGAAGACCAAGGAACTGTAGCTAGAGAGGGGTTTTGTGGGACTGTTACAGGTGGAGGAGAAGAGACAGGTGAATTGAAAGCAGGATAGGTGCGACACTTGGAGACTGGGTGGTAGTATTTGGTAGGGAGCTGATTAAACTGGGTTGTAGCTGAGGTTGCCATAGGTGACGGGGAGATAGATCTTTTGGAAGGCAAATGATTAATGGCAGGGCTGGAATGTTGTGGCTTAGCTAAAGACAGGAGGTCTGACCATGCCTGCAGCAAAGGTTGAACAAACGCTGATTCACATACAGCCTGACTAACCAGAGATTGTACTGAATAAATGCAATCGGATAACACCTGCTGGGAACAAGCGGAATAATGTTCATCAAAGTAAGCCGGATCATCCTCTAACAACCATACCAGGGATTCCACCTGGTCAAAACTGAAAGGAGGGGAGTAATCATCACTACCTTCGGGAGTGCATGACAAGGCTGACTTTATACATAATTGAATCAAAGGCTGAACATCCTCAAATAACGCATGACCTTGATCTACAAATAAATGGGCTGTTTGTATCGTTTCCAGCAGTTGGTCACGGGTCCAATCTTTAAGAGTCTGGCAACAATATTCATTATCCTCTTCCGCCAGCAGAGAATAATAGACAATTTCATCAAAGTCCATTTTGCACACCCACCGTAACAAGACGGTTTCTCAGTGCAGCCACGTCTGGTCAGGGATGGCCTTGGTATACTGTCACGGTATCTAATTGACCAGACTGTGTGGACTGCACAGAGGAGACCAGAAACACATGTAAGTGAAATGGTGTTTATTAACAAGTGATAAGTGACAGGAACAAACAGTGCAAAAACCCACACAACAACCCACTACAAACAACAATGTATATATATATATATAAGTAAAGGGAGATACCGTAATCGTAAACAAGCCAAGCCAAGGTCATACACAGGGAAGTCAGCATAAGGGTAAGGACGGGAACCTGAACAGGACAAGGAGAGGATGGATGGATGGGGTTCAGGGCAGGGATCCAAGGGAGCCAGGAACAGAAGGGACAGGACTAGGAAGGCCTCAGGATAGGGATAGGATCAGATCAGGACAAGGCAGATAGCAGGCTCAAGGTCAAACAGGCAGCAAGGTCAGAACGCAGGGGGAGAGAGAGAGATACCAAGGCAAGCCTATGAGGGCTTGCCGGGTATTTGTAAGGCTGTGGTAATTGACCTCACGTTACAGCTGAGCGCAGTGTGACCTGTTTGCTCCACACTGCCAGAGTGCACCCGCTGGTTGACGCCGGTACTACGGCCCGAGGATGCAACAGTGCCACCAGCAGGAAAGACCTCTTACTGCAGGTCCTAGGTGTTGGAAGACACCTGCTGATGGACACTGGTACTGCGATCCAAGAGACCGATAGCGCCACCAACGGGTAGACCTTCTCATGACACTACCCCTGTCCGAGACAATCACCTTGGGTAGCCCATGTAAGCAAAAGATCTCTCGAGCAAAAATCGAAGCCAGTTCCTTAGAAGTGGACAACTTCTTAAGTGGAATACAATGGACATTTTCTAGGACCGGTCAACCACCATAAGGATAACTGTGTTGCCCTGATAGTTGGGTAACTCCACAATGAAATCCAGAGACAGGTGGGTCCAGGGCCTTTCTCCATTGGGTATGGGTTGTAGGAGGCCCACTGGAAGGTGTTGTGGAGTCTTACTCTGAGCCCACATGGAACAGGCAGCTATGAAGGTGGTTACATCAGCACGTAGACTAGGCCACCAGAGATGTTGGGAAATGGCTCAACAGAGTTGATTCTTCCCAGGGTGGCCAGCAGCCTTCCTAGAATGGTAAGTCTGGAGCATGGCAGTACAGAGACCCTCTGGGAGAAAGCAGCAGTCCCAAGGTTTCTCAGGGGGAGCATGGACCTGAGCAGCAAGAATTTTGTCACCCAAAGGAGAAGTGAGACTGGTGCGAACCGTAGCCAGAATACGTTCAGGAGGAATCACAGGAATCGGAACTAGCTCCATCTTGGAAGTGGAGGAAAATGGTCGTGACAAAGCATCAGCCCTTACATTCTTAGTACCAGGTAAGAATGAGACAATGTAATTGAAACTAGACAAGAAAAGAGCCCATCGCGCCCTTCTGGGAGAGAGGCGTTTAGCCTCAGACAAGAATGTGAGATTCTTATGGTCAGTAAGAATGAGAACCGGCACAGTGGTACCTTCGAGGAGATGTCTACATTCTTTCAGGGCTAAAATGATCGCTAACAGCTCTCTGTCACCAATCTCGTAATTGCACTCTGCAGGTGACAATTTCTTGGAAAAGTAGCCACAAGGATGCAGAGCACTCTCAGAGGTAGGACGTTGAGACAGAAGGTTGCCAACTCCAATCTCAGAAGCATCAACCTCAAGGATAAAAGGTAACGTAGGATCAGGATGTGCCAACACAGGAGCAGAAACAAAGGCAGCCTTGAGACTCTCAAAGGCCTTAATGGACTCCGGAGACCAACTCTGTGGGTTAACGTCCTTTCTGATCATATCAGTCAGGGGCTTGACCAGAGACGAGAAGTTGTAAATAAACTCTGATAATAGTTGGCAAAGACAAAAAAACACTGCAGAGGACATAAACCTGCGGGTCGGGGCCAATGTAGGACTGCTGAAAGTTTCTCTGGGTACATCGAAAAACCAGCAGTAGAAATGACATAACCCAGGAATTTAACCTGTTCACGATGGAATTCACATTTCTCCAATTTACAATTGAGATTGTTCTCAATTAGTTTCTGAAGCACACGACAGACATCTGTGTGGTGGCTCTCCAGGAACTTGGAAAATATGATGATATCATCAAGATAAACCACCACACATAACTGCCACAAATCTCAGAGGACATCATTAATAAATTCCTGGAAAATTGCCAGGGCGTTACAAAGGCCAAAGACATTACAAGCTACTCATAATGGCCTGTTCTAGTACTAAACACAGTTTTCTACTCATAGCCCTCTTTTTTTTCCTTTATATCTCTTTATTATAGAATTTCATCATTTACAGACCAAAATACATTCTTGTTGGAAAATCTCATACTTATCTCCTTATTAAACTAATACATAATTTCCTTATTTCTAAAACCATATATATGGTCAGTCCAAGGCAAGTTCTGAAATTTTTCCTTGCATATATCATCTATACAACATACTTAGCATACTTAGCATATGCACATCTACAAATATTAACTGCATATACACAAACATACAAAAACTGACCAACACACAAAAAAAGGGCAAATAAATTGAGCGACTAATCCGATCCTTGGCTAATATACTAAGCTGTATATCTATGTCTATAAAATAAATTACCACTGCTGGTGGGTTTTTACAGTACCTTCCTTTCTACCTGCTGGTATGGCCCTCCATCCCCATTTTGCTTCTGATACCCTACTTACTAACATAGGCTGTCTTTGACCTCCCTACAAGGGAACAAAAAAAGTCATTGGAGATGGGGCCAATATCCATGGTTTCCACAGTTTAATTATTAGGTATTGCCCTATTACAATAGATTTGTTGTTCCTTCAGAAGGTTGTCATTTACTTGAAGGCACCAGTTCTCAAATGAGGGTACACTTGGAGATATCCACTTTAGGGCAATTAGCTTTCATGCTATAAACAATAATCTACTAACTGGTATCAATATCTCAATGGGCAAAAACTCTTCATTGAAATAGCCCAGTAAGCACGTCTTAGGATCCAAATTGATATGTGTGTTAAAAGTCTCATTAATTGTAAACACCACCTCTCGCCAGTAACTAGTCAATTTAGGACATTTCCACATCATATGTATTAAATCAGCGGGGGATATTTGGCATCTTGGACAATTCGGGGAATCACGCCTTCCCCACTTAAATAACTTTACAGGTGTTCTATATACTCTGTATATTATAAATAATTGTGTCAAACATTGTGCCAGTGATAATGAGACTAATGCCCTGTACACACAACCGGTTTTCCCGTTGGAATAAACTTTCCGACGGAGTTCCGACGGAATTTAGCTGAAACTGTCTTGCGTACACACGATCACACCAAAGTCAGACCATCAAGAACACGATGACGTACAACATGTATGACAGGACTAGGAAAAGGAAGTTCAATAGCCAGTAGCAACAAAAGATAAAAGTGTAGCGCTATAACTCAGTAAATGTGTACATCAAAAAACCCATACATACATGTGTACAGTGAATACATTTTGTCAAACTACATACAGCTATAAATGTGAATAACACTATATGGTAAATCCACAACACTATAGGGTGAAGCAATAAATAGTACACTTTATAATCAAATATAATAGTGACTAATATGCAGGAAACAGTGACTGTTCCATAAACTCAACAACTCAAATAATATATGGAAAACCTGAAATGTAATAGTCCATTTCAAATTTGTGAAAACTTTGTGAAAAACACCACCAAGAGTCTATGGGGGTAGTGCATAAGCAATGATGTAAAAATGATGAAAAAATGACTCCCAAGTATGCAGGTGGGTAGTTAAACCAATTCTGGCAGGTGAGTGAACAGTGGGAGAACCGTAGGTGCACAAAAGATTTAAATCAGTGCCGGGGCCATCACCAGGAAATGAAGAGGCTTACCGGAACTCGATGACCTGAAATGGCATACGCCATACAAGTCAAAACAGGCTTGATGACCAACAGGTCTAGGCAGTGTGTCTTGTCAGATGTCATCAGAATACAGCAAAAAGGGGTATCAGCACGGCTTCCACATCCATAGACACTCCTTTTTCTTTACTGTTTAATGAATCTCTAACCCAGCACTGATTTGCAGCAAATAAAATATGCAATGCATTTTTGAAGTCCCAAAAAATAGAAAGGTCTGCAAAGTTGAAGATTTTGTGCTCTTGAAGAGGAGAATACTCTGAGGCCCCTTCATATTTTATTATACTCCTCATTTCCTTACAAACTCTATTTATGAGTGACAGTGTTGGACCAAGGCTCCAGATTCCAGCTGAGCCAGAAGATTGTAACTAGAACTATTATCTAGCAAAAGAGCCTGTATGGGATCCTCCCAATTCACAGCACCCCAACTAGCAAAATGCTGAAGTTGGGAGGCTATGAAATAAAGTCTCGGCTGAGGCACTGCCAGTCCACCCCCATCCCTAGGTCGCTGGAGGATTGATAGCGTTATCCTGGGATTTTTTCCTTTCCATAGTAACCTTCAAAATATTGATTCTATTTTTTTTAACCATTTGAGAGGTATCCATATCGGTGAATTGTGAAGAACGTATAATAATTGAGGGGCCCAGATCATTTTTATAAAGTTTGCTCGGCCCACCACCGATAACGGTAATTTGGTCCACGCCATGCTCTTAAGGTGGAATTTAGTGAGAATAGGAGATACGTTATCTATCAAATAGTCTTCTACTCTTGAATGTATCTTTATTCCCAAATATTTAAACGAAGATACAATTTTAACTTGCGGATCCTCTTTTAATATAAGCAAACTAGGATTATCTAAAGGAAGTATAACAGATTTATCCCAATTAATAACATAACCAGAGAATGAACCAAACTTTTGTATAAGTGACATTAAGGACCTTAAAGTGTTATCTCCAAGAAACAGCAGAGCGTCATCTGCATATAATGAGATTTTTTTTATTCCTCAATGCTCTACAAAATCCACAAATAGATTCTGATTGTCAGATGGCTTCAGCCAGTGGTTCGAGGGCCAATGAAAATAACAGAGGGGACAGGGAGCACCCCTGTCTAGTACCTCTATATAATGAAAAAAATTCTGAAACCACACCGTTTATTTGCATACAGGCCCTCAGAGCAAAGTACAACAGCATAACCCACGGTATAAAATGATCCCCAAGGCCAAATGAACCCATCACCTCCTATAGATAAGTCCACTCGACGCTGCTGAAAGCTTTCGCAGAGTCGAGTGACAGAATTGCTCTCCTCCCAGGGTTATCAGATGGTAATTGCATATTCAAAAAAAGCCTCCTTAAATTAATAGCTGTAGACCTTGTAGAGATAAAACCACACTGATCACGGTGAATCAAGCTCTGCATATATCTGCTTAGTCTTGTTGCCAGGACCCTGGCCAGAATCTTAGCGTCCGAGTTCAGTAATGATATAGGGCAGTAAGATTCTGGAGCCAAAGGATCCTTTCCAGGTTTTGGTAGCACAATGATGCAGGCATCCCTCATAGAATCTGGAAGCTTAAATGATTCTAAGGCCTGGTTAAGAACCTTCAACAGTTTTGGAAGAAAGACCCCCCCATGTTGTTTGTATACTTCTAAAGGTAAACCATCAGTACCCGGGGCCTTATCGTTTGGGGATTCTGCCGCTGCCTTGACAAGTTCCTCTAATGTCAATGGGGTATTAAGTTCCTGTCTATAACTTACAGAGAGAGGGGAAGTTTTAGAGGGTCTAAAAATTCCTTAAGACTTGTCTTAGAGTATTTAACTTTATTTTGATATAAATTACTATAATAAGTAACAAAAGATTGCAGTATTTCATTCTGTTCGCAAGAAGTATCTCCCCCTGCTGTACGAATAGTGGAAATGAATTTAGTATTTTCTTGAGACTTTGCAATTACGGATAATATTCTACCTTATCTTTCCCCCTCCTCAAAACTGTGACATCTGGACAAAAAACCAGATCGTGCAGCTTTGTTCATCATTGCCTGTCTATATAATAATTGTGCATCCTTCCAGACCCCTCTATTAGAGGTGGTAGGATCCTTAATATACTGAGCTTCTTTCTGCTGTGCATCGGCTGCTAACAGGAATTCCCATTCCCGACTAGTTTTTTTATAAACACTTATGGCTTTAAGCAGAGTGCCCCTTAAAAAAGCTTTCATGGTATCCCATACCACCTGAGAGGAAGCTGAGTTATTATTTATATGGTAAAATTTGAGGAAGGCCCGACTCGTTGAGTCCCCATGGGGCATAACTTTAAACCAAAAAGCACTAACCTGCCAACTAGTCCTAGTTCTGGGCCCCTTAATTCTCATGAGATTGTATGCCCCTCTCAAATTAAGCTTCGTGAAAACCGTTGCTCCCTTGAGGCGGTCAAATAACTCTGTAATCAACGGAATCGGATAGGCATTCTTAATTGTGAAACAATTGAGACCCCTATACCAATACAAGGTCTCAGATCACCACTCTTCTTCTTCACAAATAGGGATGAGCTTCGTGTTCGAGTCAAACCCATGTTCGACTCGAACATCGGCTGTTCGGTCGTTCGCCGAATTGCGAACGATATGGGCCGTTCGCGCCAAATTCGTGTGGCGCGTCACGGCCCATAATTCACTGCGGCATCGCAGTGCATTGCTTGCTGATGATTGGCCAAGCATGCACTATGACCCGCATGCTTGGCCAATCACAGCGCCGCCTGAACAGAGAGCCGTAATTGGCCAAAGCCAAGGAGGCTTTGGCCAATTATGGCTCAGGGGATTTAGTACACGCCCCACACTATATAAGGCCGCCTGCACGGCGGCCCTGTGCAGTGTGTTCCGGTGTGCTTAGAGAGAGAGAGAGACAGTGTCATTTCATTTGAGTTAGCTAGATTAGGCAGGACAGTCAGTCAGTTAGCTGCACTTAAAGTGTATTGTGTATATATATGCATCCCAGGTGTTGCATATATATATATATATATACACTGTATTCAGTTTAGCTAGATCCGTTCCTGTTATCTTCTAGACTATTTACATTTAGTGCAGTGCGTCCTGCTCACAGTGTTCAGCTAGATCCGTTCCTGTTATCTTCCTACTGACAGGCAGGCTTGTCTTGTTACAGTATTTACAGCTACCTAAAGAAAATTACTGGTGTTCTTTTGATCCTATTAGTACCACGGTCAGGCAGCTAGACTATTTACATTTAGTGCAGTGCGTCCTGCTCACAGTGTTCAGCTAGATCCGTTCCTGTTATCTTCCTACTGACAGGCAGGCTTGTCTTGTTACAGTATATAAAGCTACCTGAAGAAAATTACTGGTGTTCTTTTGATCCTATTAGTACCACGGTCAGGCAGCTAGACTATTTACATTTAGTGCAGTGCGTCCTGCTCACAGTGTTCAGCTAGATCCGTTCCTGTTATCTTCCTACTGACAGGCAGGCTTGTCTTGTTACAGTATATAAAGCTACCTGAAGAAAATTATTGGTGTTCTTTTGATCCTATTAGTACCACGGTCAGGCAGCTAGACTATTTACATTTAGTGCAGTGCGTCCTGCTCACAGTGTTCAGCTAGATCCGTTCCTGTTATCTTCCTACTGACAGGCAGGCTTGTCTTGTTACAGTATATAAAGCTACCTGAAGAAAACTACTGGTGTTCTTTTGATCCTATTAGTACCACGGTCAGGCAGCTAGACTATTTACAGTTAGTGCAGTGCGTCCTGCTCACAGTGTTCAGCTAAACCTACAAGTTAGTGGGGTGCATCCACCTCACAGTGTTCAGCTAAAGCTACCTGTAGAAGGTTGGTGGTGTTCTCATACTACAGGCAGGCAGTTGATTTTGCTAGCTGCAGTATCAGTACATATATACACTACCGTTCAAAAGTTTGGGGTCACATTGAAATGTCCTTATTTTTGAAGGAAAAGCACTGTACTTTTAAATGAAACTAACTTTAAACTAGTCCTAACTTTAAACAAATATACTCTATACATTGCTAATGTGGTAAATGACTATTCTAACTGCAAATGTCTAGTTTTTGGTGCAATATCTACATAGGTGTATAGAGGCCCATTTCCAGCAACTATCACTCCAGTGTTCTAATGGTACAATGTGTTTGCTCATTGGCTCAGAAGGCTAATTGATGATTAGCAAACCCTTGTGCAATCATGTTCACACATCTAAAAACAGTCTAGCTCCTTCCAGAAGCTACAAAACTGACCTTCCTGTGAGCAGATTGAGTTTCTGGAGCATCACATTTGTGGGGTCAATTAAATGCTCAAAATGGCCAGAAAAAGAGAACTTTCATCTGAAACTCGACAGTCTATTCTTGTTCTTAGAAATGAAGGCTATTCCATGCGAGAAATTGCAAAGAAATTGAAGATTTCCTACAACGGTGTGTACTACTCCCTTCAGAGGACAGCACAAACAGGCTCTAACCAGAGTAGAAAAAGAAGTGGGAGGCCGCGTTGCACAACTAAGCAAGAAGATAAGCACATTAGAGTCTCTAGTTTGAGAAACAGACGCCTCACAGGTCCCCAACTGGCATCTTCATTAAATAGTACCCGCAAAACACCAGTGTCAACATCTACAGTGAAGAGGCAGCTGCGGGATTTTGGGCTTCAGGGCAGAGTGGCAAAGAAAAAGCCATATCTGAGACTGGCCAATAAAAGAAAAAGATTAAGATGGGCAAAAGAACACAGACATTGGACAGAGGAAGACTGGAAAAAAGTGTTGTGGACGGATGAATCCAAGTTTGAGGTGTTTGGATCACAAAGAAGAATGTTTGTGAGACGCAGAACAAATGAAAAGATGCTGGAAGAATGCCTGACGCCATCTGTTAAGCATGGTGGAGGTAATGTGATGGTCTGGGGTTGCTTTGGTGCTGGTAAGGTGGGAGCTTTGTACAGGGTAAAAGGGATTCTGAATAAGGAAGGCTATCACTCCATTTTGCAACGCCATGCCATACCCAGTGGACAGCGCTTGATTGGAGCCAATTTCATCCTACAACAGGACAATGACCCTAAACACACCTCCAAATTGTGCAAGAACTATTTACAGCAGAAGCAGGCAGCTGGTATTCTATCGGTAATGGAGTGGCCAGCACAGTCACCAGATCTGAACCCCATTGAGCTGTTGTGGGAGCAGCTTGACCGTATGGTACGCCAGAAGTGCCCATCCAACCAATCCAACTTGTGGGAGCTGCTTCTAGAAGCGTGGGGTGCAATTTCTCCAGCTTACCTCAATAAATTAACAGCTAGAATGCCAAAGGTGTGCAATGCTGTAATTGCTGCAAAAGGAGGATTCTTTGATGAAAGCAAAGTTTGATGTAAAAACAATGTTATTTCAAATACAAATCATTATTTCTAACCTTGTCAATGTCTTGACTCTATTTTCTATTAATTTCACAACGTATGGTGGTGAATAAGTGTGACTTTTCATGGAAAACACAAAATTGTTTGGGTGACCCCAAACTTTTGAACGGTAGTGTATATATATATATATATATATATATATATATATATATATATCCCAGCTTAGTGCAGCTACAGGCCATTAGTATGTCTGGAAGGCCAAGAAGGAGAGGCAGACAGTCACAAGCCAATAAGAGAGGGCAAGCAGGCTCTGTGTCTAGTGCTGGTCGTGGAGACGGTGCATCCTCATCAGCACGTGGCCATGGGACACGATTGGCCTTTTTTTCGGCAGCTGGCCGTGTTGAGCCGCAACATGCGGAAGACTTGGTCGAGTGGATGACCAAGCCGTCCTCATCCTCCTCATCCTCTCTCACCCATGCCCAGGGTGCTTTGTCTGGCAAAGCAGCGGCCTCTTCCCTCGGCTCAATGTCATCAGTGACTCCTTCCCTAGCTCCACCATGTCCTCCTGAGGAGTCCCTCGAACTGTTTGACCACAGTGTTGGGTACATGCTCCAGGAGGATGCCCAGCGTTTGGAAGGCTCTGATGATGATACTGAGCTCGATGAAGGCAGTAACATGAGCACGGACAGAGGGGGTGCCCAAGAAGGACAGCAATCTGGCATTCATGCTCCCCCTGCTGCAGCATACTGCCAGGTTTGCTCCAGTGATGAGGAGGGAGGGGATGATGAGGTCACTGACTCAACGTGGGTGCCTGATAGGAGAGAGGAGGAGGAGGAGGTGGCACATCACCAACGAGGCAGGATGCCCTCCAGGGGCCAGCCTAAGGGCAGCACATTGACTGCATCACACCCCAAAGCTCCACATGTGCAGGGCGCTGCAGTCTCTGCGCGTTATTCAAAAAGTTCTTTGGTGTGGGCCTTTTTTGAGACGAGTGCATCAGATCGCACCGCTGCTATTTGCAACATATGTCTCAAGCGTATCTCGCGTGGCCAAAACATCTCCCGCTTGGGTACCACATGCGTTGACCTGCCATGCAGTTCGTTGGCAAGCGTATCTAAAAGACCCACACCAAAGAACAAAGAGGACCTCTCCTTGCTCCTCATCAGCTGAGATTTCCAACCCCACTAGACCTTCAGTCCTCTCTGAGACCTGCACTGAGAGGAATGAAGGTGTAGAATTAGGTGTGTCACAGCCAAGTACTTGTGGGCAATCTGCTTTTGGTACACCGATGTCAGATTGTACCAGGCAAATTTCCCTGCCCCAGCTGCTTCAACGCCGAAAGAAGTTTGCTCCCAGCCATCCACATGCCCAGCGGTTGAATGCTAGCTTGGCAAAATTGCTAGCACTTCAACTGCTGCCTTTTCAGTTGGTAGACTCTGCCCCCTTCCGTGAGTTTGTGGAATGTGCGGTTCCTCAGTGGCAGGTACCCAAGCGCCACTTTTTCTCACGGAAGGCAATTCCGGCTCTCTACCGGCATGTGGAAGGCAATGTCCATGCCTCGCTGGACAGGGCGGTCAGCGGTAAGGTGCATATTACCGCTGACTCATGGTCCAGCAGGCATGGACAGGGACGTTACCTAAGTTTCACGGCGCATTGGGTGACTCTGCTGGCAGCTGGGAAGGATGCAGGACAAGGTGCAGTAGTGTTCGAGGTTGTTCCGCCACCACGCCTCCAAAATGCTAATGATTGTGACACACCTCTCTCCTCCACCCCCTCCTCTTCTTCTTCCTCCATGGCCTCTTCTTGGGAACCAGCGGTGCTCCGTAGTCGTTCAAGGGGCTACGCAAGTACACAGGCCAAAAGATGCCATGCGGTGCTTGAGCTTGTGTGCTTGGGGGACAGGAGCCACACTGGGGCAGAGGTTCTGTCAGCTCTGCAGGGGCAGGTTCAGAGGTGGTTGACGCCACACCAACTTAAGGCAGGAATGGTGGTTTGCGACAATTGCACCAACCTCCTCTCTGCCCTCCGACAGGGACAAATGACCCATGTGCCCTGTTTGGCTCACGTCCTTAACTTGGTGGTGCAGCGGTTCTTGGGCAGGTACCCGGGCTTACAGGATGTCCTGAGGCAGGCCAGGAAAGTCTGTGTGCATTTCCGCTGGTCATATAATGCCAGTGCTCGGCTGACGGACCTCCAAAAGGAGTTTAACCTGCCCAAGAACCGCCTAATCTGTGACATGCCCACCAGGTGGAACTCAACGTTGGCCATGCTGCAGCGGCTGCACAGCAGCAGAGGGCCATCAATGAGTACCTGTGCGACTATGGCACCAGGACAGGGTCAGGGGAGCTTGGTTTTTTTACCCCACGCCAGTGGGCCATGATCAGGGATGCATGCACTGTCCTGTCACCATTTGAGGAGGCCACGAGGATGGTGAGCAGTGACAGTGCATGCATCAGTGACACTGTCCCCCTTGTCCACCTGTTGGAGCACACGCTGCGTGGAATAATAGACAGGGCACTTGAGGCAGAACAGAGGCAGGAAGAGGAGGACTTCCTTAGCTCTCAAGGCCCCCTTTATCCAGACAGTGTTCCTGCGTGCCCACCGATCACACAGGAAGAGGACGAGGACGAGGAGGAGGAGGAGGAAGATTGTGTCAGTATGGAGGTGGAGCCTGGCACTCAGCATCAGCAGCAGTCTTTAAGGGATCAGTCCCAAGAAACACATGGACTTGTACGTGGCTGGGAGGAGGTGGCTGCGGACGTTGTCGTCCTTAGTGACCCAGAGGACTCCGGACCGAATGCCTCAGCAAACCTACGCTGCATGGCCTCCCTGATCCTGCAAAGCCTGCGTAAGGATCCTCGTATTCGTGGTATCAAGGAGAAGGACCAATACTGGCTGGCAACCCTCCTTGATCCACGTTACAAGGGTAAGGTTGCGGACCTTATCTTGCCATCGCAGAGGGAGCAGAGGATGAAACATCTTCGGGAGGCCTTGCAGAAAGGTCTGTGCAACGCATTCCCAGAGACTGGGAGGTTACGAACTCCTGTTTCTGGACAACGTGTTGCTGAGGCTTCGGTCAGTCAAAGAAGGAGCGGTGGAGAAGGTGGCCGTCTGACCGATGCGTTCAGACAATTTTTTGGTCCGCAGCCCCAAGGTATGATCGGTTCCAGCAACCATCGCCAGCGTCTGTTTTACATGGTGCAGGAATACCTAGGGGCAAGATCAGACTTGGACACCTTTCCCACCGAAAATCCTCTGGGTTACTGGGTCTTGAGGATGGATCACTGGCCAGAGCTTGCACAGTATGCAATTGAGCTACTGGCCTGTCCTGCATCCAGCGTTCTTTCGGAACGCACATTCAGTGCTGCTGGAGGCGTGGTAACCGATCACAGGGTGCGTCTGTCCACCGACTCGGTCGATCGACTGACCTTCATAAAAAAGAATCAGTCTTGGATCACCACCAGCTACCAAGCACCCGATGCTGATGTAACCGAATAATTTTTTTTGAAATCTCAGATCCCTTTAAAGACTGCCTATGCTGATGCTGAGTGACTATCCCTGAGTAATTATCCTCTTCCTCCTCAATCATCACGCTGATAGCTTGTAAGAACATTTTTGGTTCTGGGCGCCACCACCAGTGCCTAAGGCACAATTTTTCAGCCCCTGTTTAACAGGGGCGTGTAATTACAATTTTTGATGTACCGGTAATACTTTGCAGCAGGGCTCGTTCCTGCATTCCAACTAGAGTGTCTGTGAGGGGTTGCAGTGTTGTGGCACCAGCACCAGTGCCTAAGGCCCAATTTTTCTGCCCCTGTCTAACAGGGGCGTGTAATTACAATTTTTGATGCAATACTTTGCAGCAGGGCTCATTCCTGCGTTCCAACTAGAGTGTCTGTGAGGGGTTGCAGTGTTGTGGCACCAGCCCCAGTGCCTAAGGCCCAATTTTTCAGCCCTTGTTTAACAGGGGCGTGTAATTACAATTTTTGATGCAATACTTTGCAGCAGGGCTCGTTCCTGCGTTCCAACTAGAGTGTCTGTGAGGGGTTGCAGTGTTGTGGCACCAGCACCAGTGCCTAAGGCCTAATTTTTCAGCTCCTGTTCAACAGGGGCATGTAATTACAATTCTTGATCTAATATTTCACAGCAGGGCCCTGTGAGGGCTTACAGTGTTGTGGCCACAGCAACACCTAAGGCCCAAATTTCTGCTGAGTATATAGGGCAGGACCCTACTTTCAAACATCTAACTTACAAACGACTTCTACTTGCAAACGGAAGGAGACAACAGGAAGTGAGATGAAATCTACCCCTAGGAAGGGAAATTCTCTCCTGTAAGAGTTAATATGGGAAAAAAAAAATTCTCCTTTCCACTGATGCTTTCCAATCCTTGTTCCACAAAAAAACCCAAATTTTCAAAAAACATTTTTCATTGGGACAAAAAGTGAGGTGAAATCTTCTGAAGAGGAGGAAAGACAGCAAAACAAATGTCACAGGGGTGATAACCCTTCCCTATGTTTTCCAAAAAGCTTAAAAAAGATTTTTTGGCTGGAGCTAAACACGTTAAAAATGTACCCGTTCCTGGGAAGGGGATCTTTCTCAAAGCTGGCAGCTGGAAACTTGGCACAGGAATTTCTCCCAGTCTTACAAAGGCATTTTAAACACTGGTCTAGTAGAGGCTAGCTTAAAGGTGCTAACTAGATGGTACCTGGTGCCCTCCAAATTAGCTCGCTTCTACTCTTCGGTTTCACCCCTCTGTTTTCGGGGATGTGGCCTGAGGGGAGACATGCTTCACACATGGTGGACCTGTCCTAGGATTAGACAATTCTGGCACAGGATTTTCAGTTGGATTAGTAGGATAGCCGAAAGGCCTGTGCAGGTGTCCCCGCTGGTAGCACTCCTCAACTTCCCAGTAAGAGAAGTCCCCAGGGTTATGCAACGCCTCATCTTCTTCATCATTCTAGGAGCTAAAATCACTCTGGCCAAAGCCTCGAAAAAACCCTCAGTCTCAACAATCCTAGCCAAGAGAAAGATCTCTTGGATTATGAACCAAGAAAAAATGGCTAGTGTAATCCTGGAAAGCTCAACCAAGTTCAAACTAATTTGTGAACCCTGGGCAAACTACATTGGAGTCACGCTTTGACTCTCACACAGAGCAGCCACATTTGGATATATCTATACCCCCCCAGTCGACTCCTAGGCAACTCTTTCAACCTTTATCTCCTCTGCCTTCTCTCCCCCCTTTTCTTTCTATTCTTTCTCTTTTTCTTCTCTCCATATGCCTTTCGTCCTTTTCTCCTCCCACGTTCCCTCCTTACTGATGGTCTCGGGCATTGGACTGTTTTCAAACGGCCATGACCTGGGCCTCGGCCGGGGGCCATCTTGTGTTGGCTCCCGGTCCTGGCCCAGACTGTAACAGCTATATTGGAGTTCATACTCCCTGTCTTCTAATTTACTTATTTTCATTATCAACTATTTAGTTACTATTGTAGAACAGTTGCTATAAGAGCTCGTTATTGATCAGAAGACATCGGATCAACTCACACACCCACTGCGGTGAGCATAAATTTAGTAGCCTCGGATAATATCTCCTCCATCCCTCTCAGAGAATCGATGTTCTTCTTTCTCTAGTTGGAGGGAGGTCGGAGGCGGTGAGGCCCCGCCACAGTGTGTCCCCAATTGGGGTGGCGGACCACTTCCTCCCACTATCGAATATATTATCTACCATATCTGATCATATGTCTTCTCATGATTACCAAATACAAAGTTCATGTCTAACTATGTCTACTCTGTATTATGATGTTATGTACTCCTAAACTTCATTAAGTTGTTTGTCAAGCGACCGTGTTGGTCGTCTGTATTACGTTGACTCGAGATGTAGTCATGTCATGCACTGTTCTCCCTTCCCCCTTTTCCCCCTTCTAATTTTCCTTTTTTGAAAATAAAAATATATTGAAACAGAAAAAAAAATGTACCCGTTCAAAATTACAAAGAGATTCTACTTAACAACAAACCTACAGTCCCTGTCTTGTTTGCACCGCCTGTATACTGCTGTTCAGAGTATATAGGGCCTGGTGGCCCCACACCTTTCCCTATTTTAATTTGGGTGCGGGGTTCCCCTTAATATCCATACAAGACCCAAAGGGCCTGGTAATGGACTGGGGGGTACCCATGCCATTTGTCTCACTGATTTTCATCCATATTGCCATGACCCGACATTACATTAAACCCGCAAGCAGTTTTAAATGAGATTTTTTCCTTTAAAAATGACATTTGGTGCAGGGAAACACGCGTCACTTTACAGGCATACTATAGACACCCCCAGGTACAATATTTAAAGGAATATTTCACTTTTTTTTTTTTTTTTTACTTTAAGCATCATTAAAATCACTGCTCCCGAAAAAACGGCCATTTTTAAAAGTTTTTTTTGCATTGATACATGTCCCCTGGGGTAGGACCCGGGTCCCCAAACCCTTTTTAGGACAATACAATGCAAATTAGCCTTTAAAATGAGCACTTTTGATTTCGAACGTTCGAGTCCCATAGACGTCAATAGGGTTCTAACGTTCGTGCGAACTTTCAGTCCGTTCGCAGGTTCTGGTGCGAACCGAACCGGGGGGTGTTCGGCTCATCCCTATTCACAAAGAAACCAGCACCAGCAGCAGACGAGGATTTGCGGATGAAACCTTGAGAAAGCGCGTCTGCAACATACTCCTCCATGGCCTTATGGTCCAAGACTAACAAAGGGTAAACCTGGCCATGAGGGGATATGGCACCAGGTTTAAGATCAATTGCGCAATCATACGACCGGTGTGGAGATAAACTACCAGCCTTACCTTTGTCAAAGACATTGCCAAAATCACGGTACTCTTCCGGCAGGGAGGAGAGTGAAGAGGTGCACAGGACCTTGGCTACCTTCTGGAAGCATGTCTTACTGCATTGTTGCGACCAGGAGAGAACCTCAGCACGGAGCCAATCAAAAGAGGGGTTGTGCCTCTGTAACCAAGGATAACCAATAACCAGCAGAAACTTAGGTGAGGAAATACAGTGGGGCAAAAAAGTATTTAGTCAGCCACTAATTGTGCAAGTTCTCCCACTTAAAAAGATGAGAGAGGCCTGTATTTGTCATCATAGGTATACCTCAACTATGAGAGACAAAATGTGGAAACAAATCCAGACAATCACATTGACTGACTGATTTTTGAAAGAATTTATTTGCAAATTATGGTGGAAAATAAGCATTTGGTCACCTACAAACAAGCAAGATTTCTGGCTCTCACAGACCTTTATCTTCTTCTTTAAGAGCCTCCTCTGTCCTCCACTCATTACCTGTATTAATCGCACCTGTTTTAACTTGTTATCAGTATAAAAGACACCTGTCCACAACCTCAAACAGTCACACTCCACTATGGTGAAGACCAAAGAGCTGTCGAAGGACACCAGAAACAAAATTGTAGACCTGCACCAGGCTGGGAAGACTGAATCTGCAACAGACAAGCAGCTTGGTGTGAAGAAATCAACTGTGGGAGCAATAATTAGAAAATGGAAGACATACAAGACCACTGATAACCTCCATCGATCTGGGGCTCCACGCAAGATCTTACCCCGTGGGGTCAAAATGATCACAAGGACGGTGAGCAAAAATCCCAGAATCACACGGGGGGACCTAGTGAATGACTTGCAGAGAGCTGGGACCAACGTAACAAAGGCTACCATCAGTAACACACTACGCCGTCATGGACTCAGATCCTGCAGTGCCAGACGTGTCCTCCTGCTTAAGCCAGTACATGTCCGGGCCCGTCTGAGGTTTGCTAGAGAGCATTTGGATGATCCAGAAGAGGATTGGAAGAATGTCATATGGTCAGATGAAACCAAAGTTAAACTGTTTTATAGAAACACAACTCGTCGTGTTTGGAGGAGAGAGAATGCTGAGTTGCAACCAAAGAACACTATACCTACTGTGAAGCATGGAGGTGGCAACATCATGCTTTGGGGCTGTTTCTCTGCAAAGGGAACAGGACGACTGATCCGTGTGTATGAAAGAATGAATGGGGCCATGTATCGTGAGATTTTGAGTGCAAGGGCCTCCTCCCATCAGCATGGGCATTGATGATGAAACGTGGCTGGGTCTTTCAGCATGACAATGATCTCCAACACACCGCCCGGGCAACAAAGGAGTGGCTTTGTAATAAGCATTTCAAGGTCCTGGAGTGGCCTAGCCAGTCTCCAGATCTCAACCCCATAGAAAACCTTTGGAGGGAGTTGAAAGTCTGTGTTGCCCAGCAACAGGCCCAAAACATCACTGCTCTAGAGGAGATCTGCATGGAGGAATGGGCCAACATACCAGCAACAGTGTGTGACAACCTTGTGAAGACTTACAGAAAACGTTTGACCTTTGTCATTGCCAACAAAGGATATATAACAAAGTATTGAGATGAACTTTTGATATTGACAAAATACTTATTTTCCACCATAATTTGCAAATAAATTCTTTCCAAATCAGACAATGTGATTGTCTGAATTTGTTTCCATATTTTGTCTCTCATAGTTGAGGTATACCTATAATGACAATTACAGGCCTCTCTCATCTTTTTAAGTGGGAGAACTTGCACAGTTGGTGGCTGACTAAATAATTTTTCCCCACTGTAACTTGGAATTGGATTATCTCATGGTGAAGATTCTCTATGGCCATGGACAACGTAACAGTTTTATGAGTCACATGGGCAGGCTGTGGAGGTCTTCCGTCCAGAACCTCAATGGCAAGTGGAGTGTCGTGCAGCTGCAGTGGAAGTGCTTCAATACAAAGGCAGCATCAATTAACATGCCTGCAACCCCAGAGTTGATTAGAGCCTGTATCTTGACGGACAACTCAGCCCAAGAAAGAGTAACCAAAACCAGGGGCTTATCCTTCTGAATAACTGGGGACGAAACACGAAATGACACTTTGCTACAATGTAAAGTAGTGAGTGTACAGCTTGTATAACAGTGTAAATTTGCTGCCCCCTCAAAATAGCTCAACACACTGCCATTAATGTCTAAACAGCTGACAACAAAAGTGAGTATACCCCTAAGTGAAAATGTCCAAAATAGGCCCAATTAGCCATTTTCCATCCCAGTGTCATATGACTCCCCTGTTGCTCCCTGCAGCATCAAGGACTCCTGGGGAGAGGTGAAGCTCTGACCTGTCAAGTCCTAGATTATAACTGGTATGCACACCTGCACACTCAGCCTGCTGTTTGGGACACTAGGTAGAAGTCTTCTTCTCTCCCAAAACTCTTCAAAGGCTCCGGACTCCAAACCCTAATCTAAGAAGAACAAAACCCAGAGAAAGATGAAAAAATTACTATCTCCACTCAGAACTGACATTCTGGAGCCCCTCACTCTGCATACCAGAGAACCCATTGTTGTCTTCATCTCTATTTACACCATAGCTGGGCCTAGCACTGTCACCCCCCTCCCTTTGTTTTGATCCAGAGTGTGGAACACACAAGCCCCTCACCTTGGCAGCTCTGTGCTAGCTACCACTCACAGGGGTACAATTCTGTCTGACATTACGTTTCCTTTCCCTAAAATAAACGTTTTCTACCCTCAGCAGAAAAATGCCTCAATTAGTGTCTCTCTCTGTCTCTAGGCCCCACGGTCACTTTGCTATGGGTTCTAATGAGACCTTCCCAAACCTTTTTCCAGATGTGCTTCCACAACCAATTCTTTTGAAATCTTAACGGGGTCTCCCTGGTCTCTCTATCAAATCTTCTGCCTTTTTGCTTTGGGTTCCAGGGTTTCTCAATATTTATCCCAGTATTACTGTCCTGAGGTTGTAGGGGCCTACTCCTATGACATCTATTATGGAACCATCACCCTTAACACCTGTTTTAACTTAGCCATTAACATCTGTTTTCCATGTTTAACAACACCTTTATGGTTACCATTGACAACCAAACTATCACAGATTAACAACACGTTATTCTGTTTTGTCATCAACAGCCATATTCAACAGCAGATTACACTCCTTATTATTGACATCAACACTGTCAGCACCTTTTTTTCCAGTGTTTGTTAGGGCAGTGTCTGCAGAGAGCACGCACACAGATAAGCAGACATCACCCATGGGAAACTCATGAGAAACCAACTCCCCTGTTGTCCCCTGCAGGACCTGTCCCAACATTTGACATTTACCGTAGCAACTTATTTGGAGATTGATGTCCTCGGTCTTTTTAACCACTTCAACGTCTCCTGGTAATTTAACCAATACTTCTGTGTAGGTCGCAGACAAAGTTTCTGCTATTTCCTCGTCCATTCTTGTCCATGGGAACTTGTGAGGTCTATCTGCTGCAACTTGCCTGATCTTCTAAGGATGAACTCCGGCGTGTTCGCAAGCTGCACGTGCCGAGCCCACCAGGAAGTCGGCACTGCACAGCGCTAATCACAGGCAGTGAGACACTTTCCGATGTGCGGCTGCAGAGATCAGTAAATGTCTCACTGCCTGTGATTAGCGCAGTGTCGACTTCCTGGCGGGCTCGGCACGTGCAGCTTGCTAACACGCCGGAGCTCATCCTTACTCTTGACTATCGGCTGATCAGCAGCACCTCGGACTTGAATAACAGAAATACCTTCCATCCTCCTGCTATATGGAGAGGTCTCTGACATCTCTACCTCACACATGTCCAACAGTCCTCTGGAGTGCCTCCCCTAAACAAATGTGTAGAAAGCAACCCGATGGTGAACCGTGAGACTACTTTCACTAGTATTCACAACCACTGTATCAGACACTTCCAGTTTTGACCACCTTTGTCAAGTACAGCCTGCTATACCTTGCTCCCACTAGTGTACTGTGCAGTACCAGCTCATTCAACCAAGGAGGAAACACCCAGGTATGTAAAGGTTGTACATTAAGGAATTCAAGCATTTTCTGTAACATATCAGTCAAAAAGAGACACCCTGACTTCATACCTTCCTGGGGTCCTTCATGTTGTTGGGGATCTGGAGAGTTTAATTTACTGATGTCCCAGAGGTTGTTTTTCTTAATGAGGCTTCCTCCTTGCTAGAGGTAGCTGAAGCAATTTGCCAGGGGCACTCTTTACCATCAACCTCTCACACTCTGTGTTAATGAGCTGTTGCAGTTTTTTACAAATGATACTGTCAGTTTGATGCACTGGATTATTATAATTGTTATGGGTCATGGACAAAATCTCTGCTGTGCTAACCCTAATCTGGTTTCTCCATATTGCAAAGGTTAACCTATGCAGCAGTCAATATACCCTTGGCTACAGACTTCTCTGGAGACCCTCCTTCTGGCACAGCACAAAAATTGTTCACTCCATGGCTACACACAGAAGCCATGTTTATTATAGCGAACAGGCTTTTTGCCTAACTGTCCCAGTCTATTTTCTCCAGTCTACTTTCTCTGTGCTCCAGAGGTATTATACTGTACCACTCCATCTGCCCGAGGAGCCATAGAAGAACAGACTGGCTTTACAGCAGACATATTACACTTTTTACTTTTTGGCATATCAAATTGCAATACAACCTTTTTAGACACAGCAGGTTTGCAATATCACACCTTCATCATGAATGGGTGGCGTTTCATTAACCACATAAACCTTTGCATTTTCATCCTAAAGCCAGCCAGTGCCTTGAAAAAGTATTCATACCCCTTGAAACTTTCAGACATTTTGTCATGTTACAACCAAAAGCGTAAATGTATTTTATTGGGATTTTTTGTGATAGACCAACCTCTGCCCCAGTCTCAAGTCTTTTGCAGACTTTAACAGGTTTTCTTCTAAGACTACCCTGTATTTGGCTCCATCCACCTTCCCATCAACTCTGACCAGCTTCCCTGTCCATGCTGATGAAAAGCATCCCCACAACATGATGCTGCCGCCACCATGTTTCACGGTGGGGATGGTGTGTGTAGGGTGATGTGCGATGTTAGTTTTCTGCCACACATAGCTTTTGCTTTTAGGCCAAAAAGTAGAATTTTGGTCTCATCCGGCCAGAGCACCTTCTTCCACACGTTTGCTCGCAAACTGCAAATGGGACTTCTTATGGCTTTCTTTCAACAATGGCTTACTTCTTGCCACTCTTCCATAAAGGCCATATTTGTGGAGTGTATCACTAATAGTTGTCCTGTGGACAGATTCTCCCACCTGAGGTGTGGATCTCTGCAGCTTCTCCAGAGTTACCATGGGCCTCTTGGCTGCTTCTCTGATTAATGCTTTCCTTGCCCGGCCTTTCAGCTTCTCCACAACTTTATCCCCGACCTGTCTAGCCCTCATGATTCTGTTTGTTCTCTAAGGTTATCTAATAAACCTCTGAGGGCTTCACAGAACAGCTGTATTTATACTGAGATTAAATTACACACAGGTGGACTCTATTTACTAATCAGGTGATTTCTGATGGCAATTGGTTCCACTATTTTTTAGTTTTTTTTAGTTAGGAGTATCAGAGTAAAGGGGGCTGAATACAAATGCACGCAACACTTTTAACACATTTATTTGTAAAAACTTTTGAAAAACATTTATAATTTTCCTTCCACTTCACAATTATGTGCCACTTTGTGTTAGTCTATCACATAAAATCCCAATAAAATACATTTACATTTTTGCTTGTAACATGACAAAATGTGGGAAATGTCAAGGGGTATGAATACTTTTTCAAGGCACTGGAGATGGAGCAATCACTCAATTCCCCCATTAACATAGTCAGCGATGATGTGGGAGTCATGCTATTGTGTTCACCTGGTGGGGGAGAGGGCGTCAGGGGTCATCCCAGCCAGGAGAACACACAGTGATTATTACTAGTGGCTATAGCTGCTAGCAATAATAGCATGAGAAATCTGACTTGCTGGTTGCACTCAAGCTGATCGATCGATCAACTTGGGTGCAATCAGCCTGCCCATACAAGGTTTGAATTGTGTTCGGTCCCTGCTGAACCAGCCAAGATTCAAATTGTCTATAGCCAGCTTTAGCAGGCTGAATGAACCCATTATCACCATGAGTATTTTCATTATCAGAAGATTGCACAAATGCACTCTTATTATACAGTGCAGGTCCCCACTGTTTCACCAGAGTGGTATCACAAATGTCCTGGGGAGCCTTTAGTTCCAGTTCCATACTGAGCTCTCTGGAGATTTTCAAAGACATCTCTGCTGCTCTAGACACTGTTGCTATGGGAAACAACACACCTCCAAGCATAGCCTTTGGACTGTCAGACACAAGGGTTCTCCCATCAGAAGCAAACTTTACATTACCATCTTTATCAGCATTTACCATCACAGTAGCAGTATTTGCATACTCCTTAGCAAGCATTATATTTACACAATTAGTTTTAACACTTGCCTCCCCTTTTACAGGGTACTGCACTGAGACAAGTCCTTCTCTGCAGGTCTCCAAACTGGGGTCACTCCTACTTCACAGTGAACAGTCTCATAAGTAGTCCCAGCATTCACCCCAGCAGAGATAGTCCCCAGTGGGTGTTGTCATCTTCACTTGTGAGTGTCACATCTGAAACTGGACTGTTCTTCGTTCTGTGACCACAAGATGAAACTGCAAGCCTCTTGGACTCTCTGGCACCCCTTGCAGGCCAAAAATGTTTCTTGCCCCAATTGCCAGGGACAACAGCTAACATTATTTCACCAAATCCACTAGTACTGGTATTTTGCCAGGAGCTACAGCCCACATTCCTCGGGTATGGATATCCAATGACTCTCTCCCTGTACTTGTTTTGGATTCAGAACAACAGTTCCGATATTATTATATATAGATCACTACCCCTGATCATATTGTTGAATTTAGAGCATGCATGCTTCAAGTAAGCTCACACTGAGACTGCTTAGTTCAAAGTCAAATCACCTTCTGTTTAATATTTCCGCTTCTCAACACTTTTATACAATTCCATTAAAGTTCTGAGATACATCAGATAGACTAGCACATGCAAACCACAAGTACAAAAATACATATAGTGCAAGGAACGTGACAATGTTTTGGCTTTTAGCTGGTGCACATTTAAGGAAGTAAATTTTGTTCTTGCAGCATTTCTGCAGCATTTCTTGCTCCTGGTGTTATGTTGTTATATTCTGAATGTATTCTGGGAAGCAGGCGCAAACTTCTCTGTTAACTCTTGCAGTCCAGCCACAGTAAGAGAGGGGCAAGCTTTGATATCTACTGAATATTGTTTTTAAGGACTATAAGCGTAGAAGCTGATATATGACAGATATACAGTCAGGTCCAAAAATATTGGGACATCAACACAATTCGAATCTTTTTGGCTTTATACACCACCACGATGGATTTGAAATGAAACAAACAAGATGTGCTTTAAATGCAGACTTTAATTTGAGGGTATTTACATCCAAATCAGGTGAACGGAGTAGGAATTACAACGGTTTGTATATGTGCCTCCCACTTTTTAAGGGACCAAAAGTAATGGGACAGATTAACAATCATCCATCAAACTTTCACTTTTTAATACTTGGTTGCAAATCCTTTGCAGTCAGTTACAGCCTGAAGTCTGGAACTCACAGACATCACCAGGCACTGGGTTTCATCCCTGGTGATGCTCTGCCAGACCTCTACTGCAACTGTCTTCAGTTCCTGCTTGTTCTTGGGGCATTTTCCCTTCAGTTTTGTCTTCAGCAAATGAAATGCATGTTCAATCGGATTCAGGTCTGGTGATTGACTTGGCTATTGCATAACATTGCACTTCTTTCCCTTAAAAAACTCTATGGTTGTTTTCGCAGTATGCTTCGGGCCATTGTCCATCTGCACTGTGAAGTGCCATCCAATGAGTTCAGAAGCATTTTGCTGAATATGAGCAGATAATATTGCCGGAACACTTCAGAATTCATCCTGCTGCTTTTGTCAGCAGTCACATCATCAATAAATACAAGAGAACCAGTTCCATTGGCAGCCATACATGCCCACGCCATGACACTACCACCACCATGCTTCACTGATGAGGTGGTATGCTTTGGATCATGAGCAGTTCCTTTCCTTCTCCATACTCTTCTCTTCCCATCACTCTGGTACAAGTTGATCTTGGTCTCTTATCCATAGGATGTTGTTCCAGAACTGTGAAGGCTTTTTTAGATTTTGTTTGGCAAACTCTAATCTGGCCTATCTGTTTTTGAGGCTCACCAATGGTTTACACCTTGTGGTGAACCCTCTGTATTCACTCTGGTGAAGTCTTATCTTGATTGTGGACTTTGACACACACACACCTACCTCCTGGAGAGTGTTCTTGATCTGGCCAACTGTTGTGAAGGGCGTTTTCTTCACCAGGGAAAGAATTCTTTGGTCATCCACCACAGTTGTCTTGTTGGTGTTGCTGAGCTCACCGGTGCATTTTTTCTTTTTAAGGATGTTCCAAACAGTTGATTTGGCCACACCTAATATTTTTGCTATCTCTCTGATGGGTTTGTTTTGTTTTTTCAGCCTAATGATGGCTTGCTTCACTGATAGTGACAGCTCTTTGAAACTCATATTGAGAGTTGACAGCAACAGATTCCAAATGCAAATAGCACACTTGGAATGAACTCTGGACCTTTTATCTGCTCCTTGTAAATGGGAATAACACACACTTGGCCATGGAACAGCTGATCAGCCAATTGTCCCATTACTTTTGGTCCCTTAAAAAGTGGGAGGCACATATACAAGCTGTTGTAATTCCTACACCGTTCATCTGATTTAGATGTAAATACCCTCAAATTAAATTGAAAGTCTGCAGTTAAAGCACATCTTGTTCGTTTCATTTCAAATCCATTGTGGTGGTGTATAGAGCCAAAAAGATTAGAATTGTGTCGATGTCCCAAAATTTATGGACCTGACTGTATAAAACATGTACTTACATATACATTGGAATAGACGTTTCATGATTCCCTTAATCACATCAATTACAGTTTCCCCCTTAAAACTGTCTATTTCAAACTGTCCCTCATTCTAAAAGTCCTACTCACTCCCCTGGCCCATTCTCCTCTGCAACTCTTTTCAGCTGTATATAGAGAAGAGCAGTGATTAATTCACTACCCCCCTCGATACAGCTTGGAGAGGGCAGTCAGGTGCTGTCTGTCCCTGTAATTCTATGGCGTTGCATCTCGGGGGGAGTTGACTGTAACGGAGCGTAACACATAATCATCATCAAATCTCACATAATCTTCATCATCATCTGGTATTTCCTGGTTCACAAACATGGGAGTAGATTGGTCAACAGCTTTTCCTACACAATTCTTAAAGCAGGGAAGAACACAGCAGACCATGACAGCTAGGGTCACTAGAATTATCAGAATGGCTATTCCAATCTGTGTTAAAATTCCCTGCCATCCCCCTTGATCCAGGTGAAGTACTTATCCCAGGGGTTGGAGAGCCCTGAATTCTTCTTTAATTCTTTGGACAAATCCTCAAGTTTTTGGATGGCTAAAGTCACTTTACCATTTGGGCATGTGTTATCTGGGATATAAGTACAGCATGTACTCGTTTCAGGTAACATCTTACACACACACCCCTTTTCAGCTAGGTCCATGTCTAATGCTATACGGTTTTGGAAGGTCATATGTGAAGCGGCTTCTAGTTGTTCGGCTAAACCTTGGAGTGCATCTCTGGTGTAATTAACAAACCTTTGTTAGTTGTAGTAGATGTAATTTATCCAGTCTACATTCTTGTTTACAGTGATGATGGGGATCAGGGACTCAAACCCTGCTGCTACTTGGTCTCTTGCTTTGAACCCATCTGGGACCCCTCTAGGGACCCCTATGGCATCTACGTATACATGAGGGTCAAAGATTCCTGCTGGGGCACTCCTACGCCTCCTGTTAAGTCAGGGTGTGTTGTTTGTATTTGGCTTTGGGTTTTCCGAGAGAATATGTAGAGGCATTATGGCCTTGGCCAGTGCACATTCTACTGTCAACTGGCCTGTCAAACTGCTTCTAATTTTCATGTCTCCGCAGATCCAGTACATGTCTCCCAAAGACTGGACTTGATTTTGCACCAGATCTGCAGACACCTCACTATAAGATCCACATTAACCCTTAGTGAAATTCCCAAGAGGTTTCCCCACTCCCTGATACCGTCCATAGCATGTGTAATTGCCAGGATATATGGTGATACCTTCTCCTGGTTTGGGGGTCTTGGTGACTATGGGATATTCCTTCTTCCATTGTTCAGACAGGGAGTGGTCAGTGGTTGTGTTGATAAACAGGCTGAGGAAACATGTCTCATGCTCGGGGGATATGTTCAGGGGTACCTTCCCAAGTGTGGTCTAGCCCCCCCACACACATAACAATTGGTCTTATTGTGTTTCCCTGCACTGTACCTCCTCCACTCAAACCACAAGTTGACATCTGAGAACCTGGTTTCTTCAGCCATAGTATTCTCAAAGGTAGGGTCTGCTATGGCCACTATGTCCTTTAATGTCTGTATATGGGGCCTCAGGGGGTTTGAGCTAGATGTGGATTGGGGAACTCCACACTCTGGGTTATTGAACATATCTTTAAGTTGGAAAGGCTTTCTAAAACCAGGATACCCACTTCCCCATAGGCCCAGAACATAGGTCCCACTGTCTTCTGGGCTAGGATTCTCAATGGTCAGCCTGAAATCTTTGGTGTAATACTGATCTGTGTGCTTGTTGATTGTCATTCTAAGAGTGACTTCCCATTTTTGTCTTTTCTATTTTGGGCGTTTTCAGGTTTGTACCTCCAGTTTGTATCCCCTGTGTTCTAACCCACTGCTCCGCAGGAATCATAGTTGTTACCCCAATAGGTGTCAGTGATGCATACATACACAGTCATGGGTCTTACTGCTTCATCCCAGGACCGGATCTTGTGCATAGTACCTGGAATTATATGTTCATAAGAGGATATAAAAAAGTGGCAACATGTGTATTGGATGAGTTATACCAGAATTGGGTTATACCTAATTTTTGTTTGATGGCTACCTCTTGCGCCTGAGCAATGATTACTATGAAAAGGATATACAGAATCTTTTGGTCCCCTTGGCCTCTTCCTCAGGTACAGGGACTTTCTTGCAGTGGGAGGCGTTTGTTCCATGTGTTCTTTCCGGCCACTTTGACTGATGTGGCAGTTGTTAGGAGAACCTGGAAAGGACCATCATATCTGGGTTCAAGAGTGTGCTTTCTCACAAACTTCTTTATCAGGACCCAGTCACCGGGAACCAGCTTGTGTGTTCCTGTGGGACACCACATCTGCACACTTCTTTTTCTTCTTTGTCAGCTGCCTCCTGTTGCTCTTTGAGGTGAGTCCTGTTCACAAGAGGGTTTTGTAGAATCATGGTGGTTTGTACAGTCTCTTCATGGGTATCTATTGGGTCATCCAGAATGGGTGTATTCACTCTGCTGACCACTTCTCACGTCCCATCTGCAGCTTGTTTTGCAGCGGTATCTGCCAGGTGATTGCCTCGTGCTTCTTGGGAAACCAGCTTGCCGTGCGTCTTTACCTTAAGTATAGCCACTTGTGCTGGGAGGAGTAGGGCATCCATTAAGTCCTTGATAGCTACAGGTGTTCCTGCTGCTGTCAGGAACCCTTTGGTTTTACAGATGATCCCAAAATTTCCTTCTGCCAATTTGCATGTCATAGTTAGGGCTAGACATGTGCACACTGAAATATTTCGTTTCGGAATTTCATTTTTAAATTTATTTAGTTACTCCCAAAAATGTGTTTTTATTTATTTTGTTTTTCTGTTAAAAATTGCATTTGTCTGAAAATCCAAATTAATTAAGGTCGAATCTGTCATTGAAGGCTTATGGTGCCTGTCGAATGTTTTGCTGCTTTGTCGAATCTTCGTCGTTCATTTTGAATGTATATAGTTCAAACAGAAAATGGACTGGTGATAGTGATCACTGATCAGACAGGTAACAAGATAGGATATATAGAATCTATAATAATAAATCCCCCCCACAACACGGGCAGCCTCTAAGGCTATCACAACACTAGCAACACTAGTATCACTATCAAGTTCACAACACTAATAACACCAATAGCAGCAGATTATTATGAAAAAGTTAAGTTGAACTGTAGCTTGCTTCACTATTGTTCTGCTGCTGTGCTTATGCTTAATTGATAAATAAATCAGGTTCTCTGACAAACGGACCAGCTAAGATTAACTGTCTTCTGAAATGATTCAGTGTGTTTCTCTCTCTGCTAGCAAATTGTAAGTGAAAGTAAGTTGGCTGTACGTGTGTACTTAGTTAGTTCTAGCTATTTTACTGCTCCTCCTCTTTGATTACAATCAGCCAATAACATTCATCATTATCATTATTTTTATTTTACTTCCCTCACCCAATTCCAGCAGCGATCTTTTCTCTCTATGTGAAATCTTTTCTCTCTATGTCGAATCTTTTCTCCCTATGTAGAATAATCTTGGACTAAAAGAGCTAAGGTTAGGCACATTCAACCACAGGTTCGATGGACACAGATTGTTATTGTTAGCATCATGCCGAATCTCCTATCTATATCGAACTGTTATCACAACGAAAATGAAAATAAAGCATTTGTTTATGTCGGATATTTCGTTTTTCGGATTCTGCACTTTCATTATCGTTTGTTAAAACGATAACGAAAATACCTGAAATTCGGCTGAAAATGCATTCAGACAAAAACGAATGCACATGTCTAGTTAGGGCCTGGAGTTCTGCTTCCTGGGAAGACATGGAGGAGGGTAATGCCTGCATACCTGGAACCATCCACAAAAATTGTCAAATCAGGATTCTCAAGGGCTGTTTTACTGACTGTTGGTAGGTGTGATGTCTCCATCTTCATTATTTCAAAGCAGTCATGAGTGGTGAGATAAGGATAAGTCTCCAAAGAGGTTCCCCACTCGAGAAGAGGAAGCAGAGTTGATGGGTTAAGGGTATCACAGCAGAAGATTGTGATGTTATCGGGGAGAAGCAAACCACACTGGAGTCTGAGGTGCCTCTGTGAGGACAGGTGTTTGGGCTGGACCTGGTTTAGTATGGCAGTTATGTTATGAGGGGCATTGGGCTGCAAAGATGGCTCTGAGGCAGGAGGGTCCCCCCCTAGCCACCATGGGCCTGAGCCAAAACTCCTGTGGGATGTCCTTGCCTCTCTGAGACAAACAGTTTGAAAGTCTTTTCATAGTCTGGGATTCCCAAAGCAGGGGCTGTTGAGAGGATCTCCTTCAGTTTCAAAATTGTCCACAGCTTCTGGAGAAAGGGTCAGATTTCAGGACATCATAAAGGGGTTGCATCAAGAGGGAGGCTTCTGGAACTGGGATCCAAGAACGGCAGTAGGAGATTAATCCTAGAAAGGCGTGAAGGGGCTTTTGACCTTGAGGCAAAGAGATGGCCTTGATTGCAGCAATTCTTTCTTCAGTGAGATGTCGGGTGCCTTGGGAGATGCAGTGGCCTAGGAAAATCACCTTCTCTCTGGACTTTATGCTTTAAGGCATTGCATCCTTGCTCAGCCAGGTAGTGGAGGAGACTTTCAGAGAAGATTGAGGCATCACCAAGAGTATCTGCACAAAGCAGGAGGTCATCCACATACTGAAGGAGTACAATATCTGGGTGTAAGTTCATCCAGGTGTCCAGAATGAGGGTCATTGCCTTGGCAAATTGGAAGGGGGAGTTCTGGGCACCTTGTGGCATAACAGTCCAGGTGTAGCAGGCAGGTGACACAGGCTTGCCTGAATCCTCGGCCAAATCAATGGTGACATCGCGGGCGCTTCGGTATCAGGTAAGTGACACATAATAGGCTACTATGCGATGCATAGTAGACCATTATGCTTTACCTTTGCAGGGAAATAAAGAGGAAGCAAAACCCACCCACACTGCAAGATTCCTTGCGTCTGTTCGCCCATTGCGAATGATATGGGCCGTTTGCACCAAATTTGTGTGGCGCGTCACGGCCCATAATTCACTGAAGCATCGCAGTGCATTGCTGGCTGATGATTGGCCAAGCATGCACTATGACCCGCATGCTTGGCCAATCACAGCGCTGTCTGTAGAGAGAGCTGTAATTGGCCAAAGCCAGGGTGGCTTTGGCCAATTATGGCTCAGGGGGTTTAGTACACACCCCACACTATATAAGGCCACCTGCACGGCGGCCCTGTGTAGTGTGTTCCGGCATTGAGAGACAGAGACAGAGAGACAGTGTCATTTGATTTAAGTTAGATAGATTGCGCAGGGCAGTCAGTCAGTTAGCTGCACTTACAGTGTATTGTGTATATATGCATGGTGTTGTGTGTATGTATGTATATATATATATATATATACACACATACACACATACACACATACACACATACACATATATATATATATTCAGACCCCTCTTTGTTATATTGCAGCCATTTGCTAAAATCATTTAAGTTCATTTTTTTTTCCCTCATTAATGTACACACAGCACCCCATTTTGACAGAAAAACACAGAATTGTTGACATTTTTGCAGATTTATTAAGAAAGAAAAACTGAAATATCACATGGTCCTAAGTATTCAGACCTTTTGCTCAGTATTTAGTAGAAGCATTCTTTTGATCTAATACAGCCATGAGTCTTTTGGGGAAAGATGCAACAAGTTTTTCACACCTGGATTTGGGGATCCTCTGCCATTCCTCCTTGCAGATCCTCTCCAGTTCTGTCAGGTTGGATGGTAAACATTGGTGGACAGTAGGGATGAGCTTCGTGTTCGAGTCGAACCCATGTTCGACTCGAACATCGGCTGTTCGACCGTCCGTCGAATTGCGAACGTTATGGGCCGTTCGCGCCAAATTCGTGTGGCGCGTCACGGCCCATAATTCACTGCGGCATCGCAGTGCATTGCTGGCTGATGATTGGCCAAGCATGCACTATGACCCGCATGCTTGGCCAATCACAGCGCCGTCAGTAGAGAGAGCTGTAATTGGCCAAAGCCAGGGTGGCTTTGGCCAATTATGGCTCAGGGGATTTAGTACACGCCCCACACTATATAAGGCCGCCTGCACGGCGGCCCTGTGTAGTGTGTTCCGGTGTGCTGAGAGATAGAGAGAGAGACAGACAGTGTCATTTGATTTGAGTTAGATAGATTAGGCAGAACAGTCAGTCAGTTAGCTGCACTTACAGTGTATTTTGTATATATATGCATCCCAGGTGTTGCATATATATATATATATACACTGTATTCAGTTTAGCTAGATCCGTTCCTGTTATCTTCTATCTAGACTATTTACATTTGGTGCAGTGCATCCTGCTCACAGTGTTCAGCTAGATCCATTCCTGCTATTTACATTTAGTGCAGTGCGTCCTGCTCACAGTGTTCAGCTAGATCCGTTCCAGCTATTTACATTTAGTGCAGTCAGTGCATCCTGCTCACAGTGTTCAGCTAGATCCGTTCCTGCTATTTACATTTAGTGCAGTGCGTCCTGCTCACAGTGTTCAGCTAGATCCGTTCCTGCTATTTACATTTAGTGCAGTGCGTCCTGCTCACAGTGTTCAGCTAGATCCGTTCCTGCTATTTACATTTAGTGCAGTCAGTGCGTCCTGCTCACAGTGTTCAGCTAGATCCGTTCCTGCTATTTACATTTAGTGCAGTGCGTCCTGCTCACAGTGTTCAGCTAGATCCGTTCCTGCTATTTACATTTAGTGCAGTGCGTCCTGCTCACAGTGTTCAGCTAGATCTGTTCCTGCTATTTACATTTAGTGCAGTGCGTCCTGCTCACAGTGTTCAGCTAGATCTGTTCCTGCTATTTACATTTAGTGCAGTCAGTGCGTCCTGCTCACAGTGTTCAGCTAGATCCGTTCCTGCTATTTACATTTAGTGCAGTGCGTCCTGCTCACAGTGTTCAGCTAGATCTGTTCCTGCTATTTACATTTAGTGCAGTGCGTCCTGCTCACAGTGTTCAGCTAGATCCGTTCCTGCTATTTACATTTAGTGCAGTCAGTGCGTCCTGCTCACAGTGTTCAGCTAGATCCGTTCCTGCTATTTACATTTAGTGCAGTGCGTTCTGCTCACAGTGTTCAGCTAGATCTGTTCCTGCTATTTACATTTAGTGCAGTGCGTCCTGCTCACAGTGTTCAGCTAGATCTGTTCCTGCTATTTACATTTAGTGCAGTGCGTCCTGCTCACAGTGTTCTGCTAGATCCGTTCCTGCTATTTACATTTAGTGCAGTCAGTGCGTCCTGCTTACAGTGTTCAGCTAGATCCGTTCCTGCTATTTACATTTAGTGCAGTGCGTCCTGCTCACAGTGTTCAGCTAGATCTGTTCCTGCTATTTACATTTAGTGCAGTGCGTCCTGCTCACAGTGTTCAGCTAGATCTGTTCCTGCTATTTACATTTAGTGCAGTGCGTCCTGCTCACAGTGTTCAGCTAGATCCGTTCCTGCTATTTACATTTAGTGCAGTGCGTCCTGCTCACAGTGTTCAGCTAGATCCGTTCCTGTTATCTTCCTACTGACAGGCAGGCTTGTCTGGTTACAGTATATAAAGCTACTTGAAGAAAATTACAGGTGTTCTATCCCAGCTTAGTGCAGCTACAGGCCATTAGTATGTCTGGAAGGCCAAGAAGGAGAGGCAGACAGTCACAAGCCAATAAGAGAGGGCAAGCAGGCTCTGTGTCTAGTGCTGGTCGTGGAGACGGTGCATCCTCATCAGCACGTGGCCATGGGACACGCTTGGCTTTTTTTTCGGCAGCTGGCCGTGTTGAGCCGCAACATGCGGAAGACTTGGTCGAGTGGATGACCAAGCCGTCCTCATCCTCCTCATCCTCTCTCACCCATGCCCAGGGTGCTTTGTCTGGCAAAGCAGCGGCCACTTCCCTCAGCTCAATGTCATCAGTGACTCCTTCCCTAGCTCCACCATGTCCTCCTGAGGAGTCCCTCGAACTGTTTGACCACAGTGTTGGGTACATGCTCCAGGAGGATGCCCAGCGTTTGGAAGGCTCTGATGATGATACTGAGCTCGATGAAGGCAGTAACATGAGCACGGACAGAGGGGGTGCCCAAGAAGGACAGCAATCTGGCAGTCATGCTCCCCCTGCTGCAGCATACTGCCAGGTTTGCTCCAGTGATGAGGAGGGAGGGGATGATGAGGTCACTGACTCAACGTGGGTGCCTGATAGGAGAGAGGAGGAGGAGGAGGAGGCGGCACATCACCAACGAGGCAGGATGCCCTCCAGGGGCCAGCCTAAGGGCAGCACATTGACTGCATCACACCCCAAAGCTCCACATGTGCAGGGCGCTGCAGTCTCTGCGCGTTATTCAAAAAGTTCTTTGGTGTGGGCCTTTTTTGAGACGAGTGCATCAGATCGCACCGCTGCTATTTGCAACATATGTCTCAAGCGTATCTCGCGTGGCCAAAACATCTCCCGCTTGGGTACCACATGCTTGACCAGACATATGTTGACCTGCCATGCAGTTCGTTGGCAAGCATATCTAAAAGACCCACACCAAAGAACAAAGAGGATCTCTCCTTGCTCCTCATCAGCTGAGATTTCCAACCCCACTAGACCTTCAGTCCTCTCTGAGACCTGCAGTGAGAGGAATGAAGGTGTAGAATTAGGTGTGTCACAGCCAAGTACTTGTGGGCAATCTGCTTTTGGTACACCGACGTCAGATTGTACCAGGCAAATTTCCCTGCCCCAGCTGCTGCACCGCCGAAAGAAGTTTGCTCCCAGCCATCCACATGCCCAGCGGTTGAATGCTAGCTTGGCAAAATTGCTAGCACTTCAACTGCTGCCTTTTCAGTTGGTAGACTCTGCCCCCTTCCGTGAGTTTGTGGAATGTGCGGTTCCTCAGTGGCAGGTACCCAAACGCCACTTTTTCTCACGGAAGGCGATTCCGGCTCTCTACCGGCATGTGGAAGGCAATGTCCATGCCTCGCTGGACAGGGCGGTCAGCGGTAAGGTGCATATTACCGCTGACTCATGATCTAGCAGGCATGGACAGGGACGTTACCTTAGTTTCACGGCGCATTGGGTGACTCTGCTGGCAGCTGGGAAGGCTGCAGGACAAGGTGCAGTAGTGTTGGAGGTTGTTCCGCCACCACGTCTCCAAAATGCTGATTGTGACACACCTCTCTCCTCCACCCCCTCCTCTTCTTCTTCCTCCATGGCCTCTTCCTCGGAACCAGCGGTGCTCCGTAGGCGTTCAAGGGGCTACGCAAGTACGCAGGCCAAAAGATGCCATGCGGTGCTTGAGCTGGTGTGCTTGGGGGACAGGAGCCACACTGGGGCAGAGGTTCTGTCAGCTCTGCAGGGGCAGGTTCAGAGGTGGTTGACGCCACGCCAACTTCAGGCAGGAATGGTGGTTTGCGACAATGGCACCAACCTCCTCTCTGCCCTCCGACAGGGACAACTGACCCATGTGCCCTGTTTGGCTCACGTCCTTAACTTGGTGGTGCAGCGGTTCTTGGGCAGGTACCCGGGCTTACAGGATGTCCTGAGGCAGGCCAGGAAAGTCTGTGTGCATTTCCGCCGGTCATATAATGCCAGTGCTCGGCTGACGGACCTCCAAAAGGAGTTTAACCTGCCCAAGAACCGCCTAATCTGTGACATGCCCACCAGGTGGAACTCAACGTTGGCCATGCTGCAGCGGCTGCACACGCAGCAGAGGGCCATCAATGAGTACCTGTGCGACTATGGCACCAGGACAGGGTCAGGGGAGCTTGTTTTTTTTTCCCCACGCCAGTGGGCCATGATCAGGGATGCATGCACTGTCCTGTCACCATTCGAGGAGGCCACGAGGATGGTGAGCACTGACAGTGCATGCATCAGTGTCACTGTCCCCCTTGTCCACCTGTTGGAGCACACGCTGCGTGGAATAATGGACAGGGCACTTGAGGCAGAACAGAGGCAGGAAGAGGAGGACTTCCTTAGCTCTCAAGGCCCCCTTTATCCAGACAGTGTTCCTGCGTGCCCGCCGATCACACAGGAAGAGGAGGAGGAGGAGGAGGAGGAAGATTGTGTCAGTATGGAGGTGGAGCCTGGCACTCAGCATCAGCAGTCTTTAAGGGATCAGTCCCAAGGAACACATGGACTTGTACGTGGCTGGGAGGAGGTGGCTGCGGACGTTGTTGTCCTTAGTGACCCAGAGGACTCCGGACCGAATGCCTCAGCAAACCTACGCTGCATGGCCTCCCTGATCCTGCAAAGCCTGCGTAAGGATCCTCGTATTCGTGGTATCAAGGAGAAGGACCAATACTGGCTGGCAACCCTCCTTGATCCACGTTACAAGGGTAAGGTTGCGGACCTTATCTTGCCATCGCAGAGGGAGCAGAGGATGAAACATCTTCGGGAGGCCTTGCAGAAAGGTCTGTGCAACGCGTTCCCAGAGACTGGGAGGTTACAAACTCCTGTTTCTGGACAACGTGTTGCTGAGGCTTCGGTCAGTCAAAGAAGGAGCGGTGGAGAAGGTGGCCGTCTGACCGATGCGTTCAGACAATTTTTTGGTCTGCAGCCCCAAGGTATGATCGGTTCCAGCAACCATCGCCAGCGTCTGTTTTACATGGTGCAGGAATACCTAGGGGCAAGATCAGACTTGGACACCTTTCCCACCGAAAATCCTCTGGGTTACTGGGTCTTGAGGATGGATCACTGGCCAGAGCTTGCACAGTATGCAATTGAGCTACTGGCCTGTCCTGCATCCAGCGTTCTTTCGGAACGCACATTCAGTGCTGCTGGAGGCGTGGTAACCGATCACAGGGTGCGTCTGTCCACCGACTCGGTCGATCGGCTGACCTTCATAAAAATGAATCAGTCTTGGATCACCACCAGCTACCAAGCACCTGATGCTGATGTAACGGAATAATTTTTTTCAGATCCCTTCAAAGACTGCCTATGCTGATGCTTGCTGAGTGACTATCCCTGAGTAATTATCCTCTTCCTCCTCAATCATCACGCTGATAGCTTGTAAGAACATTTTTGGTTCTGGGCGCCACCACCAGTGCCTAAGGCACAATTTTTCAGCCCCTGTTTAACAGGGGCGTGTAATTACAATTTTTGATGTAATACTTTGCAGCAGGGCTCGTTCCTGCATTCCAACTAGAGTGTCTGTGAGGGGTTGCAGTGTTGTGGCACCAGCACCAGTGCCTAAGGCCCAATTTTTCTGCCCCTGTCTAACAGGGGCGTGTAATTACAATTTTTGATGCAATACTTTACAGCAGGGCTCGTTCCTGCATTCCAACTAGAGTGTCTGTGAGGGGTTGCAGTGTTGTGGCACCAGCACCAGTGCCTAAGGCCCAATTTTTCTGCCCCTGTCTAACAGGGGCGTGTAATTACAATTTTTGATGCAATACTTTGCAGCAGGGCTCGTTCCTGCGTTCCAACTAGAGTGTCTGTGAGGGGTTGCAGTGTTGTGGCACCAGCACCAGTGCCTAAGGCCTAATTTTTCAGCTCCTGTTCAACAGGGGCATGTAATTACAATTCTTGATCTAATATTTCACAGCAGGGCCCTGTGAGGGCTTACAGTGTTGTGGCCACAGCAACACCTAAGGCCCAAATTTCTGCTGAGTATATAGGGCAGGACCCTACTTTCAAACATCTAACTTATAAATGACTCCTACTTGCAAACGGAAGGAGACAACAGGAAGTGAGATGAAATCTACCCCTAGGAAGGGAAATTCTCTCCTGTAAGAGTTAATATGGGAAAACAATTTCTCCTTTCCACTGATGCTTTCCAATCCTTGTTCCACAAAAAAACCCAAATTTTCAAAAAACATTTTTCATTGGGACAAAAAAGTGAGGTGAAATCTTCTGAAGAGGAGGAAAGACAGCAAAACAAATGTCACAGGGGTGATAACCCTTCCCTATGTTTTCCAAAAAGCTTAAAAAAGATTTTTTGGCTGGAGCTAAACATGTTAAAAATGTACCCGTTCAAAATTACAAAGAGATTCTACTTAACAACAAACCTACAGTCCCTGTCTTGTTTGCACCGCCTGTATACTGCTGTTCAGAGTATATAGGGCCTGGTGGCCCCACACCTTTCCTTATTTTAATATCCATACAAGACCCAAAGGGCCTGGTAATGGACTGGGGGGTACCCATGCCGTTTGTCTCACTGATTTTCATCCATATTGCCATGACCCGACATGACATTAAACCCGCAAGCAGTTTTAAATGAGATTTTTTCCTTTAAAAATGACATTTGGTGCAGGGACTGTTCTAAACACGGGAAACACGCGTCACTTTACAGGCATACTATAGACACCCCCCAGGTACGATATTTAAAGGAATATTTCACTTTTTTTTTTTACTTTAAGCATCATTAAAATCACTGCTCCCGAAAAAACGGCCGTTTTTAAAAGTTTTTTTTGCATTGATACATGTCCCCTGGGGTAGGACCCGGGTCCCCAAACCCTTTTTCGGACAATATCATGCAAATTAGCCTTTAAAATGAGCACTTTTGATTTCGAACGTTTGAGTCCCATAGACGTCAATGGGGTTCTAACGTTCGTGCGAACTTTCGGTCCGTTCGCGGGTTCTGGTGCGAACCGAACCGGGGGGTGTTCGGCTCATCCCTAGTGGACAGCCATTTTTAGGTCTCTCCAGTGATGCTCAATTTATGTTTTAAGGTATAAGTCAGGTCTCTGACTGGGCCATTCAAGAACAGTCACGAAGTTGCTGTGAAGCCATTCCTTCGTTATTTTAGCTGTGTGCTTAGGGTCATTGTCTTGTTGGAATGTAAATCTTCGGCCCAGTCTGAGATCCTGAGCACTCTGGAAAAGGTTTTTTGTCCAAGATATCCCTGTACTTGGCCACATTCATCTTTCCCTTAATTGCAACCAGTCGTCCTTTCCCTGCGGCTGAAAAACACCCCCACAGCATGATGCTGCCACCACCATGTTTCACTGTTGGGACTGTATTGGACAGGTGATGAGCAGTGCCTGGTTTTCTCCACATATACCTCTTAGAATTAAGGCCAAAAAGTTCTATCTTGGTCTCATCAGGCCAGAGAATCTTATTTTTCACCATCTTGGAGTCCTTCAGGTGTTTTTTTAGCAAATTCCATGCGGGCTTTCATGTGTCTTGCACTGAGGAGAGGCTTCCGTCGGGTCACTCTGCCATAAAGCCCTGACTGGTGGAGGGCTGCAGTGATGGTTGACTTTCTACAACTTTCTCCCATCTCCCAACTGCATCTTTGGAGCTCAGCCACAGTGATCTTTGGGTTATTCTTTACCTCTCTCACCAAGGCTCTTCTCTCCCGATAGCTCAGTTTGGCCAGACGGCCAGCTCTAGGAATTGTTCTGGTCATCCCAAATGTCTTCCATTTAAAGGATTATGGAGGCCACTGTGCTCTTAGGAATCTTAAGTGCAGCAGAATTTTTTTTGTAACCTTGACCAGATCTGTGCCTTGCCACAATTCTGTCTCTGAGCTCTTCAGGCAGTTCCTTTGACCTCATGATTCTCATTTGCTCTGACATGCACTGTGAGCTGTAAGGTCTTATATAGATAGGTGTGTGGCTTTCCTAATCAAGTCCAATCAGTATAATCAAACACAGCTGGACTCAAATGAAGGTGTAGAGCCAGGATGATCAGAAGAAATGGACAGCACCTGAGTTAAATATATGAGTGTCACAGCAAAGGGTCTGAATATTTAGGACCATGTGATATTTCAGTTTTTCTTTTTTAATAAATCTGCAAAAATGTCAACAATTCTGTGTTTTTCTGTGAATATGGGGTGCTGTGTGTACATTAATAAGGAAAAAAATGAGCTTAAATGATTTTAGCAAATGACTGCAATATAACAAAGAGTGAAAAATTTAAGGGGGTCTGAATACTTTCTGTCCCCACTGTATGTATATATATATATATATATATATATATATATATATATATATATATATATATATATATATATACACTGTATTCAGTTTAGCTAGATCTGTTCCTGTTATTATCTTCCTACTGACAGGCAGGCTTGTGTTGTTACAGTATTTACAGTTACCTGAAGAAAATTACTGGTGTTCTTCTGATCCTATTAGTACCACAGTCAGGCAGCTAGACTATTTACAGTTAGTGTAGTGCGTCCTCCTCACAGTGTTCAGCTAAAGCTACAAGTTAGTGTACTGCGTCCTTTGAACAGTGTTCAGCTAAAGCTACAAGTTAGTGTAGTCACTGTAGTGTGACCTCTGCACAGTGTTCAGCTAAAGCTACCTGTAGAAGGTTGGTGGTGTTTTCCTGATCCTATCACTACCGCAGGCAGCTACATTATTTACACATTAGTGTAGTGTGTCCTCTGCACAGTGTTCAGCTAAAGCTACCTGTAGAAGGTTGATGGTGTTTTCCTGATCCTATTACTACCGCAGGCAGCTACATTATTTTAACGTTAGTGTAGTACGTCCTCTTCACAGTGTTTAGCTAAAGCTACCTGTAGAAGGTTGGTGGTATTTTCCTGATCCTGTCACTACCTCAGGCAGCTACATTATTTTCCTTGTCAAAATAGTTTTATTGAGTACGGAGATTATGTACAGATAACATTGAATAATAACATACATTCAGTATAAGGAAGCTCATTTACAATTAAGGAATAGTTAATTCATTAATAATATCGTAAAACAAGACAATATATTCTAACACAAGGCAATATATTTTAAAAGGAAATAAAGAAATAGGAGAGAAAAAAGAACTTTGGAGTCTTTGTCCATTTCAAAAGAATAGAAGTAAATGAGTTATGTAAGTTAAAAGTAGTGGTGGCTAGATGGTACCTTGGGATACAGCACCTCATCCCCAAAATAATCAAATAGCTAGTGAATGTGGGGACAGGGGATTATAACGGTGCTAAGGTCAAAGACTACAAAAAGGAGAAAGTAGGTTTTAAAAGGCAAAAATTACAAAGTTTATTTATTAGTAATAATACATGCATAGAAAAACACATTTAAATCGATTTACACTTAAAATGAATTTGTATACTGTATGCGACCCAGGGTATGGTAGAGTAGGCCAGATGGAGATGGCCGTCGAGAAGGGGGCTCGATTTCCTACATGTTTCGCCAAGACATTGGCTTCCTCAGGGAACAAGAGCTCAAAAGTGAATATATAAAAGGGTCTGTATATGGGGATACAGAAAACATCATGTGAACAAAATTATTTGACAATACAGTATTTGGTACATACTCAAGAAAAACAGTACTGTGGCTGGACAATCATGCAGCTAGGCGGCCCCACCGGTTCCGGTGGTGCAAACGTACCTGAAACGCCGACACCTAGGGGACGGCGCGGATGGCGTCACCACAGGGGAATATTGGGCAGGCCGCGCCGTGTAATGTGCCTGCAGGGGGCACACAGTAAACCTGGCAAAGGAATGTATGGAAGATATGTGAGTAGATGTCAAAGTTTGCATGTAAGGGAGTACTAGAAATGATGCAGTTATGCATCAATTGCATAAAGCAAAAAAGTATAAATATATGTATCTATTTAAAAAGTATAGAAAACTCACACTCTTCTTTAAAAACAGTGGGTTGCAATGGGCACAAGGTGCCTGTGGATAGATGCACACACACAGCAGAGCGATTTAACGGGATCAGCAATCAATTGGGAAAAAAGCCTAAGTGGGAGAATAAATTGCTTTAAAGGTGGAACTAATGGTCGTTATAAGAATAGCAAAGAAAGAAGTCTGCAAAGGGGAACTTACTTAGTAAGGTACACTGCCAGATAGAGGTCTGATATTGGCGCAGTCAAATGCATGAGGTGGAGTGTTTTGAAATTTCATTAGAAAGGCAGCAAGTACAATAAGTCCTAGGAAAAAATGGGTATGAGGGGGAAGGGTTAGGACAGCATAGACTATATTAAAAGGAGTAATGGGCCTGCTGAGGAGACAAAGAGCGAATTACCTGATCAACCGTGTAGCAAAGAATGTAACTCATAGGAGATCAATGTTGGAGATTGCCGAGGAAATGGATGGTAAGTCCAAAGTAACTCCTATAGGGAATGGTTAGGGGCTCAGTAAATAGTGAAATAAGGACAAAATTGTGCTAAATGTAATAAAGAAGAAGAATTACCTTGTTGCTGTGTGTGGAGCATGTACAGGCACGTCCCTCGTCCAGCATGTGGGCTGAGGGACTGGCCGGTTACTAATGTACCCCCCACACCTGATCGAAGGATGATCAGGTGTGCGGACGCGGGAGAGGGGCGCCCGCGCCTGCGCATAATGCGGTGCCACGGAACTACAGGTTCCGACATGCACTGCATGCGCATGCTCAGAACAGGCGGGCTGCGTGGCGAATGAGAGGGTGAAACGTCATGGAATGGGAGGTACCAGGGCGTCGCCACCTCCCATCAGCCGGTGGAAGGAAGGGGACCAGAATGTCTGAGTATGACGCGGACACCCGGGGCAGACAGGGATGATCTGCCCCGTCCGTACAGGCACGAACAGCGCTGGCCATGCACCTCCCGAGGGGGGAGCCACAACCACGCCTCCCCACAAAGGCGCCGGGGGGTCAAGAAAACGATGCGATCCGGTGGTGGGACACACTGAGTGCAAGATTGGAAGTGGGCGGAGACACAGGGTGGGGGGGCATAGCCTCCACAAACCCAACAGTCCACCAGGGTCCATGGGGACAGTGGGAAGTACCTGTGTGTCGGCACACAAAGTCCAGCCACAATATGTATAACAGACATAGAGAACCACAGGGTCCTAGTTGCGCAAGAGAACATATAGTAAAAACAATTCTTGTATGGTACGGACTGAAGTCAAAAAGACATATGGGTCAAGAGGGTATGTTGATACAAATATGAAAAATTTGCATATCTATGAGTACAAATAGAAATTAGAAATTAAACAAAAAGTCCAAATGACAAATGAGAATATATAAAAGAAAAAAAATTGAAGGGGAATACAATATTGACAAATGGCAAAGGATATGGTGGTATAAGATAACATAAGAGAGCTGTAAAAAGAACCGCAAGTGGAGCCATGGCAGGAGAGTGAAAGGCCAAAAAAACTGAAAAACAAGAAAGAGCGGAAAGAGGAGAAAGTGGAGCGGTAAGAAAGAAAAAAGGTGTGCAGGGAAATAGGGGACAGGGAAAAGGAAAAGGGAAGGGTAAAGGGAAGAAGAAAGAAAGCAATTGAAGACTATAAGCCACGCAGACTGAAGGGTAGGCATAAGAAATGAAGATGCGCAGTATATTTGCAGGTATGACTCGTCAGAATATAAGTATTAAAGAAAAGGTTTAAAACTGATGTGTTCGTTAAGTCCCAGGAAATTCGTGGCATTTAATGTGTGGATCCATTTTGTTTCAAGCTGTAGTAGTTTGTTATCTATGTTTCCGCCTCTAACATGTGAGGGAACATGTTCTAGTGCGGAAAACAAAACAACATGGAGATCAAAATTGTGCTGGGCAGCAATGTGCCGGTTGATAGCAGTGGTAGTGGTGTTTTTGTGTAACGGTTTGATGTGGTCACGGATACGGATCTGGAACGGACACTTAGTTTTGCCAACGTAGTATGAGCCACATTGGCATTGAGCCAAATAGACGACTCCTACGGTGGCACACGTGACCCGGTGTCTAATGGTGTGAGTGTTTCCATTAGGCAGGGTCACCACTTTGGAGTTGGTGACAAAAGCACATATGTCACATCTGCCACATTGGTATGTGCCTTTTTTTCAAAAATTATTTTCAAAAACAAATGAGAGCTGCAAAATACTCCCCATGCCTCTCAGCAAATAGCTTGGGGTGTCTACTTTCCAAAATGGGGTCATTTGGCGGAGGGTTTGTGCCATCTGGGCATTCCATGGCCTCCGAAACTGTGATAGGCAGTGAAGAGTGAAATCAAAAATTTTCACCATTAGAAATCCTGAAGGCAGAGATTGGTTTTCGGGGCCCCGTACGCGGCTAGGCTCCCAAAAAGTCCCATACTCAGGAGAAGCAGTTAAATGTATTTTGGGGTGCAATTCCACATATGCCCATGGCCTGTGTGAGCAATATATCATTTGGTGACAACTTTGTGCAAAAAAAAAATCACTTTCCCGCAACTTGTGTCAAAATATAAAATATTCCATGGACTCAACATGCCTCTCAGCAAATAGCTTGGGGTGTCTACTTTCCAAAATGGGGTCATTTGGGGGGGGGGGGGTTGTGCCATCTGGGCATTTTATGGCCTTCAAAACTATGATAGGTAGTGAGGAGTGAAATCAAAAATTTACGCCCTTAGAAATCCTGAAGGCGGTGATTGGTTTTCGGGGCCCTGTACGCGGCTCTAGGCTCCCAAAAATCCCACACATGTGGTATCCTCATACTCAGGAGAAGCAGCTGAATGTATTTTGGGGTGCAATTCCACATATGCCCATGGCCTGTGTGAGCAATATATCATTTAGTGACAACTTTTTGTAATTTTTTTTTTGTCATTATTCAATCACTTGGGACAAAAAAAATTATTATTCAATGAGCTCAACATGCCTCTCAGCAATTTCCTTGGGGTGTCTACTTTTCAAAATGGGGTCATTTGGGGGGGTTTTGTACTGCCCTGCCATTTTAGCACCTCAAGAAATGACATAGGCAGTTGTAAACTAAAAGCTGTGTAAATTCCAGAAAATGTACCCTAGCTTGTAGACGCATAACTTTTGCGCAAACCAATAAATATACACTTATTGACATTTTTTTTACCAAAGACATGTGGCGGAATACATTTTGGCCTAAATGTATGACTAAAATTGAGTTTATTGGATTTTTTTTTATAACAAAAAGTAGAAAATATCATTTTTTTTCAAAATTTTCGATCTTTTTCCGTTTATAGCGCAAAAAATAAAAACAGCAGAGGTGATCAAATACCATCAAAAGAAAGCTCTATTTGTGGGAAGAAAAGGATGCAAATTTCAGCATTGGGTACAGCATTGCATGACCGCGCAATTAGCAGTTAAAGCGACGCAGTGCCAAATTGGAGAAAGTCCTCTAGTCTTTAGGCAGCATAATGGTCCAGGGGTGAAGTGGTTAAAATCACTGCTCCCGAAAAAACGGCTGTTTTTAAAAGTTTTTTTTTGCATTAATACATGTCCCCTGGGGCAGGACCCGGGTCCCCAAACCCTTTTTAGGACAATACCATGCAAATTAGCCTTTAAAATGAGCACTTTTGATTTTGAACGTTCGAGTCCCATAGACATCAAAGTGGTTCTAACGTTCGTGCAAATTTTCGGTCCTTTCACAGGTTCTGGTGCAAACCGAACCGGGGGGTTTTCGGCTTCATCCCTAGTCTCTTTAGTGTCTTCTGGTTTTCAGGCACACCACCTGTTTCACGCAAGCACTTTCCCAGGCTCTTCAGCCAAGAGCATACACAGTTCCCAGCATGAACTCACAGTTTGGACAAGGATCCAGAAACTCCACTATTTGCAGCATCCAATTATTATTGCAGGGGTATTGGCTCAAGTGTAGCGCATTTTCCTATGGCCTTAGACCATGCCAGAGATAATGTAATATTGTAATATGATAATTTTTTTTGTATAATTCTCCTTTAACTACTTCAATACCTGGCACTTACACCCCCTTCATGCCCAAGCCAATTTTCAGTTTTCAGCGCTGTCGCTGTTTAGATGACAATTGCGCGGTCATGCTACACTGTACCCAAACAGAATTTTTATCAATTTGTTCCCACAAATAGAGCTTTCTTTTGGTACTATTTGATCACCTCTGCATTGTTTCATTTTTTGCTAAACAAAAAAAAAAAAGACCTAAAATTTTGAAAAAAAAAAGGCATTGGGGATGGGCACCGATTGGCAGCTGCCTGGACACTGATTGGCAGCTGCCTGGACACTGATTGGCATTTCCCTGGTGGTCTAGGTTGGCATACCTTGTGGTCCAGTGTGGTGGCAATCCCTGGTGGTCCTGGCGGCATCCTGGTGGTCCTGGGTGGGCATCCGAGGGGGGGTTGCGCTGATAAACAATCAGCACAGACCCCCCCTGTCAGGAGAGCAGCCGATCGGCTCTCCTCTACTCGCGTCTGTCAGACACGAGTGAGGAAAAGCCGATCAACGGCTCTTCCTGTTTACATCGTGATCAGCTGTGATTGGACAGCTCTGTCAGAGGCTCTTTACTGAGATCGGTCTTGCAGTGTGTCAGACTGACACACCACACCACCGATCGCCGCGATGCACGCCCACGCGGGTGCGCGAGAGTGGTTGTTCTGGAGGGCCGTCATTAGACGTCCACCCAGAACAAGAGCCACACCACCCCGCTGTCATTTGACAGTGGGTGGGCAGCAAGTGGTTAAGGGGGCATGGCAGGGGGGTGTTCTATGCCTACATACTTTTGCTAATAATGTGTCCCTCATTCCCATTTCAAAAAGTTGGGAGGTATGTGATTGGCCCACTTTTATTGAAAAGAGAGTAAAATCCAACAAAATAAATGTCTGCTTTCTCTGGGGTTTCCACCATCAATATGAAAATAAATGTTATTAAGCCTCCTGGCTTGCTTTCACAGCAGTACTGCTCAGGCCTTAAGCTTTGGCCTCTGGCATGATCCCTGAGACCACCTCACAGTACCTACTGTGCTTATGTGCAACCTCTGCAGCTCTCTGCACACTCTTGCAATCAGGCTTAAGACTCATGTTTGTTGCCTCACAGACTTCACTAGTACAGTGCAGACACGCACCTCTGGTTCCTCCTTGCAGCCTCATGGACTCCTGGGGAGGGGTGGAACTCTGACCTTCTATCAAGTCCTAAAACAGGTATGCACACCTGCACAGCCTGCTGGTCCCCGACAACACTGGAACACAGGCTTCTTCCCTCCCAAAGCACTTCAAAGCCTCCGGACTCCAGACCCTAATCTGGAAATTAAAAAAGGCTGGAGACAGATGAAAAAAATAAACTTTCACCATACTCTCTGGTGCCACTCACTCTGCATACATGAGAACCCAGTGTTGTCTTCACCTTTATGTACATCATGGACTAACATTATCACAATTTATAATATATATTGTAGCAGAGTGTCTCAGAGGGAACTTGGAAAAGTCTTGTTTGGGGTTCACACATCTCTCAGGCTCCTCTCATATACATTTAGAGATCTCTAATCCTCAGTCCAGGTTGGAGTTTGCTCCTCTTCCCTGGGGCAGTTTACACTCACCTGGAACCTACAGTCAGTGCTCTCAAACCTGCAGAACAAAAATGTTGTGTCAGGGAGAGCTGAAAGGTTGGTGTAAAGCCGCGTACACACAAGCGTTCTTTTCGACCGACTGGTCGGATGGGCCGAGTCCAGTGGACAATTCAACTGTGTGGGCTTCATCGGACCTGCAGCGGACTTTTTCGGTCGAAAATAAGACGGACTTTAGATTTGGAACATGCTTCGAATCTTTCCAACGGACTCGAGTCCGGTCTAAAAATCCGCTCGTCTGTATGCTAGTCTGATGGACAAAAAACAACGCTAGGGCATCTATTGGCTACTGGCTATCAACTTCCGTTAGAAAGTCAGTCGAAAGTCCATCGTAACTTTGTCGAAAGTCCGTCAGAAAGACCATCGGACCTTTGTTGTCAAAAAGTCTGACCGTGTGTACGCGGCATAAGGCTCGTGTACACACGAGCGGACTTTTCGACAGCAAAAGTCTGACGGCCTTTCCGGCGGACTTTCGTCATACTTTTGACGGACTTCCGACTGACTTTTGAATGAACGGACTTGCCTAGTCCTCTGAAGGTCCGACGAAGCCCACACACGATTGGATTGTCCGCCGGACTCGGTCCGTCGGACCAGTCCGGTCGAAAAGTCTGCTTGTGTGTACGCTGCATCATGCTGCACAACAGCAAACAACAACAAGTCAGAGCAGTGCAGGAGCAAACACAGGTGTTGATGTAGCATGTAGCAGAATAAACAGCAGATCAGGGCATTTAAGGAACAGACACAGATGCTGTCTGAAAAGTTAGTGACTGCTGCGGACAGAGGTGTCCGGAAAAAGCCACAGGTATTCTGGACTGCTCTTCATTAGGGATGAGCCGAACACCCCCCTGTTCGGTTCACACCAGAACATGCGTACAGGAAAAAAGTTCGCTCGAACACGCGAACACCGTTAAAGTCTATGGGACAAGAACATGAATAATCAAAAGTGCTAATTTTAAAGGCTAATATGCAAGTTATTGTCATAAAAAGTGTTTGGGGACCCGGGTCCTGCCCCAGGGGACATGGATCAATGCAAAAAAAAGTTTTAAAAACGGCCGTTTTTTCAGGAGCAGTGATTATAATAATGCTTAAAGTCAAACAATAAAAGTGTAATATCCCTTTAAATTTTGTACCTGGGGGGTGTCTATAGTATGCCTGTAAAGGGGCGCATGTTTCCTGTGTTTAGAACAGTCTGACAGCAAAATGACATTTCAAAGGAAAAAACATTTAAAACTACCCGCGGCTATTGCATTGCCGACAATACACATAGAAGTTCATTGATAAAAACGGCATGGGAATTCCCCACAGGGAAACCCCGAACCAAAATAAAAAAAAAAATAGATGATGTGGGAGTCCCCCTAAATTCCATACAAGGCCCTTCAGGTCTGGTATGGATTTTAAGGGGAACCCCGCGCCAAAAAAAAAAAAACGGCGTGGGGTTCCCCCAAAAATCCATACCAGACCCTTATCCGAGCACGCAACCTGGCAGGCCGCAGGAAAAGAGGGGGGACGAGAGTGCGCCCCCCCCTCCTGAATCATACCAGGCCACATGCCCTCAACATTGGGAGGGTGCTTTGGGGTAGCCCCCCAAAACACCTTGTCCCCATGTTGATGAGGACAAGGGCCTCATCCCCACAACGCTGGCCTGTGGTTGTGGGGGTCTGCGGGCAGGGGGCTTATCGGAATCTGGAAGCCCCCTTTAACAAGGGGACCTCCAGATCCCGCCCCCCCCCCTGTGTGAAATGGTAAGGGGGTACTTACCCCTAACATTTCACTAAAAAACTGTCAAAAATGTTAAAAATGACAAGAGACAGTTTTTGACAATTCCTTTATTTAAATGCTTCTTCCTTCATCTTCTTCTTCTGGTTCTTCTGGCTTTTCTGGTTCTTCCTCCGGCGTTCTCGTCCAGCATCTCTATCTTCTCCTCGGGCCGCTCCGCACCCATGGCATGAGGGGAGGCTCCCGCTCTTCTCTTCATCTTCTTCTACATCCCCTTCAGGTCTGGTATGGATTTTAAGGGGAACCCCGCGCCAAAAAAAAAAAAAAAAACGGCGTGGGGTCCCCCTAAAAATCCATACCAGACCCTTATCCGAGCACGCAACCTGGCAGGCCGCAGGAAAAGAGGGGGGGACGAGAGTGCGGCCCCCCCCCTCCTGAACCGTACCAGGCCACATGCCCTCAACATTGGGAGGGTGCTTTGGGGTAGCCCCCCAAAACACCTTGTCCCCATGTTGATGAAGACAAGGGCCTCATCCCCACAACCCTGGCCAGTGGTTGTGGGGGTCTGCGGGCCGGGGGCTTATCGGAATCTGGAAGCCCCCTTTAACAAGGGGACCCCCAGATCCCGGCCCCCCCCTGTGTGAAATGGTAAGGGGGTACTTACCCCTACCATTTCACAAAAAAACTGTCAAAAATGTTAAAAATGACAAGAGACAGTTTTTGACAATTCCTTTATTTAAATGCTTCTTCTTTCTTCCTTCATCTTCTTCTTCTTCTGGTTCTTCTGGCTCTTCTGGTTCTTCCTCCGGCGTTCTCGTCCAGCATCTCCTCCGCGGCGTCTTCTATCTTCTTCTCCTCGGGCCGCTCCGCACCCATGGCATGGGGGGAGGCTCCCGCTCTTCTCTTCATCTTCTTCTCTTCTTCATCTTCTTCTTCATCTTCTTCTTCTTCTTCTCTTCTTCCTTCTTCTCTTCTTCATTTCTTCTCCGGGCCGCTCCGCAGCCATGCTGGCATGGAGGGAGGCTCCCGCTGTGTGACGGCGTCTCTTCGTCTGACGGTTCTTAAATAACGGGGGGCGGGGCCACCCGGTGACCCCGCCCCCCCTCTGACGCACGGGACATGACGGGACTTCCCTGTGGCATTCCCCGTGATGTCACAGGGAAGTCCCGTCAAGTCACCGTGCGTCAGAGGGGGGCGGGGTCACCGGGTGGCCCCGCCCCCCGTTATTTAAGAACCGTCAGACGAAGAGACACCGTCACACAGCGGGAGCCTCCCACCATGCCAGCATGGCTGCGGAGCGGCCCGGAGAAGAAATGAAGAAGAGAAGAAGGAAGAAGAGAAGAAGAAGAAGAAGATGAAGAAGAAGATGAAGAAGAGAAGAAGATGAAGAGAAGAGCGGGAGCCTCCCCCCATGCCATGGGTGCGGAGGGGCCCGAGGAGAAGAAGATAGAAGACGCCGCGGAGGAGATGCTGGACGAGAACGCCGGAGGAAGAACCAGAAGAGCCAGAAGAACCAGAAGAAGAAGAAGAAGATGAAGGAAGAAAGAAGAAGCATTTAAATAAAGGAATTGTCAAAAACTGTCTCTTGTCATTTTTAACATTTTTGACAGTTTTTTTGTGAAATGGTAGGGGTAAGTACCCCCTTACCATTTCACACAGGGGGGGGGCCGGGATCTGGGGGTCCCCTTGTTAAAGGGGGCTTCCAGATTCCGATAAGCCCCCCGCCCGCAGACCCCCACCACCACCGGCCAGGGTTGTGGGGATGAGGCCCTTGTCTTCATCAACATGGGGACAAGGTGTTTTGGGGGGCTACCCCAAAGCACCCTCCCAATGTTGAGGGCATGTGGCCTGGTACGGTTCAGGAGGGGGGGGGGCCGCACTCTCGTCCCCCCCTCTTTTCCTGCGGCCTGCCAGGTGTTCCGCGGCGTTCGTGCTCGGATAAGGGTCTGGTATGGATTTTTAGGGGGACCCCACGCCGTTTTTTTTTTTTTTTGGCGCGGGGTTCCCCTTAAAATCCATACCAGACCTGAGGGGTCTGGTATGGAATTTAGGGGGAACCCCACGTCAATTTTTTTTTTAAATTTTGGCTGGGGTTCCCCTTAATATCCATACCAGACCTGAAGGGCCTTGTATGGAATTTAGGGGGACCCCCACATCATTTTTTTTTTTTTATTTTGGTTCGGGGTTGCCCTGTGGGGAACTCCCATGCCGTTTTTATCAATGAACTTCTATGTGTATTGTCGGCAATGCAATAGCCGCGGGTAGTTTTAAATGAGTTTTTTCCTTCCAAATGTCATTTTGCTGTCAGACTGTTCTAAACACAGGAAACATGCGCCCCTTTACAGGCATACTATAGACACCCCCCAGGTACGAAATTTAAAGGGATATTACACTTTTATTGTTTGACTTTAAGCATTAATAAAATCACTGTTCCTGAAAAAACGTCCGTTTTTAAAACTTTTTTTTGCATTGATCCATGTCCCCTGGGGCAGGACCCGGGTCCCCAAACACTTTTTATGACAATAACTTGCATATAAGCCTTTAAAATTAGCACTTTTGATCTCTCCCATAGACTTTTAAAGGATGTTCCGCGGCATTCGAATTTGCCGCGAACACCCCAAATTGTTCGCTGTTTGGCGAACTTGCGAACAGCCAATGTTCGAGTAGAACATGAGTTCGACTCGAACTCGAAGCTCATCCCTAATCTTAATGTGCACAAGGAAAACTTTAATACTGAGCAGAGAAAAGACCCTACCCTTGCCAGGACCTAGGAAAATGTGATAATGGTGAATGATGTACCAGGGGACAGGCTCGGTTTTCCTTATTTCAGTAACAATGAGGATGTACTGTATCATGTGTATGAAAGAACGATTAAATTATTAAACAGTTGGTGGTCCCTAAGCCGTACAGAAGGGTGGTACTGGAACTTGATCAACAGAGGCGCCAAGTCTCACCGCAGGATGGACTGTGGAGACTTAATGAGTAGAGCAGTGCCAACGTCCTAAATCTACAAATATTTGAAACTACACGCCACTTCTGTCTATGGCCCCCTGGCGTTCGGGCGGTTTGTTTACTGCTAGCTTAGCCTGATGACCTGGGCATATCGCTGCACAACCACATTGGGGGCCATGTACATTACTGCAGTTTAACCCTGTCCATCGCATGTCTACTGTTGGGAACTATATTAAAACAGCCCATTACTATTGTGTACAGGATTGGTTGGGTACTTATCCCTGCAGTTAAGATTTTCTACCATCTACTGCGGCGAAGCCACTTTAGGCTGAGCTTGATAGCAACTGATGTTCAGCGATTTTTGTTCTTTTATCTTTTATTGAGGTGACTCAAACTGTTCCTGAAGAAGCATTCAATTGCGAAACATGTAGAGTTCTTTTTTAGTTTGTTGTCTCGTTTAACCACTTGACGACCGCCTCACGCCGATGTACGTCGGCAAGGCGGCACGGACAGGCAAAATCACGTACATGTAAGTGATTTGCCTTCCGCGGGTGGGGGGTCCGATCGGACCCCCCCCCGGTGCCCGAGGCGGTCGTCTTTTGTCCAGCGGTGATCAGAGGTGAGGGGGAGACCATCCGTTCGTGGCCCCCCCCTTGCGATCGCCGCCGGCCAATCGAATCATTCCTTTGCTGCTGTATGCTAAACAGCAGCAAAGGAAATGATGTCATCTCTCCTCGGCTCGGTAATTTCCGTTCCGGCCCGAGGAGAGAAGACAGGTATGTGAGTGCACAACACTACACACACACAGTAGAACATGCCAGGCACACTAAACACCCCGATCCCCCCCCGATCGCCCCCCGATCCCCCCCCAATCACCCCCCCCTGTCACAAACTGACACCAAGCAGTTTTTTTTTTTTTTTTTCTGATTACTGCATAGTGTCAGTTTGTGACAGTTACAGTGTTGGGACAGTTAGTATTACCCCCTTTAGGTCTAGGGTACCCCCCTAACCCCCCTAATAAAGTTTTAACCCCTTGATCACCCCCTGTCACCAGTGTCGCTAAGCGATCATTTTTCTGATCGCTGCATTAGTGTCGCTGGTGACGCTAGTTAGGGACGTAAATATTGAGGTTCGCCGTCAGCGTTTTATAGCGTCAGGGACCCCCATATACTACCGAATAAATGTTTTAACACCTTGATGGCCCCCTAGTTAACCCTTTCACCACTGATCACCGTATAACCGTTACGGGTGACGCTGGTTAGTTTGTTTATTTTTTATAGTGTCAGGACACCCGCCGTTTATTACCAAATAAAGGTTTAGCCCCCTTATCGCCCGGCAGTGATATGCGTTGCCCCAGGCAGCGTCAGATTAGCGCCAGTACCGCTAACACCCACGCACGCAGCATACGCCTCCCTTAGTGGTATAATATCTGATCGGATCAATATCTGATCCGATCAGATCTATACTAGCGTCCCCAGCAGTTTAGGGTTCCCAAAAACGCAGTGTTAGCGGGATCAGCCCAGATACCTGCTAGCACCTGCGTTTTGCCCCTCCGCCCAGCCCACCCAAGTGCAGTATCGATCGATCACTGTCACTTACAAAACACTAAACGCATAACTGCAGTGTTCGCAGAGTCAGGCCTGATCCCTGCGATCGCTAACAGTTTTTTTGGTAGTATTTTGGTGAACTGGCAAGCACCAGCCCCAGGCAGCGTCAGGTTAGCGCCAGTAGCGCTAACACCCCATGCACGCACCGTACACCTCCCTTAGTGGTATAGTATCTGTACAGATCAATATCTGATCCGATCAGATCTATACTAGCGTCCCCAGCAGTTTAGGGTTCCCAAAAACGCAGTGTTAGCGGAATCAGCCCAGATACCTGCTAGCACCTGCGTTTTGCCCCTCCGCCCGGCCGAGCCCAGCCCACCCAAGTGCAGTATCGATCGATCACTGACACTTACAAAACACTAAATGCATAACTGCAGCGTTCGCAGAGTCAGGCCTGATCCCTGCGATCGCTAACAGTTTTTTTGGTAGTATTTTGGTGAACTGGCAAGCACCAGCCCCAGGCAGCGTCAGATTAGCGCCAGTACCGCTAACACCCACGCACGCACCGTACACCACCCTTAGTGGTATAGTATCTGAATGGATCAATATCTGATCCGATCAGATCTATACTAGCGTCCCCAGCAGTTTAGGGTTCCCAAAAATGCAGTGTTAGCGGGATCAGCCCAGATACCTGCTAGCACCTGCGTTTTGCCCCTCCGCCCGGCCCAGCCCAGCCCACCCAAGTGCAGTATCGATCGATCACTGTCACTTACAAAAGACTAAACGCATAACTGCAGCATTCGCAGAGTCAGGCCTGATCCCTGCGATCGCTAACAGTTTTTTTGGTAGCGTTTTGGTGAACTGGCAAGCGCCAGCGGCCTAGTACACCCCGGTCGTAGTCAAACCCGCACTGCAGTAACACTTGGTGACGTGGCGAGTCCCATAAGTGCAGTTCAAGCTGGTGAGGTGGCAAGCACAAGTAGTGTCCCGCTGCCACCAAAAAGACAAGCACAGGCCCGTCGTGCCCATAATGCCCTTCCTGCTGCATTCACCAATCCTAATTGGGAACCCACCGCTTCTGCAGCGCCTGTACTTCCCCCATTCACATCCCCAACCAAATGCAGTCGGCTGCATGAGAGGCATTTTCTTTATGTCCTCCCGAGTACCCCTACCCAGCGAACCCCCCCAAAAAAGATGTTGTGTCTGCAGCAAGCGCGGATATAGGCGTGACACCCGCTATTATTGTCCCTCCTGTCCTGACAATCCTGGTCTTTGCATTGTTTTGAACGCTACTATGCACTAGTTGAGTATTAGCGTAGGATACAGCATTCCACAGACTAGGCACACTTTCACAGGGTCTCCCAAGATGCCATCGCATTTTGAGAGACCCGAACCTGAAACCGGTTACAGTTATAAAAGTTACAGTTATAAAAGTTAGTTACAAAAAAAGTGTAAAAAAAATAAAAAAATATATATATAAAATAAAAAAAAATAGTTGTCGTTTTATTGTTCTCTCTCTCTCTATTCTCTCTATTGTTCTGCTCTTTTTTACTGTATTCTATTCTGCAATGTTTTATTGTTATTATGTTTTATCATGTTTGCTTTTCAGGTATGCAATTTTTTATACTTTACCGTTTACTGTGCTTTATTGTTAACCATTTTTTTGTCTTCAGGTACGCCATTTACAACTTTGAGTGGTTATACCAGAATGATGCCTGCAGGTTTAGGTATCATCTTGGTATCATTCTTTTCAGCCAGCGGTCGGCTTTCATGTAAAAGCAATCCTAGTGGCTAATTAGCCTCTAGACTGCTTTTACAAGCCGTGGGAGGGAATGCCCCCCCCACCGTCTTCTGTGTTTTTCTCTGGCTCTCCTGTCTCAACAGGGAACCTGAAAATGCAGCCGGCGATTCAGCCAGCTGACCATAGAGCTGATCAGAGACCGGAGTGGCTCCAAACATCTCTATGGCCTAAGAAACCAGAAGCTACGAGCATTTTATGACTTAGATTTCGCCGGATGTAAATAGCGCCATTGGGAAATTGGGGAAGCATTTTATCACACCGATCTTGGTGTGGTCAGATGCTTTGAGGGCAGAGGAGAGATCTAGGGTCTAATAGACCCCAATTTTTTCAAAAAAGAGTACCTGTCACTACCTATTGCTATCATAGGGGATATTTACATTCCCCGAGATAACAATAAAAATGATTAAAAAAAAATAAAAATGAAAGGAACAGTTTAAAAATAAGATAAAAAAGCAAAAAAATAATAAAGAAAAAAAAAAAAAAAGCACCCCTGTCGCCCCCTGCTCTCGCGCTAAGGCGAACGCAAGCGGCGGTCTGACGTCAAATGTAAACAGCAATTGCACCATGCATGTGAAGTATCACCGCGAAGGTTAGATCGGGGGGAGTAATTTTTGCAGTAGACCTCCTCTGTAAATCTAAAGTGGTAATCTGTAAAGGCTTTTAAAGGCTTTTAAAAATGTATTTATTTTGTCGCCACTGCACATTTGTGCGCAATTTTAAAGCATGTCATGTTTGGTATCCATGTACTCGGCCTAAGATCATCTTTTTTATTTCATCAAACATTTGGGCAATATAGTGTGTTTTAGTGCATTAAAATTTTAAAAAAAAGTGTGTTTTTTCCCCAAAAAATGCATTTGAAAAATCGCTGCGCAAATACTGTGTGAAAAAAAAAAAATGAAACACCCACCATTTTAATCTGTAGGGCATTTCCTTTAAAAAAATATATAATGTTTTGGGGTTCAAAGTAATTTTCTTGAAAAAGTTTTTTTTTTTTTTGCATGTAAACAATAAGTGTCAGAAAGGGCTTTGTCTTCAAGTGGTTAGAGGAGTGGGTGATGTGTGACATAAGCTTCTAAATGTTGTGCATAAAATGCCAGGACAGTTCAAAACCCCCCCCAAATGACCCCATTTTGGAAAGTAGACACCCCAAGCTATTTGCTGAGAGGCATGTCGAGTCCATGGAATATTTTATATTGCGACACAAGTTGCGGGAAAGAGACAAATTTTTTTTTTTTTTTGCACAAAATTGTCACTAAATGATATATTGCTCAAACATGCCATGGGAATATGTGAAATTACACCCCAAAATACATTCTGCTGCTTCTCCTGAGTACGGGGATACCACATGTGTGAGATTTTTTGGGAGCCTAGCCGCGTACGGAACCCCGAAAACCAAGCACCGCCTTCAGGCTTTCTAAGGGCGTGAATTTTTGATTTCTCTCTTGACTGCCTATCACAGTTTCGGAGGCCATGGAATGCCCAGGTGGCACAAACCCCCCCCCAAATGACCCCATTTTGGAAAGTAGACACCCAAAGCTATTTGCTGAGAGGTATAGTGAGTATTTTGCAGACCTCACTTTTTGTCACAAAGTTTTGAAAATTGAAAAAAGAAAAAAAAAAAGTTTTTTCTTGTCTTTCTTCATTTTCAAAAACAAATGAGAGCTGCAAAATACTCACCATGCCTCTCAGCAAATAGCTTGGGGTGTCTACTTTCCAAAATGGGGTCATTTGGGGGGTTTTGTACTGCCCTGCCATTTTAGCACCTCAAGAATTGACATAGGCAGTCATAAACTAAAAGCTGTGTAAATTACAGAAAATGTACCCTAGTTTGTAGACGCTATAACTTTTGCGCAAACCAATAAATATACGCTTGACATTTTTTTTTACCAAAGACATGTGGCCGAATATATTTTGGCCTAAATGTATGACTAAAATTGAGTTTATTGGATTTTTTTTATAACAAAAAGTAGAAAATATCATTTTTTTTCAAAATTTTCGGTCTTTTTCCGTTTATAGCGCAAAAAATAAAAACCGCAGAGGTGATCAAATACCATCAAAAGAAAGCTCTATTTGTGGGAAGAAAAGGACACAAATTTCGTTTGGGTACAGCATTGCATGACCGCGCAATTAGCAGTTAAAGCGACGCAGTGCCAAATTGGAAAAAGACCTCTGGTCCTTAGGCAGCATAATGGTCCGGGGCTCAAGTGGTTAACAAATAGAGGGTCATGATCCCCCTTCATGGGGTGAGGGTTATCCCTCTATAGGCGGCTACTTGTATATGAGAGATTACGAGTTACGGCTTTGCTGTTATTGCAACGCTTTGTTTTTTAATATATGTGTTTGTTGATTTTTGTATATCTTTGTATAATAAAAATTGCCTTTTTACCATATTTTATGACTGGTGCCTACAAAGTCCATTTTCCACTCCCTGGGGTGTAGTTTCAAATATTGGTACTGGAACTTGCCCAAGGACACTTGTTGGAAGACTATTTGGTTGTTGAGAAAAACACTGGAAAAGTGTTACAAAGGTTTTACTGGCCTGGGGTAAAGAAAGACATTAACAATTATTGTCAATCCTGTTTGGTATGTCAAATTTTAGCACCCCTGCCCCACTTTTGCAGTCCTCTAGTGCCATTACCATTTGTTAAAGTGCCCTTTGAGAGGATTGCCATGGACCCTGTGGGTCCACTGCCAAAATGTGGCCGAGTCCATTAGGATATTCTTGTTATTATGGATTATGCTACCCGTTACCCTGAGGCAGGTACTTTACACAACACATCTGCTAAGAACATAGCCAAGGAGTGGTTCATGGTGTTCAGTCACGTTGGAGTCTTTAAGGAGGTCCTTACAGACCAGGGCATCCCATTCAAAGAGTTGTGCAAATTATTTAAGGTGACACATTTGCGAACCTCCGTGGACCACCCTCAAACTGATGGCTTGGTGGAACGCTTTAATAAAACATTAAAGGACAAGTTTACCTTTTGACAAAAAATAAATGCACATTTTTTTGCAGGTAAAAAAATATGCATTTATTATTTTTTGTTGCAGGGGCCTGTAAAGCATTGCACTAGCAATAAGCAGTTCGCTGATGCCATACAGGTCTCCTGCAGACCTGTCGGTGTATATGCTTGCTCATACCTCATATGAGCAAGCTGATACACTTTGCCAGGAAGAATCAGTGAACTTCATTGAAAAATACAAGCTGACAGCCACTAAGGCTGTCGATACTTATAGTTTCCATTCACAGAACACTGTAAATGAGTGATTCTGGAGCCCCGCACGGCTAAAATTGTTACAGCTAGCAGGGGGAGAAGATACCCTGCTATCTGTCAAAGCGGGGGAGCTGGGGGGAGCAGGGGCCGGTCCTTTCATAACATGTTACATGTTACACCCTGAATATGGGTGTATAATATAACATGTTATGAAAGGTGAACTTATCCTTTAACCGCTTCAGCCCCGGAAGAATTTACCCCCTTCCTGACCAGAGCACTTTTTGCTTTTTTTTCCCGACAAATAGAGCTTTCTTTTGGTGGTATTTGATCACCTCTGCGGTTTTTATTTTTTGCGCTATAAACAAACAAAGAGTGACAATTTTGAAAAAAAAAGCAATATTTTATTACTTTTTGCTATAATAAATATCCCCCAAAAATATTTATATAAAAACTATTTTTTTTCCTCAGTTTAGGCCGACATGTATTCTTCTACACATTTTTGGTAAAAAAAAATCTCAATATGCTTATATTGATTGGTTTGCGCAAAATTTATAGCGACAATAAAATAAGTGCACTAAAATTAACTAATGTGAAATATAATTGATTAATGTGTTAAGGCAGATAACAGAGCCACACTATATCAACCTTAAACAATAAAATATTCTCCTGAAATGTAAGGCATATAATAGTCCCAGATGAGTGTATAAAACAAAGTCCCAAATTTTTTTTTCAAAGCATAGGAAAACTACAGCGGTTCCAGGGTGCCTACTTCACTTAAAGCGGGGGTCCACCTATCTATCATGTTTTTTTTTTTGAGTTCATTCACAAACTTTTCTTCTCAGCATTACATACTCACATATTGTGTGTAATATGTCCGCCTGTGTCAGATTTCGTCGGAAAGAATAACTTATATTATTCACTGCAGGCAGTTTCCATCTTCATTGTGGGAATTTGAAGCCCACAAGCATTTATTTCCTGGATGTGGTGAATGCTGTGCTCCCAGCATTCACCGCTCGTTCCCGCACATGCTCAGTGGCATCCTGGGAAGCCTGAGACTAGCTCCCAGGAGTCTGGGAGAGGCTAGAAACACGCCTACTCCCACGGGAGGAGAACCAGGAAGTGCAAAGAAGAATAGAAAAATAAAAGGTAATTACGGCGATTTAAATTTTTTTAAACGGCATGTCAGCATCTAGGCAAGGAAGAGAATACATACAGATATTGTTCAAAATTTGGGTGGAACCCCACTTTAATAGACAGTTGTCTTCACCCTAGGTTTCTCCACTGAATTGCTGTTTAGCCAGACTTAATTGTTGTGAAATCCTCCAGTGGTAAGTTTCATTCATGCAACCAAAAGAAAAGACATCATTGCGCAATGAACCACAACACATATATTACTACATATAAGTAGATGCACTCACTATGTGATACAAAGTATCAGCGCATAAGGCAGTCAGACGCTCACCGCAATCTCTCCTCTCACCGTACTCTGTGTACCAAACAGACACATCGGATGACGTCACTGGCTCCTCCCGATGCGTTGCGTCACATGTCATGTGACTTTATCAAGGGTAGCTATGTGACAGCAAGATTTCATCCTTATACTTGTTATAGCGTGTCGGTTGCCATAGTGACTTTGGTGGTCATTGGAACATCATACTGATTCTGCGCTCTTACTTTATTACATAAAATTAACAGCTCACATCAAGTTTATTAAAACGATCAATTTAGACAATAAGAACCTAACCAATATATAAATGTTGAATTAAAATTTAAAAACTGCATCATCCATTACTATCTATAGGCTGCTTATCCCCAACTCCCTCCAGTGGTCAAATGCTATATTACAGTCCATGAACTATAACACACTGAGATTGAACAAAATAATTTATACAGATCCATACTACTATATATTCATTACTAGGGGGCGTCTACCTTTTCATATATAGAATAAATATGTTATGTTAAGTTATGGATCTAAATATACACTGTAAAATAGATGAAAATATTAAAATTTATATAAAACATTTTTTTATGTATTAAAAAATTAAAAATCAGAGATAAAACAGTTAAGATCAAAATCAATATTTAAGCCTTTGGGGGCAAAAGTATCTGTTTCGAATATCCATTTGGATTCACTTTTGCTAAGTTCTCTTATTTTATTGCTCCCCCTCCAATGAGGCTTATATCTATCAATAGCCCAAAATTTAAGCGACGTTGGATCCTTATGGTGGGAAGTGAAATGACATAATACACTGGGGGTCATTCACTAAGATGAATGCACTGCGCTGGTTCAGACCTTAATTGGTGCACTGGATAGATCCTTAATCCAGCGTGTGAACCAGCACACACACAGGAGTACCTGCACGCGAGAATGTTTCCTTTGCGATGGGATCGCGCTGGTTCTCGGCGAGGTACATCTCGCGCTCGCTGCAAAAAGAAAAATACATCTTCCTATTAAAGCAGCACGAGAAAAACCGGCATGGGTTCCCCCTTCGGGTGCATGCCAGGACCTTTGGTCTGGTATGGATATTAAGGGGAACCCCTTCACCGAAAAAACGTTGTGGGGGTCCCCCCCAAATCCATACCAGACCCTTATCCGAGCACGCAGCCTGGCCAGTCAGGAAAGGGGGTGGGGACGAGCGAGCGCCCCCCCTCCTGAACCATACCAGGCCGCATGCCCTCAACATGGGGGATGGGTGCTTTGGGGAAGGGGGGCGTGCTGCGCCTCCCCCTCACCCCAAAGCACCTTGTCCCCATGTTAATGAGGACAAGGGCCTCTTCCCGACAACCCTTGGCCGTTGGCTGTCGGGGTCTGTGGGCGGGGGGCTTATCGGAATCCGGGAGCCCCCTTTAATAAGGGGGCCCCCAGATCCCGGCCCCCCACCCTATGTGAATGAGTATAGGGTACATCGTTCCCCTACCCATTCACCTAGGAAAAAAGTGTCAATTAAAAAAAACACACTAGACAGGTTTTTTACTTTCAAAATATTTTATTGGTTTTCAAAAAGGGAAACAAATAATATGCAATAATGATAGTATAGACAGATCAAACATAGGCGGTCCCCTGATGGGGCTGCAGAACTTGTCTGACAACATTAGTTAGGTATATAGCTCAGGTCTGTGAACTTAACATGTTTACAGAAAATACATAGACCTTTGTCCCTCCACTTGCCAAGTGGAGGGACAAGGAGAGATTCCGCCGGCACCCCAAGAGGGATCACACTGTGACCGGCCGAATCTCAGCAAGCCCCCCATATCGCCTTCAGAAATTAAAGCTTGGAGTCTAGGATATCAATCGAGGGAGCTAATATCTGTGATATTTGAACCCCGGGGGAAGCCTCCCCTCTGGGGTCCTAGATACATTAGAATCAAGAGAACTTTCTACGTCTTGTGGAGGAATAAACATACAAGGAAAAGGAATAGTGAAGTTGAAAGGAGGGGGGAGAAGGGAAGAAGAAAGGGGTGAAGAAACAGAAGCCTATCTATGGGAGGGGGCCCCACCGCCTATGGAAAACCCAGGAGTATTACGGTTGCACTCCTGGAATCAAGGAAATACCCATGAAGTTTGCCCAAGTTTCCCAGATAGCTTCAAATTGCTCTTTGGTATTGTGAAGAATACTGGCGAGCTTCTCTTGGGACATGATCCAGGATATTTTGCGGATAGCCGCCTGGACAGAAACCTTGGGTCTTTTCCAGGCCTTGGCAATGGTGAGCTTAGCACCGAGAAGAATGTAATGTATTAGTTTTCGGGTAAGTTTTGGTATTTTAGGTAAATTAGCATTAAGGAGCCCCAAGGCCGGGGTTTTCGGAATTTGGACTTTAGCGATTTTTCTGATCAGGTGGAAAATCCTGCTCCAGAATGACCTCAATCTCGGACATTCCCAAAATATGTGGACCAAAGAGCCCCTGAGTTGACATCCCCTAAAACACTTGGGGTCTGCCGAGGGGAACATTTTGGCTAGTCTGTCCGGGGATAGGTACCACCTAGTAAAGACCTTGAGACTGGATTCAATCAAGGATATGTTCTTAATGCCCTTATAGGCCCTTATAGAGGCGACCCTCCATTTATCTAGGTCCCACTGTATGGACAGGTCTGACTCCCACGCGAGCATGTATGGGGTCTTGATGGATTGATTGGAAAGTGACTGGTAGATGATGGAGATTCCACCCCTCTGTTCTGTAGACCGTCCACACCATAATTAGTAAGGCGTGAATGTGTGGGGTGAGGATTTGACCCCCCAATGTGGCGGAGGAAATGTCTTATTTGATGAAATCTGTAACGTTCAGAGCTAGGCATCTCTAGTTGGTTCACACAAAAATCAAGGGTGATAGGGCCAACGTTAGTGAAGTAGTGTCCGATCCGATACAGCCCCTTGTCCAACCACCAACGAAATGCTTTGATGTCTAGTCCTGGGGCAAAGTCTGGATTGTTGAAGATGTGTGCTAGAGGGTGGCAATTCAAAGTTAAAGCCAGGTTGTTTCTTAAAGTATCCCATATTTTGAAGGATTGAGAGAGTGTTGGGGATAGAATTAGGGGACGTTTTCTGGGGGGGACCCACAAGAGGAAGTCAATAGTGTAGGATGGTACAGCCTGTCGCTCTATTTGGATCCAATCTGGTTTCTCAGCCTTCCCATAAACTGTAGAGATCTGGGCTAGCCTAGCTGCTTGATAATACCAGAAGAGCTGGGGGAGGCCCAAACCCCCTTGTGGTCTGGATAGGAATAAGGTGTTTTGCTGGATTCTGTGTTCCTTACCTCCCCAAATGAATTTGACTACTTTTCTTTGAAAGGAAGATAGGTGATCTTTCACAATGTGTATCGGAAGGGCTCTGAAGAGGTAGAGGAGTCTTGGGAGTAATGTCATCTTAACTGCATGGATTCTCCCTTGCCAGGATATCCCCCCCTTTGCCCAGTTTCCTAAGTCTGCCTCGAGCTTGCGATATGTATGGGGGAAGTTGGCAGAATAAAGTAGTTCTGTTTTAGCTGTGAGCTTGATCCCCAAATAGTCAATAGAAGTGTCACTCCATTTGAAGTCAAAGGAACTCTGGAGAGAGGTCATCATGTCTGGTTTGAGGGAGATATTTAAAGCTGATGATTTAGAGTAGTTTACCTTTAACCCTGAAATCCCTGAGAACTCCTTCAGGAGTTTGCAAAGGTTTGGGAGGGAGGTGGTCGGGGACGTGATGAAAAGGAGCATGTCATCCGCAAACAACCCACATTTGTGGACTTGGCTTCCGCAGGACACCCCTTGTTTGTTGGGATTAGATCTTATTGCTATTGCCAGTGTTTCGATCGCGATAGCGAAAATAAGAGGGGAGAGAGGGCAGCCCTGCCTTGTGCCTCTTGCTATGGGAAGGGGTTTAGAGTATTGGCCTTGTAATCGAATCACCACTCGTGGAGTGGAATACAGAGATCGGAGGGTCCCTAAGAAACTGGGTCCAAATCCCCACTTCTCCAGTAAGGAGAAAAGGTAGGGCCATTCGATCGAGTCGAAGGCCTTGTGAAGGTCGAGCGAAAGAATCATTCCTTCCTGTTTTGGCCCACCTTCCCAGTTTGATTGGAGAATGGAGACAATATCTATCGCTCTCCTGATTTGGTCTGGCCCTTGTCTACCAGGAATAAAACCGACCTGGTCCTTGTGAACATATAGTTTGATGAATGAAGCGAGACGATTGGCTAAGATTTTGGTCAGAATTTTAAGGTCATTGTTAATTAGAGAGATGGGCCTGTAATTTTCAACTTCCTCATGATTTTTGTTGGGTTTGGGGATGACTGAGATAAACGCAGTGTTCAGTTGTGGGTCGAGTGGGGAGCCTAATCTTTTCAAATTGAAAAATTTAGCCATGTGGGGTGCCAGGATTTCGCCGAATTCTTTGTAGTAGGGGACTGAGAGACCATCTGGCCCTGGAGCAGAGCCAGACTTAAGGCCTTTGATAACCTCCCTAATCTCCTCTGCTGTAAAGGCTCCTTCCATTAAATCTTTATATTCTTTGGAGATGGAGGGCAGCTGCAAGTTCTGCAGGAATGCATTGGTCAAGGGTCCCTTCTCTGCTTGGGGGGGATTATATAGTTTGGCGTAGAAATCGTGAAAGGCAGACATGATTTTGGTCGGATTAGCTGTTGGGGGTTGACCTGCTATCCTCAGTTTGGGGAAGGTGAGGGAGCGAATTTTAGGGGAGAGTTTTGTGGCTAACATCGAGCCGATTCTGTCTTTATGGCAGTAAAATTTGGCTCCACTCCATCTAATGTTTTTCTCTGCTTTGGCCATTAACGCTAGATTAAGCTCGAGTCTTATTGCGTCTAGCCTTTCTGAAAGTGCCCTAGCCGGGTGTTTTTTGTGTTCTGCTTTTAGGGTAATAAAGGATTTTTCTAGCCGTTGGATATAGATCTGGCGCTCCTTCTTGGACTGGGTCGCTATCCTGATGAGTACACCTCGTATGGTTGCCTTATGGGCAGCCCATAGGGTCTCGGGGGAAATGTTATCTACGTCATTTAGGAGGAAGTATTCTTTAATGGCGTTTGCTATCTCCTTGGCGTGGCTTGGATCGGACAGAATTGACTCATTTAGTCGCCAAAAGGAGCCTCCTTTCCCCGTGAGAACGTTTCTTAGGGAGAGGAGGACCAATGAATGATCTGACCATGCTGTGTCTATAATTGATGCCTTATTCGACAAGGGTATTAGGTTTGTAGGGATGAGTATGTGGTCAATTTTAGCGTATGATTGGTGGGGGGAGGAGAAGTGTGTGTAATCTCTACTTTTGGGGTTCAGTTCCCTCCAGATGTCAATTAATCCGTGAGAATGTAGAATTTTGGCAATTCTGGTGCTTAATTTCGTGGGGCGCATGAGCTGGTCTTTGGGGGGCTTAGTTTTGTCTAAACCCTGATCAAACGCCACGTTTGAGTCTCCCCCTAGTATGACCTTACCTTCCAGTAGCGGTTCTAGTGTTGAAAAGAGACCCTGGAAGAAAGTAGCTTGACCCTTGTTCGGGGCGTAATACGATATAATAGAGTATAAAACTCCTTCCAGAGTGCCCTTAACCAGGATAGACCTCCCCTCTGGATCTTTATAATCAGAGATATGTGAGAATTTGCTGTTTTTGGAGAAAAGAATTGCCACCCCCTTTGTCTTATTAGGAGCATTAGCTAGGTAAAAGGATGGGTAATATGTGTGAAGGAACTTGGGGGTGTAACGGAGCGGAAAGTGCGTCTCCTGAAGTAGCACTACATCTAGTCTCAGGGATTTGTAGTGGTCAAGAGCTAGTCTCCTTTTCCTGGGAGAATTCAGGCCCTGAATGTTATGTGAAGACACCTTGAGATCATTTCCCTTCAGATTCGTTTTAGTCATTAGAACAGAGGGGAGAGATGCCACTGATCCAGCAGTCACTCACCATTAGATGTCTTCTACTTTTGGCATGGAAATTGATGTTGTGGAGATCTCCTGAGTCTGTTTGGGGGATGTGTGGTGTACCCTCCCGTCGATAGGCTAGGAAAAAGAAGAGGGATGAGTGGGGGAGGAAAATAGAGAGGGACAAACATACAAACAAAAACAAAGACATGGGTCCCCTAATAGGACCCTTGGGGAGTCGCGGATTAGTATCCGCTATAGCCCCAATAATCACCTTCAGTCCACCTGTGAGGCTGACTGAAGTCCCAAATCCAAAGGACACTCCCGGTTCTTCGGAAATGAGCGGAGGAACAAGGGGACCACCCCGGACCCCTTCTATGTCAAGTGATATCAGGAAAACTTTCGCACTGGTGAGAAAATCACAACTAAGGCTCTAACAGCCCAAAGCTCCCGGCTCTAGATGAAAGGCAAAATATGAAAATACAACTAAACTGATACCGGGAGACAACACCCCCTCCCCCCGAACCTCCCCCAACCCCCCACCCCGGCCTGGCAGGGGGGGGGTCCAGAGAGGCCCCGAGCACCGAGGGGGGAGAGGAAAAAGACCCCAAAAAACGGATCATAACCAAAAAAGGTGTGGGTTATGGATCAGCAAGTAAAAATGTTTAAAAGAAAAAAACTGCGCTTGGAAAAAATTTTATAAGGCAAGCTGCGGTTACAAGTGAGGCACACCACAATAAAATTTATAACAAAGAAACCGCGCTAAAAACAAAAAAACATAATGAAAATCAGCACTGTGAAGTATAGTACCATGTGCAAAAAAAGTCCCTTATAAAATAAGAATAGGTCTTGTCATAAATGAGTGACGTGATATTCCTCCAGAGTAAATGTATGATGAAAAAGACATAAATCTGGAACCCTTAGTACGGTAATGTGCTTACCAGAAGTAAGCCAAATCGGGGCAAGTGGCTTAAACCCAGCCTGGGCCTTGAGATGATCAGTCCAGGGGAGGCAGGATAAACACGCTCGTCCCGTGTATACAGTCCAGAGTTTAGCAAAAAATATAAAAAGCAAACCTAGTGTAATACTGATACGTAAAACACCTCAAAAACAGAAAGGTGCAACACTCAATCTTAGCCCAAAAAATCATATGTGATCATAAGAATCCAGTGTAAGAGATAACAACTGGGGGTGATTGTATAAGTGTCAGACAAACATGCAAAATATAGATGCTGCAATGGAATGAAACAAAAAAGTAAAACAAAAAAACGTGAATGACACCCAGATCTGCTTACCAGAAAAAGGAGGAAAAATAGGCATGTAATGATCACCCAGGGAAAGACATGAATCCTCTAGGTGCAGCAAATCATACGTGCAAACTGCTTACCAGATAGAAAAAACAAGTGAGCGGGGTAAATCAAGCCAGAGATTATTCACCATGCATGGAAAAACACCAGGTAGAAAGCAGCAGCAAACCTTCAGGAGATCCTGCTTACCAGATCTCTAAATGGGATAAACAGATGTTTCCCCACTGGCGAGGTAGTTCCATGGTGCGTGACATTTCCAGATTGGAGATGTCCTGGGTCCATAGGATCAAAATTTATACGCCCCATGGATTAAATATAGATGTGGATGTCAACGCCTTTATTGACAATTTCTAAATATGTCCCAGGCGTAGATTAGCCATTAGGAGTGGAGAGTTCATATCTCACCTTACCTTGTTTGGGGTAAATCCATTTGACTTGCTGTATTGAGTCTACAGAATATTTTTGGATTTTCTGTGGACTTTTTGAGTTTCTCTGTTCCACCTAGTACCTAATTTACATTTTAATATTATTTATGGTACTTTGTTGTTTTGGGTACATGGGGGTTTTGTTCCATTTGTCAGTTTGCTGCACCCTTAGGATATGAGGCGGAATGTATTTTTTCCCCCCTTTTTACCCTTAATCCTTTTTAGGATATTATCCTTATAGGAACATAATATAATTTTTATAGGCCATTCACTTTCTAACTCATAGGTATTGTAATGTCTCCAATCTATGGTTTATGTTTAATTTTATTTGTATTTTTATTTTTGCCCACTGTCTTAATGTATCAATATGCTTTGGACATTATTACTCTGCACAGTTCATAGGTTTAGATTTTTATGTTAGGGTTTAGATATGTCACACAATTTGGTTTATCTAGGGATGTATACTAGATGGTACTTTAGGATACCTACCTGGTCCCTTCCGATATATCTTAAATGTAAATGCCCTTATTATAGATTGTGTTGCATGTTATTTAGATACGATGCCCACATCCTAGGTGGTGCTGTGTGTATTTTATTTTATTTATAAATTTCAATGCAAATGCCCCCATTAAAGATGGTGTTGCATGGTATTTGGTTAGGATGCCCACATCCAAGATGGCGCCCTCTTTCCCTCAGCGGGACTCAGAGCGAGGCTTGGTGTGCGCATATAACGTGGTGGCTCAGCACGCTGCCCGTTCCCCATTGAGAACGTCAACGTATGACGAAACGCGTCTGGGAGGGACGTGCTGACGTCACCACATTGCCATAGTGAGGACGGGAGAGTGTCTGAATTGCCGGCCGGCTCCGTTTTTACTTACGCTTTTAACCTTTCAAGTTCGTGTAAGTGCTACTTTATTTTTAATAAACCTAGTATTATACAGTATTATGCTATTGGCTCCTTTACTATCATATGTGCGCCTGAGCCTGGATCCTACTGTGGCAGGACGTATCCTTATCGTTCCACATAGGAGCTCGTTTGAGATTCGATACATCTGTTTATCCCATTTAGAGATCTGGTAAGCAGGATCTCCTGAAGGTTTGCTGCTGCTTTCTACCTGGTGTTTTTCCATGCATGGTGATTAATCTCTGGCTTGATTTACCCCGCTCACTTGTTTTTTCTATCTGGTAAGCAGTTTGCACGTATGATTTGCTGCACCTAGAGGATTCATGTCTTTCCCTGGGTGATCATTACATGCCTATTTTTCCTCCTTTTTCTGGTAAGCAGATCTGGGTGTCATTCACGTTTTTTTGTTTTACTTTTTTGTTTCATTCCATATCCAGCATCTATATTTTGCATGTTTGTCTGACACTTATACAATCACCCCCCGTTGTTATCTCTTACACTGGATTCTTATGATCACATATGATTTTTTAGGCTAAGATTGAGTGTTGCACCTTTCTGTTTTTGAGGTGTTTTACGTATGTTTATACTATGTTTGCTTTTTATATTTTTTGCTAAACTCTGTGGACTGTATACACGGGACGAGCGTGTTTATCCTGCCTCCCCTGGACTGATCATCTCAAGGCCCAGGCTGGGTTTAAGCCACTTGCCCCGATTTGGCTTACTTCTGGTAAGCACATTACCGTACTAAGGGTTCCAGATTTATGTCTTTTTCATCATACATTTACTCTGGAGGAATATCATGTCACTCATCTTTCACAATGATCTTTCACAATGTGTATCGGAAGGGCTCTGAAGAGGTAGAGGAGTCTTGGGAGTAATGTCATCTTAACTGCATGGATTCTCCCTTGCCAGGATATCCCCCCCTTTGCCCAGTTTCCTAAGTCTGCCTCGAGCTTGCGATATGTATGGGGGAAGTTGGCAGAATAAAGTAGTTCTGTTTTAGCTGTGAGCTTGATCCCCAAATAGTCAATAGAAGTGTCACTCCATTTGAAGTCAAAGGAACTCTGGAGAGAGGTCATCATGTCTGGTTTGAGGGAGATATTTAAAGCTGATGATTTAGAGTAGTTTACCTTTAACCCTGAAATCCCTGAGAACTCCTTCAGGAGTTTGCAAAGGTTTGGGAGGGAGGTGGTCGGGGACGTGATGAAAAGGAGCATGTCATCCGCAAACAACCCACATTTGTGGACTTGGCTTCCGCAGGACACCCCTTGTTTGTTGGGATTAGATCTTATTGCTATTGCCAGTGTTTCGATCGCGATAGCGAAAATAAGAGGGGAGAGAGGGCAGCCCTGCCTTGTGCCTCTTGCTATGGGAAGGGGTTTAGAGTATTGGCCTTGTAATCGAATCACCACTCGTGGAGTGGAATACAGAGATCGGAGGGTCCCTAAGAAACTGGGTCCAAATCCCCACTTCTCCAGTAAGGAGAAAAGGTAGGGCCATTCGATCGAGTCGAAGGCCTTGTGAAGGTCGAGCGAAAGAATCATTCCTTCCTGTTTTGGCCCACCTTCCCAGTTTGATTGGAGAATGGAGACAATATCTATCGCTCTCCTGATTTGGTCTGGCCCTTGTCTACCAGGAATAAAACCGACCTGGTCCTTGTGAACATATAGTTTGATGAATGAAGCGAGACGATTGGCTAAGATTTTGGTCAGAATTTTAAGGTCATTGTTAATTAGAGAGATGGGCCTGTAATTTTCAACTTCCTCATGATTTTTGTTGGGTTTGGGGATGACTGAGATAAACGCAGTGTTCAGTTGTGGGTCGAGTGGGGAGCCTAATCTTTTCAAATTGAAAAATTTAGCCATGTGGGGTGCCAGGATTTCGCCGAATTCTTTGTAGTAGGGGACTGAGAGACCATCTGGCCCTGGAGCAGAGCCAGACTTAAGGCCTTTGATAACCTCCCTAATATCCTCTGCTGTAAAGGCTCCTTCCATTAAATCTTTATATTCTTTGGAGATGGAGGGCAGCTGCAAGTTCTGCAGGAATGCATTGGTCAAGGGTCCCTTCTCTGCTTGGGGGGGATTATATAGTTTGGCGTAGAAATCGTGAAAGGCAGACATGATTTTGGTCGGATTAGCTGTTGGGGGTTGACCTGCTATCCTCAGTTTGGGGAAGGTGAGGGAGCGAATTTTAGGGGAGAGTTTTGTGGCTAACATCGAGCCGATTCTGTCTTTATGGCAGTAAAATTTGGCTCCACTCCATCTAATGTTTTTCTCTGCTTTGGCCATTAACGCTAGATTAAGCTCGAGTCTTATTGCGTCTAGCCTTTCTGAAAGTGCCCTAGCCGGGTGTTTTTTGTGTTCTGCTTTTAGGGTAATAAAGGATTTTTCTAGCCGTTGGATATAGATCTGGCGCTCCTTCTTGGACTGGGTCGCTATCCTGATGAGTACACCTCGTATGGTTGCCTTATGGGCAGCCCATAGGGTCTCGGGGGAAATGTTATCTACGTCATTTAGGAGGAAGTATTCTTTAATGGCGTTTGCTATCTCCTTGGCGTGGCTTGGATCGGACAGAATTGACTCATTTAGTCGCCAAAAGGAGCCTCCTTTCCCCGTGAGAACGTTTCTTAGGGAGAGGAGGACCAATGAATGATCTGACCATGCTGTGTCTATAATTGATGCCTTATTCGACAAGGGTATTAGGTTTGTAGGGATGAGTATGTGGTCAATTTTAGCGTATGATTGGTGGGGGGAGGAGAAGTGTGTGTAATCTCTACTTTTGGGGTTCAGTTCCCTCCAGATGTCAATTAATCCGTGAGAATGTAGAATTTTGGCAATTCTGGTGCTTAATTTCGTGGGGCGCATGAGCTGGTCTTTGGGGGGCTTAGTTTTGTCTAAACCCTGATCAAACGCCACGTTTGAGTCTCCCCCTAGTATGACCTTACCTTCCAGTAGCGGTTCTAGTGTTGAAAAGAGACCCTGGAAGAAAGTAGCTTGACCCTTGTTCGGGGCGTAATACGATATAATAGAGTATAAAACTCCTTCCAGAGTGCCCTTAACCAGGATAGACCTCCCCTCTGGATCTTTATAATCAGAGATATGTGAGAATTTGCTGTTTTTGGAGAAAAGAATTGCCACCCCCTTTGTCTTATTAGGAGCATTAGCTAGGTAAAAGGATGGGTAATATGTGTGAAGGAACTTGGGGGTGTAACGGAGCGGAAAGTGCGTCTCCTGAAGTAGCACTACATCTAGTCTCAGGGATTTGTAGTGGTCAAGAGCTAGTCTCCTTTTCCTGGGAGAATTCAGGCCCTGAATGTTATGTGAAGACACCTTGAGATCATTTCCCTTCAGATTCGTTTTAGTCATTAGAACAGAGGGGAGAGATGCCACTGATCCAGCAGTCACTCACCATTAGATGTCTTCTACTTTTGGCATGGAAATTGATGTTGTGGAGATCTCCTGAGTCTGTTTGGGGGATGTGTGGTGTACCCTCCCGTCGATAGGCTAGGAAAAAGAAGAGGGATGAGTGGGGGAGGAAAATAGAGAGGGACAAACATACAAACAAAAACAAAGACATGGGTCCCCTAATAGGACCCTTGGGGAGTCGCGGATTAGTATCCGCTATAGCCCCAATAATCACCTTCAGTCCACCTGTGAGGCTGACTGAAGTCCCAAATCCAAAGGACACTCCCGGTTCTTCGGAAATGAGCGGAGGAACAAGGGGACCACCCCGGACCCCTTCTATGTCAAGTGATATCAGGAAAACTTTCGCACTGGTGAGAAAATCACAACTAAGGCTCTAACAGCCCAAAGCTCCCGGCTCTAGATGAAAGGCAAAATATGAAAATACAACTAAACTGATACCGGGAGACAACACCCCCTCCCCCCGAACCTCCCCCAACCCCCCACCCCGGCCTGGCAGGGGGGGGGTCCAGAGAGGCCCCGAGCACCGAGGGGGGAGAGGAAAAAGACCCCAAAAAACGGATCATAACCAAAAAAGGTGTGGGTTATGGATCAGCAAGTAAAAATGTTTAAAAGAAAAAAACTGCGCTTGGAAAAAATTTTATAAGGCAAGCTGCGGTTACAAGTGAGGCACACCACAATAAAATTTATAACAAAGAAACCGCGCTAAAAACAAAAAAACATAATGAAAATCAGCACTGTGAAGTATAGTACCATGTGCAAAAAAAGTCCCTTATAAAATAAGAATAGGTCTTGTCATAAATGAGTGACGTGATATTCCTCCAGAGTAAATGTATGATGAAAAAGACATAAATCTGGAACCCTTAGTACGGTAATGTGCTTACCAGAAGTAAGCCAAATCGGGGCAAGTGGCTTAAACCCAGCCTGGGCCTTGAGATGATCAGTCCAGGGGAGGCAGGATAAACACGCTCGTCCCGTGTATACAGTCCAGAGTTTAGCAAAAAATATAAAAAGCAAACCTAGTGTAATACTGATACGTAAAACACCTCAAAAACAGAAAGGTGCAACACTCAATCTTAGCCCAAAAAATCATATGTGATCATAAGAATCCAGTGTAAGAGATAACAACTGGGGGTGATTGTATAAGTGTCAGACAAACATGCAAAATATAGATGCTGCAATGGAATGAAACAAAAAAGTAAAACAAAAAAACGTGAATGACACCCAGATCTGCTTACCAGAAAAAGGAGGAAAAATAGGCATGTAATGATCACCCAGGGAAAGACATGAATCCTCTAGGTGCAGCAAATCATACGTGCAAACTGCTTACCAGATAGAAAAAACAAGTGAGCGGGGTAAATCAAGCCAGAGATTATTCACCATGCATGGAAAAACACCAGGTAGAAAGCAGCAGCAAACCTTCAGGAGATCCTGCTTACCAGATCTCTAAATGGGATAAACAGATGTTTCCCCACTGGCGAGGTAGTTCCATGGTGCGTGACATTTCCAGATTGGAGATGTCCTGGGTCCATAGGATCAAAATTTATACGCCCCATGGATTAAATATAGATGTGGATGTCAACGCCTTTATTGACAATTTCTAAATATGTCCCAGGCGTAGATTAGCCATTAGGAGTGGAGAGTTCATATCTCACCTTACCTTGTTTGGGGTAAATCCATTTGACTTGCTGTATTGAGTCTACAGAATATTTTTGGATTTTCTGTGGACTTTTTGAGTTTCTCTGTTCCACCTAGTACCTAATTTACATTTTAATATTATTTATGGTACTTTGTTGTTTTGGGTACATGGGGGTTTTGTTCCATTTGTCAGTTTGCTGCACCCTTAGGATATGAGGCGGAATGTATTTTTTCCCCCCTTTTTACCCTTAATCCTTTTTAGGATATTATCCTTATAGGAACATAATATAATTTTTATAGGCCATTCACTTTCTAACTCATAGGTATTGTAATGTCTCCAATCTATGGTTTATGTTTAATTTTATTTGTATTTTTATTTTTGCCCACTGTCTTAATGTATCAATATGCTTTGGACATTATTACTCTGCACAGTTCATAGGTTTAGATTTTTATGTTAGGGTTTAGATATGTCACACAATTTGGTTTATCTAGGGATGTATACTAGATGGTACTTTAGGATACCTACCTGGTCCCTTCCGATATATCTTAAATGTAAATGCCCTTATTATAGATTGTGTTGCATGTTATTTAGATACGATGCCCACATCCTAGGTGGTGCTGTGTGTATTTTATTTTATTTATAAATTTCAATGCAAATGCCCCCATTAAAGATGGTGTTGCATGGTATTTGGTTAGGATGCCCACATCCAAGATGGCGCCCTCTTTCCCTCAGCGGGACTCAGAGCGAGGCTTGGTGTGCGCATATAACGTGGTGGCTCAGCACGCTGCCCGTTCCCCATTGAGAACGTCAACGTATGACGAAACGCGTCTGGGAGGGACGTGCTGACGTCACCACATTGCCATAGTGAGGACGGGAGAGTGTCTGAATTGCCGGCCGGCTCCGTTTTTACTTACGCTTTTAACCTTTCAAGTTCGTGTAAGTGCTACTTTATTTTTAATAAACCTAGTATTATACAGTATTATGCTATTGGCTCCTTTACTATCATATGTGCGCCTGAGCCTGGATCCTACTGTGGCAGGACGTATCCTTATCGTTCCACATAGGAGCTCGTTTGAGATTCGATACATCTGTTTATCCCATTTAGAGATCTGGTAAGCAGGATCTCCTGAAGGTTTGCTGCTGCTTTCTACCTGGTGTTTTTCCATGCATGGTGATTAATCTCTGGCTTGATTTACCCCGCTCACTTGTTTTTTCTATCTGGTAAGCAGTTTGCACGTATGATTTGCTGCACCTAGAGGATTCATGTCTTTCCCTGGGTGATCATTACATGCCTATTTTTCCTCCTTTTTCTGGTAAGCAGATCTGGGTGTCATTCACGTTTTTTTGTTTTACTTTTTTGTTTCATTCCATATCCAGCATCTATATTTTGCATGTTTGTCTGACACTTATACAATCACCCCCCGTTGTTATCTCTTACACTGGATTCTTATGATCACATATGATTTTTTAGGCTAAGATTGAGTGTTGCACCTTTCTGTTTTTGAGGTGTTTTACGTATGTTTATACTATGTTTGCTTTTTATATTTTTTGCTAAACTCTGTGGACTGTATACACGGGACGAGCGTGTTTATCCTGCCTCCCCTGGACTGATCATCTCAAGGCCCAGGCTGGGTTTAAGCCACTTGCCCCGATTTGGCTTACTTCTGGTAAGCACATTACCGTACTAAGGGTTCCAGATTTATGTCTTTTTCATCATACATTTACTCTGGAGGAATATCATGTCACTCATTTATGACAAGACCTATTCTTATTTTATAAGGGACTTTTTTTGCACATGGGACTATACTTCACAGTGCTGATTTTCATTATGTTTTTTGTTTTTAGCGCGGTTTCTTTGTTATGAGTAAAAATGTTGACCCCAAATTATTCGGGGGTAGGACCTAATACAATTGTCACATGTATTCTAGTCCCAGATCCATTCTTCTATATGGGAGACATCCCCGGTCGACCAAAAGGGGCTAACTTCCTGTGGATCTATTCTTCTCCAGGAGGGCCTCGAAATCCGCTGACCGGCACCAGGAAGGTGTGGATTGTAGATAAGCTGGTCGAAGGCTATGTCTCTCCTCATCGCACTGAGAAGGTTTGCAGTGGAGAAAACTTTAGTGGAAACGTATGTCTCGGTATATGGGCCCATCATGCCCATTGTTTGGGGGGGGTTTGGAGCTCCAGCTCCGTCAACTGAAGGGACAACTCCCCAAAGAAAGAGTCCATGAAGGGACAGTGGATGATAAAGGATCAAGCTGACCCTTACAGTGGTCTACCATCCTTGCTCTTCTTAGATGGACCCTTGTTCCAGAGGGGGGACACGGGGCTGCCTGGAGGGGGACGCTTGGCCGAACCCGAAGAAGATGTGGAAAAGTCCATTGGTGCCTCCTGGGAGATTAGCTTGAGGGACAGAAACAGTCTTTCGCCTTCTGGGAGGCTGGAGAAAGAATGGGTCTTGCCCTGGATTGTGAACTTTACTGCAAAAGGGAAGGACCAGCGGTACTTGATGTCCCGTTGTAAAAGGACCGTAAGGAGAGGTTTAAGTGTTCTTCGTCCTTGGATGGTGGAAGGTGCTAAATCAGCAAATACCTGGATCTGGTGCCCCCGGTGTTGCAGCTTGGGTTTCAGGCGTGATTGTCGCATGACCTCCTCCTTAACCGCGAAAAAGTGCGGTTTTACAATTATGTCTCTGGGTGATCCGTCCTGTCTGGGGGGTCCCAGAGCCCTGTGTGCCCTGTCTAGCTCAAGACGGTGGGGCGGGATATTTGGTATAAGTTCAGAGATAATGTCCTGTACCGTGGAGGGGATATCTGTGTAAGTTTCCGGGAGGCCTCTGATTCTAAATTTATACCTCCTGGACCTGTTTCCAAGTTCATCGATCCTGGAGAGGGCCACGTCCAGCTGTTCTTGAATAGTCTGGAGGTTTGCTGCGTTTTGGTTGGTTCTGGAGACTGTGCTTTCGATTTTATCCTCTATGGCTTCTATCCTGGAGCCTAAACTGGAAAGGTCTGCTTTAATAGTGTTGGTAATCTGGTTAGCTGTGCTGGCTAGACCTTTCTCTAATAAAGATGAGAATTTTGCAAACATGTCTTCCTGAAGTGCTGTAAAGTCAGTGACTGAGAAGCCTGTAGGCTGGTTTGCAGCAGCAAGATGTTGGGCCTGTAAGGACAAGGCCTGTGGATATAACTCCTGGTTAGGGATGAGACGAACTCCCCCCTGTTCGGTTCGCACCAGAACATGCGAACAGGAAAAAAGTTCGCTCGAACACGCGAACCCCGTTAAAGTCTATGGGACACGAACATGAATAGTCAAAAGTGCTAATTTTAAAGGCTTATATGCAAGTTATTGTCATAAAAAGTGTTTGGGGACCCGGGTCCTGCCCCAGGGGACATGGATCAATGCAAAAAAAAGTTTTAAAAACGGCCGTTTTTTCAGGAGCAGTGATTTTAATAATGCTTAAAGTCAAACAATAAAAGTGTAATATCCCTTTAAATTTCGTAGCTGGGGGGTGTCTATAGTATGCCTGTAAAGGGGCGCATGTTTTCCGTGTTTAGAACAGTCTGACAGCAAAATGACATTTCGAAGGAAAAATTAAATTTAAAGCTACCCGCGGCTATTGCATTGCCGACAATACACATAGAAGTTCATTGATAAAAACGGCATGGGAATTCAACACAGGGAAACCCCGAACCAAAAAAAAATGACGTGGGAGTCCCCCTAAATTCCATACCAGGCCCATTCAGGTCTGTTATGGATATTAAGGGGAAACCCGGCCAAAATTTAAAAAAAATGACGTGGGGTTCCCCCTTAATTCCATACCAGACCCTTCAGGTCTGGTATGGATTTTAAGGGGAACCCCGCGCCAAAAAAAAAAAAAAAAACGGCGTGGGGTCCCCCCAAGAATCCATACCAGACCCTTATCCAAGCACGCAACCTGGCAGGCCGCAGGAAAAGAGGGGGGACGAGAGTGTGGCCCCCTCCTGAACCGTAGATGAAGATGAAGATGAAGAGAAGAGCGGGAGCCTCCCCCCATGCCATGGGTGCGGTGCGGCCCGAGGAGAAGAAGATAGAAGACGCCGCGGAGGAGATGCTGGACGAGAACGAAGAAGCATTTAAATAAAGGAATTGTCAAAAACTGTCTCTTGTCATTTTTAACATTTTTGACAGTTTTTTAGTGAAATGGTAGGGGTAAGTACCCCCTTACCATTTCACACAGGGGGGGCCGGGATCTGGGGGTTCCCTTGTTAAAGGGGGCTTCCAGATTCTGATAAGCCCCCCGCCAGCAGACCCCCACAACCACCGGCCAGGGTTGTGGGGATGAGGCCCTTGTCCTCATCAACATGGGGACAAGGTGTTTTGGGGGGCTACCCCAAAGCACCCTCCCAATGTTGAGGGCATGTGGCCTGGTACGGTTCAGGAGGGGGGGCGCACTCTCATCCCCCCCCTCTTTTCCTGCGGCCTGCCAGGTTGCGTGCTCTGATAAGGGTCTGGTATGGATTTTTGGGGGGACCCCACGCTGTTTTTTTTGTTTTTTTTGGCGCGGGGTTCCCCTTAAAATCCATACCAGACCTGAAGGGTCTGGTATGGAATTTAGGGGGAACCCCACGTCATTTTTTTGTTTTAATTTTGGTTCGGGGTTTCCCTGTGTTGAATTCCCATGCCGTTTTTATCAATGAACTTCTATGTGTATTGTCGGCAATGCAATAGCCGCGGGTAGTTTTAAATGTAATTTTTCCTTCAAAATGTCATTTTGCTGTCAGACTGTTCTAAACACGGGAAACATGCGCCCCTTTACAGGCATACTATAGACACCCCCCAGCTACGAAATTTAAAGGGATATTACACTTTTATTGTTTGACTTTAAGCATTATAAAAATCACTGCTCCTGAAAAAACGGCCGTTTTTAAAACTTTTTTTTGCATTGATCCATGACCCCTGGGGCAGGACCCGGGTCCCCAAACACTTTTTATGACAATAACTTGCATATAAGCCTTTAAAATTAGCACTTTTGATTTCTCCCATAGACTTTTAAAGGGTGTTCTGCGGCATTCGAATTTGCCGCGAACACCCCAAATTGTTCGCTGTTCGGTGAACTTGCGAACAGCCAATGTTCGAGTCGAACATGAGTTCGACTCGAACTCGAAGCTCATCCCTACTCCTGGTGTACATGGCTAATGGGATCTGTGGAGGCCTTAGAAGTGGCCTGGTGCTTCTGCAGGCCTTGATGGGCTGTCTGGGTCATGCAAGCAAGTAAAGGCGCAAAAACCGGAAGCCTTATATTACCATCATGTTAGTGGCAAACTAAAATTGTAGCTGATATAGTCCATAAAAGTCTATATAGACAAAGGCAAACTGATATTAGAAGATCCACACAGAGGGCTGCCTTCCAGGAAGAGCTGAAACCAAGCTCCAAAATCTGCAGGAAAAAACACAAGGGGGGGAGACGCCTCTAAGTGTAGTATGTAAGCCAATTTATTAAAAACACTGTACAAGCAACTCACATTTTGAAGAATAAAATACAGCATGTAGTGTGGTTAAGATCCAAAGAGGGATTCCATCAGATCGATCACAGGTATCACTGCTGCCTGCTGTGCGTGGGGCTTTGCTGAACACCGCTCGAGCTGGCCGCGGTGATGGTGTGCTTCAAAGTGAGGCCTGGAACGCTGGTGGAAGGCAGGCGCAGAGCTGTGACGTCACTGGAATGTGACGCGTTTCTTGAGCGTACGGGCTACGATGTCATGGTAGCTGCGCTCCTTCATCAAGCTACAAGTGGATCGTGGAGGCGACTTAAAAGGGAGTTGGGGGAGGGAAAAGGGGAGGAGAGAGGGAACGAAGTGGGATGGGAAAGGGGAAAATAGTGACCATATAAAAACACTCTATTGGGATTAAAAAGGTGCAGATCTAAAAGCAGTCTCAATCAATGGCAGACTTGCAGGTGATGAATATGTATATATATGAAATGTACCCATGTGAAAAAACAAATAGGGGAAAAAAACGATATCAAAATAATTATGAAGACATAATTGAAATGAAGTATAAAAATAAAATATGAAATGAATAATGGACCATAAAAAATAATAATAATAATGGAAAAATGATAATAAAAGGTAATGAAATATAATATATGAAATAAATGAGGTTTATAATTAGGTGAACGCAACATGGGGCCAACAAATTCTAACATTAATTGATAATATTAAGAACTAATCGTTGATCCAAAAATAATTTAATAATTTGAAATTAGATTGAAAAAATTGAAAAAAATTGGAAAAATTAAATAATTAAAAAATTAAAAGGACCTCAGTATTGCAGTCAAAGGTATTGGTACATATATATACATATACATATACGCGCGCAGATGCGCATCTGGTCATATACATACGCACATGCAAACACCTCTGCTGTGTAGCCCCTATATATACACAACCCATGCAGAACAGGGAGCTGGGACCCACTCATGTGAAGGAACCAATGCATATATATGGGTCCTATGTAATTGAGAGTTTTTGGATGTTTTTTGAAAAACATATGGTACAATAAAACCATTTGACCTGTACGAGACAGTATATAGTTACCATTGGAGCCACCAATTTGTTTAATTGGTTATAATAAATAAACAGATGTAGCAGAAGTATGTAATGTATTTATAAGATGGTTGCGATCTCAATGCTTTCATTGATTCCTCCCGGCGAGAGTACATCTAAGGTATAAATCCAGAAGGTCTCACGTGCACAGAGCTTCTTGAATCTCTCAGCAGCTGGAAGGGATCTCGGGATCTGTTCGATGACCCATACCTTAAGGCCATCCGTGGAACCTTGGTGGGCTGAGGCAAAATGTTTTGGAACACTATGGGGGTCTGTTCCGCCCTCTATGAGCCTTCTGTGTTCGCCAAATCTTCGTCTTAGGGCTCTGATTGTCCGGCCTACATACATCAGGCCACATGGACAACTTAGGCCGTAAATGACGAAGTCAGACGAACAGTTAGAAAATTCTTTCAGCATGTAGGTCTTGCCTTTGGTGGTGAAGGATTTTTGTCCATGTTGGACAAACTTACAGGTTTTACATAAGGCCTTACGGCATTGGTACATGCCTACCAAGGGAATTAATGTAAGTACAGGTGGTATCGTTGAAATAGTTTTAAACTTGTTGGGTGCAATCTTATTTTTAAGATTGGGAGCCCTGCGGTAGATGACTTTGGGGCGAGGTGGGAGTAATGTTTTTAAATGGGGGTCTTGGTGTAGAATACCCCAATGTTTTTCTAGAATCTTCTCCATACCTTTATGCTTGTTATGGAAGGTAGTTATAAACCTACTAGAACCATCATATGTAGGTGGATTAGTTTTAGATTTTGGTGGTTTACCGTGCAGGTAATGTTTGAAAGCGTCTTCCACTAGAGTTTCAGGATATTTTTTGTCATAAAACTTTCTTTTAAGGGTTTCACTTAGTTCAACATAGTCTGAATCCCTAGTACAGTTCTGCCGAAGACGGCAGAACTGTCCTATATACTGTCTCCTACAGGTCAAATGGTTTTATTGTACCATATGTTTTTCAAAAAACATCCAAAAACTCTCAATTACATAGGACCCATATATATGCATTGGTTCCTTCACATGAGTGGGTCCCAGCTCCCTGTTCTGCATGGGTTGTGTATATATAGGGGCTACACAGCAGAGGTGTTTGCATGTGCGTATGTATATGACCAGATGCGCATCTGCGCGCATATATGTATATATATATATGTATATGTACCAATACCTTTGACTGCAATACTGAGGTCCTTTTAATTTTTTAATTATTTAATTTTTTAATTTTTCCAATTTTTTCAATCTAATTTCAAATTAAATTATTTTTGAATCAACTATTAGTTCTTAATATTATCAATTAATGTTAGAATTTGTTGGCCCCATGTTGCGTTCACCTAATTATCCACCTCATTTATTTCATATATTATATTTCATTACCTTTTATTATTATCATTTTTCCATTATTATTATTATTTTTTATGGTCCATTATTCATTTCATATTTTATTTATTTTTATACTTCATTTCAATTATGTCTTCATAATTATTTTGATATCGTTTTTTTCCCCTATTTGTTTTTTCACATGGGTACATTTCATATATATACATATTCATCACCTGCAAGTCTGCCATTGATTGAGACTGCTTTTAGATCTGCACCTTTTTAATCCCAATAGAGTGTTTTTATATGGTCACTATTTTCCCCTTTCCCATCCCACTTCGTTCCCTCTCTCCTCCCCTTTTCCATCCCCCAACTCCCTTTTAAGTCGCCTCCACGATCCACTTGTAGCTTGATGAAGGAGCGCAGCTACCGTGACATCGTAGCCCGTATGCTCATGAAACGCGTCGCATTCCAGTGACGCCGCAGCTCCGCGCCTGCCTTCCACCAGTGTTCCAGGCCTCGCTTTGAAGCACACCATCACCGCGGCCGGCTCAAGCGGTGTTCAGCAAAGCCCCACACACAGCAGGCAGCAGTGATACCTGTGATCGATCTGATGGACTCCCTCTTTGGATCTTAACCACACTACATGCTGTATTTTATTCTTCAAAATGTGAGTTGCTTGTACAGTGTTTTTAATAAATTGGCTTACATACTACACTTAGAGGCGCCTCCCCCCCTTGTGTTTTTTCCTGTCTGGGTCATGCTAGAGGGTCCTTGTGCCGCTTAGGCATAGGTTAGGATCGGTGGGGTTAATACTGGCCTGTGATCCTGAGCCTTTGTGTGTGGGGCTGGATGCTGCTGGAGCATGTCCGTGCTGGCGGCCATCTTGGTGCTCCCGTCGGCTCCCGCTGTATCGAATTGCGGGCCGAGATCACGTCGCACCGGGGGACCGGACATCACCGCGGGTTCCCCCGAAGGTCCCAGACACTGATGGGGCGGCGGGATGCTGTGCTATGAGCTGTGGCGGCTCCAGTGCGGCTCTAGTGTGGCTCGTTGGTCCGGGGTGGTGCGGAGCTCCTGGCTCAGGCAGCCATGTTGGATACTCATTCACATAGGGTGGGGGGCCGGGATCTGGGGGCCCTCTTATTAAAGGGGGCTCCCAGATTCCGATAAGCCCCCCGCCAGAAGACCCCGACAACCATCAACATGGGGACAAGGTGCTTTGGGGTGGTGCCCGGTGGTTTTCGGGGTCTGCGGGCGGGGGCTTATCGGAATCTGAAAGCCCCCTTTAACAACGGGGCCCCCAGATCCCAGCCCCCCACCCTATGTGAATGAGTATGGGGTACATGGTACCCCTACCCATTCACCTGGGGAAAAAAAAAGTAGGGTAGTGTTAAAAAATACAGTGGACAGTTTTTGACATGTCTTTTATTATGCAGCTCCAGGGGTCTCTTCCGACTTCTCCACTCTCTTCTCCGTGTTCTTCTCCTGTTGTCCTGTGCCTTCTGCCGGGTTCTTCTTTTGCTAGCTCTTGCCCGGTCTTCATCTTCTTCTCCCCTCTTCTCTTCTCCCGATGTTGACTCGTCGCTGTCTCCCGCTGTAATGTCGTGTGTGCCGTGCCCAATGACTCATATAGGCATGGGGCGGGGTCACTGGGTGATGTCATCCGGTGACCCCGCCCCCTATGACATTACAGCCCGGGCATGATGGGTCTGTGACATCACAAGGGGGCGTAATCCGGTTGCCACACCCCCATCGTTATTTAAGAAATGCAGAACATCGGCGCTGACAGATCAGCGGGACGCAGTATCGGAGGAAGGTTGTCGGCGGGAGCAGAGAAAGAAGAACCCCCGGACAAAGACAAAAGAAGAGTGGAAGAAGAAGCGGGGGAGAAGGAGAAGATGGAGGAAGAAGCAGAGAAGAAGATTTGTAGTAAAAGACTCATCAAAAACTATGTGAAAGTGTAAACTCCTGCGCTGTCGGGGGGGGGGGGCTACGCTAAAAGGACACTGCTGCAACACCTAAGTACTGATCCAAGGCAGGACAAATGGGACAAAAGTGGGGGAAGATAGTAGTTGCGCTGTGATGAAGGGGGGGGAGGGAAGCTACAAAGATGACTGAAGTGGCAAAGTGAACTAAAAAAGCAGAAACGGGCCAATGCATGAATGGATCCTACATGCTAAAAAAACATAGTGGGGATGCAGTGCAGTGCAACGTAGCTGATCAACATGAATATAATGTTGAGGGCAGACAAAGCCTAATATATAAAGGTAATCGTGAAACAGTGACTGCTTGAATATAGCAAAACAAAAATGCATATACTAACACAAATAAGATGAATAATGACACAATGCAAAAAAAAAAAAAAAAAATATATATATATATATATATATATATATATAATACAAGAAAAATATATGTGGGCTAGTGCCCCATTAGCAAAAACGTCCCAGATCCTGGTGAACTACAAGTGACAAATCCCTAGGACAAACATGGATATTAGTTCTATCATCCAGTCCAAAAAACAAAAACTTGTGATGAGAAACACAAAACAAGTCCAATCGTGAAGGGAGGGGGGATCTTCAGTGAGGACACCTCCGTGTATGCAAGCCGCTTACCTTACAGCTGTAAGGTGTACAGCCTGTGTTGCAAATGACCCGCAGGTGTAGACGTTCCGTGTATACAGGCAGTGACAATGATGAACATGCCAAGCGAAATATAAAAAATAAAAAGTATACAGCATGTAAAATAACTCTGCAATGACCACAGTGGAGGGGGGGGCAAGACACACACGGGGGGGAGGTTGCACTCACTTTCATGAAGTGAGTGTGGGCATCAATCCACGAGCGCCGAGCTCGTATGCCTCCAGGAGTGTCACCAATCTGGAATCTGTCCCCGTGCCTGGAAACTGGAATATGTCCCTGTGCCTCTCTCCTCAGTGTTCGTCAGGTAGAGTAGTGATGTACAGTGTGAGGGGGAAAGAGACGCACATAGCGTGATCCCATATAAAAGGTATATTTATTTAATAAAACAAGTCCAATCAACTTACATTTAAAACAATGCTGCAGTGTGTAGTAACTACGAGTGCCGAGCTCGTCTCCTGTTTGTCTGTGGCAGCGTCCCGTGCTCCAATCCTAATGCATATCGTCACGTCACGTGACTTCTTCAGAGGATAGACTATCGTGACGTGTAAGTTGATTGGACTTGTTTTATTAAATAAATATACCTTTTATATGGGATCACGCTATGTGCGTCTCTTTCCCCCTCACACTGTACATCACTACTCTACCTGACGAACACTGAGGAGAGAGGCACAGGGACATATTCCAGTTTCCAGGCACGGGGACAGATTCCAGATTGGTGACACTCCTGGAGGCATACGAGCTCGGCGCTCGTGGATTGATGCCCACACTCACTTCATGAAAGTGAGTGCAACCCCCCCCCCCCCCCGTGTGTGTCTTGCCCCCCCTCCACTGTGGTCATTGCAGAGTTATTTTACATGCTGTATACTTTTTATTTTTTATATTTCGCTTGGCATGTTCATCATTGTCACTGCCTGTATACACGGAACGTCTACACCTGCGGGTCATTTGCAACACAGGCTGTACACCTTACAGCTGTAAGGTAAGCGGCTTGCATACACGGAGGTGTCCTCACTGAAGATCCCCCCTCCCTTCACGATTGGACTTGTTTTGTGTTTCTCATCACGAGTTTTTGTTTTTTGGACTGGATGATAGAACTAATATTCATGTTTGTCCTAGGGATTTGTCACTTGTAGTTCACCAGGATCTGGGACGTTTTTGCTAATGGGGCACTAGCCCACATATATTTTTCTTGTATTATATATATATATATATTTTTTTGCATTGTGTCATTATTCATCTTATTTGTGTTAGTATATGCATTTTTGTTTTGCTATATTCAAGCAGTCACTGTTTCACGATTACCTTTATATATTAGGCTTTGTCTGCCCTCAACATTATATTCATGTTGATCAGCTACGTTGCACTGCACTGCACTGCATCCCCACTATGTTTTTTTAGCATGTAGAATCCATTCATGCATTGGCCCGTTTCTGCTTTTTTAGTTCACTTTGCCACTTCAGTCATCTTTGTAGCTTCCCTCCCCCCCCTTCATCACAGCGCAACTACCATCTTCCCCCACTTTCATCAAAAACTGTCTACTGTATTTTTTAACACTTTAACACTACACTACTTTTTTTACAGGTGAATGGGTAGGAGTACAATGTACCCTATACTCATTCACATGGGGGGGCTGGGATCTGGGGGCCCCCTTGTTAAAGGGGGCTTCCAGATTCCGATAAGCCCCCCGCCCGCAGACTCCGACAACCACTGGGCAAGGGTTGTCGGGAAGAGGCCCTTATTCCCATAAACATGGGGGCAAGGTGCTTTGGGGTGGGAGGCGCAGAGCCCCCTCTGCCCCAAAGCATCCATCCCCCCATATTGAGGGCATGCGGCCTGGTATGGTTCAGGAGGGGGGGCGCTTGCTCGTATAAGGGTCTGGTATGGATTTTGGGGGGACCCCCACACCATTTTTTTTAAAAAATTTTGGCATGGGAGTCCCCTCCGAATCCATACTAGACCCAAGGGCCTGGCATCGACCTGGGGGGGATCCTACGCTGTTTTTTTCACGATTTTTTTTTTAAACTGCATTTTTTTTTTACATTGAGCAGGAAGTCAGCTGACAGCTGATGCCTCATAGGTTGTTAAGGACGTGGCAGCCGGTTTCCTGGCCCCTTCTTAGCAACCAGCTATATACAGTGTAAAAAAAAGAAATAAAAAAAATGCAAATCGCGGTAAAAAAGCGGTACTTGTGTTTTGGATGCAGTTCCATTGAAATCTATTACAAGCAAAACGCTGCATTTTGCGGGAAAAAAGTCCCCCGACCCTTTCCAAAAACAGAGGCACAAAAATGCATTGATGTGAACATGTTCCATAGGAACCCATGTTAAAAAATTCCCATGAATTCCTGCAAAATGCATCAAAAAACGCATTAGTGTGAATAGAGCCTAAGGCCCTTTTCACACTGGGGCGGGGGGGTGTCTGCGGCATTATTATTAGCGCCGCTTTACTGTCATTTTAGCGGCGTTATTCGGCTGCTAGCGGGGCAGCTTTAACCCCCCACGGGGCGGTTTTAACCCCTCTGCTAGCGGCCGAAAAGGGGTTAAATCCGCCCGCAAAACGCCGCTGGTTTGGCATTTTGCTGGCGGTATCACAGCACTGCCCCATTGATTTTAATGGGGAGGAGCAGTGAGTTCACCGCTCCAAAGAAGCTGCTGGCAGGACTTTTTGTGATGCCCTGCCAGCGCACCGCTCCAGTGTGAAAGCCAGGGGCATAACTACAACCATAGTGACCCATACGGGCGCTATGGGGCCCGCAGCCGAGTGGGGCCCAGTGAGGATGAGAGCACCGCCGGCACATTCTCCCAGCCAGGGGAAGAGAGAGGAGAGAAAGAGGCGAGTTGTCCGTATCAGCAGAGAGCTGAATTGCCCGATGTAATAGCTTTCATTAGAACTTCCAGTGTTCCCGGGGCTCACGTCACATAGCTCCACCTCTTGGCCCGGCGCCTTTGATAGACAGAACGCCGATCCAATGCGGGACATGTGACGTCATCAAAGGCGTCGGGCCAAGAGGTGGGGCTATGTGACGATGAGCCCCAGGAAGATGGGAAATTCAAATGAAAGCTATTACAGCGGGCAATCCCGCTCTCTGCTGATCCGGGTGGCTTGCCTCTTCTTCTGCATAGGTGAGGCTGTATGGGGCACAGGCAGACCAGGCTGTATGGGGCACAGGTCACGCTGTATGGGGCACAGGTGGCGCTGTATGGGGCACAGGTCACGCTGCATGGGGCACAGGTCACGCTGCATGGGGCACAGGTCACGCTGCATGGGGCACAGGTCACGCTGCATGGGGCACAGGTCACGTTGCATAGGGCACAGGTCACGCTGCATGGGGCACAGGTCACGCTGCATGGGGCACAGGTCACGCTGCATGGGGCACAGGTCACGCTGCATGGGGCACAGGTCACGCTGTATTGGGCACAGGTCACGCTGCATGGGGCACAGGTCACGCTGTATTGGGCACAGGTCATGCTGCATGGGGCACAGGTCACGCTGCATGGGGCACAGGTCACACTGTATTGGGCACAGATCACGCTGCATTGTGCACAGGTCACGCTGTATGTGGCACAGCTCACGCTGCATTGACACTAGGGCAGCTGTGGGGGGGGCTGTTTGCAGGGGGGCCCCATACAACATTTTGCTATGGGGCCCTGCTATTTCTAGTTATGCCCCTGGTGAAAGCCCTCACTGGAGTGAATGGAGCCACTTCTTTAAGGCATTTTTCATGTGCTATTTTTAGTGTCGTAGCAAAGGGGCCTAAAAAAAGTCCTGCTAGCAGCATCTTTGGAGCGGTGTATAAACCGCTCCTGCCCATTGAAATCAATGGGACAGCGCGGCTATACTGCCGGCAAAACGCCGCTGTGGTGGTGTTTTGCGGGCAGATTTAACCCCTTTTCGGCCGCTAGCGGGGGTTAAAACCGCTAGCGGCCAAGTACCGCCGGTAAAGCAGCGCAAAAAATAGCGCAGTTTTAACACTGTCACCCGCACTGCCCCAGTGTGAAAGGGGCCTAAGGCTCCCCTCACAAGGACGGACCTTTCAGGTCCACCTCGGACCTGAACGGACACTCCATAGACCTCTATGGAGGGTCGGATGTCAGTGGTGACATGTCCGCTGACATCCGACCCACTCCAATCCTAAAAAGTGTAACGGAGGAAAAACCCATTTTTCCATATATCTGCGGATCGGATGACGACGGACTCTATGGTCCGTCATCATCTGATCCCCCACTCTGACAGGTCTGTCCCTGCACAGTGTGCAGAGACAGACCTGTCATCTACCTGCCCAGTGGGGATCGACGGAGCGATCCCCCGCTGAGCAGAGCGGGCTCCGTACACGGGGTACAAAGTCCCATCGTGTGTATGAGGCTTTAAAACCAGTAATTCAAGTTTTCATATCTTTAAAGGTCACCATACACTGGCCAATCAGTTAGATCTTCCATAAATTAGATTCAGTGCAAGAGCCTGTTTGATTTTCTACAATTAGAAGTAATTCCTACAGTGCATCTTCTTATTACCGCTTTAGCCTAATGCTCTCTTTACACTATTTCAACCCCAAAGTTGCGTGATTTACAATGTGCTTTTTCGGCTTGTTTTCCACTATTGCAACTTGTCATGCCACTAGCGACTGAAAAGTTGCATCACAAGTTCTACCCCATGATTTACAATGAGTACCGTTCATACGTGTGCGACTTCAAGTCGCAGCAACTTCAAAGTAGTCCCTGCACTACTTTGGTCCCACTTTGATGCGACTTGAGATCCATAGACCTCAAAAATACACAGGCATTGCTTCAAGTTTTGGCAAAAAGTTGCAGGAAACTCGCAGCAAAAAACACGCAACTTTGGGCTTGCAATAGTGGAAACCGAGCCTTAATGCCGTGTCATGCGACTAATTCAAAACATCTGAGAAAAAGTCGCACTGAAGTTGGAACCAAGTAGTGCAAGAACTTTTTTTGGAGTTGCACCCATTAGAACAGGGGGAACATTGAAATACATGTGTTTTGACTTGTCCTGCGACTTCACATGTGTCAAGTCACACAACAACGCAGTAGTGGAAAGAGAGCCTAAGGCCACTTGGGACTGAAAAGTTGCATCACAAGTTCTACCCCATGATTTACAATGAGTACCGTTCATATGTGTGCGACTTGCCTACGCACATGCCGTATACACAGTGGGCACACATCTTTATTACAGAAATCCATATTTGGCATAGAAATTAACCACTTGCTTACTGGGCACTTAAACCCCCCTGCTGTCCTGACCAATTTTCATCGCTGATCCATTTTGAATGACAATTGCGCGGTCATACTTAGCCAAATTTTTTCTTTTTTTTAAGTTCCCACAAATAGAGCATTCTTTTGGTGGTATTTGATCACCTGTCTTTTTTTTTTTTCTTTTGTTCAAACAAAATAAAAGACAGATTTTTAAAAATAATTTTGTATATTTTTGGATATTTTGATATTAAATTTTGCAAACAGGTAATTTTTCTCCTTCATTGATGTACGCTGATGAGGCGGCACTGATTAGTTAAACTGAAATGCCCCGTACACACGGTCGGATTTTCCGATGGAAAATGTCAGATCGGAGCGTGTTGTCGGAAATTCTGACCGTGTGTGAGCTCCATCGGACATTTTCCATCGGATTTTCCGACACACAAAGTTGGAGAGCAGGAGATAAAATTTTCCGACGACAAAATCCGATCGCGTCAATTCCAACCGTGTGTGGCCTGTTCCGACGCACAATGTGCCACGCATGCTCAGAAGAAATTCCGGCACGGAACAGCTCGTTCTGGTAAACTTAGCGTTCGCAATGGATACAGCACTTTCGTCACGCTGCAATGTTAAAAATGGTTTAATACAGCGCACTCTCTTCTTCTTTATAATGTGACAAGAATATAGTAGTTTTGCTGCTCATATTCACACAGACTTCTCACAAACTTATTTCGTTACTATTTATCTGGATTCCCTCAATATATTTTGATTGCTCACATCTGACAACATATTTTTTTTTTTTTGGCTTTATTGTAGATTTTTTTTTGTGTTTGTATTTTTTTGAAGGGTTTTTTTTTTTTTTTTGGGGGATTTTGATTTGTACTCCCGAAAATGTTTGTGTGTGTTTTTTGTGACAAGTTCCCACAACACCATTGATATGTTGTTCTATTTAATCTGTAGGAGATTGTTTGGTGTTGTTGTCCCTTGTTAATTTCACATTTTATGTTAGAAATGTACCTAAATCGTCACCAACAAACTGTCCTTTTTGGATGAAAACACACACAGAAGAGTAGAATTTCCCAAAAAATTTTTTATTAAGGGCTCACAACTAAACAAAGAGGGAGGCAATGCTGGAGAAACTGCAGAAGTGGGCAAAGCCTTGGACCCCCAGGGCAGACATCAATAATTTTTAAGCAAAATTGGTGGCCTGAGGAGTCCATATCTAAGGGAGGGCAGTCTGGTCCAGAAGTCCCAGAGATCCGGAAAGCAGCAGATGACATCTGTGTCACCAGGCTGTGGTCATACGAGAGACTGCAGCTTCTGTCAGGCCAGACTGAACCCAGGGTCATCACTCATTTCTTCCTTCCACGCTTCCTTACACGCGGTGGCTGTGGTGGTGGAGTTGTGGCAGCAGGAGGAGGAGGAGGATGGTCCAACTCAACCACGTCGGTCTTGGGTGTTAGTTCCCCACTCACCCCCTTACGCAGCACTTTATACATAAGGTCCTCACAGAGCCTGCGTCGACCCTCCTGCATGCCCTGCAGTTTGGTGGCAGCCATGCATGCAAAGGCCTCTTCAGGAGTGGGTAAGGCTCTGAGGGATGCAGAAGCCTCCTGGATGAGCCTGAACGCTGAATCCTGCACGGGACTCGGAGTCGTCTTCCTGGCTCTTTTATATGGAAGGCGGAGGGGAGGAACCTGAGACTCAGTCAGGCTGCGACTGGTCCCTGGCTTCTCCTGGCTGCCACTTAGCCCCGCCTCCTCCTGGCTGCCACTAATCACCGCCTCCTCCTGACTGCCACATTCCACAGCCTCCTCCTGGCTGAGGTCTTCCTGTGTATGAAAAGGGGACATAGTTTTAGTATTTTTTTCATCAATCACACACAATTTTCACCTCCTGACTGCTGCAAATTGAATGTTAACAAATATAACAGACTATCCTTCTGAGCCCAGCATTTTTCATTCTTGTCCCAATTTTGGGGGCCCACTACTGTCTATTGATATGTAAAACACTTTCAAGCAGCAATTAGCGATCAATACTAACATCTAGTAAACATCATTTATTTATTGACCAGAAATGAGTAGAACAATGCTATACCTGACTCCAGCTGGGCTCCTCTACTTCTTCCTGGCTGGAAGGCCCAGGTTGGACATCGGAAGCCTCAGCTGGGGTGGAAGCGTGGAAGGAAGAGTAGAGAGGGATTCCCTGACTCCAGTCTGGTCTGACAGAAATCGCAGTCTCTCGTAGTATCACAGCCTGGGGACATAAACGTCATCTGCTGCAGCTCCAGACCTCTGGGAATCTGTGACCTTCTTGCGCTCCCTAAGATATGTGCTCCTCAGGCCACCAATTTTGGCTTTTAAATAGGGGATGGTTGCTGTGGGGACCACCGGCTTCACCAACTTCAGCAGTTTCTCCAGCGCTGCCTGCCTCTTCTGTTTATGGTTATAGTGGGGGTGTCTGACCTGCCACAGACAGGGCAGCTCCCTGTATTTGTCAATGAACAGGAGGAGGAAATTGTGGTCGTTGAACCCATCCATTTTCTCTGCAAGACACAACACAAGACAAACCCTAATGTCAGGCCAAACTCCCCTAATCTTGTTACAATATAGGCTTCCATTTCAAAGCAGTATAGGCCCAAGTTTAGATCCTACCTTCGTTATCACGATCGGCGCCTCCGATGCTCCTTCCTCCGCTCACAGATCGTACGTAAGACGCACGCGTGTTACGCTTTATGCACACTGCGCATGCGTGTAACTCCGCCCGCCCCTGACGTTTTTTCTAGTCTATTCCCCGCCCCTTTTCGTTCGGTGCAGTGGGGGAAGAGCACATGGCGGAGACACAGCAGGATCGTGCTAATTGTAGCAACGAGGAGGAGGAGGAGGAAAGGCCGGATCCGGACACGTCCCGATCCAGAAGGAGATTTAAGGACTCAAATATGTCCTTTGGGGAGATGCTGGAGATGGTCGACATCCTGAAGAGGGCCGACTATGACGGGAAGTATGGTCCTTACCCCAACATCAGAAAGGCCAAGATCATGGCGAAAGTGGTCAGGAGTCTGCACCGGAATTTTAGGGTACGACGATCGAAAGATCAGCTCAGGAACCAGTGGTCGGACCTCAAATTACGAGAACATGAGCAGTACAGAAAGATCCGGAGAGTGCTGCAAAAAAGTAAGTAGTTGTGCTGTGTTCCTATTCTTTATGTTTATTACGTTCGTGCTGCTCCATGTGCTTTTAGGAACTGTTGTACAGTTTAAAATGGCAACTTTCATGTTCATGGGCCAATTATTCGTTCGGATCAAACATTTTTCTTTCGGACTATAAAATACCATTGTTCAGGCCATATGCATTTGGCCACCATTTTGACGCCCTACACTTGTCTTAAAAGAATTGGGTTGTGTAGATGGCTTTGTTACTAGAATGAAATGCAAACTAGATTCTGTGTAGGGAGAGGACACTGAGCAGCTGTTTTCACATCTCCACACTGGAGCACTAGTGTGGGACACAAGAACACCATTTTTATTAGGGGGGGCACACAGGTGCTCCAGTGTATACTATAGGGGGGGGCTCTACATCTGTGAAGCTTGTACTAAGCAGGTAAAGTATTGCAGGTTGACAAAGGACACTAAAAAAGCTACATCTTGGAACTCTGCTAAAAATGACAATTGTACCCCACTTCCAAGCAATGTTTCCTATTTCTAGTTCTGCCATCAAATATCTGTGTGCTAATTATACCATTTTTGTTTGACATAGGGGATAAAAGACTCGAAGGACACCCCTCATCCGAGGAGACCAGAGCCCCCCCCCCCTCTGGAAGAAGGGGAAATCCCCCCAACACAATCTGGGCAGGAGGAAGAAGACGTGGTGGAACTAGTCACCACAACAGGTGAGTGTCTGCAACCACAGGCTCAGATAAGAGATGGCGGCATTTTTTTTAGACCTATTTTATTTTGGGGTTCCTCTCTTTTTAGGTGATTGTGAGGTTGTGGATCCAGATCCTTTCACATCCGAAAGTGCCCAGATCCTGATCGGGGAGATCATGGGGTGTAATTTACAATTGGAAATCATCAAGAAAAACATCAATGAAGTTATTCCAAAAAATAAAAACATCATTGATGTTTTGGGGCGAGTTTAAAGCCCCTCCAAATCACTTTCTTCTTTTGTGTGCTACAATGTGCTAAATGTTTTTGTGATTTTTCACAAAGCCAAATTTGGAGGATGCACACAGTGTGTCAACATGTGCTATCTGCCATCACGGGAGATCAATGGATGCGTTTTGGGGGTGCAACCCCTTCCTCAATTGTAAAGTAGCTGAGAGGAAGGGCTTGCTCCCCCAAAACATGTCCCTTGATCTCCCGTGATGGCAGATAGCACATGTTGACACACTGTGTGCATCCTCCAAATTTGGCTTTGTGAAAAATCACAAAAACATTTAGCAGGTCGCACATGTTGACATTGTTAAATTGGTGTGCATCTTCCAATTTTGGCTTTTCCTGGGGTGACTTCACCCCATCTGAACGCAATATCAAACACAGTTCCTAAATACTCATGTCTGATAATGCCTTCAAATTCTACCAAATGTGACGTTTGTAAGTTCAAGATTTGTGTCTTTCTTGTTGGTTTTACACAGGCCTGTTTTATCTAAAATGGACAGTACTACCCCAAAAATTGTTATACAACAAACATGTTGGTTTGTTTGAAAAACCTTTGGTAAATGCACATGTGATTGTGCAGGTATTAAAAAGATAATAAGTTAATCAAGAATGTGTGGATTATTGTCCCCACGCTACAACACTTTTGGGGTGATGTCATTGTTGTTTTCTGAGAAAATGGGGGTTATTTACTAACGGCAAATCCTCTTGGCACTACAAGTGCAGTTTCAGTGCAGTTGCAACTGCACTTGTAATGAAATGTGTTTTTGCATTTTAGTAAATAACAGCCAACAGTGCTTTGTATAATAAGGTTACACAATCACGACATTTTCGGGACTCAACACATTTCTGTCAGGGTCAGCTAAAACAAACACAAGCAGGAAATGTCCACAAAGAATTTCTTTTTTTGTTTTATTATAAAAAGGCTTCACAGATTTGCTGGCATATTGATAGCCCCCCTACCCGCAAAGAACTCCAGGTAGCGTAACCGGACATCACGGGCACTCAGGGAGGGCAAGCCAGGACGGCCGCTTTCAAGCGCCGTCAGTGTGGTTTGATGTATCATTCCGGCCTCAGGCCCAACTGAGCCAGCATAGTTGGCCGAATGTTTCCTTAAAAAGTTATGGAGAACACAGCACACAAGTATAATATGGTTCAGTTTATACTCTGCCATATGGATGGGTGTCATAAATAGGCGGAACCGGCTGGCCAGGATTCCAAATGTGTTCTCCACCACTCTTTGGGCTCTGGCCAGCCGGTAATTAAAAACCCTCTGTTCCGGGGTGAGGGTCCTCATTGGGAATGGCCGCATCAGGTGGTCCCCCAGCGCAAACGCTTCATCAGCAACGAACACAAATGGGAGTCCTTCAACATTGTCCTCTGGAGCTGGCAAGTCCAAGCTGCCATTCTGGAGACGCCTGTAAAACTCAGTCTGGGCGATGACTCCACCATCGGACATCCGGCCATTCTTCCCCACGTCCACATACAGGAAGTCATAATTAGCCGACACCACCGCCAACATCACTATACTATTGAACCCCTTATAGTTGAAATAGTATGACCCCGAGTTGGGTGGTGGGACGATGTGGACGTGTTTCCCATCAATTGCCCCTCCGCAGTTAGGAAAGTCCCACCGCTCGGCAAAGTGGGAGGCCACAGTCTGCCATTCCTGTGGCGTGGAAGGAAACTGTTGAGGAAAAAACAATAAAAACATTACTATTTTTTCTCAGAAACATGGCAAGCAGATTAGACAAAAACATTATGGGGCAACCTCCAGATAGCATTTATTAAGGGTAATTTAACAACGCCAAAGTATAAGGTACACCTATCATATTCCCCCTCCCCCCCTCTCATGGGCCATTTCTAACATTATAGGGGGTGTGTGGAGATCTTGGACAGGTAACCCTCTTCACTTCATTGAGAGATGAATGCCTAAATAATGGGTATTACTTGGAACAGCCCCTCCTTAGTTACACTATTGGCAGACCACTGGACAGGTAAGAAGTGTCATAATACGAAGATATAAATACACATTGTACACATTTGAGGACATTTGGACATTCTGCTATTACCTATCAAGATAATAATAGGATAGAAAAACTTGAAACAGTACCATTTGAAAGTATACAGGCAGGCCCTTGCACTACATGCTTTGGGGAATTCATCCATAAATCTGACCAGTAAAGAGATGGGTATAGTGTGTATGGGTTTGGCAAAGTCAGCAGATGATTGAGGATAGATAGAGAATTGGGATCAGCTGACTTAGCAGTTGGGGGTTGGGAGGGTTACTAAAAATTATTTGGGGTCACCACCAAAAAAAAGCCTCTGGCACTTTGCCTGAATTTAAAGCAAAAATAACATTTCTAAACATTTTAGGGGGTGTTTGGGGTAAAGCACTACTATGGAGCAGAAAAAATACATTGTTAAGTGACTACATAAGGTGAATATAGGGGCAGGAGACACCATGCTGGGGAGGTTATTGAAGGGCAAATATGTATGAAGGACCTAAACTAATAATTACATAAAAATCCAGCATGCATGAGGACAAAGGGGACATTCACAGCATATTACAATCATGGTAATTAGGGAATGAGGAAAGAAATACAAGATATTAGCAAACATTCAATACAATAAAATGTGATATAAAAGGATAAAAATCTTACCTTCATATATTCCTTCTGCAGGACCTGGATGATGGCAGAACAGGTCTCTGGGATAATGATCCCCAGAGCCTGGGGGGAGATGCCTGTCGAGAACTTGAGGTCCTGCAGGCTTCTCCCTGTCGCCAAATACCGCAGGGTAGCGACCAACCTCTGCTCCGGAGTGATGGCTTGCCTCATGCAGGTATCCTGCCTGCTAATATAAGGGGTCAGCAAAGCCAACAGACGGTGAAACACGGGGTCCGTCATCCTGAGAAAGTTCCTGAAATCATCAGGATTATTCTCACGGATCTCACGGAGCAAAGGCATATGAGAGAACTGGTCACGCTGAAGCAACCAATTCTTGGTCCATGAACTCCTCCCCACCCTGTTCATGGACTGGACTTGTGTCAGGGTCAGGACCCCAACACCAAGCCCCCGCACAGCACGAACTCTACGAGGAGTACGCATACGCAACATGGCTAGAAAACGGTCGGCTGCTCAGAACGAAGTAACAGAACGCACTGAAGAACAGCAAGGCCTGTGAAGAGCGACCTGAAAAACAGTAACGAACAAGAATACAATGACTAAAGTCACGCGGAACTTGCTTGCACGCACTGAAGAGCAGATACAAACCCACAAGCACAAACTGAACGGCAGAAAACGATCTGAAAGCCACGAGTCTGAAAAAGCACAAATCGTCTCTCAAACTTTTACTAACACAAGATTAGCAAAAGGAGCCCAAAGGGTGCCGCGCTTGGTTCTGAACCAGCCTTTTCTAGTCTCGTCGCACGTGGTGTACGTGACCGCGTGGTTGGCGATCGGAAATTCCGTCAATTTTGTGCGACCGTGTGTAGACAAAACAAGTTTGAGCCAACATCCGTTGGAAAAAATCCTAGGATTTTGTTGTCGGAATGTCCGAACAAAGTCCGACCGGGTGTACGCCCTAATAGGCAGCACTGCTTGGGATCACGGGTGGGCATTGATAGGTGGCACTGGAAGGTGGTACTGGTGGGCACAGATGAGGCAGAATTGTCTCTTCGGGACAATTATCCTCATGCTGTAAGCATGCGTAGAAAAAATTAATAGATCGTCCCTTACTTCGATCTGTGATCACCCGAGTCTCAGTGACTACGTCCTATGACAGCCTCCCAGAAATTCAGGTCCACGCTGTGGCCGTCGTTTGGCTATAGCACAGACACCAAGTGGTTAATAGAAAAACAGATGCAGATTTCTAGGACTGGCCAAAAATAATGTTTGGAGTCAAAGGCAACTGATGACTTTCTATTAAAGGTCTAAAAGGGGCCATTAACATGCATCACAATTGAACTTAGGAATGTGTCTTTGCAAAGTTAAACTCATTAAAATCCTTTCGTATTTTTGCTTGGGGATAGACTGCAGAGGGATTATAAGTTTTGGGGGATAAAAAAGTCAATTATTCCGCGCTTAGGAAAAAAGGGGAACTGCAGCCCCCCCAACAAAGAATATCACCTCAGTGAAATTCAGGCAACAGAGATCCTATTATGGGGGAATTGGCGCTGTTCAAAAAAGTATTCAACAAATATTAAAATAATACCAATCAGTAATTAAATAAATAAAAATAAATGTGAGTCAATAAATTAGAAAAAAAAATTAATAAGTAAGTACTCCAGGTGAAGATGCACCCAAATATACTGATGTGCTATAAAGTGCTAGAAAATATGTGATCTGAATATATAAAATAAATACAATTCATGTGAATTAAATAAATAGATAACTAACGGTGATATTAAAAACACCAAATAACATACTGTAAAAAAGTCTGTAAAAAATATGATAATAAAAAATCTCTGCGTCCTGAAAAAAATGAATACAGTCTGTGAAAAACTATTGTGTATCAATCCAGAAATAAAAATCCAAAAGAGTTCTTGATATGGTGGTTCAACAAGTGCTCCCCGACTTCAACTACAACCCCAGTCGTGCCCTCACTCACCAGAGCGCCTAACCCCTGCAGGGGTAATAGGCGTGTAGGCTAGGATCCAGCAGTGATTTTTCTTGGTGGTGGATAGTGGTGGATAGTCCTTCACACGGGTGCCGCTTTCTTCCCCTTTTCTTATGTACCACGGAGGTCCTCTTAATAATCCCCAACGATAGACATCCATATAATGTAGAAACCACCATATCAAGAACTCTTTTGGATTTTTATTTCTGGATTGATACACAAAAGTTTTTCACAGACTGTATTCATTTTTTTCAGGACACAGATTTTTTATTATCATATTTCACACACAGTATTTTTCATATCACATTTTGCTTTTTTTACCATTTTTTCACTGTGGTTTGTTGTGGATTTACTTGAAAGACTTTTTTACAGTATGTTATTTGGTGTTTTTAATATCACCGTTAGTTATCTATTTATTTAATTCACATAAATTGTATTTATTTTATATATTCAGATCACATATTTTCCAGCACTTTGCACTTTATAGCACATCAGTGTATTTGGGTACATCTTCACCTGGAGTACTTATTTATTTAATTTTTTTCTAATTTATTGACTCACATTTATTTTTATTTATTTATTTACTGATTGGTATTATTTTAATATTTGTTGAATACTTTTTTGAACAGCGCCAATTCCCCCATAATAGGATCTCTTTTGCCTGAATTTCACTGAGGTGATATTCTTTGTTGGGAGGCTGCAGTTCCCCTTTTTTCCTAAGCGCGGAATAATTGACTTTTTTTTTTTTGTCACCTGGGGGTGCACATATTAATTCTGCTGCTATGGATATCTTTGGATATATGCTGAATCGCAACATTGATCTCACAGGGATTTTCAGCCAGGAACAGGTTAATAATACGCAAGATATGAACAGCCTTTTTAAACAACTTAGACATACCCTTGAGAAGCAACTTAGGGTCTGGTGGGACATTGCTACCCTTGAAACATACATTGGGGAAAATATGACACCTAGAAGGCTGAGATGGGACCTGAATCCTAATGATAGCTTGATTGATGCCACCCTTATGGATGAGTGGTATTCATTCTTCTCAAAATGTGAGAACGAGCTCCTACGAAATATAGTTAAGAGAAGACAAAATTGAGAGGGATTGAGATCAGTATTAGTGAGATTAAAACTCTTTTGCTGCCATACAGCAACCAAAATGATTATAAAATCAAAAAAAGGGAGTTTCAGGAGATAAGAAATATGATGCAGAGATTCAAGCTAAAAAGCAAAAGAAATTTAAGAGAGATGTTCTGGATTACACCAATAAAAAGGTGTATAAGTGGCAAACGGATATTGAAGAGTTAAATGAGGACCCGGATGAAATATCAATAGATGACAATCCTAATGATGAGGTAACAGGAGTGGACACCCAAAACTCAAACACCATTCGTCAAACCAGGTTTGAACATATACCTTTGACCAGGAGGGTAGAAACACCTAGAACACCTAATTATCCACCTGGACATATGGACAATAGAAGAGAGGACTACTATGAACCAAACTATGGAAGATCCCCAGGCACCCCACGGTATAATGTCCCCACATATAACAGATTAGGGAAGGGAGACAACGTACATCCCATTGGGATTTCAGAAATAGAAGGGACAATTTAGGAGAAAGGGATTTTCACCAGGGGAGAGCAAGAGACAGACCCCCTAGGAGATTGAATGCGAGAGTACAGTACCGCTGACCAGGATGGAGAGAGACACAGGCAGACCCCTACAATCCTCAAAGAAGAGAGAATCCGTCCTTCGGTATGAACAGGACACAGAGGATAAATGGACACCATGGATATCCATCCCCACAGTATCCACGCATGAATATAGGGAATGGATGGAGCAGGAATCCAGAAAGAGAACTGGAATATACACACAGAGGCAACGAAAGAAACAGGCAAGAGGAAAACGAGGAGGGAAGAAGAAAAAGAAGAAGGGAGTATTAGGCCAGAGAATTTTTTAATTTAAGTGAAGCGTTTTTTTCTGATGACGAATTAAAGACGCTGGTTCTTGGACTAAAGTTTGCACCGGATAAGAGTATTGATAAATTTGAAGTTTACATTGACCTACAAAAATTTATCAGGAAATTGAAAATAAAAAAACACTATGCTCTGAATAATAAAATTACACCACCAGATGAACCAGACATTTATGCACACACAAACCTCAGGAACAATTCAATTTTCAACCCCAAAGTTCCAGGTGATCACTGTATAGGGGCTTTTAACCACTTCCCGCCCGGCCTATAGCGGATTGACGGCCGGGCGGTGGTTCTGTTATCCTGACTGGGCGTCATATGACGTCCTTCAGGATAACATGCCGCCGCGCGCCCGCAGGGGCGCGCATCGCGGCGATCGGTGGATCGGTGTGTCAGTCTGACACACCGCTACACCGATCTTGGTAAAGAGCCTCCGGCGGAGGCTCTTTACCACGTGATCAGCCGTGTCCAATCACGGCTGATCACGCTGTCAATAGGAAGAGCCGTTGATCGGCTCTTCCTCACTCGCGTCTGACAGACGCAAGTAGAGGAGAGCCGATCGGCGGCTCTCCTGGCAGGGGGGGTCTGCGCTGATTGTTTATCAGCGCAGCCCCCCCGCAGATCACCCCACTGGACCACCAGGGATCGCCACTAGGACCACCAGGGAAGGGCAACATGTGGATGGCCAGGTATGTACCCCATGGCCATCCACATGTGCCCAGTCAGTGCCAAATCTGTGCCAATCAGTGCCCACAAATGGGCACTGATTGGCACAATTATGTTGCAGTGATGCCCAGCAATGCCACACTTAGGGGCATCACTGCCATCAATCAGAATCATCAGTGCCACCCATCAGTGTCCATCGGTGCCACCTGTCAGTGCCCATCTGTGCCCATCTGTGCCCACCTATCAGTGCCCATCCGTGCCCATCTGTGCCAACTATCAGTGCCACCCATAACTACCCATCAACGCCACCTACGAGTGCCCATCAGTGCCGCCTATCAGTGCCCATCGGTGCCACCTATCAGTGCGCATCAGTGCCGCCTATCAGTGTCCATCATCAGTGCCCGTCAGTGCCACCTCATCAGTGCCACCTCATCGGTGCCCATCAGTGCCGCCGTATCAGTGCCCGTCAGTGCAGCCATATCAGTGCCCGTCATTGAAGAAGAAAACGTACTCATTTACAAAAAATTTTAACAGAAACAAAGAAAAAAGTGTTTTTTTTCAAAATTTTCTGTCTTTTTTTATTTGTTGCGCAAAAAATAAAAACCGCAGAGGTGATCAAATACCACCAAAAGAAAGCTCTATTTGTGGGAACAAAATGATAAAAAATTTGTTTGGGTACAGTGTAGCATGACCGCGCAATTGTCATTCAAATTGTGACAGCGCTGAAAGCTGAAAATTGGGCTGGGCGGGAAGGTGTCTAAGTGCCTGGTATTGAAGTGGTTAAACGAATGGTGGAAAGTGATTTGGCCAAATTGGAGAAGAAGAAGTCCAAAAGCAGTCACATCTGGAAAACGATCAAGGAGATTGGAAACAGAAAGGAAGTGGTGATACGACCTGCTGACAAGGGGGGTGGATTGGTTATATTGAAAAAGGAGGAATACGAGGAGGAATTGAATAATTTGCTCAGAGTTGAAAATACCTATAACAAACTGAAGCGTAATCCCAAACCACAATACGAGAAGAGTTTGAAAAAACTTGTGAGAAAAGGGAGAGAGGCAGGTATTTTAAACAAGATGGAAGCTAGATATCTAGTCCCAGAGTCTACAAAAACTCCGGTTATACATTACCTGCCCAAGATACACAAGTGGCTGAATAAACCACCGGGCAGGCCAATCATAAGTGGAGTGAACTCTTTATTCTCGAGACCGGGGGAATACATTGATCAATATTTGAAACCCCTAGTGGTGAAAGGGAATTCCTATCTCAGGGACAGCACCCAACTTATCAATGAATTAAAAACAGTCACAGGCGTCAGCCAATGCCTGTTGGCAACGATTGAGGTTAATTCCTTGTATATACGAGCATTACCCAGAAGGATGGTTGAAAGGGGTTGAGAAGGCCTTATATGAAATCTCAGATCTTAAACATGAACAAATCAAATTTATTTTAGAGGGACTTGGATTGGCAATGGAGAGTAACTACTTTTGGTATAAGAAAGAATTCTATGTTCAGAAAAAAGGTGTGGCCATGGGTGCCAAGTATGCCCCAAGTGTGGCAAATTTATTTATGGATATGCTGGAAGAACGTTATATATATATGATATCAGACGACCTGAAATATAGTTTTACCATTGGTACATCGATGATGTAATCATGCTGTGGGAAGGAAACTCTGAGTCGTTTCAGGAGTTCCTGGATGAATTAAACCACAATGTGTATGGTATTTCTTTTACTGGTAAATGTGATCATAATCTGATTGACTATCTAGATCTACAGATTTACAAAGAGGGTGAAGAATTGTCTACAAAGACCTTTTTAAAGGTAACAGATCGCAACTGGTATATACCCATCCCCAGCTGCCACCACCCTAAGTGGAAAGAAAACATCCCCAAGGGACAGCTGTTGGGAATACGGAGGAATTGCCGGAACATTGAAGACTATCAGAACCAAGCCGACACTTTGATAAATAAATTTGTAGACAAGGGGTATAATATTGACCCCTTAGTAAGACTAAAGAAGGAGATACAAGATCTTGATCGGGATTCTTTATTGACAAAAAATAGAAATACGAGTAAGAACTCTCCGTTGGATATAGCTTTCATTACAGGCTTCACTAACCAATATCGCTCCATTGAACATATAGTGAGGAAGTACTGGCCCATTTTAAAATCTGATAGGACCTTAGGGAAAATCCTTACAAAAAAGCCCCGTTTTATCTATAGGAAAGCACCTACCCTCAGAAACCATTTGGTTCATAATGTAATCGACCCCCCTAAAACTATCAAGTTGTTTGTTTTTTTTTGTTTTTTTTTTTTATTTTCAAAATGTTTTATTGAGTTTTAATCAAGAAAAGTTATACAAATCACAAGCAATAAGTATAGATACATCAGAACAAGTCGGACCCCCTTGGGGCTACAAATCCAACTGACGACAGTAGTTTTGAATATAACTCTGGTCTGTGACCTTACATGAATACCATTATAAACAGGACCCTTTCACTAAAAGTAGAGAACCCTGAAACTTGAGAGGACTGTGAGAAGGGGAGGGAGGAGAGACGGCCTGCACCCCAATAGGGAACACACTGTGCCCGAACAGAACTCTTCATTCCCCCCCTTGCACCCCAGTAGTTAACGCTATAAGTCTCTGGCATCGAACAAGTAAGCAAAAACCTACGTCGTATTCTTCCCCTGGGAAAGTAACTCCTTTGGGGACCAAACTGCTGTTTAGTCAAAAAACAATCATCATCTTGAGAGATAAACATAAAAAGTGACAAATGAGAGAAAAAGAATAAAGTTGAAATGAGAGGGGGGAGAAAGAAAGAGAAGACAGAGTAGTCGGAAGCCAATCCACGGGAGGAGTCCCCACAGACCCAGAGACAGCCAGACGTGTTATGGTTGAACACCTGGAATCAAGGAGATACCCATGAACTTTGCCCACGGTTCGCAAACAGCTTCAAATTTCTCTTCGGTGTTGTTCAGGGTACTGGCTTCTCTTGGGCCATGATCCAGGAAATTTTGCGGATAGCCGCTTTGAAGGACACCTTGGGTTGTTTCCATGCCTTGGCAATGGTGAGCTTAGCTCCGAGAAAAATTAAGTGTATTAATTTACGTGCAAGTTTCGGAGTTTTAGGTAAATGATCATTTAGGAGCGCTAAGGCGGGGGTCCTCGGGATCTGGACTTCAGTGATTTTTCTGATCAGGTGAAAAATCTTGTTCCAGAAAGGCCTCAACCGTGGACATTCCCAAAAAATATGGGCCAAGGAGCCCCTGAGTAAACAACCCCTAAAACACCTTGGGTCTGCTGAGGGGAACATTTTGGCTAGTCTCTCCGGTGGAAGGTACCACCTTGTGAAGACCTTTACACTGGACTCTATCAATGAGATGTTCAAAATGCCCTTGTATGCCCTAATAAAGGCGAGCCTCCATTTCTCTAGGTCCCACTTTAAGGATAAGTCTGACTACCATGCGGACATGTATGGGGTCTTGGCGGTTTGATTAGAAAGTGACTGGTAGATGATGGAAATTCCACCCCTCTGCTCTGTAGACCGACCACACCATATTTCATAAGGGGTGAATGTGTGGGTTGATGATTTGTCCTTTCCCATATGAGTGATGAAATGACTAATTTGCTGGAAACGAAAGCTCTCAGAGCTAGGCATCTCCAATTGACTTACGCAGAAAGCCTTAGAGATATGCCCCACCGAAGTGAAGTAGTGTCCAATCCGATACATCCCCTTGTTCAACCACCAGCGGAATGCTTTGATGTCAATTCCTGGGGGAAAGTCAGGATTGTTAAAAATGTGAGCAAGGGGGTGTCTGTAGGAAGTTATGGCTTGTAAATTTCTCACAGTATCCCATAGTTTAAAAGATTGAGAAAGGATAGGGGAGAGAATAGGTGGACGTTCTTTTGGGGGGACCCACAAAAGGAAGTCTATAGTGTAAGAGGGAACTGCCTGTCTCTCTATTTGTATCCAATCTGGTCTCTCAGCCTTCGCATATACCGTCGAGATCTGGGCTAACCTGGCCGCTTGGTAATACCAAAATAGCTGCGGGAGACCTAATCCCCCTTGTGGACTGGATAAGTATAAAGTGCTCTGTTGAAATCTGTACCCCTTCCCTCCCCAGATGAATTTAATTATCTTTCTTTGGAACGACTTTTGGTGCCCTTTAATGATGTTTATTGGGAGGGCTCTGAAGAGGTAGAGGAGTCTTGGAAGCAAGGTCATATTGACTGCATGAATCCTCCCTAACCAGGATAAACCCCCTTTAGCCCAGTTGCCTAAGTCAGCCTCGAGTTTACGGTAAGTGTGAGGGAAGTTGGCTGCATAAAGAAGTTCTGTTTTAGCTGTGAGCTTGATCCCTAAATAATCAATGTAGGAGTCACTCCATTTAAATTCAAAGGCACTCTGCAGGGCTGCCATCATGGCTGGATTAAGGGAGATGTTTAAGGCTGAAGATTTGGCATAATTGACCTTTAACCCTGAAATCTTCGAAAACTCTTTCAGGAGTCTGCATAGGTTTGGAAGGGAGGTGGTTGGGGACGTGATGAAGAGGAGCATATCGTCCGCGAACAACCCACATTTGTGGTCCTGGTCCCCGCAGGAGACCCCTTGAATGTTGGGATTTGCTCTTATAGCTATTGCTAAAGTTTCAATTGCAATAGCAAAAATCAGGGGGGAGAGTGGGCATCCCTGCCTAGTGCCTCTTGCTATGGTTAGGGGTTTAGAGTATTGGCCTTGTAAGCGAATCACCGCTTGTGGGGTGGAGTATAACGCTCTAAGGGTCCCTATAAAGTTGGGCCCGAAGCCCCACTTCTCCAATAAGGAAAAAAGATAAGGCCATTCGATCGAGTCGAAAGCCTTGTGAAGATCTAGCGAGAGGATCATACCTTCCTGTTTCGGCCCCCCTTTCCAGTTAGATTGGAGAATGGATACGATATCTATCGCTCTCCTGATTTGGTCAGGCCCTTGCCTACCGGGGATAAAACCGACCTGATCCTTGTGCACATAAAGGTTAATGAAAGAGGAGAGGCGGTTGGCTAGAATTTTTGTCAGAATTTTAAGGCCATTGTTAATTAATGATATGGGCCTGTAATTCTCGACTTCCTCATGGTTTTTGTTAGGTTTGGGGATCACTGAGATAAATGCTGTGTTCAGTTGGGGGTCCAGGGGGGATCCTGTCTTTTTGAAATTGAAAAACTTCGCCAGGTATGGGGCTAAAATTTCGCTATATTCTTTATAATAGGGGACCGAGAGGCCATCCGGCCCTGGGGCTGAGCCGGATTTAAGACCTTTAATTACCTCCCTGATCTCAACCTCTGTGATGGCTCCTTCCATTAAGTCTTTGCATTCTTTGGAGAGTGAGGGAAGTTGTAAATTCTGTAGAAACTCATTGGTTAAGGGGCCTGTCTCAGATTGAGGTGGATTGTAGAGTTTAGCATAAAAATCGTGTAAGGCAGACATTATTCTGTTCGGATTAGCTGTTGGAGGTTGTCCTGCTATCCTCAATTTAGGGAAGGAGAGAGTGCGAAATTTAGGTGTGAGTTTAGAGGCCAGCATCGAGCCAAATCTGTCTTTGTGGCAGTAAAATTTGGCTCCACTCCATCTAAGGTTTTTCTCTGCTTTGGCCGTTAAAGCGAGATTCAGCTCGAGTCTGGTGGCGTCAAGGTTACCTAAAAGGGTCCTAGACGGGTGTTTGTGTTCAGCTTTTAGGTAGAGGAAGGATTTTTCGAGTCTTTGAATATCGATCAAGCGCTCCTTCTTGAATTGGGTTGCTAACCTTATTAGAACTCCTCGGACGGTTGCCTTATGGGCTGCCCACAGGGTCTCAGGGGAAATGTTATCAACATCATTTAAGAGAAAATATTCTTTGATGGATTTAGCTATTTCCTTAACAAGGCTAGGGTCAGCAAGAAGGGATTCATTTAAAACGCCAAAAGAAACCTCCTCTCCCAGAAAGAACATTTCTCAGGGTAAGGAGAACCAAAGAATGGTCGGACCATGCAGTGTCTAATATTGCTGCCTTTGTTGACAGGGGAATGAGGGCTGTCTGAGTGAGGATGTGATCAATTCTAGCGTATGATTGGTGGGGGGAGGAAAAGTGCGTGTAATCCCTTCTACTGGGGTTCAGTTCTCTCCAGATGTCTACCAAACCCTGAGAGTGGACTATTTTGGCGATACTGGTGCTTAGTTTCGTGGGGCGTGTGAGCTGGTCTTTGGGGGGCTTAGTTTTGTCTAGACCCTGATCAAATGCCACATTTGAGTCCCCTCCCAGGATAACTTTACCTTCCAGGAGCGGTTCCAAAGTTGTGAATAGGTCCTGGAAGAAAGACGCTTGACCCTTGTTCGGGGCGTAGTAAGAAACAAAAGAGTATAAAACTCCTTCCAGGGTGCCCTTCACCAGAATGAATCTGCCCTCTGGATCCCTATAGTCAGATAGATGTGAAAATTTGCTGTTTTTGGAGAAGAGAATTGCCGCCCCCTTCGTCTTATTAGGGGCATTCGCTAAGTAAAATGTTGGAAAGTGTGCATGGAGGAACTTGGGGGTGTACCGGATTTGGAAGTGCGTTTCTTGCAGAAGCACCACGTCAATTCTTAGGGATTTATAATGGTCCAGGGCAAGTTGTTTTCTAATATGAAGGGCTTCTACAGGTGCCAGAAATGTCTGGCTTGCCGGGTCAGTAAGAAACAACCTAAGAAGAGAACCTCCTTTAAATCAAGGAATGGAAATGAGTATGAGATTAGAGAACTGGTCACCTGCAATACTACCCATGTGACTTACGTCATCGAATGTCCGTGCCGATTGCAATACGTGGGTAGGACCACCAGACCCCTTTGTGTACGCATTAGGGAACACATTAATAATATTAGAAAGGGGTTCCCTAAGCACAATCTTTCCAGACATTTTGATGAATTTCACAAAAGGGATCCATCTGGTTTGGTTTTTTATGGCATTGACACCATTAAGGACCACTGGAGGGGGGTAATAAGAAAAATTTGATATCCCAGAACGAAACCAGATGGATATACCGTTTAGATTGTTTGGTACCCAGAGGGCTAAATGTGGAGATTGATCTAAACTGCTTTTTATCCAATTTTTAATACGGATCACCTCCCCAGTCCCCACACGTCTTCCATTCATCTTCCTTTCCTTTCTTTTATTATTTATACCAAATAAGCTGATATGCACACCTGCTTAATAATACATACATTTGTTACGGGATACACTTTTCATTTCATGATAGTATTGTTTTGAATTCATTTATCCTATATTTAACATATGCGGTGATGCATCTATTTTTATCCAAATTGATCAATTTTAGGGGACTTACCACTCTATATACTGCCGCCTCTTGTTATTTTTAATATATACATTTTATAATTATATATATATATATATATATATATATATATATATATATATATACATATATATACACATATATATACATACATATACATATATACATATACATATACATACATACATATATATATATATATATATATATATATATATATATATATATATATATATATATATATATATATATATATATATATATATATATATATATATACACATACATACATACATACATACATACATACATATATATATACATACATATATATATATATATATATATATATATATATTGTTAGATGTGACTTTTAAATAAGTCACTTTATGTTTATATTGCTTTATCAAATCTTAGCCCTTAAAGGAGTAGACACGGAGGCAACCATTCGTCTGTGTCTCATTCCACGGCCTATAAGCCCGCAGTGAGATAACTGTCCTGTTTTATTGAATATATTTATAAGGTTTTGTTACATGACGTAAATATCGAAGTTCAGTTTACATTTCGACTAATAAAGAGGTGTTTCCAACAGATAATTCCTTATCAGCAATAAAAGGATACAATAAAAACAGTTTCATCGACAATATGCGTCAGCAAACAAAGGTTAATTACATAGCAGCTGCAAAGCAGGCTAAGATTATTATTTTCATAAACAGAATTACACGTAGGCATTAGTTTTACACGTAGGCATTAGTAAGAACTCTGAATCAAATCCCTAACCCTATCAATTTCTATCAATTTCCCCCTTTGACATCATCCTCTCCTTCCCCCTGGGTCCTCATGAATAAGTTCTAGTCAGTTTTCCCCAGAGTGCTTTCCCTGACCGCGAGTTGTCAGAGGGGTAAAACCCATCTCCCTAGGTATTACTAACATCTTAAATTCAAGAAGAGGAGTTTTGTAGGAGTGGGTGATGTCAATACACATTGATTAGTATGCCCTGTCTATTCTCCTAATTTTCCTATTTATTTTCCTGTATACACAAATATTTGTGATTGTAAGTGATATTAATATTAAAATAATAATTACCATTGGACTTAACAACCAATGGAAGGTACTGGTTGCTGTAGAAGACATTCCACCAAATATATCCCACCAATGTGGTGCAGTATCCTGTTGTATCTGTGATGAAAGATGCACTAGTCTACCTTTGTCAATAATTGCGGATACAAGGTTATTCTGTAGGGTATGTTCTAGTGTTTCTATTTGTTGTCTTAACAACTCTGATTGTTCCAAAACCTGTTTTAGTGGGTCTAAAGAAATTATAAAGGGTGTAGTGTCGGTGAGATTATGTACCTCATAGACTGAAGAGAATATCTTATCTGCGTCTGGTTCAAAAAGATATGTGTCGTTACCCCATTGTAATACTTTAATCTTCTTTATACATCCCGCAAACGGCGCCGATTTATTTAGCGCTGACATGGTGCGGTTATCATTAGTAATAATACAAATATGCTGGGGTCCTATTTCTATGAATCTATTGTTCACATTTATCGGTGTTCTTTGCATTTTGCATATGCTAGTTTGATATTTTAACAAACAAGGTTCATATACTGGGGAACTTCTGCCACACACCATTCCCTTATTAGTTCCTTCACATAGAGTTAAATCATGGGTTCTGTTTCCTTTATCTACATATTTCCCATATATTTCTGGATACCAAAACTCATCTTTAATTACTAGTGGCATGACCACTATTTTACACATTTCCATTACATCTTCTACCCGATATGCCTCAAACCTTCCTACACACCATTTATCCTCACATTCTATTTTATCCCCTTTTACTTGGAACCACACACCCTCGTCAGTTAAACCTTTAAAATATTTCATCCAGGTATGATAATTTCCCAACTGTAGTTCAGTCCTGGCTCTATTTATTTGCATATGATAGGATAAGAGGTTAAAAGAGCACTGTGTGAAATTTATAAACTGTTGACTTTGATTCCATAGTTGAAGCTCTGCTCCTATCGTGTGATTTATTAACCCTCCCAAAAATTGTAATATGGGTATTTCTTGCAGTTGGGTTTCAAAAGTGGTGGGTAACCATTTACTTGTAATAGTCAAGCTGTCAGCTATGTGTCCCCCTGCATGCTTCCACCTGTTGTTCATTTCCTCTATCTCGACCGAGTTTAAAATCCCCATCCCTGTACCTGTCAGTCCCAATAGTGTGTCGTACCATTCTCGTTTATACCTACACTCCGGTATCGGAGGAAAGGTGATATTGAATTTTATTTTCGTTTTCTGTTGTGATGTTGATACATTTATACAAGTGTTTGGTACGGGTGTTAATATGGAAGATTCAATTGTTGGCGTTACTTCTTCCTCCATTTGTATGTGAAACCCATAGGATGATGCATACCAATACCACCCATCAACTCTCTCTTCCCTCCACCAAGATGCACAGAGGAAAGTACTGGATTGATTAACGGTAATATCTTTCAGATTAAACATCCCTTCTGATATATTCTCTCCCCCTGCCATTGTTGTAGTATTTGGTACATTTGTCCCACTACCCGTTCCCGGGCTTGTTTCCACGTCTGTGAAAGGGATATTTTATGGCACCTATGATTCTTACTATTGTTAAAAGGAAAACCCATATTATCATTCCACTGGAAAGTTATAGTTACTTCTGAGAGTGGGTCTGCTTGTATCCATGCTATACCCTTATCTTCATGAAACGGTTGCCTATGTCCTTTGACAGTATAATTACCCACAGTATAATCCTTGTTTATCTCGTATCCTGAAACATTTGCTACTTTAGGATCATCTATACTCCATTTAAAAGTCATTGTTTCTTCTACATTAAGTACATTGATACCAGGAGTCCAAGCATACACTTGCAGAATGGCAAGTTTAAACAAACTATAGAAAAGCAAAGACTTCATGATGACGTTTTCTCAGGTTGCTTCTTGCAGTGTGATGCGTGTATCCAGGTTGGCTTTCCCTCCAGCTTTACTGAAGTGGCTGTGGTCAAAAGTACTTGATAAGGACCTTCGAACCTGGGTTCCAATGACTTTCTGGTGTGTTTCTTTACATATACATAATCCCCTGGTAGCAGCGTATGTGTACCTGTTATTGAGTTAGGGTCTGGAAGAGAAGAATACACACTTTTGTGGATCTTGGTTAGACGTTGTTGTAATTGTATCACATATGCAGTCAAACTATCACATTGCAATTGCATACTCTGTGGAAAGTATAGACCTAATCTAGGTGCATTCCCAAAAAGTATTTCATATGGGGATAATCCTGTTTTCCCAGTAGGGGTGTATCTTATGGAGAACAAAGCCAAAGGCAAGCATTCTGGCCATGGCTTGTTTAACTCTTGCATTGCCTTTTGTATTTTTAACTTTATTGTCCCATTTACTCTTTCCACTGATCCTGAACTCTGTGGGTGGTATGGGGTGTGAAAACTTTGTTGAACCCCTAACATGGTCATTACATTCTGCATGATTTCTCCTGTAAAGTGTGTTCCCCTATCTGATTCTATGGTTTCAGGAAGACCAAACCTAGGTATTAATTCAGTGATCAGTTTCTTAGCTGTGGCTTTTGCTGTAGCTGATTTTACTGGATAACTTTCAGGCCAACCTGAGAATAAATCGATGCACACGAGAACAAACTCAAAGGGGCCGCTCTTAGGCATTTGTATGTAGTCAATCTGCAGTCTCTGGAAGGGGTATTGGGCCCGAACCTGGTGTTTCCGTGGGGTTTTTACTCTCTGTCCTGGATTATTCAGGAGACAGATTTGGCAGGCTGCACAGTAGTTTCTCGCAGTATTACTGAATCCAGGGGCGAGCAATCCTTGGTTCACAATCCTATACATGGAATTGGAACTGATGTGTGTGGGTAGGTGAACTGCCGCTGCCATTGCTGGGTACAGAGAGGCAGGCAGGCATATTTTGCCCCCTTCCCTCCATACATTGCCAAGGTCTGGTGCTGCTCCCATTCTGACCCACTTATCTTTCTCGCTCTCCCCTGGTTGCTCCTGTAATTTACTCAGCTGCTGCCATGTTGGTTCTGGGATACTCACCTCTACTGCTGCTAAGGTCTCAGGGCTTCCTTCCCCTAGAGCTGCCTGTTTTGCAGTCAAATCTGCAAATGCATTTCCTTTTGCCTCAATTGTTTTTGCGCTCGTGTGTGCCGCTATCTTCATGATGGCCACTCGTTTAACCTTTTGAAGATTGTTCAGGACTCTCTTAATCCCTTCTCCATGTTTTACAGGTGTACCTGCTGCTGTCAGATAACCTCTAGCCCTCCATATGTGGCCATAATCGTGCGCTACGCCATAAGTGTAGGCAGAATCAGTGTAAATATTCCCCTCTCGTCCTTTTAAGTATTCTAGGGCTTGTTCTAAAGCTTTTAATCCTGCTTCCTGTGCTGACATGTGGGCTGGTAAGGGCTGTGCTTAAATCACAATGTACAGTACAAATATGTTTTCATTGATGAATAAATGATGGTTATAAAACAAAAGAATGTCAGGTACCTCATTTCCTTTCTCACTAGTACTATTAGTACTCATTCCCCCTTGCCAAATCTGGTGACTGAAGAGGCAAAAAGGTGGCCAAATTTAAAGTTGTACAGCACTGAAAAGTGACATTTGGAGGGAAGAGTAAAGTACACTGTAACCTTAATTGCCTAGCCATTGAACTGTGTTTGGGCTGTACCTGAGACAAGATTGCATGTATGTCATGTATGGTGTGTACTACAACTGGATTGTCTAGAACAATCTCTGATGACCTATCTATGATAATTGACACTGCAGCTACCGCCCGCACACAGGACGGTGAACCTCTAGACACTGGATCTAGTGCTGCTGAAAAGTAAGCGATTGGTCTTTGTTTTACATGTGCCTGTGTCAGTACCCCTGTGGCGTGTCCAGTGATCTCAGCAACGTATAGATTGAATTTCTTAGTATAATCTGGTATACCAATGGCCGGGGCAGAAATCAATAACTTTTTTAAGGTGATAAACGACTCATAAGCTACTTCTGTAAGCACATACGGCACAATTTTCAAACAATCGTATAATGGCTGCATCAAAGCGCTAGCATGTGGTATCCATTGTCTACAATATGACACAATACCTAAAAACATACGCAATTGTTTGAAATTCCGTGGGGGTAACATTCCCTTTATCACTTGAACCCTCTCCTCAGTGAGATGTCTTGTACCCTGTGATATACAATGTCCCAGAAAGATTACTTTTTCCCGACACATTTGTAATTTGTTCCTATTAACCTTGCAACCTTTTTCTGCTAGAAATCGCAACAAATTAAGGGTGGTATCCAAACAAGTTTCCTTGTCCGGGCAGCACAACAATAAATCATCCACATATTGTAGCAATACACAAGAATCTGGTGGTACCCATTCTCCCAACACCGTTTGCAATGCTTGTGAATACAAGGTAGGTGAATGCGCCATACCCTGAGGTAGGCGTGTCCAGGTTAGTTGCCGATTTTTTATCGAAAAATGCGAACCATAGTTGGCATTCTTCAGCAAGTGCGACAGAAAAGAAAGCATTTGCTAAATCTATAACCGTAAAGTACATACTAGTTGAGGGTATTTGTGACAGTAACGTATGTGGATTGGGTACTAAAGGTGTCATCGGGGCTAGTATTTTGTTGACTGCTCTGAGGTCTTGGACCATCCTATACTTAACCGGACTACCGGCTACTGATTTCTTTTTGACCGGGTACAAAGGAGTGTTTGCCGGTGATTTTATTTCTTTTAGAACTCCACTTTTTAAGAAGGATTGGACCTGCATTTCAATGGCTGCCTCTTGGGGTGCACTGAGTGGATACTGTTTTTGTTGGGGTAGCACCGCTCCTGGAATCAGCTGTAGGGTAACCGGAGGTACGGGCAAAAGTCCAACATCCGCTGGATGCTTTTCCCATAGTTCTTCCGGAAGGGAGGACAAGACCTGATCCAAATCTGGAGGTGGTGGACCGGACAGTTCAGATTCCTCCTCCAGGTATTGTATCAGATTACACATCTCCATGTGTTCTTGATCATCCCCTATAGCTAAGGTTACAGTGCCATCGGGGTGATAGGTAATGTTAGCTCCTATTTTCTGTAAAATGTCAGCTCCTAGTAAGTTAGTGGGGGCTCCTCTAGATACTAGAAAGCGTGAAAGGAACATATGGTTCCCTATTTTAACTTTTAAGGGTTTTGTGAGCGGGGCGTCTGCTAAAATGCCATCATATCCAGTTATTAATAAAGTGTCAGGTGACTCTTGCTCAGGGAGTAATTCAGAATCAGAAAGTAACGAGCGTGAAGCGCCTGTGTCAATTAAACAAGAAACCTTCTTATTACCAACCGTTATAGTAGTCTTAAGCATCTTAGTTTTGGATCTTTCTAAAACTGGGGCGAGTCATGCTCGTGGACCATCTCCCTGCCGTCTGACTTCACCATTATTGTTGTCCCTGGGCCAGTTCCTCCTCTGATTTACTGGGTAATCAACACCCTCCTTTCCTTCATCCCTTATTCTCTTTCTGCAGTGGCGTCTGATGTGGCCAGTCTTGTTACAGTAATAACAAGTAAGGGGTTTGCGATAGGAACCTCTGCTTGGTTCTTGGGGATCTACAACCGTATTGATTGCCGGGTGTTTTCGACTTTTGTTTTCTGCTAAATCTGCTTCTATACCTTGTGCTTTTTGTAACAATGACCCTCTATCTCTAGTTGCCCTCCACTCTGGTGTGCAGGCTTTCAGTCTTTCACTTATCTGTGGAATCAACCCTTCCATAAACTGCCTGTTGAAGGTTCGGATTGTAATTGGCAGTGCTAAATCCATTCCTTCGTCTGCCATCATACTTTCCATTGATAAGTAAAAGTCTGATACTGTCTGCCCTGGCAGTTGTTTCATGGGTGACGTGGATCCTCTCTCTTGCTGTTTTGCCTGACAAAAAGCTTCTAATCTTACAAGAAAGGGCGCTCGTGAGTCTATATGTCTAACATGTCCGGCTGCCAAATTGCCATCTCCATCTGTTACTTCCACAGGTCTAAGCGGGCCTATCTCTGTCATAAACTGATTAAACATAGTTAAGGTCATTTTATGTCTGCACAAATCTTCCCCGTCCTGCCAAGTTGCTCTATGTGTATTCATTAACTGAGTCACAAATCTACTAAAAGCAGCCGGCTTGGCTACTGGGTCAGGGGCATTCTGAATTAGAGCCATGAGTGTGTCTGCCGACCATGGTTTCCAGGTATGTATGGCCATATTACGATTAACCACGGCTGGCGCGTTGGGATGCAGTGGGTCCCCGTGTTGAGGATTGGGTAATGTTACAGTTCGTGTTCCTCTACCCTCAAGTACAGGATATAACCCTGAGTTATGTGAATTTTTCTCTATATCAGTGTATGGGGGTGGGATGGTTGAAGTAATATTACTTAAAGTTTCCACATTTTTTGTTCTTCTATCTTTCATATCCCAACCATTACAATCTGGATTATATTTCCACCCCTCTTCTTTTGCTCTATTAGAAACCTTAATTAAGCATTGAACTTGACGCATCCATTGCTTCTCTAACACCTCTCCTTGTCTGTCCCTTTTTATTTCACTCCATACTTCCGGGTCTAAACCCGCTTCTCCTTTCACCTTAAATTTACGAAGGACATCCTTTAAGTCCCGCGCTTCATCTTCCCCACAGATGTTTTTAATTATCTGTGGCACTGTGTAATGTGCTACAATTCCCTGACGGGGTTTTGTGTTCCTCTGTCCCATTCTGACAGTCCAGCCTAGGTAGCGTGTGGGACACTTAGTGTACAATATAAACCACTTAACCAAGTTACACTAGTTCCTCGTTGCCTTTTCCTCCTAGGATGCCAGAATACTAAAAACCTCTCCTATATGAGATTCTTGAAACCGAATTACTTTATATGCTAGCCAACTGACAAAATTTTATGATCAGACTGACGACTACAACATATACAAGCATTCCTTAAAGTGACCAGGTATCCGACTAGATCTCCGGGCTTTATGGAGACCTCATTACCCTCCCCGTATCTGGGAATCCCTCTCATACACTCTTATCCCTGCTTTATGGAGCAGACAGGGCTTATACTCTCAACCCGTCTATGGTTTATGAACTAAATTGAATATCAAACTTAAGCGGCAGACCCCCAAAGTCCTCTTGCGAGGTTAAGGACGCATTCTACTGCTCATTGGGATGATATTCTTTCAATTCATACCAACCTAGGCAAGGCTCATTCACTTTCTCAACAAGACAGACAAGACAGACAACAAAACAACAAATAAGTCCAGCAATATAAACCACAATATGCAGTAAATTCTAGACTCACCACTACAGAGGCTGGTGTTTTAAAACCAGGAGAACCATAACTGACAGAACGGATAGGCACAAATCAGGGGAGCACAGAGTATAAGAAAAATAAAGCTTTTTCTTACCTGGCCAGGTGTTTGATCTGTGGTTCCCGGAATGCCTGTCCTTCTGTTCCGTCAGCGGAGCTCAGCCACCTCTTGTAGTATCATCGGTGTGTCCCTGCTAGTTCGGGCGCCAAAATGTTAGATGTGACTTTTAAATAAGTCACTTTATGTTTATATTGCTTTATCAAATCTTAGCCCTTAAAGGAGTAGACACGGAGGCAACCATTCGTCTGTGTCTCATTCCACGGCCTATAAGCCCGCAGTGAGATAACTGTCCTGTTTTATTGAATATATTTATAAGGTTTTGTTACATGACGTAAATATCGAAGTTCAGTTTACATTTCGACTAATAAAGAGGTGTTTCCAACAGATAATTCCTTATCAGCAATAAAAGGATACAATAAAAACAGTTTCATCGACAATATGCGTCAGCAAACAAAGGTTAATTACATAGCAGCTGCAAAGCAGGCTAAGATTATTATTTTCATAAACAGAATTACACGTAGGCATTAGTTTTACACGTAGGCATTAGTAAGAACTCTGAATCAAATCCCTAACCCTATCAATATATATATATATATATATATATATATATATATATATATATATATATATATATATATATATATATATATATATATATATATATATATATACACATACTATTTTTTTGTCAATTTCATTTTTTATATTTTTATATTTTTCTGATTATATTTTTATTATTATTATATTTTTCTGTTTGTTGATTAAATTGTATACATGGAGGCGCCACCTATGGCATTATTCTAATATTCTGCTAGATGGCGCTTGGTGCAAACCTCTTCATTCCATCATTAGAGATTTTTTACATCCGCCCTGTGGGTGTGATTGTATGCAAAGGTCCTGATTGGGTATTATGGCGCCTCTATGTACTATATATAGACGTATGGTGTACCAATATGACCGCGCCTCAGATGACGTCTGTGTGACGAAATGCGTAAGGCGGGGCTACGTGGTATGCATACATCTCTTCTGTGTTTTTTTCTCTGAACTTACGGTTTCTGGTAGGCAGGCTGTGGAACGCACACCGCTACCACGCTGTTGCTGAGGAAATCGGCTTTGAGCCAGCCGAGCATTGTCAGCTCCTGTTTTAAATCAGTTTTTAGTATTTACAATAAATTTCGCTTTTTAGATTCACACTATGAGGCTCCTTTTTTCTACATTATGTGGATGTCTATCGTTGGGGATTATTAAGAGGACCTCCGTGGTACACAAGAAAAGGGGAAGAAAACGGCACCCGTGTGAAGGACTATCCACCACCAAGAAACATCACTGCTGGATCCTAGCCTACACGCCTATTACCCCTGCAGGGGTTAGGCCCTTTGGTGAGTGAGGGCACGATTGGGGTTGCAGTTGAAGTCGAGGAGCACTTGTTGAACCACCATATCAAGAACTCTTTTGGATTTTTATTTCTGGATTGATACACAATAGTTTTTCACAGACTGTATTCATTTTTTTCAGGACGCAGAGATTTTTTATTATCATATTTCACATACAGTATTTTTCATATCACATTTTGCTTTTTTTACCATTTTTTCACTGTGGTTTGTTGTGGATTTACTTGAAAGACTTTTTTACAGTATGTTATTTGGTGTTTTTAATATCACCGTTAGTTATCTATTTATTTAATTCACATGAATTGTATTTATTGTATATATTCAGATCACATATTTTCCAGCACTTTGCACTTTATAGCACATCAGTGTATTTGGGTACATCTTCACCTGGAGTACTTATTTATTAAATTGTTTTCTAATTTATTGACTCACATTTATTTTTATTTATTTAATTACTGATTGGTATTATTTTAATATTTGTTGAATACTTTTTTGAACAGCGCCAATTCCCCCATAATAGGAAGTTTTGGGGGATGTCTACACCCCTGATAGGGTGAAGACACCTCCCAAATTTTGCCAATTTCGCAGTCAAAATTATTCACTTCCTGTCACATAGCTAAACAAGTGAAGTGAGGGTAAAACCCTACCAATGTATGTCCTTGGGGATACACCGGTTAAACCAAATAGTTTCCCCATTCAGGAAATTGCACTCTAGCATTTTGCCATGTACATCCCAAATTATTATGTATCTTGGGGTTTATTTACTAAAAGGTAAATCCACTTTGCACTACAAGTGCACTTAGAAGTGCAGTTGCTGGAGATCCGAGGGGGACATGCAAGGAAAAGAAAAAAAACAGCATGTTTGCCTCTACATGATTGGATGATAAAATCACCAATGCTACCCCTCTGATTTTCATCAACTACACTTGTATTGCAGAAAGGATTTGCCTTTCATAAACCCCAAAATACCTAATAATTTGGAGTGTACACAACAAAGTGCTAGAGTGCAATTTGCATAATGGGGGCACTAGTTAGATTGACCTGTGTGTCCCCAAGGAAAAATATTAGGGTTTTACTCTCACTTCCTGTTTGGCTATGTGACAGGAAGTGAAGCCAATTTTAAGAGGGGCACAAAGCCCAACCTTTAAAAATAAAAAAATAAATAAAAATCTTGATTTCCCTCAAATGTCCACAATTAGAATAGGATTGTCTTCAGCTTGATTTTAGTTCAGTGCTCTAAATCAGTGCTTCTCAACCCTGTCCTCAAGTACCCCCCAACAGGCCATGTTTGCAGGTTTTTCTTCATCTTGCACAGGTGCTTTTAAATCAAAGTCAATGGCTTTGTATTTTGGATAGCTATTTTAGATAAGATAAAATTTCCTAAACATGTCCTGTCAGGGGGGTACATGAGGACTGAGGCTGAAAACCACCGCTCAATAAGAAAATTGAATACTTACCACTCTGAAATGTTACTTTCCTGGTCACTATCCATGGCAGCATACGCACAATCCATGCATGTGCTACCGTGAAGGCACCAGGAAAGTAACTTAAAACTAAAAAAAAAGAAAAAAAAGAAAAAGGGATTTGTCCAAGACATGCCAATCAGCCTAGTTAAGCTGCAGCTGGGAAATCCGTTGCATGAAAAGAACACATAAATCATAAACAATTTTATTGGTCAAAAAAAAAAAAACAGGACTTGGAAAAGAAGCAAGGAAAGCAAAATACACACATGTATGTTAATTTGAGACACTAACAGAATAGGTTTGAGGTTTGACCCTTTTGCATTGTAAATTAACAGGAGTTAAAAGGAGTGCACCCACAAATGGACATCTATTAGGGATTAAAACAACATTAGGCACAACATCTTGAGAAAGAATTTTAAAGATAAGGCAGCACAGACAGTTAAATCAAAGTGAACAACTTAAAAACAACAAAAATTGCCAACATAAAAAAGATTTGATGGTAAAATAACCACCACCCGAAAAAAAAAGAGCAAACCAAAGTAACAAATAAATTGCATAAAAACACATCTGTTTTGCAACAACATAACACACAAAATACAAATAGAAAATACATGTGTTAGAAACTCAATAAGGACACCCAAATGTACTCTTTTTTTTAAATCCACTTCAGTAAACTCTCGAGAGACTATTCAGCTTGACGCTCATTCACTGTCTCCAACAAGGTCTTGCATCATCGTGGAAGACACTTAATTGTTAATCAACATTCTCCATTTTTTAAATTTTCAGATCATCCACACCCTTCTTTTTATCCAACACGAAAAAAAAGTATAGCTTGCTTAGCCATAATCCTATACATTGTTTAGTGTCTAACGAAACATTTTTATATACATACAAGTTGCGTGTATTCCACAACACTTCCTTTAATGCACATAGCACTAACCATAATATTTTCCGTTTTATCTTTTTCCGGTTTCCCCAAGCCATACATCATCATTTTCCACTCACTCACCTTCACTCCTGTTATTTCTTTCACCAGATCTTGACTCTTATTGATCACATCTTTCGCTACACCACACACCCAGAACATGCTCACTGTCTTCTACACCCCCACAAATAATTCTCGGACAAATATCAGACACACGCGAATCCCTCCTTTTCATAAATAGCCTTGTAACTAGACAGTCATGCAAACTCATCCATACTATCTGTCTCTGCACATTTGTAACCCCATATATACTCATTTTCTTCCATACTTCCCCAGCCACTGACGCATTAACTCCCCTAAGGTTACACACATACTCCTTCTCTATCAACCACTTTCTCACCTTTACTTTATCCCTTTCCCCTTCTCCTAAATCTGCCAACTTAAACTCTACCCTAAACTTTTCCAATACCCAGTAGTCGCGTGCCACCACGTAAGCCACCAGTATCCTTGAATCCCTTCCCAACCACCCCCATCTCCTAAACAACCACCCACCTGAAAAATCTATCATCCTAGCACACACTCCACCATTCCTCAAAACTCACCACACAGAACCAATAATGCATTAACAAAAACACTCACATTCGGAAAACTCAACCCACCATTACATTCACGTCTACACACATATTCTCTCTTAACTCTTTCCATTTTCGACCCCCATAAAAAGGTAAACAATAACTTATTAATTTTCCTCAATCTTATCTCCCCAGGAGGGAAGATATTACTTGTATACAAAATTAAAGGTAAGATTACTGCCTTGACTACTAAAACTTTCCCATAAATCGACAATTTTCTTAGACACCAAAGCCTCAACTTCTTGGCTATCTTTTCTCCCACTTCATTCCAGCACACTTCCCCTTTCATTCCATAGTCATGGGTAACAATACCCAAAATCATCACTCCATCCTCAACTCTCCCAATCTGATCATCCACACATTCCACTTGTCTGCCATGCACACCCAAACTACACTCATTCCCGCACATACACAAAAAATTGACAAAAGTAACTTCACCCTTCTTACGCCCACCACCGACTGACACACTGCCACCACGTCATCCATATAACCTAAACATTTCACAATTTTCCCCCCACTCCCAGGCACCAAAAAGCCCCTCACCACCTTATCCCTCTGTATCATCCTTAACAGTGGATACAATACAACCCTTATATTACATTAATGAGCAGCTGTGGTATACCCATCCTCTTCAAAACCTCCCACAAAAACCCATGATTTGCTTTATCGTATGCCTTCAAGGTCAAATGATGTCAGGATAATCAAACTATTCCTATCTTTACAAAAATTAATTATATCCCTAACTAAAATTAAATTCTCCGAGATCATTCGACCCGGCACTGCACAGGCCTGCATCTCGTTAACCATCCTACTAATGACCTTAGATAATCTCCTCATCACCATCTTTGCAAAGACCTTGTAGTCTGAATTCAGTAAGGAGATAGGCCTCCAATTTAGAATATCCATATTATCCCCCTTCTTATAAATTAATACCACTATCCCCTCTCTCATATATTCAGATATAATGCCTTCCCTCATGTAACTAAATACCTCAACCACATCCTGCTTAATAACATCCCAAAACAATTTAAAAAACTCACTTGGTAAGCCATCCTGTCCTGGGGTTTTATTCGCCCCCATGCTTGCCACAGCTTCCCACACCTCCTCCTCATTCATTGTTTTCTGCAAAAAACCTTATCATCCTCATCTAAATTATCCTCTACCATATCAAATATTCTAGTATCTGACTCATCAGCACACACTCCCTCATACAATCATTCATAAAATTTAGTCACGCATTCCAGCACATTCTCTCCCTTACATGCCCTACCTTCTTCATCATACACACCCTCAAACACTCCTTTTTCCTTACAAACCCTCTTGAAAAAAAATCTAGAACATTTTTCATCCTGCTCCAGGTGTTTAACTCTCGCTTGAAAAATAATTTTGTTTTCCTCTTTCAGTTAATACCTCTTTAATCCTCTTCCTAACATGGTCTATTTCATCAGCCATGCCATAGCCCATATTTCTAAATGAATATAATGTAGCCAACCTGACTTGTAACCGAGAATATCTCCTTTTCTCACTGCTACTTTTATCCCTACTCTTTTTTTGAAAAAATAATTAAATTTTCCTTTTGACCCAATCCTACCACCCCAAAACATTACTAAAATCTTTTTTCCTATTAACTCATCTACTATATACCTTACTAAAATGGGCTTTGACATGCTCGTCCTGCAACAACTATTTAACCTCCATACCCCTAAACCAAACTTAATACTATCACCTATACTCAAATCAACATACACTGCCACATGGTCAGAAAACAAACATAAATTAATTCAGGATTTGGTGCGCCCACACTCCGAAAAAAAAGTGAAATATGGATCCACCAAACCTAGAACAGTATGAGCATTGAGATGCAAATCCTGAATTACCCCATTCAGCATAGTGCTACCTACATCTAACTTAGTCTCCGCTACTCCTATCCGATCTTTCACAAATCGGATCGTATTAAAATCACCCATGACCACACTAGGTCTCCTTCCCACTGCATGTAACTTCAAAACTTAAAAAAACTCAAGACGTTTCTGGCTATTCACAGGAGCATATAAATTAAAAAGCCTAAACTTCTGGTTAAACAAAATTAAATCTGCCATAATTAATCTTCCTGGCACTAAAACAACATGAGACATAATGCGAATATTTCTATTTGTAATGATAATGCCTACCCCAGCATTCCTATTTTCCCCAACTGCCGACCATATGTAATCCACCACCCACCCTGGAGGCTTGGGCGGTCGATTAAAAAAAAACACTCCTGTAGACAGATGATGTCTCCTCCATTGACCTTCAAGTCCTCAAAAACAGCACACTGTCTAGCAGGAGACCCAAAACCCCTCACATTGAGGGACACAAGCTTGATGCTCATTCACATGAAGATGTGCATCATTCACCCCCAGACCTATCACTTAAGCCATAAAACTGACATACATTCCTCAGGGCCATAACGCTTTCATCATCCAAAAACTCCTGACTAGGCGACAATGTGGCCCGCTGAAAAATTTCTGGAGTCCCTGGACTTAGTGCTGGTGATTCTACCTCCACTCCAACATCCCCTAGGACCTCAAAGGGGTTAGGTGTTTAAATCCCTGCTGTCTCTTTCAATTTCTTAGCCCTTCTCTTCTTAGGGCTCCCCAAAGCGTCCACCTTGGTCTTGGCACCCAGTGTCTCCATCTTTTCCACCTACTCTTCTTGGGCTTCCTGCACTTCCGGCTCCCACTGTAAGGCTGCTGCCAACTCCTCCATAGCCTCCTCCACTGCCCTCTCCACCTCTGCTCCACACTAGTTGGTGGCACTTCTACTCTTTCCTCCACTCTCTCCTCCACACCCAGGTGCCCACTTTCTTCCTCTTCCACCACCACCTCCTCCTCCTCCTCTTCCTGTCTTTCATTACCCTTTGATAAAGTCACGTGGGCAGTGACGATACACGTCAGGGAAGACTCAGGTGTTATCACTTCCGGCCGCGGCCGAGACCGGAAGTACTGGGATCTGTGCTGTTCATTTTATGCTGTACATGTAAGTTACTATGTTTTGAATAAACCTGTTTTGAATACTACACAATGGGGATACTCCTTTCTATTGCATGCCTCCACCCAACTTGCTGAACTTGAGGCCTTCCATTGGAGATTTGCCAGACCTGTGACGATTGGAGGAGACAGATCGATTGATGGTGTTTCATCCACTTCCTGATTGCAGGCTCGACTTGACCCTAGGGGTCTTTGCTAGAGAATTGCATACCCATCGATTCTTCCACTGAGCCTTCCACTGATCTCCGCTGACCATCCCTGCTCACGTTGAGGAGTTTGGTGCCTGCCAGTTAGATCCCGGGCTGGGGTTACAGACACTCGCTCAGTGTGGTCCCCTGTAATAAGGGACCACCGTATTCTGGTAAGCGGTAGCTGTTTCTGTGGTGGAGGATATATCTATTCACATAGTCACTTGAGTGTGGAATTTCACATAAACATCACTTCTTGGATCAACATGTTCACTGGACTTTTTTGTTTTCACTATATGGATTCATTTTTTATTATTAATATCGTTTAACTCTGGGGGTTTTTTTTTTTCAATCAATTTTTTTGTATTTTCACCTCAGTCAGTGGATATTTTCAATTTTATTTTGTAAACACTCAATTGCATCAATTTTTATGCACTCTCATATGTATAATTGTATAATTAGTTGATTCATTTAATTTTGCATTTTCACTTTTGTTATTCACATTATAATTTTTGGCATTTAATATGGGCAACATATATTATTGATCTATCACTGATCCCTTCACTGTTTAGCGCAACTTTTTTGTCTTTGTCTTTCAGGGGAGCCAGACAGCACCTGTGTGGACACTGGTCGTCCACTCTCAGCGGTGCGCCTGACAGCTTCAGCATAAGAGACATAGGCCCTTCTTACTTTTGAACAATTCTTCACTGTATGATCACGCTGTCCACATATATCACAGGCCCGCTTAATCAAGCAAGCCCCAGCCTCATGTCCCTCCTCCCCACAGTTCCGGCAGTGCATCTGCACATTACATTCATCTCTGGTATGCCCAAACTTATGACATCTTCTGCAGTATAGTAATAAGTGTAAAACTGATGCGCTTTAAATTGTGATAATAGTGCACAAAATACCTCTGCTAGGAATGAGCTTAAATACATAAATATATGATGCATATATATAAATAAAATAAATAAATAATTATGGTGCTCATACATGTATTAATAATGTCCAGAAATAAATCCACAAACTAGTGATGCGACGGTGAATAAAAGTATAATAACACTCTGAGTATAAAATGTCCAGGCGGAGATAAATAGTGGGAAAAATAAAAGTAATTAAACAATTCCTTCCCTTAATCCAATTGATTGATTCACTGGGTTAAACCGTTTGTTTCAGGATATTTAGTTTTTCTTGCATCCCACTTCAGCCTTAATACTGCTGGTGATTCGGCTCTCACGGTAAAGATTTATGCAAGACAAGCAAAAAGATAGATCATTGTGCAGTAAACTTCTGAGATAGTACACAAGCAAACAGGGACAAGAGATACACTCACATACTCCCGGTCTATTTAAAACATTCAAATATGCAGATTGCAGTCAGCCGCTGTGGACGAGGCTTCCCATAGAGAAACCGCTGCTGTTAAACTCAAGGTGTATTGCAGCACTGGACGTCCTAAGCTCCTCCCATGCGTTGCGTCACTGGCACGTGACTTTTTCTTATACTCAGTGTTATTATACTTTTATTCACCGTCACATCACTAGTTTGTGGATTTATTTCTGGACATTATTAATACATGTATGAGCACCATAATTATTTATTTATTTTATTTATATATATGCATCATATATTTATGTATTTAAGCTAATTCCTAGCAGAGGTATTTTGTGCACTATTATCACAATTTAAAGCGCATCAATTTTACACTTATTACTATTTTGTTTTTGGTTATCTGATCACCTTGCATTGATAGCAGCTTTAATTTATTTATCTAATCATAGCACAAATTTTATCATTACATCTATTTTTTTAAGCACATTTTATTTTATATCACCTATACTTATCCACATCAGCGCCTGGTTTTTATACTCATCTTCTGCAGTATGTTGATTGACCAGGGTAGTAGAGAAACCCACTATTTCCTGCTATTGAAAAATTAGCTGGTGGATGCCACACTCCACCAATCCCTTCAGAATCCACCTTCAGCTTGACAAAAAAAACTTTAATTTGCCATTAAAGATCCCCAGACGATTAGTCAGCCTGAAGCCTCCCTTCACTGCAGAGCAGTATCTCTTCAAAAAGGCCACTACCAAGGCAATGTCCGTGAAGGTGTTAAACAGGTGAACAACCAATGGTTTCTCCTCTATAGCATACAAGGGTTCCACTATGAAAGGCCTTATAGACTCATGGTTAGCTTTCTCCAATTCCTTACACTTCTCAATAACTCTCATGCAAAAATTGCTATGCACAAAAGAAACATCATAGTACTTTGGTGCTGCATGGTCCTGGATACAATAGATGTGACATGGTTCCACTGCAACTGATTTCTCCAGCAAATCCTGAACAAGGAACTCCAAACTCACTTTATGCAGATGACCAGGCATAACCTGAAACCGCAAGGTGTTCTGAATCCCCTTTCACTCCATTGAGCTCAGCAAAGAAAAATTCAGACCATCACACAATCTTGGCTCTTTTCAGGGCAAAGTAAAGATTGCTATCTACAAGCTTTATATAACATAGGTTTGTGTGCTAATGAGGCAATTGCAAACACATGGACAGTCCATTAAACACACAAAATGCAAGTTCACCCAATGTAGAGACTGAACTTCAAAGTGGGTACAACTGTTAAGGATGTCCTTAAATTACTAACCCAAAAAACACACTCTGAGCATGCCCAGAAACATCCAAGTGCTGTTCACACACAAAAAGCACCACCAAAAAAAAAGTCCCTGAGCATGCCCAGAACAACCCAAATGCAGCTAGCACAAAATAAGCCACCCCACTGTCCAAAACTAAGCACATTATCCAGCATGCACCAAAATTACAGATGGGACAAAACACTCCCCAGTCCTGGGGGGCAACTAAAGAGCCTATTGTGCAAAAGTTATACAACAAATACCATTGCAGTCTAAGGGAACTGACTTGGCAATTTTACTAGTCCCAACTTGGCTGGCTTATCTTCTAGTTATTGGCCTTAAAATGAGTATGGGGCCCAGGTCCCACCCTTAGGGACCTATATCAATGTCACCAATTGGACAACCCCAAAAGCGAAACAAGGAAAAATGCCTTTAAATATGCCAAATTGCTTAAGGGCCAGTTCACACCAATGCAGTCCAGTGCATATTTTATGCATCAAAAATGCATGGAAATTTGGTTATATGGTGTGCAATGGCATAGTTCACACCAGTGCTTGCCGTTCCAGTGCGCTCCAGTTCCAGAAAAAAAAGTACAACATGCTACATTTTTTCTGCACTGGACTGTACTGGAAAGCTGTAAAACGAATCGAAAACGCACTGGAACGCACTTGTCCTTATATAAGGTTAAGAAAAAAGAGGGGAAAAAAAGCATTGGACTGCATCAAAAATTCACCAAAAACGCATTGGAACGCATCAAAAACGTGCATGCAGAAAAGCACCTGGAACACGTCCGGACTGCATTTCTATGGTGTGAACTGGCCCTAAGGGCCCTTAGGGCCAGATCACACCATAGAAACGCAGTTCGGATGCGTTTCAGGTGCTTTTCTGCATGCACGTTTTTTATGAGTTCCAGTGCGTTTTTGGTGCATTTTTGATGCAGTCCAGTGCTTTCCCCCCTCTTTTTTCTTAACCTTAAATAAGGACAAGTGTGTTGCAGTACATTTTTGGTGCATTTAGGTGCATTCCAGTGCATTTTTGATGCATTTTACAGCGTTCCAGTACAGTCCAGTGCATAAAAAATGCAGCCTGTTCTTTTTTTTTTTGGAGGGAACTGGAACGCACTGGAACTGCAAGCACTGGTGTGAACTATGCCATTGAAAACCATATAACCTACTTTCCGTGCGTTTTTGATGCAGAAAAAAAATGCACTGGACTGCATGTGGTGTGAACTGGCCCTTAACCACTTGAGCCCCGGACCATTATGCTGCCTAAGGACCAGAGGTCTTTTTCCAATTTGGCACTGCGTCGCTTTAACTGCTAATTGCGCGGTCATGCAATGCTGTACCCAAACGAAATTTGCGTCCTTTTCTTCCCACAAATAGAGCTTTCTTTTGATGGTATTTGATCACCTCTGCGGTTTTTATTTTTTGCGCTATAAACGGAAAAAGACCGAAAATTTTGAAAAAAAATGATATTTTCTACTTTTTGTTATAAAAAAAATCCAATAAACTAAATTTTAGTCATACATTTAGGCCAAAATGTATTCGGCCACATGTCTTTGGTAAAAAAAATGTCAATAAGCGTATATTTATTGGTTTGCGCAAAAGTTATAGCGTCTACAAACTAGGGTACATTTTCTGGAATTTACACAGCTTTTAGTTTATGACTGCCTATGTCATTTCTTGAGGTGCTAAAATGGCAGGGCAGTACAAAACCCCCCCAAATGACCCCATTTTGGAAAGTAGACACCCCAAGGAAATTGCTGAGAGGCATGTTGAACCCATTGAATATTTATTTTTTTTGTCCCAAGTGATTGAAAAATGACAAAAAAAAAAAAAAAAAAAAATATTTACAAAAAGTCGTCACTAAATGATATATTGCTCACACAGGCCATGGGCCTATGTGGAATTGCACCCCAAAATACATTCTGCTGCTTCTCCTGAGTATGGGGATACCACATGTGTGGGACTTTTTGGGAGCCTAGCCGCGTACGGGGCCCCGAAAACCAATCACCGCCTTCAGGATTTCTAAGGGTGTAAATTTTTGCTTTCACTCTTCACTGCCTATCACAGTTTCGGAGGCCATGGAATGCCAAGATGGCACAAAACCCCCCAAAATGACCCCATTTTGGAAAGTAGACACCCCAAGCTATTTGCTGAGAGGCATATTGAGTCCATGGAATATTTTATATTTTGACACAAGTTGCGGGAAAGTGACACTTTTTTTTTTTTTTTTTTTTTTTTTTCATAAAGTTGTCACTAAATGATATATTGCTCACACAGGCCATGGGCATATGTGGAATTGCACCCCAAAATACATTTAGCTGCTTCTCCTGAGTATGGGGATACCACATGTGTGGGACTTTTTGGGAGCCTAGCCGCGTACTGGACCCCGAAAACCAATCACTGACTTCAGGATTTCTAAGGGTAAAAATTTTTGATTTCACTCTTTACTGCCTATCACAGTTTCGGAGGCCATGGAATGCCCAGGTGGCACAAAACCCCCCCAAATGACCCCATTTTGGAAAGTAGACACCCCAAGCTATTTGCTGAGAGGCATGGTGAGTATTTTGCAGCTCTCATTTGTTTTTGAAAATGAAGAAAGACAAGAAAAAACATTTTTTTTTTTTCTTTTTTCAATTTTCAAAACTTTGTGACAAAAAGTGAGGTCTGCAAAATACTCACTATACCTCTCAGCAAATAGCTTGGGGTGTCTACTTTCCAAAATGGGGTCATTTGGGGGGGTTTTGTGCCACCTGGGCATTCCATGGCCTCCGAAACTGTGATAGGCAGTGAAGAGTGAAATCAAAAATTCACGCCCTTAGAAAGCCTGAAGGCGGTGCTTGGTTTTCGGGGTCCCGTACGCGGCTAGGCTCCCAAAAAGTCTCACACATGTGGTATCCCCGTACTCAGGAGAAGCAGCAGAATGTATTTTGGGGTGTAATTTCACATATTTCCATGGCATGTTTGAGCAATATATCATTTAGTGACAACTTTGTGCAAAAAAAAAAAAAAAAAAAAAAAATTTGTCTCTTTCCCGCAACTTGTGTCGCAATATAAAATATTCCATGGACTCGACATGCCTCTCAGCAAATAGCTTGGGGTGTCTACTTTCCAAAATGGGGTCATTTGGGGGGGTTTTGAACTGTCCTGGCATTTTATGCACAACATTTAGAAGCTTATGTCACACATCACCCACTCTTCTAACCACTTGAAGACAAAGCCCTTTCTGACACTTATTGTTTACATGAAAAAGTTTTTTTTTTTTGCAAAAAAATTACTTTGAACCCCCAAACATTATATATTTTTTTAAAGCAAATGCCCTACAGATTAAAATGGTGGGTGTTTCATTTTTTTTTTTTCACACAGTAATTGCGCAGCGATTTTTCAAACGCATTTTTTGGGGAAAAAACACACTTTTTTTAATTTTAATGCACTAAAACACACTATATTGCCCAAATGTTTGATGAAATAAAAAAGATGATCTTAGGCCGAGTACATGGATACCAAACATGACATGCTTTAAAATTGCGCACAAACGTGCAGTGGCAACAAAATAAATACATGTTTAAAAGCCTTCAAAAGCCTTTACAGGTTACCACTTTAGATTTACAGAGGAGGTCTACTGGAAAAATTACTGCACTCGATCTGGCCTTCGCGGTGATACCTCACATGCATGGTGCAATTGCTGTTTACATTTGACGACAGACCGCCGCTTGCGTTTGCCTTAGCGCGAGAGCAGGGGGCGACAGGGGTGTTTTTTTTTTTGTTTTTTTTTCTTTATTATTTTTTTGCTTTTTTAATCTTACTTTTAAACTGTTCCTTTCATATTTTTTTTTTTAATCATTTTTATTGTTATCTCGGGGAATGTAAATATCCCCTATGATAGCAATAGGTAGTGACAGGTACTCTTTTTTGAAAAAATTGTGGTCTATTAGACCCTAGATCTCTCCTCTGCCCTCAAAGCATCTGACCACACCAAGATCGGTGTGATAAAATGCTTCCCCAATTTCCCAATGGCGCTATTTACATCCGGCGAAATCTAAGTCATGAAATACTCGTAGCTTCCGGTTTCTTAGGCCATAGAGATGTTTGGAGCCACTCTGGTCTCTGATCAGCTCTATGGTCAGCTGGCTGAATCACCGGCTGCATTCTCAGGTTCCCTGTTGAGACAGGAGAGCCAGAGAAAAACACGGAAGATGGTGGGGGGGGGGGGGGCATTCCCTCCCACGGCTTGTAAAAGCAGTCTAGAGGCTAATTAGCCGCTAGGATTGCTTTTATATGAAAGCCGACCGCTGGCTGAAAAGAATGATACCAAGATGATACCTAAACCTGCAGGCATCATTCTGGTATAACCACTCAAAGTCGTGAATGGCGTACCTGAAGACAAAAAAATGGTTAACAATGGTTAACAATAAAGCACAGTAAAGTGTAAATAATTACACACCTGAAAAACAAACATGATAAAACATAATAACAATAACAATAACAATAACAATAAAACATTGCAGAATAGAATACAGTAAAAAAGAGCAGAACAATAGAGAGAGAGAATAGAGAGAGAGAGAACAATAAAACAACAACTATTTTTTTTTATTTCATATATTTTTTTTTTTTTTACACTTTTTTTGTAACTAACTTTTATAACGGTAACCGGTTCCAGGTTCGGGTCTCTCAAAATGCGATGGCATCTTGGGAGACCCTGTGAAAGTGCGCCTAGCCTGTGCAATGCTGTACCCTACACTAATACTCAACTAGTGAATGGTAGCGTTCAAAACATTCACCAATGCAAAGACCAGGATTGTCAGGACAGGAGGGACAATAATAGCGGGCGTCACGCCTATATCCGCGCTTGCTGCAGACACGACATCTTTTTTGGGGGGTTCGTTGGGTAGGGGTACTTGGGAGGACATAAAAATGCCTCTCATGCAGCCGACTGCATTTGGTTGGGGATGTGAATGGGGGAAGTACGGGCGCTGCAGAAGCGGTGGGTTCCCAATTAGGATTGGCGAATGCAGCAGGAAGGGCACTATGGGCACGACGGGCCTGTGTTTGTCTTTTTGGTGGCAGCGGGACACTACTTGTGCTTGCCACCTCACCAGCTTGAACTGCACTTATGGGACTCGCCACGTCACCAAGTGTTACTGCAGTGCTGGTTTGACTACGACCGGGGTGTACTAGGCCGCTGGCGCTTGCCAGTTCACCAAAACGCTACCAAAAAACTGTTAGCGATCGCAGGGATCAGGCCTGACTCTGCGAACGCTGCAGTTATGCGTTTAGTGTTTTGTAAGTGACAGTGATCGATCGATACTGCACTTGGGTGGGCTGGGCCGGGCCGGGCGGAGGGGCAAAACGCAGGTGCTAGCAGGTATCTGGGCTGATCCCGCTAACACTGCGTTTTTGGGAACCCTAAACTGCTGGTGACGCTAGTATAGATATGATCGGATCAGATATTGATGCGATCAGATACTATACCACTAAGGGAGGTGTACGGTGTGTGCGTGGGTGTTAGCGGTACTGGCGCTAATCTGACGCTGCCTGGGGCTGGTGCTTGCCAGTTCACCAAAATACTACCAAAAAAACTGTTAGCGATCGCAGGGATCAGGCCTGACTCTGCGAACGCTGCAGTTATGCGTTTAGTGTTTTGTAAGTGACAGTGATCGATCGATACTGCACTTGGGTGGGCTGGGCCGGGCCGGGCGGAGGGGCAAAACGCAGGTGCTAGCGGGTATCTGGGCTGATCCCGCTAACACTGCGTTTTTGGGAACCCTAAACTGCTGGGGACGCTAGTATAGATCTGATCGGATCAGATATTGATGCGTTCAGATACTATACCACTAAGGGAGGTGTACGGTGCGTGCGTGGGTGTTCGCGGTACTGGCGCTAATCTGACGCTGCCTGGGGCGACGCATATCACCGCCGGGCGATCGGGGGGCTAAACCTTTATTCGGTAATAAACGGCGGGTGCCCTGACACTATAAAAAAATAAACAAACTAACCAGCGTCAACCGTAACGGTTATACGGTGATCAGTGGTGAAAGGGTTAACTAGGGGGCAATCAAGGGGTTAAAACATTTATTAGGTAGTATATGGGGGTCCCTGACAATATAAAACGCTGACGGCGAACCTAAATATTTACCTCACTAACTAGCGTCACCAGTGACACTAATACAGCGATCAGAAAAATGATCGCTTAGTGACACTGGTGACAGGGGGTGATCAAGGGGTTAAAACTTTATTAGGGGGGGGTTAGGGGGGTACCCTAGACCTAAAGGGGGGTAATACTAACTGCCCTAACACATTTACTGTCACAAACTGACAACTAGCAGTAATCAGAAAAAAAAAAAAAAAAAAAAAAAAAAAACTGCTGGTGTCAGTTTGTGACAGGGGGGGGGGGGTGATTGGGGGGGGATCGGGGGGCGATCGGGGGGGGGATCGGGGTGATTTGTGTGCCTGGCATGTTCTACTGTGTGTGTGTGTGTTTGTGCACTCACATACTTGTCGTCTCTCCTCGGGCCGGAACGGAAAATACCGACCCGAGGGGAGATGACATCACTTCCTTTGCTGCTGTTTAGCATACAGCAGCAAAGGAAGATTCTCATTGGCCGGCGGCGATCGCGAGGGGGGGGCCACGAACGGATGGTCTCCCCCTCATCACCGATCGCCGCTGGACAAACGACGACCGCCTCGGGCACCGGGGGGGGGTCCGATCGGACCCCCCACCCGCGGAAGGCAAATCACGTACCCTGTACGTGATTTTGCCTGTCCGTGCCACTTTGCCGACGTACATCGGCGTGAGGCGGTCGTCAAGTGGTTAAGGAATAAAAGTTATTTAAAACTACTCGCGGCTATAATGAAATGTCGGTCCAGAAATTAGGGATGAGCCGAACACCCCCCTGTTCGTTTCGCACCAGAACTTGCGAACAGGCAAAAAATTTGTTCGAACACGCGAACTTTGTTAAAGTCTATGGGACACGAACATGAATAATCAAAAGTGCTAATTTTAAAGGCTTATATGCAAGTTATTGTCATAAAAAGTGTTTGGGCACCTGGGTCCTGCCCCAGGGGACATGGATCAATGCAAAAAAAAGTTTTAAAAACGTCAGTTTTTTTCGGAAGCAGTGATTTTAATAATGCTTAAAGTGAAACAATAAAAGTGTAATATCCCTTTAAATTTCGTACCTGGGGGTTGTCTATAGTATGCCTGTAAAGGGGAGCATGTTTCCCGTGTTTAGAACAGTCTGACAGCAAAATGACATTTTAAAGGAAAAAAAAACGGAAAATTGTATACTTACCTTTCCGTAATTTTCCTTTCCTGTCGTATCTTCATGGCAGCATACACTTTGGGTTGTGACTCTGCCCCCACAACCTGATAGGACCACATAGCTATAAATTGTAGAGATGGCCCCCGCCCCAGTATTCTCAGTATATATATCACCTTAGAAGGGTGGGAGATTGTATGCTGCCATGAAGATACGACAGGAAAGGAAAATTACGGAAAGGTGAGTATACAATTTTCCGTTTTCCTGTCGCACCATGGCAGCATACACTTTGGGGAGTAACTCGCAAAGACTGGGTGGGAATTCAAACTAAGTTTATTTAACAAAGAATAGAAGAATTGGCCTGGATAACGGATCTTCCGAAATCCACCATGGATAAGCAGGCGGAATCCACCTTGTAATGGGACATAAAGGTGTTCCTGGAGGACCAGGTAGCCGCTCTGCAAATTGTCTCCGCCGAGACTCTACAATATGCCGCCCAGGAGGTTGCAAAAACAGAGAGGTGATAAGGGCGCTCTGGTGGAGGTGGGTAGCTGGTCAGAGGGATGATAGTGATGAGATGGCACTTCTGGCAGCACTTTGGTTAGAGGAGAAGCAACTCTGAAGATATAAAAAAGGAAAAGAAAGGCGCCTCTAAGTGCAGTATGTCAAATTTAATAAAGTGCACAAAGGGTTAAAAGCACTTACAAGATTGTTGAGTGTTAAAAGACATGATAAAATCAGGAGTCCTCATCTGTGGCATGTGTCCATCCTCAGCACGGTGGTAGAGAGCAGTGTAGAGCCGTCCAGCAGCTGTAAAGCGTTCTCATGCGTGTTGGAAAGAGGAGGCAGCAGGGAAGCCTGTATTCACTGCGGGACACACAAGGCTGATGGTGTCAGTGTAGAGAAGGGGGTGGTAACGCATTTCGGAGCATGTGTGGCTCCTTCGTCAGACCTACGCCCACACTCCTCAAGCTGGCTTATAAATGGTGAGGGGGAGGAGCAAGGGGAGGAGTGTGGGCAGATACTAAATACACAATAATAAGGGAAGTGACAGATGTATTATGAGGACGGCCAAGATGACCGTGCACTCACAAAATGGATTATTAACGTCAGTGCTATATACAATGAAGTCCTGAAGGAATTTGACACAGGGGTACAGGGCACAGATGGCAGTGGTTAAATTAACAAAAATAAATAAATAAATATACAAACATAAGGTTGACATTGAATTAATATACAGGTGTGTTACATGGTCGGCCGGGTGTCTATATGAATGTGTTATAAAGGCGGCCGGGCGTTTGTACACATGCAAATAGGGTCGTAAGTCTAATGTTGAGTTGACAATGAATAAATAATAAATAAATATGTAGCCGTGTTACAAGGGCAGCCGGGGAGCTATACACCTGTGTTACAGGGGCGGCCAGGCATCTGTACACATGCAAATAAAGTAATAAATCTGTTGTAAGGGGATAAAAAAAAAAAAGGAATAAGCGATTACTAATTATGTCTGTAACAATGATAAAACAGTGATGAATATTACTTTACTATGAATAAGTGTATAGGTGTGTTACAAGGGCGGCCGGGCGTCTATACACTAAGGACAGATAGAGGAAAATAGTGGATGCTTATACAAGTTGTACGAATTGTGCAGATTATGCCTGTAGCAATAATCTCACGGTGAGAGGTATTACTCAACTGTGTACTAGAATATAGAAGTGTTACAGGGGCGGCTGGGCGTCTATAAACTACAGAAGGATAATAGGAGGTGGTGGATACTTACACAAATAGTGCAGATTATGCCTGTAGCAATACTCTGACGATAATAGATAATAATATGTGAGATAAAAAAACATGCAGCGCTCAAAAGGTGCATATAAATCAATGATTTATATCTATGAAGGAGTGTTAAAGAGAGAAGCTATACTCATAAAGTGAAAATCAAATGTGTACCAAATTATAAACAAAGTCCATAGGTGTACAATAAGTCATCTGTTAGTCCTAAACACACATGAGGGTTCATGGGCGTAACTGGTGTCGTGCGTCCACGCACAGTGGGAGCCGAGGAGGACTCTGTATGGGGAGACACTCTGCACGTAGGTCTTCTAATTACACAATGGACACTGTAATTGGTAGAAATGGATATCCTTACTGGAAAAGGTGGACACAGTCACCGTATAGTGGAGTGTCAAACAGGCTTGGGGGATACACCGATCCCAGAGATATCCAGCTGCAGGGGTCCTGACTAGGGATGAGCTTCGAGTTCGAGTCGAACTCATGTTCTACTCGAACATTGGCTGTTCGCAAGTTCGCCGAACAGCGAACAATTTGGGGTGTTCGCGGCAAATTTGAATGCCGCGGAACACCCTTTAAAAGTCTATGGGAGAAATCAAAAGTGCTAATTTTAAAGGCTTATATGCAAGTTATTGTCATAAAAAGTGTTTGGGGACCCGGGTCCTGCCCCAGGGGACATGGATCAATGCAAAAAAAAGTTTTAAAAACGGACGTTTTTTCAGGAGCAGTGATTTTATTAATGCTTAAAGTCAAAAAATAAAAGTGTAATATCCCTTTAAATTTCGTACCTGGGGGGTGTCTATAGTATGCCTGTAAAGGGGCGCATGTTTCCTGTGTTTAGAACAGTCTGACAGCAAAATGACATTTGGAAGGAAAAAACTCATTTAAAACTACCCGCGGCTATTGCATTGCCGACAATACACATAGAAGTTCATTGATAAAAACGGCATGGGAATTCCCCACAGGGGAACCCCGAACCAAAATAAAAAAAAAAAAAATGATGTGGGGGTCCCCCTAAATTCCATACAAGGCCCTTCAGGTCTGGTATGGATATTAAGGGGAACCCCAGCCAAAATTTAAAAAAAAAATTGACGTGGGGTTCCCCCTAAATTCCATACCAGACCCTTCAGGTCTGGTATGGATTTTAAGGGGAACCCCGCGCCAAAAAAAAAAAAAAAAACGGCGTGGGGTCCCCCTAAAAATCCATACCAGACCCTTATCCGAGCACGCAACCTGGCAGGCCGCAGGAAAAGAGGGGGGACGAGAGTGCGGCCCCCCCCCTCCTGAACCGTACCAGGCCACATGCCCTCAACATTGGGAGGGTGCTTTGGGGTAGCCCCCCAAAACACCTTGTCCCCATGTTGATGAGGACAAGGGCCTCATCCTCACAACCGTGGCCGGTGGTTGTGGGGGTCTGCGGGCGGGGGGCTTATCGGAATCTGGAAGCCCCCTTTAACAAGGGGACCCCCAGATCCCGGCCCCCCCCCTGTGTGAAATGGTAAGGGGGTACTTACCCCTACCATTTCACTAAAAAACTGTCAAAAATGTTAAAAAGGACAAGAGACAGTTTTTGACAATTCCTTTATTTAAATGCTTCTTCTTTCTTCCTTCATCTTCTTCTTCTTCTGGTTCTTCTGGCTCTTCTTGTTCTTCCTCCGGCGTTCTCATCCAGCATCTTCTCCGCGGCGTCTTCTATCTTCTTCTCCTCGGGCCGCTCCGCACCCATGGCATGAGGGGAGGCTCCCGCTCTTCTCTTCATCTTCTTCTCTTCTTCATCTTCTTCTTCATCTTCTTCTTCATCTCTTCTTCCTTCTTCTCTTCTTCATGTCTTCTGCGGGCCGCTCCGCAGCCATGCTGGCATGGAGGGAGGCTCCCGCTGTGTGACGGCGTCTCTTCGTCTGACGGTTCTTAAATAACGGGGGGGCGGGGCCACCCGGTGACCCCGCCCCCCTCTGACGCACGGTGACATGACGGGACTTCCCTGTGACGTCACGGGGAATGCCACAGGGAAGTCCCGTCATGTCCCCGTGCGTCAGAGGGGGGCGGGGTCACCGGGTGGCCCCGCCCCCGTTATTTAAGAACCGTCAGACGAAGAGACGCCGTCACACAGCGGGAGCCTCCCTCCATGCCAGCATGGCTGCGGAGCGGCCCGCAGAAGACATGAAGAAGAGAAGAAGGAAGAAGAGATGAAGAAGAAGATGAAGAAGAAGATGAAGAAGAGAAGAAGATGATGAGAAGAGCGGGAGCCTCCCCTCATGCCATGGGTGCGGAGCGGCCCGAGGAGAAGAAGATAGAAAACGCTGTGGAGAAGATGCTGGACGAGAACGCCGGAGGAAGAACCAGAAGAGCCAGAAGAACCAGAAGAAGAAGAAGATGAAGGAAGAAAGAAGAAGCATTTAAATAAAGGAATTGTCAAAAACTGTCTCTTGTCATTTTTAACATTTTTGACAGTTTTTTAGTGAAATGGTAGGGGTAAGTACCCCCTTACCATTTCACACAGGGGGGGGGGCCGGGATCTGGGGGTCCCCTTGTTAAAGGGGGCTTCCAGATTCCAATAAGCCCCCCGCCCGCAGACCCCCACAACCACCGGCCACGGTTGTGAGGATGAGGCCCTTGTCCTCATCAACATGGGGACAAGGTGTTTTGGGGGGCTACCCCAAAGCACCCTCCCAATGTTGAGGGCATGTGGCCTGGTACGGTTCAGGAGGGGGGGGGGCCGCACTCTCGTCCCCCCCTCTTTTCCTGCGGCCTGCCAGGTTGCGTGCTCGGATAAGGGTCTGGTATGGATTTGTAGGGGGACCCCACGCCGTTTTTTTTTTTTTTTTGGCGCGGGGTTCCCCTTAAAATCCATACCAGACCTGAAGGGTCTGGTATGGAATTTAGGGGGAACCCCACGTCAATTTTTTTTTTAAATTTTGGCTGGGGTTCCCCTTAATATCCATACCAGACCTGAAGGGCCTTGTATGGAATTTAGGGGGACCCCCACATCATTTTTTTTTTTTTTTTTTTTGGTTCGGGGTTCCCCTGTGGGGAATTCCCATGCCGTTTTTATCAATGAACTTCTATGTGTATTGTCGGCAATGCAATAGCCGCGGTAGTTTTAAATGTGTTTTTTCCTTCAAAATGTCATTTTGCTGTCAGACTGTTCTAAACACGGGAAACATGCGCCCCTTTACAGGCATACTATAGACACCCCCCAGGTATGAAATTTAAAGGGATATTACACTTTTATTGTTTGACTTTAAGCATTATTAAAATCACTGCTCCTGAAAAAACGGCCGTTTTTAAAACTTTTTTTTGCATTGATTCATGTCCCCTGGGGCAGGACCCAGGTCCCCAAACACTTTTATTGACAATAACTTGCATATTAGCCTTTAAAATTAGCACTTTTGATTATTCATGTTCGTGTCCCATAGACTTTAACGGTGTTCGCGTGTTCGAACGAATTTTTTTCCTGTTCGCATGTTCTGGTGCGAACCGAACAGGGGGGTGTTCGGCTCATCCCTAGTCCTGACAAGGAGTCGCATCCAGGATCCGAATCGTTGGACGGTGGTATGGGGGTTCCCGGTCTCTCAGGGTCTCTCTTTCAGATGGAAGGGGTTTGGAGATAGAAGTGGTTGGGGCTCAGCAAGGTCCCATTCATGAAGGGAGATAAGAAAAAAACCTCCACATAGGGCATGAATCTGTTTAAAAAGAGAAGCTTTATTTAAAAGCTGGGAAAAAAGTGCTAAACAGTGCACTTCGTTGAATAAAATGTGATCACAAAAGGTAAAATAAAATTGCGTGGTAACAGGTCATTTAATGGCGTGAGCAACCCTAGTCGGGTTGCTCACGCCATTAAATGACCTGTTACCACGCGATTTTATTTTACCTTTTGTGATCACATTTTATTCAACGAAGTGCACTGTTTAGCACTTTTTTCCCAGCTTTTAAATAAAGCTTCTCTTTTTAAACAGATTCATGCCCTATGTGGAGGTTTTTTTCTTATCTCCCTTCATGAATGGGACCTTGCTGAGCCCCAACCACTTCTATCTCCAAACCCCTTCCATCTGAAAGAGAGACCCTGAGAGACCGGGAACCCCCATACCACCGTCCAACGATTCGGATCCTGGATGCGACTCCTTGTCAGGACCCCTGCAGCTGGATATCTCTGGGATCGGTGTATCCCCCAAGCCTGTTTGACACTCCACTATACGGTGACTGTGTCCACCTTTTCCGGTAAGGATATCCATTTCTACCAATTACAGTGTCCATTGTGTAATTAGAAGACCTACGTGCAGAGTGTCTCCCCATACAGAGTCCTCCTCGGCTCCCACTGTGCGTGGACGCACGACACCAGTTACGCCCATGAACCCTCATGTGTGTTTAGGACTAACAGATGACTTATTGTACACCTATGGACTTTGTTTATAATTTGGTACACATTTGATTTTCACTTTATGAGTATAGCTTCTCTCTTTAACACTCCTTCATAGATATAAATCATTGATTTATATGCACCTTTTGAGCGCTGCATGTTTTTTTATCTCACTTTTCTCATACATTGTTCACCACTGTGTTACATGCCAGCAGCTGCCTTTTCAATTATTTTTGTAATAGCGCAATTATTGTTTGATTTGATTATATTTCAATAGATAATAATAGACTGTAAATAAGTATGCAAGTGTGTTACAGGGGCGGCCAGGCATTTACACACCCGCAAATAAGGTCACAAATCTACTATAAGGAATTAACTTATAGAAATAGGTAATAAGATGTAATGGATGCTCTACAAATAGTATTTGATTGTGACAGATGGCAGATATGTACATGTATAACAGGCAAACACCATGACGTATGGATATGATAATAAGGCGGGATGAATGATAAATGAACCATAATATTACAGTCTGTATGTTAAATGTGGTATCATCTAGAGTAAGGTGCTAATTTCCAATTCTTCATTGATACCTCCAGGCGAAAGTACCTCAAGAGTGTATATCCAATAAGTCTCCCGTTGGCAGAGACGTTTAAATCTCTCTGCCGCAGGGAGAGTGGCTGGTATGGATTCGATGATCCATACTTTTAGGCCTACGGTAGATTTAGGGTGATGTTGGGTGAAATGTCGTGGGACGCTATGATGGTCTTTACCGGCCTCGATGAATCGGCGGTGCTCTCCAAAACGCTGACGTAGGGGGCGTATAGTTCGACCTACATAGTGGAGGCCACAGGGGCAGGTCAGGCAGTATACTACATGGTCTGTAGAACAGGTGTAGAATTCTGAAATTTTGTATGTTTTATTTTTAATCGTGAATGTTTTTTGACCATGTTGTACAAAACTACATGTAAGGCAAAGGGGTTTGCGGCATTGATACATCCCAATCATAAAAAAGAGTTGGAGTGAAGATGACGTATTTGTTTTCTTTTTGAGTTTGCTTGAGGCAATCTTTCCCTTAATGTTAGGTGCTTTCCTATATGAAAATTTAGGTTTATTTGATATACTGTCTTTGAGATGGGGATCCTGCAGTAGTATTGGCCAATGTTTATGAACTATGTGTTCCATATTTTTGTATTTGTTATGAAATTGAGTCGTGAACCAAATGTCCTTTGATGAATTCATTTTATGGGTATGAATATCAGGATTGACGTATGTGGTGTAGGCTTGTTCAATGAGTGAAGGAGGGTAGCCTTTTTCAATGAATTTTTGTTTGAGATTTATGCTTTGTGTCTGATAGTCTGACTGCATGGTGCAATTATGTCTGAGACGGCAGAATTGACTTTTTTGAATGTTTTTTAACCAACGAGGGTGATGGCAACTATTGAGGTGCAGATAGGAATTCCCAGCAGTGGGTTTGCAATAATTTTTTGCATGGATGCGACCAGTATCATGAAATAGATCAAGGTCTAAGAATGCTAGATGTGTTTTATCGTGAACAGATGTAAAGGATAGGCCCATGTTGTTATTATTACAATGGGAAACAAAAGATTCAATATCATCGGTATTACCGTCCCAGATAATAATGATGTCATCAATATAACGACCGTAAAATATAATTTTGGCCATGAAAGGGTTATTCGCCCATATGTATCGCGTTTCCCAAAGACCCATAGTTAAGTTAGCATATGAAAGTGCAAAATTGGTGCCCATGGCAGTGCCATGGGTTTGAAGGTAGTAATGGTCTTCAAATATGAAATAATTGTGAGTCAGGCAGAAGAATGTGGCATCTAGAATGAATTTAACTTGGTTTGGATGAATAGATGGGTCTTCTGACAGAAAGTGTTGTATGGCCTGCATGCCGACATTATGGGGGATGGATGTATATAATGATTGGACATCCAGTGAGAGCCAGATGTAGTTGGGCTCCCATTGGTATGGACCTAATAATTTAAGCAGGTGTATTCCATCTTTGATATGGGATTGTAAATTGGAAACAAAAGGTTGTAGAAAAAGGTCTACATACTGGGAAAAAACACTAGTAATACTGTTCACAGAGGCAACTATGGGTCTGCCAGGGGGGTTAGTAGTGCTTTTATGTACTTTAGGTAAATGATAGAAATACGGAGTTTGATGATATTTTTTAACCAAGAATGAAGCTTCGTTTTTGGTAATTACATTATCTTTGGTGGCTTGGTTAACTAAAATTGTAGCATCAATAGTGAAACTAGGTAGGGGGTCCTCTTGCAATTTTGTATAGGTTTGTGAGTCTCCGAGTAGTCTAATGGCCTCTTTGATGTAGTCTACCCGCTTTTGCAACACAATGCTACCGCCCTTATCTGCTGATTTAATGATAACATTCTCATTGGTTTTCAATAAATTGAGGGCTAATCTTTCTGGGTATGTTAAATTGTGATTTTTATAGGGGTTGTGTTGCTGTTGGCACATCATCAATAATTCAGAGTATACCATGTGGTAAAATGTTTCAAGGCATGGGCCTTTAGATTGTGTGGGATAAAAATTAGACAGGGGACGAAAATTGGTGTGTTTAACTGCAGGAGAACAATTTAGATGTTGGGTATATAAAAGGGCATCTGATTCAGGATTATCAGGGTTAAGGAGCGGTCCAGTTCCTTCGTGATATAATTCTTCTAATATATCCAAGGCTATTTTTTCATCTAGGATGTTGCTATAGGCTGAAGGCTTTCAACATTAGACTTACGACCCTATTTGCATGTGTACAAACGCCCGACCGCCTTTATAACACATTCATATAGACACCCGGCCGACCATGTAACACACTTGTATATTAATTCAATGTCAACCTTATGTTTGTATATTTATTTATTTATTTTTGTTAATTTAACCACTGCCATCTGTGCCCTGTACCCCTGTGTCAAATTCCTTCAGGACTTCATTGTATATAGCACTGACGTTAATAATCCATTTTGTGAGTGCACGGTCATCTTGGCCGTCCTCATAATACATCTGTCACTTCCCTTATTATTGTGTATTTAGTATCTGCCCACACTCCTCCCCTTGCTCCTCCCCCTCACCATTTATAAGCCAGCTTGAGGAGTGTGGGCGTAGGTCTGACGAAGGAGCCGCACATGCTCCGAAACGCGTTACCACCCCCTTCTCTACACTGACACCATCAGCCTTGTGTGTCCCGCAGTGAATACAGGCTTCCCTGCTGCCTCCTCTTTCCAACACGCATGAGAACGCTTTACAGCTGCTGGACGGCTCTACACTGCTCTCTACCACCGTGCTGAGGATGGACACATGCCACAGATGAGGACTCCTGATTTTATCATGTCTTTTAACACTCAACAATCTTGTAAGTGCTTTTAACCCTTTGTGCACTTTATTAAATTTGACATACTGCACTTAGAGGCGCCTTTCTTTTCCTTTTTTTTCCGCCCAGGAGGTTGCCACTGCCCTGGTGGAGTGTGCCCTTAAGCCCTCAGGTACTTGATGGTTACTCAGTGAATAAGACCTCTTGATGGTCTTTACTAGCCATGAAGCAATGGTGCATGAGGATGCCGCTTGACCTCTCCTGAATCCATGTGGAATGATTAGGAGGCTCTCTGACTTTCTGATGGATTTTGTTGCCCAGAGATACTCCAAGATGGTACCTTTGACATCTAGTGGGTGTGGATCTCCCTGATCCGTGCTGAGTGCTGGAAGATTAATCTCCTGGTTGAAATGAAAAGATGAGGATACCTTGGGGATGAAACGATCTGAAGGTCTTAGGACTAGCCTGTCTGGAAAAACAACCAGATATGGTTCGCTAACCATTAGAGCTTGCATCTCTGACACCCTCTTCGCCGATGTTATGGCTATTAAGAATGAAACTTTGAGCGTTAGATCCCAGAGGGATATGCTCTCCATTGGAAAAAAGGGTTCCTTGGATAGTGCCTCCAGAACGATTGAGAGATCCCAAACTGGGAATGACGGTTTTCTGGGGGGCCTCAGTTTTAGACAGGCCCTTTGGAACTGAATCACAAGAGGATCTTGCACCCATTTAACTCCTGTCAAGGCGGACAGGGCCGATACTTGGACCTTCAGGGTGCTTGACCTAAGGCCTTTCTCTAGGCCTAATTGAAGAAATTCCAAGACCTGAGACACCGACGGGGAGGACGAGTCCCAACCTTGCTGTTGAGTGAAGGAGACAAATTTTTCCCAGACTCTTCTGTACGTGTTGTTGGTGGTAGGTCTTCTGGCCTGGAGTAAGGTATCCACCACCTTCTGGGAACAGCCTTGCTCTAGGTACCTAGCCCTTTCAGTCTCCAGGCCATCAAGTGTAGCTTCTCCGGGTTCGGGTGAAGAAGATGCCCCTGGGAGAGTAGGTCCGTCGACAATGGGAGAGGCAGGGGATCTGCCGTGTTCAGCTGCATGAGGGTAGTAAACCGTGGCCTCCTCGGCCAGAAAGGAATTACTGCTACCACCAATGCTGTTGACTTCTTGAGCCTCAGGAGGAATCTCGCTATGACAGGAGTCGGAGGGAAAATGTACCCCAGGTGAAAATTCCAGGGGTGTTGGAGGCAATCCGTCCCCTCTGCCGAAGGAAATGGTACCCTTGATAGAAATCTCTGGCATTTTGTGTTCTCCGGAGTTGCCGCTAGGTCTATCTCTGGAGAGCCCCAGGTCCGGGATATGAGAGCATAGGCTTGGGGACTCAGAGACCACTCGTTGTTGGAGGAGAAATTCCTGCTCAGCGAGTCAGCCAAGGTGTTCTGGACTCCCGGAACATAAACCGCCCTTAGGTCCAGCAGATTCAGCTGTGCCCATTCTAGAACAGGACGGACCTCCTGCAACATGGACCTGCTTCTGGTGCCCCCCTGCCTGTTGATGTAGGCAACAGCCACCTTGTTGTCCATCCTCAGGAGGACATGCTTCTCCCTCAAGTGAAAACTGAAGGCCAGGAGAGCCTGAAACGCTGCTCTCATCTCCAGAACATTCGACACTGTATCCTGTGCCCTGAAAGGCCAGCGGCCCTGAGCCGCGAGGTCCTGATAGTGAGCTCCCCATCCCTGCAGACTGGCATCTGAGGTCACCGTCTCTTGATAAGGAGTGATTATATGCTTGCATCTTCTCAAGTTGTGAGGTCGCATCCACCACCTCAATGATTGTTTTTCCTCCTGAGAGATGAAGATTGGCTGGGACATTGTTGTACCTTTCCACTGGCGCAGGAAGGAGATTTGGAGCGCCCTCGAATTCCATTGTGCCCATTGGACCATTGGAATGGTGGAAGCTAGGGAGCCCAGGACACTGAGACATGTCCTGGCCGGAAGCACTGTAGCAGAGATTGCCCTTTTCACCTTTTGAATGAGGAGAGGAATTTTTTCCCCTGGAAGTTCCACTGTGTTCTCCCTCGTGTCCAGTTCGGCTCCCAGAAAGACCATTCTCTGTGTGGGATGGATGTTGCTCTTTTTCCAATTTATCAGCCACCCTAGGGACTGTAACGTGGAGACCAGAATTTCCCGATGTTGGACGAGAGAGTCCTGGCCGTCTGAGAGAAGCATGATGTCGACCAGGTAATGGTGGACCCTCAGCCCCTTTTCTCTCAGGTGGGCTATTACAGGTAATAGGACCTTTGTAAACGTCCTGGGTGCGGTAGAGATCCCGAACGGGAGGCTTCGGAATTGGAAGTGCCGATGGTTTAGGGTAAAACTGAGAAACTTTTGGAATTCGGTATGGATAGGGATATGTAAATATGCGTCCTGGAGGTCGATTGACAGCATCCAATCTCCCAGGTTTATTGCTTGGAGGATTGATTGAAGACTTTCCATCTTGAATGTTTCTATCTGTATTGACCGGTTGAGGTTTTTTAGATCCAAGACTGGACGAAAGTCCCCTGATTTCTTTTTCACTAAGAAAAGTGGGGAATAGAAACCCTTGCCTTTTTGAGATAGCGGTACCTCCACTATTGCTTGTTTTTGGAGCAGCTCCTGGATATACCGGACTAAGGATAGTCTTTTTTCTTGAGAAGGAGGAAGTCTGGTTGAGCAGAATTGGTCTCTTGGAGGGCGACCTCTGAATGCCCACCTGTGCCCGAAATGAATGGTGGACACCGTCCATGGGTCTTTTATCATTCCCGCCCAGACCAGCTTGAACTTTGTGAGTCTGGCACCCACTACCGCTGGTTGGGCGGGCGAACCTTCAAAAGGACTTCTGGTCATTGGAGGCAGGGGTCTTGGGCTTCTGGAATTTGAGGAAGGACGTCTGGGGGTTCTTCCAACTCCTTCTGTATTCCTTCCCGGGTCTATAGGATTTTGCATCCCTGTATCTCTCCGGGAAGATTACGTTTAAAGGGAGGTGGCCTTTGTTGTTTCGGCCTTCTGTCTGATGGTATGAGACCCGACTTCCCGCCTGTCACCTTAGAGATTGCAGTATCCAGCTTCGTCCCGAAGAGGTTCACCCCGTCATACGGAATCCTGCACCAGTTGGATTTTGAGGCAGCTGACCAGGGTTTAAGCCATAGCGCCCTTCTGGCCATTACAGTAGCTAACATGGACCTTGATGTGGATCTAATAGTATCTACGGAGGCTTCCGCCACAAAATCTCCCGCAAGGCTAAGTTCTTGTAAGGCCTTAGTGATCTGCTCTTGATCTGCGCCCTCAGTGACGAGTCTTGCCGTAGCTGAAGACCAGCTGGAGATAGCTTTTCCGACCGCCGCTAATGCCATCGCTGGTCTGCAGGCACCTCCTGCGAACAGGTAAGCCCTCTTAAGGTCTGTATCCACCTTCCTGTCGAGTACGTCTCTGAACGTCACTGCATCTTCAATGGGGAGCGTCACGTGCCTGGCTAGACGCATCAAAGATGCATCCACTACTGGAGGAGAAAGAAAAGGGGATACTTTGGGTTCCTTGAGTGGGTACAATTTGGTAAGTCTGTTGGACAGACTAAATTTCTTTTCTGGATTCTGCCACTCCTCCTTAATCAGTTCATCTAATTCATCAATGAACGGGAAAGCCTCCGGGACTTTCTTTTTTTTTTTTTTTTGTTTCAATATTTTTATTGAAGAATTAAGTACAATATTGACAGTCATTGTCATAAGTCGTATTCAAATTGCAATATAATCAAGATAAGTACATAGCAGTAGTTATTCGTTAATTGAGATTTAAACATAAGAACTGTGATAGGTGATGAAGGTAAGATAATGTGTGTGGGTTATCAATCCCATGCACCCCATAAGGGCTCATGCTGTGACATGGGTGATTAGGGAATCCTTCATTCTCCTTGGTGTAAAGATAGTTCAAAAAAGTAAATTATTTAACAACGTATGATAACTTGAACAGTTCTTACCAAAGGATGGTAGAAACATAGAAGTGTAGAATGTAGAACTTTCAAGTGTGAGGATGTGAATGGACCAGTACATGTCCAGAATCCTTGGAGAACTTGAGAGTACTCATGGTAGCATGTGTACTTGTAATAAACTGTATGTAACGTGTAGGATAGCTTAGTAAAGAGGGTAGGTGGAACAAAATTAGAAATAAAAAGGAGGGGAGGGGAGTGGAGAGGGGGGTATGGGACAAGATGAGTAGGGGAGAGAGGTAGAGAGCTGTGCTATATATTCAGTGAGCAGAGTAACGAGGCTCGAGCATGTGTTAGTAGTATCAGAAAAATTATCAGGTAAGTTTTTGTGTGTACCAATTCGACCAGGGGAGCCATAGCTTGTGGATTTTGGAGTATGAGGGTTTTCCTTTTGACATAATTGATTCATACGCGTAATGGGAGTGAACTAGTGTAATGACTTCGGACAGCGATGGGGTTAAGGTTGTTTTCCATTGTCTAGTTATGAGTAATCTGGTAGCTAGGAGTATGTGTGTAATCACTAGTCTGAAGGGTGGTGGCAGTAATTCAGTAGTCAAGTTCAGTATGGCCAATTGTGGGGCAAGTGTGATGGGAAGGTGACAGATATCTTGTATAAGGTGTTCCACCTCTGTCCAGAGGTCTTTTAAGGCTGGACATGACCATAGAATGTGAGATAGGGTGCCTATGTGGTTACATTCTCTCCAACACTTGGATGAGGCTTGTGGTTGGAATTTGGCCAGTCTCTGTGGTGTTAGGTACCATCTTAGGTGTATTTTATGCATTAATTCCCAGAGAGAGGTGCAGCTAGTGGATTTATAAATGGATTGTAGGGCCTTTTGCCATTGGTGTTCAGAGAACTGAATCTGTAATGCCGCGTACACACGGTCGTACTTTTCGTCTACAAAAGTCCAACGGACGCTGACGGACTAAAGCTGGCTGGTAATCCGATCGTGTGTGGGCTTCTCCGGACTTTCAACGTACTTTTTTAGCCTCAAATCCGACGTACTTTAGATTTGAAACATGCTTTAAAACTTTACTTCGTAACTACGACGGACCCCGAAATCCGCTCCTCTGTGTGCTAGTCCGACGGACAAAAAGCCACGCTAGGGCACCTATTGGCTACTGGCTATGAACTTCCTTATTTTAGTCCGGTGTACGTCATCACGTACGAATCCGACCGACTTTTGTGTGGTCGTGTGTAGGCAAGTCCGTTCGTTAGAAAGTAGGCCGCAAGTCCGCCGCAAGTCCACCGAAAGTCTACCGGAAGTCTGTCGGACAGGCTGTCTGACTTTTGTAGACGAAAAGTACGACCGTGTGTACGCGGCATAAGTCTTTTTCCCAGTCTGTATATGGTTTAGATTTGTGGAACACTGTTTTTTCTTGTAGTGTAGAATATATTAGTGAGGTGCCTTTGGTAGGCGTGTTGTCAGAGAAGTAGTAGTTCCATATTTTAAGTGGCACTGCTCCTTCCAAACGTGGGTGGGCTGAGAGACATTGTTGAATCCTGGCGTAATTAAGGAAGTCTTTGGAGGGTGCTTGGTATTGTGATTGGAGTTGGGTAAAGGGTTTATGTAGTATCATAGACCTGAGTTCTGTGGTGCAGGTATTTTGGTCTGCTATCCATTTGGGAATGTTTAAATCAGGTGTTAGCAATTGTAGGGTTTGGATAGGTATTGGGATGTTTTTGGTGGGTAATTGGGACCATTTTGCCGAGTGTAATATCAACCAGGCTTTAACTGAAGCTTGTATGGTCGGTGAGTGTAAGCAAAGATTTGTGTGTTTAGTTGTAGTGCTGAATAGCCAGTATTTAAGGTTGGGCCCTGGAGTCATGGTGTTTTCAATGTTTCCCCATAGTGTGGATGGGTGCGTGTGTATCCATTCCGTCATTTGAGATAGAATGGTGGCTAGATAGTAATCTTTAATATCTACATATCCTAGGCCACCCGCTAGTTTGTGTTTGGTAGTTTTGGTATGACTACATCTAGGTTTCTTGCCTTGCCACATGTAGTGGTGTATAATAGATTGTAGCGATTGGAGGTATGAGTTAGTAAGTGGAATAGGTAGTGTGCGGAACGTGTAGAGCAATCTAGGGAGAATGAGCATTTTAAAAGCAGCTAGTCTGCCAGCCCAAGAAAATTTTGACAGTTTGGAGGTTTCCTTAATAAGCATCTGTTTCATTTCCAAGTAGTTGCTAGTAAAAAGATTGCTGGTGCATTTGGTGAGTGTAATGCCGCGTACACACGGTCGTACTTTTCGTCTACAAAAGTCCAACGGACGCTGACGGACTAAAGCTGGCTGGTAATCCGATCGCGTGTGGGCTTCTCCGGACTTTCAACGTACTTTTTTAGCCTCAAATCCGACGTACTTTAGATTTGAAACATGCTTTAAAACTTTACTTCGTAACTACGACGGACCCCGAAATCCGCTCGTCTGTGTGCTAGTCCGACGGACAAAAAGCCACGCTAGGGCACCTATTGGCTACTGGCTATGAACTTCCTTATTTTAGTCCGGTGTACGTCATCACGTACGAATCCGACCGACTTTTGTGTGGTCGTGTGTAGGCAAGTCCGTTCGTTAGAAAGTAGGCCGCAAGTCCGCCGCAAGTCCACCGAAAGTCTGCCGGAAGTCTGTCGGACAGGCTGTCTGACTTTTGTAGACGAAAAGTACGACCGTGTGTACGCGGCATTATTCCTAGATATGCTATACCTGTGTCTGCCCATGGATATGTATAGAAGTTACGTAGAAGGTTGCTAGTTATGGCATCTAGACCTAGGTCTAGAATATATGACTTGTTTTCGTTGACCTTGTAATAAGAAATGGTACTAAATCTTTGTAATACAGATTGTATCGAAGCCAGGGAGGATATGGGGTTGGTTACCATCATGATGACGTCGTCAGCAAACAGATTGATCTTGTGTTCCAATTTTCCAATTTGGAATCCTGTAATGGACTTGTTTAATCTAATATGTTCGGCCAGGGGTTCCATTACTAAATTGAAGATGATGGGTGATAGGGGGCAGCCCTGACGAGTGCCATTAGAAATTGGGAATGGTTTAGATAGCATCTCAGAGGTATAGACCCGGGCTGAAGGTTTTGAGTATAAAGCCAATATTGCGGAAAGAATGTGGCCTTGGAGACCGAATTTACGGAGTGTAGCTTGGAGATAGGCCCAATTGACTCTGTCGAACGCCTTCTCTGCATCCAGGGATAGAAGCAGAGAAGGCGTTCGTTCAGACTTCGCAATGTGTATTATATTAATGAGTCTGCGGGTTGCATCAAACGTTTGCCTACCTTTTGTGAACCCTGATTGATCAGGGTGGATTAGTGAAGGCATAATATTTATTAACCTGTTTGCTATGAGTTTGGCATAGATTTTGGTGTCAACATTCAGAAGCGATATGGGTCTAAAGTTTTGCGGAGAGGTAGGATCCTTGCCTGGCTTCGGTAGCGTAATGATTAAGGCATTTAACATTTCCTGTGGGAGAGAAGAGGAGGAGGCAGCGTCATTGCACATTTGAGCTAAAAAAGGAGCTAGAATGGTACCGAATTGTTTATAGTACTCCCCGGTGAGACCGTCCGGTCCAGGGGATTTGTTGGATGGCAGGGATGTGATGGTATCTAAAACTTCCATTGGAGAGAATGGAGCATTTAGCATTGTTAGTTGGTCGGGGGAGACTTGTGGGAGATTAATTTCTTTCAAAAAGTTTTCTATGTCTTCTGGGCATGGTTGGCTAATAGTGGAATCATTGTTTAGATTATAAAGTGTTTCGTAGTAATGTCTAAACGCTTCTGCTATAGCTTGAGGATCTATCAGTTTTTGTTGTGTGGAGGGATGATAAAGGTGAGATATCTTGTTTTTAATATGATGACCTTTGATCCTGAGTGCCATGGCTTTCCCTGCCTTATTCCCAGTGGAGTAGTGATTCGCTTTAAATCTTTTTTGGGCTCTATCATATGTTTCTAGTAATAGATTCCTTAATTCTTGTCTGAGAAGTACAAGTTTTTCTCTAAGGGCAGGATCGGGGGTTAATTGGTTTTGGGCTTCTGTTGTTTTAATTTGGGAGGTGATGGTGTCAAGGCGCTGTGATCTCCTCCTTTTCTCTCTAGCTCCTATTTGGATAAGAATCCCTCTAATGACCGCTTTGTGAGCGTTCCATAAAATAGTGTTGCTTGATGTCGAACCCTGGTTCAAATCAAAATATTCTTCCAAATGTTTACGGATTGTGACTGAATGTTCAGGTGATTGAATAATTGAGGCATTGGCTCTCCATAGCTTCGTAGGTGAAGAGGTAGGCAAAGACTTGATGGTTATAGTCACTGGGGCATGGTCGGACCATGTTATCGTGTCTAGAGATGACTCAGAAATTTTCGGTAGAGTCCACTTGTCGACTAGGAAGTAATCGATTCTGGTGTATGAGTTGTGTCGATGGGAAAGGAAGGAGTAGTCCCTCTCAGTGGGATGGTGGCATCTCCATACATCATATAAGTCATGGTTTCTTAGGAACTGTCCCATAGGTGAGGCAAGTCTAGTTGTGCGTGAGGAGGCATCTAAGGAGTTATCTGGAACGATGTTGAAATCTCCGCAGATAACGAGGTTTCCCTGACGGAATTTGGCTATTTTGGGCATCAGCTTAGAAAGGAATTTGATTTGTTTAGTGTTGGGCGCATACACCGTGACAATAGTATATCTAGTATTGTCTAGGGTACAATCTAGGGCCAGATATCTACCGTCTTCATCAATCATACTGTTATGAAGCGTAAAGTTGATTGTATGTTTGATTGCTATTAGAACTCCATTTTTCTTAGTGGGGCCTGGAGCGTGGTAAATATGGGGAAAAGATTTGTTACTGCAGTGTGGCATTGCAGATCTTTTAAAATGCGTTTCTTGCACACAGATGATGTCGCACGAGGATTTCTGGGCTGTGCGCCACAGTGAGGCTCTTTTTACTGGGTGATTTAGCCCTTTGGCATTCAGTGAGAGGAATTTGATCATCTTGGCGGATGATGTAAGATAGCGTATGTGACAAGTTCTTACTCACAGTTAGTAGATAGGTGCTGTTACTTAGAAAAGACCAGTGTTCGAGGTACTCGTGTCCTTTTTCTTGCGCGTGCTCTCAGGAAGAAGAGATGATGGGTAAGGAAAACTTAGGGTAAGGAGAAAAAATAAAAATTTAGTAGGGAAAAAAAAAAAAAAAAAAAGGTAGACAAAAATACAAGAACTGACAGCAGTTAAGTAAAACTGGTACTGCTGTGTTGTTGTGGGGTATAAGTTCGTGGAGCAAGTTGCAACGAGCAAGGCATCCGACCGGAGTTGTGGCAAACTGGGTCATTTGTGGGCCCACTATTCAGGTGTAGATTAATGCTTACCGGAGTGACGGTTGTCAGCGGAGTGAGAAGAGTTTTCTCCGCGGTTTATTTGTGCTGTTTTGGGTGGATCGGGAATAATTCCCCATAGATGGAGTAATTTGAGGCCTTCCTCCACTGTGGAGATATTATGCTTGGTCCCATTCTTTGTGACTATGATCTTGGTGGGAAAGCCCCATTGGTAGGGGATCTTGTGGTTATTAAGTGGTTTGGTAATGGTGTTCAGTTGTCTCCTTAATTGACGAGTATGCTGCGAGAGGTCAGCATACAGTTGGAGGTGAGTATATGGGGCAGGCAGCTGATCCAGATGTCTCGATTTGAATAGAAGTTGATCTTTAGTATGAAAAAAATGAATTCTCATCAGAATATCACGTGGGACTTCGGCTGGGAGATGCGGGGGTTTAGGGAGGCGGTGAATGCGGTCGATTATGGTTTCCATGGGGGTGAGATCAGGCAGGAGCGTGGAAATCAATTTCCTGGCATATGCGTTTAGATCATGCGGTAGGACAGATTCAGGGACCCCTCTGATTTTGACATTATTACGGCGGGACCTGTCCTCGAGGTCCGCCATTTTGGCCCTCATCCATTGCTGTTCATCACGTGTATGATCATGGGCATCCACCAGATCATTGACCGTTTCGGTCATTTCTCCCATCTGTTTCTCAACAATGTTCATTTTATGTCCCATCTGGTTCATTTGTGAGGAGAATCTGAGGAACATATTAGATATGTCAGTGTGAAGGGAGCTCTGAAGAGAGATGAGCATCTCTTTCATTGTAGTGTCTAGTACAGGCTGATTTGTGGTAGGGAAGGCTGCTATGGGGGATGGATGAGCTGGGGCTGCATCAGGCACAGGGCTCACCTCAGACAGTGCTGAATCTGCATCCAGGCGCATCCGCGTTTTTGCTGGGCTGTTGCTGGTCGAGGAGGCAGGGGATGATGGTGAGGCATCAAGAGGATGAAGTTGTGGGGATATTAGCAGGTCATCTGCATCAGGGAGATCTGTATAGGCCGCCGAAATTCCGCATTCAGGGCCGCGGGCGCCATCTTGGATTTTCGGCTGTGTGTAGTAATCTGTCAGTTTCTTAGGCTGACGGTATTCTTTTCTTTTGCGGTTCATCTCAGATGATGTGTGGGGGTAAGCCAGTGTTCCGGTGGTCTCAGTAGTCGCTGGGGGTCACCAGAATAGCAGGGATGTCGGTTTATGTTCCGGTCGGTGCAGGAGCTGTGTGATTACACGTCCATCTTGCCCGGCAGTTAGCCACGCCCCCCCGGGACTTTCTTGAGGTTTGGGAAATACTTCATCTGTTTTTGCTGTACCTCCTTAGGCTCCTCCCAGTTTATCGCTTCCTTAACCGATCTGACGAACGGTTCTATGAGCACAAAATCAAAGCCAGCTGATGCTTCCAGCTCCTCATCATCCGACGGAAGTTCTTGATCTCTTGATGTACTGGGATTGGTAGGTGAGGTGCTATGGGCCGTAAACTCTACATCAGGAGTTGAGACTTGGGGAGTAGAGACTCCAGTGGGTTCTATGGAATCCAGCTCTTTCTCCCTGGTGGCTTCATCCATGCACCTGCGACAGACCAGTTTGTCTGGGAGGGCTGTGGCCCCGCATACCCAGCAAGCGCTCCCGGCTGGGCGGGAAGGGTGCGCAGAAGATTGGTGTCTTCGTGCAAGGGATCTTCTGTGGTAGGAACGGCTATGTCTTGAATAGGATCAACTCCGTCTACGGCTCCCCCTGTGGCCTGAACGACTTCTTCCGCGTGAGCGGCTGCGTCTATGGCCAGAGCGGCTTCTCCTGTGCGAAGACTCTCTTCGCCTTGACTTGGATGATCTTGCGGACCTGATAGGGCTTACCAATTAGGCAGCGTTAGTACGATCCTGCTCTCTTTTTCAATCTTCTCTACTTACCACTGGAATCCCTCCCCCTTACCTATTAGGCTGATGGTGATCTGCTGGGGCAGCAGCCTCCATAGGAGAGGAAGGTGAGCACCTGATAAGGGTACAGGAAGGTAAGAGCATGCAAACAGACCCCAAAAGGACAGTGCATAAGTAACAGACACTTACCCAGAGGGGGGGTACTTCAGGGATGCAGCAAGTCGAAATATAGCAGTCAGAAGTCTTCCAGGAAGCAAGGAGAGCTCAGAATGACAAACAGGGCTTTTTAAAATTGCCGCCATGGCCGCCGAGGTCACGACCCGCTCGCGCATGCGCAGTAGCGGCGCGAGGCGATCGGCGCCATTTTGGAAACTGGCAAAACTGAAAGGACGCCCTGAGGGAGCGCACTGCGCATGCGCGGAAGCACCGAGATGCTCGGGAAGCCTGTAGGGAGACACAGAGGGACTACAGAGCCCAGCAAAAGGAAAGAGTGAAACTAAATGAAACAAAAGAACATGGAGACCGCTGCACAACAACTAAGCCTGTTTAAGGCTTATACTGGAGCCGCAACATACCCCCGAGATCACCAGAGCGGGGTTCCTTCCATCTAGCTCGTTTAGAGGCTGTACAGGTAAGGACTTCCACCCAGGAGAGGCTAGAACCTGGCTGGGGCGAATGCGGTAAAGGGGTGCTTCTTAATCCGTTCGGACCTGACAGGTGAGGAAAAATAAGAGAATACTGGGGCGGGGGCCATCTCTACAATTTATAGCTATGTGGTCCTATCAGGTTGTGGGGGCGGAGTCACAACCCAAAGTGTATGCTGCCATGATGCGACAGGAAAGTCATTTAAAACTACTCGTGGCTATTAATGAATTACCGGTCCGACAATACACATAAAAGTTTATTGATAAAAACGGCATGGGAATACCCCACAGGGGAACCCGAACCAAAATTTAAAAAAAAAATGACGTGGGGGTCCCCCTAAATTCTATACCAGGCCCTTCAGGTCTGGTATGGTTATTAAGGGGAACCCCGGCCAAAATTTTTTTTTAAAATGGCGTGGGGTCCCCCTCAAAATCTATACCAGACCTTTCGGTCTGGTATGGATTTTAAGGGGAACCCCGCGCCAATTTTTTTTAAAAAAAAATGGCGTGGGGTCCCCCTAAAAATCCATACCAGACCCTTATCTGAGCACGCAACCTGGCAGGCCGCAGGAAAAGAGGGGGGGACGAGAGAGCCCCCCCTCCTGAACCGTACCAGGCCACATGCCCTCAACATTGGGAGGGTGCTTTGGGGTAGCCCCCAAAAACACCTTGTCCCCATGTTGATGAGGACAAGGGCCCCATCCCCACAACCCTTGGCCAGTCGTTGTGGGGGTCTGCGGGCGGGGGGCTTATCAGTATCTGGAAGCCCCCTTTAACAAGGGGACCCCCAGATCCCGGCCCTCCCCCCTGTGTGAAATGGTAAGGGGGTACAAAAGTACCCCTATCATTTCACAAAAAAACTGTCAAAAATGTTAAAAATGACAAGAGACAGTTTTGGACAATTCCTTTATTTAAATGCTTCTTCTTTCTTCTATCTTCTTTCTTCGTCTTCCTTCGGTTTCTTCCTCCATCTTCTTCTTCTTCTGGTTCTTCTGGTTCTTCCTCCGGTGTTCTCGTCCGGGATCTTCCTCCGCGGCTTTGGCGTCTTCTTCCCTTCTCCTCCTTGGGCCGCTCCGCATCCATGATGGCATGGAGGGAGGCTCCTGCTGTGTGACGCTTCTCTCCTCATCTTTTTCCCCTTAGGGGGACCCCATGCCATTTTTTTTGGCGTGGGGTTCCCCTTAATATCCATACCAGAACTGAAGGGCCTGGTAATGAATTTCGGGGGAACCCCACACATTTTTTTTCTGAATTTTGTTTGTTTTCTTAATGCTGCTTTTATCAATGAACGTTTATGTGTATTGTCGGACCGACATTTTATTAGAGCCGCACAAAGTGAACCAACCTTCAAAATAAATAAAAAAAAGTCAGAGGTGCGCCCGTTCAATCTATGCAAATGCTTTTACGTTGCCTGACATTTACTAATATTTTGCCGGCGCAGTGAACCAAATTATTTGAACAAACGCAAATGCCGTTTGAGCATGCACAGTGTATAAATTCACCTCCCGCAGTTTAAATGTATTTTCCGGTGCTGCCGCCTTGTTCAGAGAAAGTCATTTTCTCATTCTATTTTGGCCATATTTGTGACTTGGACAGTTAGTACTACACTTACCCATATCAGCCCACATCACCCCCATATTATTGGCACTTCCAGCTTGTTAAAATTTGAAGTTAAAGATGCCATGCATCAGGTCTATAGTGGCGTACAGATCACCTCTTCCCGTGCGCCGGGAAGAGAATAGTAAATGGGGGATCGCGCTGTGTTACCGGCGCAAATGCTTTGTAAATACGAAAATATCATTTGCTCATCGGCGTGCACCGCAAGTCATGGCTCAAATGCTTCGTTAATCAGCCCCACTGTGTTTAGAGAAGCCATTTCTAATATTCTGTACATGCTCTCTTAATCGTTTATACATGGGTCGTTTAGTCCTCCCTATATTTTGGGATATTTATAGATATAAGCCTCATTGGAGGGGGAGCAATAAAATAAGAGAACTTAGCAAAAGTGAATCCAGATGGAGGTTTTGTAATGACTTTAGAAAGCTTAATTCAGTGACAAACTTTGACACCTACCTTATGCCCAGGGTAGATGAGTTCATAGACATATTTGGAAATGCCCGTTATCTGACCACTTTGGACTTGACAAAAGGATACTGGCAAATCCCCCTGACTTCCCTGTGTCCAGGCTGTCTTGGTTTCCCTCTTCAAGGAACATTTTTGGGCAAATCCCCAAAAAATTGCAGTTTGTTTAGAGGAAGCCTGGTATTTGGGCTACGCTATTGGACAAGGAGTTGTAAAACCTCGGATGAAGAAAATAGAAGCCATCCAAGAATAGCCATTTTTTAAAAAAACAAGAAGCAAGTCAGAGCCTTCCTTGGTTTCACGGGTTACTATAGAAGGTTTTTCCCAATTTTGTAACTATAGCAGCTCCTGACTGACCTTACGAAAGAGAAAGACTCAGTAATGGTAAAATGGTCGTTTTTGGGTAAACTGGTGTTTTTTGGCCTTATAAGATTATTCCATCACAGTAAAACACAGGCCAGGTGTTAAGATGGGAAATGTAGATGCCCTATCACGGGTTCACTCATGTTGGGCCACAGGTGTTCCGACCCTGGGGTTGATACAAGGGGGAGGGGATATGTAGCAGAGTGCCTCAGAGGGAGCTTGGAAAAGTCCTGTTCGGGGTTTGCATATCTCCCAGGCTTCTCTCATACACATTTAGAGATCTCTGTTCTTCAGTCCAGGTCAGAGTTTGCTCCTCTCCCCTGGGGAACAGACAAGTTGTGTCTGGGAGAGTTCAGCAGGTTGGTGTAAGCTGTAAAAAAGCAAAACAAAACAAAACAAGAACAAAAAACATGGGATATATAACTCACCACAATTTTGGTGCCTAATTACTGTACCTGTTAGGTGTTTGCCAAATAATCAAAAAAGAGCATATGCAAAAAAGTAGTTACCATCTGATTGAGGGTATAGCCCCCAGGTGGGGTAATGAAGCGGTTAATGGAAAGCAAACTAGCCTTGTCATGAATGGTTAAAAGCATGGCTAAAAGACCTCCGGGTTCAAAGGCTTTGGCCGCCTAAATGGCCGAACCTCAATTACGTCACTCCCGTGCATGCGCACAGGAGTCACGGTCATGGCACAGTGCTCTGAATGGACAGCACCGTCCATTCAAAGCCTCGTGCTCATGAACTGGTGATGTCACTGGCTGCTACTAAAGTAAATATTTACTGTACCTACAGGTAAGCCTTATTATAGGCTTACCTGTAGGTATAAATAAAAAAGCAGACTTTACTACTGCTTTAACTCTGATGAAAGCAGTTGAACACTGACTAAGCTCCATTAGCTTCTTTTCTAGCCAGAGTAGCCAGAGATTGACAGCTATGAACCCAGAAGCACTAATTATTCACAGGGAACATACCCCCCTACTCTCCATCCTGGCACCCATCATGGAGACCCTGGGCACCCAAGAGGGACAGGTCAGTCCAGCACACATTGCAGGGGGGGTCCACATTACTGTACATGTAAAAGTGATCAGGGGGCTTTAGAACCACATTACATCTACAAGAAACCTGAAAGGTAAATTGACAATACCAGCATCTGTTAATATGTTGGTGCTGTCACTGACGTAATCCTTATATTGTCTGAAGTGAAAGAGTTCACGGGCTATCCTTTATTGGACAAGAAAAGAAGGGTTTGAGTCTTCTTAGTGGCATCCAAAAATACAATTTAATATTTTATAAGCTCATAAGAAAAAATTTGGGCGTAGGTTGTATTTTACAGCCCTTCTACATTCTACATCCCTTGGGACTATCTTAGTAGTCGTGATTAGGAGTAGTGATCAAATCAACTTCAATTGACTAAATAAAGGTAACTGTAATTATGCATATTGGTTTGGATTATCTGTGTTTGTAGTGGGTCACAAAGTTGATTTGGTTTAATGGCCTATTCATTTTTATCTTGATATTTTTGATTGGAGTTGTGGTTTAAATGTGTTGCAATGTAATAGTATGATAACTAGTGACATTTACGGATACTCATGCACATAAACAGTCTTGGCTAATGCATAATAACTGTAGGTAACATTTGTAGTGAATAATTGTGTACATTTAATCGGTCAAACTATTTTATCTACAGGTTTGTGCTTTATAACCAATGCAACCATTTTCGATTAATGTTTAAATGTATACATTTTAAACGTAAAGGTGATTTGAGAAAAAGAGAAAATAGTGCTTTTAGAGAGATTTTCTTTCATGTATGATTACAACTCCTCTTCTACATCTTACAAATGCACAAGCTAACCAAATATAGCTTATCTCTATTAGTGTCCTACCATCTAGTGACTGATCAGAGAAATGACATTTTATAAATAAGGAAAATCATGCAAAGTTAAGTGCTCTGTCTCATTAGTAACACATGTATAAAATACCAAATAAACATAAAGTAAATCTGAGAGTAATTTTGTATATAATTTTGTAAAATTAAATTACTAAAGTATACTGAGATGTGTGGCTTGTTTGTTGGGTCAACTGAAGGCAACTTGCCAATTTTTATGCACTTTACAGGCATACGTCAACTCCAAAATTCCTCAACTTGTCATTTGTCATTTTATTTTGTAAGCTAAAATTAGAATTACATTGTCAACTGGGATATTTGGTAACATACTTAGTAGTTTCACACCTGTCAACTATAATTGCCATGAATAGCCTTATTATTGTGTGGGTAGACGCAATGAAGAAATGTTACCTAATATAATATAAAACAACTTCCAGAGTTAGAAGCATTTCTCATTCCCAACATGCAGTAACCTTCGTTTTTGGATTAAAACATAAAAAATCCCCTCATTACATAAAATACATAGGAGAGGAGAAAACGGGCACCCCTGTCTAGTGCCCATGTACATTCTAAAGGAATCCGACATAGCATAGGGATTTATGTATTTTATGCCTAGAGCCCCTAGCTGCTGCGATAAGACTACAAATTGATATCCAAGGGGTTTTGGTAAGATAGAACGAGTTTAAATTTCACTATTTGCTGATAAAATCTTGCTAACTATTACTGAACCCCCTACTTATATGCTAGTGTTGTATCAGTCACTTTATACCTTCAGTGCCCTTTTGGGTTATAAAATCAACACCTCTAAGACAGAAGCTCTCCCACTTAATAGCCCCCTGCTCAGCTTGCTCAACTTCAACACAATTACTGTATCACTATCACTGGTGCTCCCATTCCATTAAGTACTTGGGTACCAAAATTGCACCTTCTTATTCCTCCCTATACGAGGCCAGCTTTCCACCTTTATTCAGGGATATTTATACTTTATTGAAACAATGTACTTTATTGAAACAATGGGACTCCTGTGACATCTCCTTCTAAAGCAGCATTAATGTCTTGAAAATGTCCATTATGCCAAAATGGTTATATTTATTCGAGACACTGCCTGTCCTGGTACCTATCTATCAACTTCCATCCCTACAAACATCTTACCTTAATTTTATTTGGCATATCAAGACACATAGGATCTCCTGTTCAGTCCTTCTTTGTCCCAGCTCAAGAGTGGGCCTTTGAGTACCTGACCTGAATAAGTATTACTTTTCTTCTCACCTACAGCAAATTTTTTCCTTGTCAGTTACAATGCCCAGTAAGGCCTTCAAGGTGTCCCAGATTACTGTTACCGGGGCAGTTCCTCTGTTCAAGTCAGCAAACTCTCTCAAGTCTGCTAACACCTCACCCATTAGTTCCATCCAAAAAAGGCTTATTTTCCACTCCCCGGGTCCAGAACTCTCCCTCACCCCTATTGATACTGTCACTGGGGAGTGGTCAGGAAGACCTCTCGGCATGTAACTTATCACTTGTAGTGCCTCCTCATTCCCCAGAATCATATCAATTCTAGAAAGAGTGTGTCCTAGAAAAACATGAGTACTGTCGGACCGCCGGATTCCATGCTCTCCATATATCCGTTAGTCTGGCCTCTCTTAAAAATAGAGACAATCGATCATCAACTATACCACCCGTCTGTGTCCTATGGGGAAACCTATCCATTTTCCGGTCCAAGACTACCAAGACTTTAACGCAGTACATTTCTGTGCAATAGTGCACGCTTAATGCAGTATATTTCAGTGTATTATCTTCCATTTAACGCAGTATAGTTTAGTGCGTTACTGCAAGTTTAACACTGTATATTGCAGTGCATTACCTTCCGTTTAACGCAGTACATTTCTGTGCGTTAGTGCACGTTTGACACAGTATATTGCAGTGTGTCAGTGCAGTTTTACTGCATTATAATATAGTGTGTCAGTGAAGTGTGTCTTTGTAGTAGTGAGTACTCAAGTTAAAGTGCACCATACATTTCCACATCTATATTTTGTTAATAAGCTCCACCCCCCCATCATGTCTGGGAGGACAACAAGCAGAGGCAGATGTTCCCATGGCACTGTGAGGGGGCCAGCAGTGTATGTGTCCACAGGCAAAGGTGGACGTGGTCAGTCCTCAGGCAGGGCATCATTTCCTCTGTTTAGTGATGTTGCAAGTGCTATCCAGCCACAGCATGCAGAGGAGGTGTTGAGCTGGCTTAGTAAACCATCCTCATCCTTCCCATGCTCTGTCACCAAAGCAGAGACTGGTGCTCAGTCCACTGAAGCTGCCAGAGTGGCTAAACCTGCTCCCTTATCCACAGCTATTCCTGCCTTTGCCCCATAATCAGGTATGGAGGAGTTATTTGAACATAGCGTCAGCCACTTGCTCCTTGATGATGCACAGCCATTACTTGATTCAGATGTTCGTTCTAAGGTTGAGGTTGAGGTTAAGGTTGAGGTTGAGGAAGGCAGGAACATGAGCCTACAAAGAGGAGAGAACACTGGTACACAAATTGGCAGTCATGTTCCTCCAGCCACAGAGCATTGCCAATTTGGCTCCAATGGTAATGAGGATGGGTGCCAGATAGAGCAGAGGAGGAAAGTGAGAGTGAGGCACAAAACTAATGAGGCAGCCATCATGGAAGAGTTGAGAGCAGCCACCCTATTCCATCAAATTGTGAAGCTGTTATCTCCCGGCCCACTTCCCACGGCTGAGCTATCTGGGCCTTTTTTAGCATGTGTGCAGCTGATCGCACTGTTGCAATTTGCAAACTTTGTCAAGAGTGGCAAAAACACCAGACATTTGGGTACCCCATGCTTGACAAGGCATTTAACCTCCCACCACTCAGCCCCTTGGCAAGAGCACCTGGAAGCCACACAAAAGGGGTGCAAATCTGTTCCTCCTCCTTACTCAGCTCAGTCTGCCCCCGCTATACCTCATGACCCTTCAGCAGCCTCTACTGACAGGTATTAAGGTATAGCATAGGGTGTCCAAGGTCCTTGCAGCACACCACCAGCTTTAGACTATAGCTGGCAAATTTCTCTGCCCCATCTGCTGCAGCGAAAAAAATATATATAGTCACTGCCACCCATATTGGATAAGAAAAAATAAAGTGAACACGTGCATAAAGGTGCAACAATAAAACTATGCAACAAAAAATACACCAAGGGTTAAAAGGAATTGTGCTTATAGTACAATATATAAACTTATATATGGTATGAGAAAATGATAAAAAATTCATTAATAAAATTTGATGAAACTATAAAACGTCCATGAACTTACAAAGATATGTTGTATCTTGATTAATAGACCCAAACCAAAAAAACGAGAATACCTGCACACAAGAATGTTTCCAGTGCAATCCCATTGTGCTGGTTCTTGGTGAGGTACATCTCGCGCTCGCTGCAATAGGAAAAACACATCTTCCTATTAAAGCAGCGCGAGAAAAACCGGCATGGGTTCCCCCTCCAGGGGTATACCAGGCCCTTTGGTCTGGTATGGATTTTAAGGGGAACCCCCTATGCTAAAAAAATGGCATGGGAGGTCCCCCCAAAATCCATACTAGACCCTTATCTGAGCACGTATCTCGACCGGTCAGGAAAGGGGGTGGGGACGAGCGAGCGCCCCCACTTTCTGAACCGTACCAGGCCGCATGCCCTCAACATGGGGGATGGGTGCTTTGAAGAAGGGGGTCGTTGGTTGTCGGGGTCTGCGGGCGGGGGCTTATCAGAATCCAGGAGCCCCCTTTAATAAGGGGGCCCCCATATCCCAGCCCCCAACCCTATGTGAATGAGTATGGGACACATGGTATCCCTACCCATTCACATGGGGGAAAAAAGTGTCAAGAAAAAAACACACTAGACAGGTTTTTAAAGTAATTTATTAGGCAGCTCCGGGGGTCTTCTTCCGACTTCGGGGGTCTCTTCCGCACTCTCTGGCCTCTTCTCAGCACTCTCCGGATCTTCTCCCGGTCTCCGGTTCTTCTCCGCGCTCTCTGTCCTCTTCTCCCGGTGTCCGGTTCTTCTCCGCGCTCTCCGGCCTCTTCTCTCCTCTTCTCCTTCTTTTGCTAGCGGTGGCCCGGTCTTCGCCGTTCTCTTCTCCCGCTGTCCGGTTCTTCTGTTGCTGTCTGGTTCTTTTCGGCTCTCCGGTATCTTCTGCTGGACTCCCCAGCTATCTTCTTCCAGCTCTTTTGCTAGCGGTGGCCAGATCTTCTCCGTTGCCTTGTTTCCTCTTGTTTTCTTCCGATGTTGACACTATGCTCTCTCCCGCTGTAATGCCGTCTGCGAGGTGTGCGCCGACTTATATACCTACCCTACCAACCCACAGGACCACTTTAACTCTATAAAAAAGAGTTGCTCCCCTCAGTCAGTATTCTTGTAACTAGATCTCATATTGTTAAGGATCATTGAAGGGAGGGTGTATGCTGCCATGGGCAGGCACCAGAAAAGGAAAATTATGGAAAGGTAAGTATTCAATTTTCCGTTTTCCTGGTGCCTCCATGCCAGCATACCAATGGTAAATAACTCGCTTACAGGGAGGGTACTGCAATAAAGAAATTTAATTAGAAAAACTACAGTACAGTTGGCTGCAAGGTCCTTTCCCCAAACTCTCGGGAAGTAAGGACTGCTGGGTCTACACTATAGTGGGACATGAACGTGCTGAAGGACGACCAGCTGGCCGCTCGGCAAATTGTCTCAGGGGAGACCCACGCCAAAGCTGCCCAGGAGGAGGCTATTCCACGGGTTGAGTGCGCATTGACCGCATCTGGAACTGGAAGACCACTAGCCCGATATGCTCTTTGGATTAACCTTACATCCAGCTTGCCAAGGTCGTCTTGGATGCCGCCATTCCCTTCCTGGCACATTTTGGGATGACAAATAGCCGCTGATCCTTCCTGAATTGCTGCGTCAAACTTAGGTAGTGACTTAGGGATCTGGCTATATCCAACTCATGCAGTTTTGAGGAGGCTGGATCCTCCCCGAATGCTGGAAGAACCAACTCTTGGTTCCGATGGAAGACTGAAGGTACTTTAGGAATGAACTGATGAACAGGCTGCAACACCACCCTGTCTGGGAAGAAGGTAATGTAGGGTTCTTGAGATCCTAATGCTTGGATCTCTGATACCCTGTGACCTGAAGTGATGGCGACTAGAAAGACTGCCTTCAGAGAAATATCCTCCAAGGTGCATTCTTCTGTGGGAGCAAATGGAAGTTTTGAAAGGACACTAAGCACGATAGTCAAATCCCATTTGGGGTACAGCATCTTTCTGGGAGGTCTCAATCTTAGAACTGCTTTTAGAAAATGTTCCAGAAGAGGGTCTAGTGCCCACTGGGTATCTGTTATAGGGCGTACACACGGTCGGACTTTGTTCGGACATTCCAACAACAAAATCCTAGGATTCTTTCCGACGGATGTTGGCTCAAACTTGTTTTGCCTACACACGGTCGCACAAAGTTGTCGGAATTTCCGATCGACAACCACGCGGTCACATACACCACGTACGACGAGACTAGAAAAGGCCGGTTCAGAACCAAGCGCGGCACCCTTTGGGATCCTTTTGCTAATCTCGTGTTAGTAAAAGTTTGGTGAGAGACGATTCGCGCTTTTTCAGACTCGTGGCTTTCAGATAGTTTTCTGACGTTCAGTTTGTGCTTGTGGGTTTGTATCTGCTCTTCAGTGCGTGCAGTCAGTTCGTATCAGAGTTTTCTGTGTGATCTTGCCTGCTCGTTGCTGTTTTTCAGGTCGCTCTTCACAGGCCTTGCTGTTCTTCAGTGCGTTCTGTTACTTCGTTCTGAGCAGCCGACCGTTTTCTAGCCATGTTTCGTATGCGTACTCCTCGTAGAGTTCGTGCTGTGCGGGGGCTTGGTGTTGGGGTCCTGACCTTGACACAAGTCCAGTCCATGAACAGGGTGGGGAGGAGTTCATGGACCAAGAATTGGTTGCTTCAGCGTGACCAGTTCTGTCATATGCCTTTGCTCCGTGAGATCCGTGAGAATAATCCAGATGATTTCAGGAACTTTCTCCGGATTACGGACCCCATATTTCACCGTCTGTTGGCTTCGCTGACCCCCTATATTAGCAGGCAGGATACCTGCATGAGGCAAGCCATCACTCCGGAGCAGAGGTTGGTCGCTACCCTGCGGTATTTGGCCACAGGGAGAAGCCTGCAGGACCTCAAGTTCTCGACAGGCATCTCCCCCCAGGCTCTTCTTTGTGGACATTTACTGCTTGTGTTTGAGCTGACCCTGACAGAAATGTGTTGAGTGCAGAAAATGGCGTGATTGTGTAACCTTACAAAGCACTGTTGGCTGTTATTTACTAAATGCAAAGACACTTTGCACTACCAGTGCACTTGCAACTGCACTGAAACTGCACTTGTAGTGCAAAGAGTATTTGCCCTTAGGAAATAACCCCCATTTTCTCATAAAACAACAATTACATCACCCCAAAAATGTTGTAGCGTTGAGACAATAATCCACACATTTTTGATGAACAATCTTTTTAATACCTGCACAATCACATGTGCATTTACCCAAGGTTTTTCTGACAAACCGACATGTTTGTTGTATAACAATTTTTGTGGTGTCATTATCCAAAATCAAAATGTGCATTTTATAGAAAACAGGCCTGTGTAAAACCCACAAGAAAGACACAAATCTTGATCTTACAAAGTTCACATTTGGTAGAACCTGAAGGCTATATCAGACATGAGTATTTAGGAACTGTGTTTGATATAGCGTTCAGATGGGGTGAAATCACCCCAGGAAAAGCCAAATTTGGAAGATGCACACAAATTTCACAATGTCAACATGTGCTATCTGCCATCACGGGGGATGAAGGGACGTGTTTTGGGGGAGAAAGCCCTTCCTCACCGCTACTTTATTATTGAGGAAGGGATTGCACCCCCAAAAAGCGTCCATTGATCTCCCGTGATGGCAGATAGCACATGTTGGCACACTGTGTGCATCCTCCAAATTTGGCTTTGGGAAAAATCACAAAAACATTTCGCACATTGTAGCACACAAAAGAAGAAAGTGATTTGGAGGGGCTTTAAACTCGCCCCAAAACATCAATGATGTTTTTATATTTTGGAATAACATCATTGATGTTTTGCTTGATGTTTTCCAATTGTAAATTACACCCCATGATCTCCCCGATCAGGATCTGGGCACTTTCGGATGTGAAAGGATCTTCATCCACAACCTCACGATCACCTAAAAAGAGAGGAACCCCAAAATAAATTAGGTTTGCAAAAAAATGCCGCCATCCATCTCTTATCTGAGCCTGTGGTCGCAGACACTCACCTGTTGTGGTGACTAGTTCCACCACGTCTTCTTCCTCCTGCTCATCTTGTGTTGGGGGGATTTCCCCTTCTTCCAGAGGGGGGGGGCTCTGGTCTCCTCGGATGAGGGGTGTCCTCCGAGTCTTTTCTCACCTATGTAAAACAAAAATGGTAGAATTAGCACACAGATATTTAATGTCAGAACTATAAAGATGAAACATTGCTTGGAAGTGGGGTACAATGATCTATTTTAGCCGAGTTCCAAGATGTAGCTTTTTTAGTGTCCTTTGTCAAGCTGCAATACTTTACCTGTTTGGTACAAGCTTCACAGATGGAGACCCCCCTATAGTATACACTGGAGCACCTGTGTGGCCCCCCCTAATAAAAATGGTGTTCTTTTGTCCCACACTAGTGCTCCAGCATCCAGATGTGAAAACAGCTGCTCAGTGTCCTCTCCTTACACACAATCTAGTTTGCATTTCATTCTAGTAACAAAGCCATCTACACAACCCAATTCTTTGAAGACAAGTATAGGGCGTCAAAATGGTGGCCAAATGCATATGGCCTAAACAATGGTATTTTATCGTCCGAAATAAAAATGTGTGATCCGAACGAATAATGTGCCCATGAACATGAAAGTGGCCATTTTAAACTGTACAACAGTTCCTAAAAGCACATGGAGCAGCACGAACGTAATAAACACAAAAAAAATAGGAACACAGCACAACTACTTACTTTTTTGCAGCACTCTCCGGATCTTTCTGTACTGCTCATGTTCTCGTAATTTCAGGTCTGACCACCGCTTCCTGAGCTGATCTTTCGATCGTCGTACCCCGAAATTCCGGTGCAGACTCCTGACCACTTTCGCCATGATCTTGGCCTTTCGGACATTGGGGTTGGGGTAAGGCCCATACTTTCCCTCATAGTCGGCCCTCTTCAGGATGTCCACCATCTCCAAAATCTCCCCAAAGGACATATTTGAGTCCTTTAATCTCCTTATGGATCGGGACGTTTCAGGCTCCGGCCTTTCCTCCCCCTCCTCCTCGTTGCTACAATTAGCACGATCCTGCTGTCTATCCGCCATGTGCTCTTCCCCCACTGCGCCGAATGAAAAGGGGCAGGGAATAGACTAGAAAGAACGTCAGGGGCAGGCGGAGTTATACGCATGCGCAGTGTGTATAAATTGTAACGCGCGCGTCTTACGTACGATCTGTGAGCGGAGGAAGGAGCATCGGAGACGCCGATCGTGCTAACGAAGGTAGGATCTAAACTTGGGCCTATACTGCTTCGAAATGGAAGCCTATATTGTAACAAGATTAGGGGAGTTTGGCCTGACATTAGGGTTTGTCTTGTGTTGTGTCTTGCAGAGAAAATGGATGGGTTCAACGACCACAATTTCCTGCCCCTGTTTATTGACAAGTACAGGGAGCTGCCCTGTCTGTGGCAGGTGAGACACCCCCACTATAATCACAAACAGAAGAGGCAGGCAGCGCTGGAGAAACTGCTGGAGTTGGTGAAGCCGGTGGTCCCCACAGCAACCATCCCTTATTTAAAAGCTAAAATTGGTGGCCTGAGGAGCACGTATCTTAGGGAGCGCAAGAAGGTCACAGATTCCCAGAGGTCCGGAGCTGCAGCAGATGACGTTTATGTCCCCAGGCTGTGGTACTATGAGAGACTGCGGTTTCTGTCAGACCACACTGAGGTCAGGAAATCCCTCTCTACTCTTCCTTCCACGCTTCCTTCCACCCCAGCTGAGGCTTCCGATGTCCAACCTGGGCCTTCCAGCCAGGAAGAAGTGGAGGAGCCCAGCTGGAGTCAGGTATAGCATTCTTCTACAGATTTCTGGGCAATAAATAAATTATGTTTACTAGATGTTATTATTGATCATTAATTGCTGATTAAAAAAAGTGTTTTACATATCAATAGACAGTAGTGGGCACCCAAAATTGGGACAAGAATGCAAAATGCTGGGCTCAGAATGATAGTCTGTTATATTTGTTAACATTCAATTTGCAGCAGTCAGGAGGTGAAAATTGTGTGTGATTGATGTAAAAAATACTAAAACTATGTCCCTTTTTCATACACAGGAAGACCTCAGCCAGGAGGAGGTTGTGGAATGTGGCAGCCAGGAGGAGGCGGGGATTAGTGGCAGCCAGGAGGAGGCGGGGATTAGTGTCAGCCAGGAGGAGGCGGGGATTAGTGTCAGCCAGGAGGAGGCGGGGCTAAGTGTCAGCCAAGAGAAGCCTGGGACAAGTCGCAGCCTGACTGAGTCTCCGGTTCCTCCCCTCCGCCTGCCACATAAACGAGCCAGGAAGATGACTCCCAGTCCTGTGCAGGATTCAGCATACAGGCTGATCCAGGAGGCTTCGGCGTCCCTCAGAGCCTTCCCCAGTCCTGCAGAGGCCTTTGCCTGCATGGCTGCCACCAAATTGCAGGGCATGCAGGAGGGCCAACGCAGGATCTCTGAGGACCTGATTTATAAAGTCCTACGTAAGGGGGAGAGTGGGGAACTGACACCCAAGATGGATGTCATTGAGATCGACGATCCTCCTCCTCCTCCTCCTCCTGCTGCCACAACTCCACCACCACAGCCAAAGCCTGTAAGGAAGCGTGGAAGGAAGACCAAAGAGTGATTGCCCTGGGTTCAGTCTGGTCTGACAGAAGATGCAGTCTCTCGTATGACCACAGCCTGGGGACATAGATGTCATCTGCTGCTTTCCGGATCTCTGGGGCTTCTGGACCAGACTGCCCTCCCTAAGATAAGGACTCCTCAGGCCACCAATTTTGCTTTTAAATAATTGATGTCTGCCCTGGGGGTCCCAGGCTTCGCCTACTTCTGCAGTTTCTCCAGAGTTGCCTCCCTCTTTGTTTTTTTATAGTTGTGACCCCTTAATAAATTTTTTTAGGTAAATTCTACTCTCCTGTGTGTGTTTTCATCCAAAAAGGACAGTTTGTTGGTGACAATTCAGGTACATTTCTAACATAAAATGTGAAATTATCAAGGGACAACAACACCAAACAATCTCCTACAGATTAAATAGAACAACATATCAATGGTGTTGTGGGAACTTGTCACAAAAAACACACAAACATTTTCGGGAGTACAAATCAAAATCACCAAAAAAAATTAATAAATAAGAGAAACACAAAAAAAGATTCTACATTAAAGGCAAAAAAAAAAAATACAAAAATATGTTGTCAGATGTTAGAAATTAAAATATATTGAGGGAATCCTGATAAATAGTAACGAAATAAGTTTGTGAGAAGTGTGTGTGAATATGAGCAGCAAAACTACTTAATTCTTGTCACATTATAAAGAAGAAGAGAGTGCGCTGTATTAAACCATTTTGAACATTGCAGCGTGACGAAAGTGCTGTATCCATTGCGAACGCTAAGTTTACCAGAACGAGCTGTCCCGTGTCGGAATTTCTTCTGAGCATGCGTGGCACTTTGTGCGTCGGAACAGGCCACACACGGTCGGAATTGACGCGATCGGATTTTGTTGTCGGAAAATTTTATCTCCTGCTGTCCAACTTTGTGTGTCGGAAAATCCGATGGAAAATGTCCGATGGCGCCCACACACGGTCGGAATTTCCGACAACATGCTCCGATCGGACATTGTCCATCGGAAAATCCGACCGTGTGTACGGGGCATTAGAGCTGAAAGGGCAGAAACCTGGAGACCTTAAGCGTGTTCAGGCCCAAACCTAAGTCCAATCCACTCTGTAAAAAGAGGAGTATGTTCTGGAATCCGGGGTTTAGAGGATCGAAATGGTTAGTCTCTGCCAATTCCGTAAACTTTCTCCAAATTCTGTAGTATGTGGAATTCGTAGATGCTTTTCTGGCCTGCAGTAGTGTTTGAATGACATTATGCAAACACCCTAACTCGCCCAACCTTTTCCGTTCAACTTCCAAACCCTCAAGTCTAGGATCTCCGGGTGCAGGTGACAGAACTTGCCCTGAGACAGAAGGTTGTCTATGCGTGGAAACATTCCACAAGAGGGTCTAATGCCCACCGGGTATCTGTTAGAGCTGAAAGGGCTGAAACCTGGACCTTAAGCGTGTTCAGGCCCAAACCTAAGTCCAATCCACTCTGTAAAAAGAGGAGTATGTTCTGGAATCCGGGGTTTAGAGGATCGAAATGGTTAGTCTCTGCCAATTCCGTAAACTTTCTCCAAATTTTATAGTATGTGGAATTCGTAGATGCTTTTCTGGCCTGCAGTAGTGTTTGAATGACATTATGCAAACACCCTAACTCGCCCAACGTATTCCGTTCAACTTCCAAACCCTCAAGTCTAGGATCTCCGGGTGCGGGTGACAGAACTTGCCCTGAGACAGAAGGTTGTCTATGCGTGGAAGGGAAAGCGGTTTGCACAAGGCCATCTTGACTAACAGCGTGAACCATGGTCTCTTGGGCCAGTATGGAATCACTGCCAAAATTGTGATCGCTTCTGTTGTTGGGCGTTGGAGAAACCTCAGTATCAGTGGAGTTGGGGGGTATGCGTATGCCATCTGAAAGTTCCATGGTTGGGTTAGAGCATCTGCCCCTGCTGACTTCGGAGATGGGGATCTCGAAAAAAAACGGTGTCTTCGCATTGAGCGGGGAGGCAAATAGGTCTATTTGGGGAGTGCCCCATTGCTGGCATATCCAGGGGAAGACCCTCGGATTCAGAGACCACTCATTGTTGTGGCTGAAAGATCTTGAAAGCTGATCGGCTAACTGGTTCTCTGGCCCTGGGATATATGAGGCCCAAAGGTTGACAAATTCCTCTCTGCCCATGTCAGAATGGCTGTCACTTCATTCAGGAGGGACCTGCTGTGTGTTCCCCCTTGATTCTGAACATAAGCCACTGCCGCTCTGTTGTCCATCTGGAGAAGGATGGATTTGCCCCTGAGGAAGGTGGCCAGAGACAAGCTTGCCAACCAAGCCGCCCTTAGCTCCAAGGTTTTTGACACTACTTCTGTTGCATTGAATTGCCATCTGCCCTGTACCAACTGGTCTTGGTAATGTGCCCCCCATCCTAACTGACTCGCGTCTGTCGTCAGAACAGTCCATGGGATGGGGCCAAGGGGACAGTGAAGCAGAAGGTTGGATGGCCTTGTCCACCACCAAAGGCTGGATTTCACTGCAGGCGTAATTGATTTCCTCTGATCTAGGCGATTTTACTTCCACTGTGATAGAAAGCCCACCTGGAAAGTCCGTAGATGCCATCTGGCCCATTTCACCATGGGTATGCATGAAGAGAGGGAACCGAGCAGGCTCAGACAGTCTGACGCTGACATGGAATGGCTCGCTAGTGCCCTTTTCACCTTCCCTATCAATGAAGGGATCTTTTCTGACGGGAGTGAGACTGCTCTTCCTGGAGTGTTGAAGAATGCTCCTAGGTAAGTTATCTCCTGTGAGAGCGTAAGTTGACTTTTGGCGTAGTTGATTAGCCAACCAAACTTTCTCAGTGTGTCTTAAACCAATTGTACATGTATCACCAAGGTCTGTCTGTGCTGGGATAGAATTAGAATATTGTCCAAATAGTGTAGTACTCTAATCCCCTTCTCTCGAAGAGGAGCCAAGATCGCTACTAGCACTTTGGTGAAGGTTCTGGGTGCTGTTGGGCAGCCAGGAGGAGGCGGGGATTAGTGTCAGCCAGGAGGAGGCGGGGATTAGTGTCAGCCAGGAGGAGGCGGGGCTAAGTGTCAGCCAAGAGAAGCCTGGGACAAGTCGCAGCCTGACTGAGTCTCCGGTTCCTCCCCTCCGCCTGCCACATAAACGAGCCAGGAAGATGACTCCCAGTCCTGTGCAGGATTCAGCATACAGGCTGATCCAGGAGGCTTCGGCGTCCCTCAGAGCCTTCCCCAGTCCTGCAGAGGCCTTTGCCTGCATGGCTGCCACCAAATTGCAGGGCATGCAGGAGGGCCAACGCAGGATCTCTGAGGACCTGATTTATAAAGTCCTACGTAAGGGGGAGAGTGGGGAACTGACACCCAAGATGGATGTCATTGAGATCGACGATCCTCCTCCTCCTCCTCCTCCTGCTGCCACAACTCCACCACCACAGCTAAAGCCTGTAAGGAAGCGTGGAAGGAAGACCAAAGAGTGATTGCCCTGGGTTCAGTCTGGTCTGACAGAAGATGCAGTCTCTCGTATGACCACAGCCTGGGGACATAGATGTCATCTGCTGCTTTCCGGATCTCTGGGGCTTCTGGACCAGACTGCCCTCCCTAAGATAAGGACTCCTCAGGCCACCAATTTTGCTTTTAAATAATTGATGTCTGCCCTGGGGGTCCCAGGCTTCGCCTACTTCTGCAGTTTCTCCAGAGTTGCCTCCCTCTTTGTTTTTTTATAGTTGTGACCCCTTAATAAATTTTTTTAGGTAAATTCTACTCTCCTGTGTGTGTTTTCATCCAAAAAGGACAGTTTGTTGGTGACAATTCAGGTACATTTCTAACATAAAATGTGAAATTATCAAGGGACAACAACACCAAACAATCTCCTACAGATTAAATAGAACAACATATCAATGGTGTTGTGGGAACTTGTCACAAAAAACACACAAACATTTTCGGGAGTACAAATCAAAATCACCAAAAAAAATAAATAAAAAAGAGAAACACAAAAAAAGATTCTACATTAAAGGCGTAATTGATTTCCTCTGATCTAGGCGATTTTACTTCCACTGTGATAGAAAGCCCACCTGGAAAGTCCGTAGATGCCATCTGGCCCATTTCACCATGGGTATGCATGAAGAGAGGGAACCGAGCAGGCTCAGACAGTCTGACGCTGACATGGAATGGCTCGCTAGTGCCCTTTTCACCTTCCCTATCAATGAAGGGATCTTTTCTGACGGGAGTGAGACTGCTCTTCCTGGAGTGTTGAAGAATGCTCCTAGGTAAGTTATCTCCTGTGAGAGCGTAAGTTGACTTTTGGCGTAGTTGATTAGCCAACCAAACTTTCTCAGTGTGTCTTAAACCAATTGTACATGTATCACCAAGGTCTGTCTGTGCTGGGATAGAATTAGAATATTGTCCAAATAGTGTAGTACTCTAATCCCCTTCTCTCGAAGAGGAGCCAAGATCGCTACTAGCACTTTGGTGAAGGTTCTGGGTGCTGTTGAAATCCCGAAGAAAAGGCATTGGAATTGAAGATGTAAGTCGCTTATTCTGAACCGAAGAAAAGGCTGAAACTGAGGGTGGATAGGTATATGAAGATACGCATCCTGAAGGTCTATGGACGCCATCCAATCTCCTGGCTGAACGAATAGAATGACCGTGTTTAAGGACTCCATCTTGAAATGTTCCACACGGATATGCCTGTTCAGTCTCTTCAGGTCTAGCACCAGCCTCCAAGTGCACAAACAAGTGTAGCGCTAAAAAGTATTGCAAGCTTATGATGTTACATATACATAACAAAAAATTTGAAAAAGAAAAGAAAAAAGTCTTAATCAATTCTTAGTGCACAAAAACACAGTCTCTGGTAATCTTCAGATGTCACTTGAAATACGGAAAATTATTCATATTCCCATGGTTGCATGCAACTTCCTAATCACCACATGGATAACTCATGCAGAGAAGTGAGTGTGATGAACTGTCACGGAATCTAATTGACCAGACTGTGTGGACTGCACAGAGGAGACCAGAAACACATGTAAGTGAAATAATGGTGTTTATTAAACAAGTGATAAATAAAAGGAATATAAACAGTGCAAAACCAACACCACAAACCCACTACAAACAACAATATATACAAGTAAATGGAGATACCGTAATCGTAAACAAAGCCAGGCCAAGGTCATACACAGGGAAGTCAGCAGATGGGTAAGGACGGAAAACCAGCAGGAAGGGGAGAGGATGGATGGTGAAGCTGCAGGGAAGGGATCCAAGGGAATCAGGAGGGACAAGAACAGGATGGCCTGGGATAGGGATCGGATCGGATCAGAGCAGAGCGGGACAGAACAGGTTCACAATCAGGAAACAGGCAGCAAGGTCAAGGCACAGGGAGAAAGATACCAAGGCGAGCATGTGAGGGCTTGCCGGGTATTTATAGGGCTGACTCTAATTGGTTTCAAGTCACACCTGAGCGCAGGGGGTGTTGTCTGCTCCATACTGCCAGGATCCATCCACTGGTGGACATCAGTACTGCGGCCAAAAGATGAAATGACACCAGCAGGGAAATATTCTCCTGACAGTTCAACACTGCCAGGAGACACCTGCTGGTGGACCCCAGTACTGCGTGCCAAATGATATATCTTACCAGCGGATGGACCCTTTCCTGACAGTACCCCTCCCTAAAGGAGCGGCCTCCGGACGCTCCAACTGGTCTTAATTGTCCATGGTCTATGACATCAGGCAGAATGGTGGAAGAAGGCATTTCAGGCTGGTCATCAGGCACATCCGGGCAGACGGCTGGCATGTCAGAGTCATTGAGCTGGGCAGCGGACAGGAACAACTTGAGCTGGGCAGCGGACAGGAACAACTTGAGCTGGGCAGCAGACAGGAACAACTTGAGCTGGGCAGCAGACAGGAACAACTTGAGCTGGGCAGCAGACAGGAACAACTTGAGCTGGGCAGCAGACAGGAACAACTTGAGCTGGGCAGCAGACAGGAACAACTTGAGCTGGGCAGCAGACAGGAACAACTTGAGCTGGGCAGCAGACAGGAACAACTTGAGCTGGGCCGCAGACAGGAACAACTTGAGCTGGGCAACAGACAGGAACAACTTGAGCTGGGCAGCAGACAGGAACAACTTGAGCTGGGCAGCAGACAGGAACAACTTGAGCTGGGCAGCAGACAGGAACAACTTGAGCTGGGCAGCAGACAGGAACAACTTGAGCTGGGCAGCAGACAGGAACAACTTGAGCTGGGCAGCAGACAGGAACAACTTGAGCTGGGCAGCAGACAGGAACAACTTGAGCTGGGCAGCAGACAGGAACAACTTGAGCTGGGCAGCAGACAGGAACAACTTGAGCTGGGTAGCAGACAGGAACAACTTGAGCTGGGCAGCAGACAGGAACAACTTGAGCTGGACAGCAGACAGGAACAAATTGAGCTGGGCAGCAGACAGGAACAACTTGAGCTGGGCAGCAGACTCCAGGTCATTGAGCTGGGCAGCTGGCATGGGCACTTCAAGCTGGGCAGCTGGCATGGGCACTTCAAGCTGGGCAGCTGGCATGGGCACTTCAAGCTGGGCAGCTGGCATGGGCACTTCAAGCTGGGCAGCTGGCATGGGCACTTCAAGCTGGGCAGCTGGCATGGGCACTTCAAGCTGGGCAGCTGGCATGGGCACTTCAAGCTGGAGGGCAGACACCCAGACATCAGGCTGGAGGGCAGACACCCGGACATCAGGCTGGAGGGCAGACACCCGGACATCAGGCTGGAGGGCAGACACCCAGACATCAGGCTGGAGGGCAGACACCCGGACATCAGGCTGGAGGGCAGACACCCGGACATCAGGCTGGAGGGCAGACACCCGGACATCAGGCTGGAGGGAAGACACCCGGACATCAGGCTGGAGGGCAGACACCCGGACATCGGGCTGGAGGGCAGACACCTGGATATCAGGCTGGAGGGCAGACACCCGGACATCAGGCTGGAGGGCAGACATCCAGACATCAGGCTGGAGGGCAGACACCCGGACATCAGGCTGGAGGGCAGACACCCGGACATCAGGCTGGAGGGCAGACACCTGGACATCAGGCTGGAACAGATCAGTTGGCAGGGAGGCAGGACTGGACACTGGCATGATGGTATGGGTTGGATTAGCTGGTGCGGAGGCAGGTTGGGTTACTGGCAGGATCGTTTTGGTTGGAAAAAACTTTTGTTTTTTCTTTGGCTTAGCCACTGAAGATCTGTAGGTGAGGGGTGCAGCAGACTGGAGAGGAGGATTGGGATATGGCAGAGAAGAGGTAACAGTATCTGGAGAAAGTTTGTGTGGGTTTGCAGGCAGCAGGGAAGAGACAGGTGGGTTGAATGCAGGATAGGTACAGGGAGCAGAGACTGGATATGAGTGTTTGGTTGGCAGCAGCGTATACTGAGCTGCAACTGCGGTTGACATGGGAGATGGGGAAACATACATTTGGGTAGGCTGGTGTTTGGTGGCAGAGATGGTTTATTTGGCTAGAGCTGCTTGTGTCATGTCAGACTATGCTGAAAGTATAGGTTGTACAAACTGTGCTTTTAAATCTCCCTGTCTAACAAAAGACTGAGCAGACACAATGCACTCAGCAATCACCTGTGGGGAACAGGCTGAGTAGTGCTCACAAAAATCGTCTGGATCATCTTCAAAAAGCCAAACTAGGGAGACAACCTGATTCATATCAAAAGGAGGAGTGAAATCATCACGGCCCTTTGGAATACAGGGCAGGGCCAGCTCAGTACATAGCTTGATCAAAGGCTGCACCTCCCCAAACAATATATAACCCTGATCGACCAGGGAATGAGCCAAACGTATAGTGGCAAACAACTGGTCACTAGACCATCCTTTCAAAGCCTGGCGGCAATAATCACCACTTTCAGATGCCAGCAGAGAAAAATAAATAACCTCATCGGCATTCATGTTGCAACCAACTGAATCAAAATGGTTCCCCTGTGCAGCCACTTCTGGTCAGGGATGGCCTTGGTATACTGTCACGGAATCTAATTGACCGGACTGTGTGGACTGCACAGAGGAGACCAGAAACACATGTAAGTGAAATAATGGTGTTTATTAAACAAGTGATAAATAAAAGGAATATAAACAGTGCAAAACCAACACCACAAACCCACTACAAACAACAATATATACAAGTAAATGGAGATACCGTAATCGTAAACAAAGCCAGGCCAAGGTCATACACAGGGAAGTCAGCAGATGGGTAAGGACGGGAAACCAGCAGGAAGGGGAGAGGATGGATGGTGAAGCTGCAGGGAAGGGATCCAAGGGAATCAGGAGGGACAAGAACAGGATGGCCTGGGATAGGGATCAGATCGGATCAGAGCAGAGCGGGACAGAACAGGTTCACAATCAGGAAACAGGCAGCAAGGTCAAGGCACAGGGAGAAAGATACCAAGGCGAGCATGTGAGGGCTTGCTGGGTATTTATAGGGCTGACTCTAATTGGCTTCAAGTCACACCTGAGCGCAGGGAGTGTTGTCTGCTCCATACTGCCAGGATCCATCCGCTGGTGGACACCAGTATTGCGGCCAAAAGATGAAATGACACCAGCAGGGAAATATTCTCCTGACAGTTCAACACTGCCAGGAGACACCTGCTGGTGGACCCCAGTACTGCGTGCCAAATGATATATCTTACCAGCGGATGGACCCTTTCCTGACATGAACCCTCCACACGGAAGAAATGAAGGCTTACCAGAGGGGTTGGACTCATAGGAACATATGTTCGATGAGTCAACCAAGCTTGTATCACCCACAGGTAATAAAAGGGAGGGACCTCTCAACTGGATGGCAGCGGAACTCCAAACTTGTCCAGAACCATAAGGGAACCCTCTTTATAATGGATGGCAACCCGTCCAATGGACCGTCTCAGAGGAATAGCCCGTATGAAATAAAAAGGGGCCACGTAGCATAATACTGTTTTTAAAACCAATTTATTTAAAATAGGTAAACAACTTACATTTCTGTAGTAAAAAAAGTGCTTCAAGTAAATGTTATGGCAGGCAGTGGAGTCTCCCGACGCGTTTCGTCTTACAAGACTTCATCTGGGGTACTCACCCACTGCTGCCATACCCCTTAATATAGATACCGTGGCCCCCTTGATGAGAATCCAGCTCGTATCGACAATTAACCTGCACTTCCGGGTTCGGCCAAAATGGCGGACCTGCGTGCGTTCCAAGCCTCATTATGGTGTATCCATGTGCGTTCCAACATCCTACTAAATTTCATGCAAATGTTCTAATAAATGCAATCTTATGTATTAACCACTTCCAACCTCCACTAAATAAAAGAAATCTAACAATAAACAAGGGGAATGAACTGATGTAATCTCGATGGATTCCGGATTATTCATGGTATGTAGCCTGCATTCGAGAATAGGAACCACGTGACCCGACAGATGTCACCGCGTCTTTGGGACGGGCGCACATTACTTCCCGTCTCGTGGAGCGCTAAACACAGACAAGGTACTGGGCGTGCGTCCCAAGCCTCCGTGTGGCGATCCACTGTGCGCGATGACGTCAGCTAAGATCTGGTGTGACGGCGCAACATAGGGGTAGTCCGATCACGATGTTGAGATCCAAATGTAAACAAACAATTGAATACAACCACAGATAATGAAATGTTCAGTGGTGTATCAGTGTCAATTCTCCCTGCATATCTCCACTATAAAATAGTGCAATAAAAAATAAAAAGGGGAAAGGTTAATGAATAAAAAGTGAATAAGGAGAAGCTGTCTCAAGATAGTGTAATGATGAACACATAGTGCTGTTAGAGGATTGCTAAAGAAGAATGAAATAAAAAACTGAAAAATAAAGAAAATGAAAAAATGAAAAAAAAAATAAAAATAAAAGAATAAACAAAAAATAAAAAATAAAAAGTAAAAAAATAATAAAAATAAATTAATAAAATAAAATAAAACTGAAAAATAAAAATAATAATAAGAAAAATAATAAAAGAATAAAAATGAAAATAAAAATAAAAATAAAAATAAAATTAAAATAAAAATAAAAAGTATAAATGGAATAAAAAATAAAAAATAGAAATAAATTAGAGATAAAGTGAAGAAGATATAATGTGAAAAATGTAATGTGAAAAATATATAGTGAAAAATATAAGGAATGGGGAAATATTAAATTGGGGAGAGGATAATGAACCACCCTTAAGGTGTCCATATCCTCAATAAAGACATATAGACCTTAGTGACATGAGTGACTGGCCAATGACTTAAAGTGGATAAGTAAAATGTGTCTAAAAAAACAGGGGATGTGGGAAATCCCCGTAATAAAAAATATCAATGAAATTGTCAATATGTAAATTAAGTGAATAGGATTATGCAAAAGAAATTAACCTAATATAAATCCGAGATGGATTCTCAATGGGTCACCAAAAAAAGTATGCATATAATAACGTATACAACATATATTCTTAAAAATTGATGTAAATATATGCTCTAAGAGTCATTGATGAATGCATTTATATCTAATTCCATATTCATACCCCGTGGAGAAAGGGACTGTAGCTCATGTATCCAGAATGTTTCCAAAATAGCGCCCCCTCTCCAGGGTGGAGTGTACTTGTCTATCACTAGAAATTGTGAACCTAGTGGGTTACCATTATGGAATTCCTTAAAATGCCTAGGTACACTATGCTTTGACTTCCTCCCTTTAATAAGAGCAATATGTTCACCCACTGTTCTGGTAAAGGTTCTTGTTGTGCGGCCAACGTATTGTTGGCCGCATGGGCATGTGATTAAATACACCACATATCTGGAGTTACATGTACAAAAAGGTTTAATGGTGTACCTTCTACCTGTGACAGTAGATGTAAATTCTGTTAGTTTACGTCCAACTAATGTATTGTGTTGGCATACAACGCATTTCCTACACGGAAAGAAACCAGTCCAGTCGTGAAAAAAGGAAGGACGCACAGGAGGGTTGGTGACATTAGGTGCTACTAGGCCACGTAGGGATGGTGCTCCCTTAAAAATTAGTTTAGCTTCACAGAATGCAGCGAGGCAATGGGAGGTGAGGACGTGAGAACGTAGCGTCCGTCACGGAGGGAGGGGTCCCAGTGTGGCAGCAGGAAGCCGCCTCGAGGAACGCTCTGTGAAGCCGCGGTGTATACATCACAAAGAGAGGAGAACCCCTGCTTGTCAGCAGGAAAGATGACAGCTACATGAGAAGAAAAGATACCGCTGGAGAAACATCCCAGGACATTTAGGAACGGCCGGAGCATAAGATAAGTGCAAACCGAAAGTGATCTGTGAAACAGCTTGTAAGCCCCGGCATCCCCCCCCTCCTCCTCCCCCTCGTCTCCCCTGTCTTACGAACGGCTGGATGTCTGTGAAATAGCTGTGGGATTTGGCGTCCCCGTTCCCCCCCTCCTCCCCCTCGTCGTCCCTGTCTCCCAAATGGCTGGCTAGAAGATTTATTGTCTGCAGTAGCCCTCAGCCATTAGCACTGGAGGAATCAAAGGAAGTTTTTTCTCTGAGACACAGAACCTGTAAGAGTGGAGAGTGGAGAGGGTGAGAGGTGGATGGATGAGAGAGAACTGATTAACAGCATGAGAAGCGAAAGTCTTAAAGGACAGAAGTCAAGTGTATTCTGGAGATACTGAAGTTTAAACTCTGAGTGAAAATAACTTAACTGAACATCATTGAGAAAGTTGGTAATTGTGATAAAACATCAAGGGACTGCATTTAAAAACGCCAGGGAAGTATAAAAGAATATATGTGATCATCAGCTCATTAACGGGGTCAGCATAAAGTAGCTGAGTTGTGGAGGATGAAGGAATACATACCGGCATAAGAGATAAATGGTTAAAATCTGTATTAGAGCTGTGGCGGGGGAGGGGTAGAGGAGAGAGGGAGAACTAAGTTTAGGAAGAACCAACAAACCACCAGAAGTATAACATTTAAAAATAAATAAATAAATATAACCAGCTGGGAAAACATCTAAATCACCATAAAACACAACAGGATTGACATATGGGATATCCCTAGATAGAGGTAAACCCTGGAACAGCTCTCTTACCTTTTTACCTCTACTACCCATCCCCATAAACCTCCTTCGGTACCCCCTGCTCCAGTAAGACAGTCTGCTCCCCCCTAATTAAGGGAGAGCAGGGAATTAAGGCTGGGTAAACGGATAAGAGAGATAAGAAGGGCAAAGATGAGTAAAAGCACAAATAAAACAACAAGAGGGGGCGCCCCTAAATCTCCAAAAGACAAACCAGGGGTCAGTACATTGAAGCATTACATGACACAAGGAGCCAGCCCAAGAAATATGGAAGCGGAGAAGCAGGGAAAAGCAAAGGTGGAAAATAAAAAAGGGACAGATAAGAAGGCGGGTGAGACCCCAGAACACTCCAGGGAAGATTTTATATCAGAAGGAGAGTCCGAAAGCAGTAGGATAGAGGGGAGACCATCCGAGTCTCTCCCCCCCACAAAAGGAGAGATGAATGAGATGTTACTGAGACTGGAAAAGTCGATTAAAGCAGACATCAATATGATGAGAGGAGATCTGGGAAGCCTCCTGGATAGGGTAGAAGAAACAGAAAAAATAGTAGAAAATCAAAAGAAAGAACTAGAAACCCTTAAACAGCAAATGAAAATAGCGCAACAAACCCAGAAGGAAATTTTCTATAAGCTGGAAGACCAGGAAAATAGAAATAGAAGACAGAATATAAGGTTACGATCAGTCCCAGAAAAAGAGGGAGAAGATCTGAGGAAAATGTGCACAATATTGCTAGGCTCCCTTATAGAGAAAAAGGATGAAGAACCCCTAAGAATAGAAAGAATACATCGGGTTGGATACCGGCGAAACCCAGAAGAGAGACCACGGGACATTATTATAAGATTTAGATTTTATGAGGATAAAATGGAGATCTGGAGAAAATTAAGAGGAAAACCACCCTTGACATATGAAGGAGCGGAGTTACAGGTGTATGCCGATTTATCCCAAGAAACCTTGACAAGAAGAAGATGCCTCAAACCCCTCTTAGAAAAAATGAGACAACAAAACATCAGATACAGCTGGGGGTTCCCAGCCTGCCTGATAGGATACAAAGAGGGGAGATCAGTAAAATTGCGCTTCCCCGAAGATCTAGAAGAGTTCTGTAGAAAACTGGACTTACAGATACCAGATATACCGGGTTGGATGGGGGGGGACTAGGGGGGAGGGGGGGGAGGGGGGGAGAAAGGGGAAAAAAAAAAAAAAAAATGAGGGGAGAAGCTTTACATGTTTAGGGGAGAGGGGAGGAAGATTATTAAAAATAGAGTGCACAGATCATTAAAAATAGAGGATGGCTGATTAACACCCCTTCAAACTTTCAATCTATCGAAGGGGTGAGAGGCTACACTGGGTCCCACACCTTGGGACAAGTGGGTTTGTCAGACACCTTGAGTTTCAGGGCGCCGGACAAACTAGGGGCTCATATAGGGCCAGGTGGGGAGAGGAGGGGGAAGGTGGATGGGTGGGGATGGAGGGAGGAAGGGGAGGGGGGGGAGGGGGGGAGAGGGGATACTGAGCCCCATATTGTGGTACAAACAGGTCTGTTGGTTGCCCTGATGTTCGGGGCATGGAGAAAACTAGGGACCCATTTGGGGCCAGGAGGGGAGGGGGGGGGAGGGGGGAGGATGGATGGAGGGAGGTGGGGGGAGGAGGGGGAAGGGGGAGTGGGGGGGGTAAGGTGTGCATATGCATTGATAGAAAAAGGGGTAATTCAAGGTAGGCCAGAGGTACAAAAGATAGCAAACTCAGAAAAATGACAGCATTTAAATTCCTATCCTATAATGTAAAAGGGTTAAACTCAAACTTAAAAAGGCATAAAATTCTGAGGGAACTTAAAACCTATGGAGCAGGGGTGGTGTCCCTGCAGGAGACCCATTTAACACACGAATCAAATATTAGATTAAGATCAAAAGAATTCCCGAATTGGTTCTATGGAGATGCAATATCGAAAAGAGCAAGGGGAGTAGCGATAGGATTGGCTAAAGGAGTACAATTTAAATTAGGAGGTATGATGCAGGACCCAGGAGGGAGATTTTTATTCATCAGAGGAATACTTGGAGAAATAGAATGCACCCTCGCCAACATATACGCCCCTAATAAAAACCCAGTAAGGTTTCTGAAGGACACATTGGAGAAATTAATGGATTTTAGGAAGGGGGAACTTATAGTAATGGGTGACCTCAATATGTGCTTGGAACCAGAGATCGATGGTACGTCCGGGGCACAGGGGACGAATAACGGACAGATGAAGAAGATAAAACAGGAACTACATAAAAATCAACAGGTAGACATTTGGAGGATCATGAATGGTAAAACACGAGACTATACGTTTTACTCCCCTGTGCACCGGACGTACTCTAGGATTGATTACATCTTAGTAGACCATAGACTTTTAGACAGGATAGTAGGCTCAAAAATAGGAATAATCACAACATCAGACCATGCCCCTATCGAGATGGAGATGCAGATATACAGGGCTCAAGGGAGACAATCACTGTGGAGAATAAATGAAGACCTACTGCAAAATGAAGATATTTCCAAAAAAATAGAGAGAGAGCTAAAATTTTATTTTGCAACAAATGAAACAGGAGATACATCGGGATCGGTGACATGGGAAGCACATAAAGCCTACATAAGGGGAATAATAATAAAAGAGGGAGCAAGGAGAAAGAAGGAAAGGGAAAATAGGATGGGAAATGTAATAAAAGAAATCTTTCACTTAGAACAAGAACATAAAAAGCACAGAGGACACCACCAAACAACATACCTTGCACTGATCAATAAACGGGATGAATTAAAAAAGTTGATGGAACAAGAAACAAAGGAAAAATTCAACCAAATAGCTAAAGAAAGATATGTGTGGGGAAATAAGGCGGGAAAACACTTAGCCAGAATGCTCAGGAAAAAAAAAGCCCTAAACTTTATAGGAAAGATACAGGATAAACATGGGAAGATGGTTTATGAAACCAAAGAGATTGGTGAAGTATTTAAAAACTACTACAGTGAACTATATACGGAGGAGATTAATGGTGACCAGATAAGTGAGGAAAATAAAAACAGGAAGATAGAGGAATTCTTAAAATGTGCCAAATTAACCAAGATTACAAAAAATACTAGAGAGGCCTTGGAGAAACCAATAACAGAGGAGGAGATATACAGAGCAATAGCAGATAGTACACAGGGGAAAAGCCCGGGTCCGGATGGGTTCACCACATATTACTACAAGAAATTTAAAGACATACTAGTCCCGAAAATGTGTAAGTACATGAACGGGGTGGGAAGTGAGTTTGAACTAAGTAGTGAGGCGCTTTTTGCTACAATCACCGTAATCCCCAAAGAGGCCAAAGACGCGACTTTATGCGCTAGTTATAGACCGATATCATTGATTAACGTAGATACAAAAATATATTCAAAGATACTGGCCACGAGGATAAAAGAATTGATGAATGGGGTGATTCATCCGGACCAAGTAGGCTTTATAGCAGGAAGGGAGGGAAGAGACAATGGGGTGAGAACTCTATTGTTGCTTCAGAAGAGAAGGGAGGAGGGACTCCCAGGCCTGCTCTTGTCAAGTGATGCCGAAAAGGCATTTGACAGGGTGGGCTGGGAGTTCCTGTTTAGAACCCTAGAAATAATAGGAATAGGCCCAAAGATGATAGGACGGATCAAAGCACTTTATAGAAAACCCAAGGCGGCCATTAAGATCAATGGAACCCTGTCGCCACCTTTCGAGATGAGGAGAGGGACAAGACAGGGATGCCCCCTGTCCCCCCTTCTCTTCGTGCTGGCTCTAGAACCCCTCCTGGCAACAATTAGAAATAACCCGGACATTGAAGGATTTAAGGTGGGAGAAGAGGAGCACAAATTGTCCACTTATGCGGACGATGTGCTCTTCTATATAAGTAATCCCGGAAATACATTACCAAGATTGGTTAAAATATTAAAACAATATGGCGAAATAACAAATTTTAAGATCAATATGGGGAAATCGGAAATTCTAAAGATAAACGTGAGTAAAATAGAGGAGGAAAAACTGAAGAGAGATTTCCAATTCTGCTGGAAAAAAGAGATCAAATATCTGGGAATAATGCTCTCGAACTCCCCGGAAAAGATATATAGAAAAAACTATATCCATCTCTTGGATGAAATAAAGAGGGAAGGGAAAAAACTCCAGACAAAACCTCTTTCATGGATGGGGCGTATTAACGCCATAAAAATGGTCCTCCTACCTAAGATCACGTATAAATTTCAAATGTTACCTATTAAACTCCCACAAGAATATATTAGAAAACTGAAGTCAATAATCTCTAATATAATATGGAAAAACAAAAGATCAAGAATATCTCTCAAGACCCTAAAACAAGATAAAGACAAAGGGGGCCTTGCGGTCCCGGATATCCTAAAATATTATAAAGCAATAATTTTATCAAGAGCAATAGAATGGGCTAGGGATAACCAAGAAAAAAGATGGGTGAATATAGAGAATTACTATAGTAAAACACGTTTAGGATCTATTATTTGGAACCCTCCGAATCACAGAACAGTAGATGAGGGAACGCACGGTTTGACAAAAATAGTTTTAAAGACATGGGAGGTAGTATATAAACAGTTAGATAAGATTTATAATTCTCCCCTGATAGAATTAAAGGAGAATGAGTTTTTTGCACCAGGGAAAAGAGATATAGGTGGGAACTGGATAAAAAAAGACAAAGTACAGCTTAGAGAAATACTTAAACAAGGGAAAATTGTCACAATCACTGAATTGAAACAAAACACTGACACATGGGTGATAGATGAATGGAGGTACATGCAATTAGACCGCTTCGTGAAAAATCTACCTCAGCCGATAAGATCCGGAGAAAACTTGACAGCGTTAGAAAAATTATGTTGTTCGGAAAAAACAAAAAACACAGTATCTAAGCTATATAAATTAATATTGAAGGAAGAAGAAGCAGAGGTACCCACATTTATCAAAAAATGGGAAAAGGAATTGGGAACACAAAAAGACACGAGCACGATTAATAAAATGTTATTTTTGGCCCATAGCTCAGCGGCGGATATAAAAACGGCCGAGATGAATTATAAATGTATGGCAAGGTGGTATGCAACGCCAAATAGGATAAGTAAGTTCCAACAGGGGAAATCGGCAGAGTGTTGGCGGGGCTGTGGAGGGATGGGTACTATGGCTCACTTATGGTGGAGTTGCCCGGTAATTAAAAAATATTGGAAAAAAATCTTGAGATCGATAAAGGAGATTACAAAAATCGAGGTGAAGGAGGATCCGTGGGTGGTTCTCCTCCACGGCATAGAAGGGAATGTGAAACAATATAAAGCATCTCTGGTCCCACATCTATTGAACGCAGCAAAAAGATTAATCCCCAAAAATTGGGGGAGGGAAGAAAGTCCGGAGATGTGGGACTGGATAAATGCCGTGGAGGAGACCTACACCATGGAACAGTTTTCTTTGTATAAAGAGGAAAAGAGAGAAGTAGATAAATGGAAATGTTGGAAGGAGTTTAAAAAAACATGGAGTTATGCAGAAAAAATCAGGATTTAACCACCTACCAAATAGAACATAGGCATTGCACAGGGGTTAGGGGGGGAGAGGGGAGGGAGATGGGAGGGAGATGGGAGGGAGATGGGAGGGAGATGGGAGGGAGGGGGGGCTATATATATATGTATACGGTTTCTGGACTTTTTTTTTTCTTCTTTTGTCTCTTTTAATTAGAAAAAAAAGAAAAAAAAAAAAAAAAAAAAAAAAAAAAAAATTAGTTTAGCTTGTTCAGGTAGCATTTTTCCTAGGATATTATCTTGCTTCAAAACCCCCCAATGTTTTTTCATAATATTCTTAATTTGCTTATGTTGTACCGAATATGAGGTTAACATAGCCCATTTGAATGTGGTGTCAGGTTCTCTTTCAGATTTAGCTTCAAAAAGGGAATCTCTGTCCATACTGATAACTCTCCGAAAGTCGGATTCTAAGGTGGTGCCATCATATCCCTTGTCAAGAAACCGTTGTTTCAAGACGCTCACTTGTTCTATAAATACATCTAAATTGGTGCAGTTCCTCCGGAGTCTCAAGAACTGACTCCGAGGAACTTAATTCAGCCAGGATCTGTGATGGCAGCTATCCCTAGGGATGAAGCTGTTTCGATCCGTTGGCTTAAAATATGTATTAAATTTAAAATGCTTGTTCACAATCTTAATTTCTAAATCAAGGAAGTGGATCTCAGTTTTGCTAGCTTCGTATGTTAAGGAGATACCTCTATCATTTGTGTTAAGACACTCAAAGAATTGTTTCAATGATTCGGGAGTACCGCTCCATAGGAGGAGGATGTTGTCTATGTATCTGAAAACAAAGGAGAGGTTTCCCCCAAAAGTGGGGTTTTTAGGCAGCACAATAAAAAAGGGAGTCAGATTCAATATCAAAAAATGTAACAAATTTATTGAAGTGTACCATAAAAGTTAAAACAATGAGCTCCAGTGGGGGGTACTTGAGATAAAACTACATATTATATAAGCTGAACATATATTGGCAGACACATATTCACAACGACACTGGGTAGCATGAATATTTATCTGACGCGTTTCAACCCCTGTACTTGGGGTCTTCTTCAGAGGATTAGTCTGCTGAAAGATATACATAAGTAAAATTGATGCACGTAAATAGATTGCATTGATATAATAATAGTTACATTCACCATATGGTGCATAGATACAATATAATTACCCAATAATGTATGTTCAGCAGAGAAAGGAGCAAGGCCTCCCACATGGAGATCCCTTAAAAAGACTGTCCTCCCGTCTTCCCCAAAGGGAGAACACTGGGCGCCCCCACCGCCAACACGGTTCGGGCCGGGGCAGTGAGAACAGCGATGTGGCTTGCGAGAGGTCACACTCTTGGGCACCGCCCACCAGACTGGCAGCCAACCAGGGAGCACAGAAAAGTACACCTGTGATAATAACCAAAGAATGTCTCATAGTAAATCTAGTCATTTGAATCATATTAGTCATGTGTCCAAGAGGGGATGCCGGGGGACAACTGCCTCCAGTACATGCCCAGGGCACAGACATAAGTATACAAATTGTGTAAATGTACATGGTATTCACCATAGGCAATATAGGGTATAAGCAGCCCCTCAGTTTGTGCTCAATGTGACGGTGATCCAAGTGAGAATGTGATGGGTGGAGTGGGGGTGGAGAAGTGAAAATAATAATAGGTGATGAATAGCGATAACTGAGTGTAAGAATGTGATGAAATAAGAGTGATTAGACCAGAAGTGCTGAGAATAGGACAGGTAGGGAGGGGAAAAAAAAAAAAGGGAGTGGGGAAAAAGAGGGGGAGGGGGGGGGAAGGGGCGAATGGAAAGGAGGGAGGGGAGGGAAGAGGGGAAGGAAAGGGGGGGGGAGGAAAGGGGGGAACAGGGAGAGGGAAATTAGAGGGAGGGATACATGGGAAATTGGGGAGGGGGGTGTCACAGACCTAGCCAGAACAGAGGCTGTTGGAGAGGACTGTATGCAAGCCTGTTGCCTGTTGATTATGGGCCCTGGATTTTCAATGGATTCATTCTGTTGGGACACATCCTGTGAGGAGATACTGGTGTCATCAACCTGTGTTTATGTTAATTGAATGAGCTAATGATATTGTCCTCTATACAATGTAGGAGACGGGACGACTGCTATTGTGTTGATATAACTGTGTGAAGCTCGGTGACCACAAGTCTGGGGAAAAGGTCATGTATTAGTCACCTAGGCTGTATAAAGGATTAGATAATTAGCTCATGTTAATTAGGTTACGTTTGTATTGTTAGAGTAATCTTCTCCTGTGTATATAAGACTGTATTCTGGTTCTGAATAAAGTTAGTTCTTGGTAGCAACAAGCAAGTGTCGCCTTGTTTGTGCTCGCAGAGGTTGGGATATCTGTATACAGACTGGGAGTTAGTGGTATATGACGGAAGCACTCAAGCGGAGTGTGGGACGTTCCGTGACATTGGTGGCAAGCAGCGGGAAAGCTTCCTGAAGTCTGGGACATCCAAACCTCCAACTGGATCCAAGATCAGCATAGCAGACTTCAGTCACCCCAGCGGAGATATGGACCTGGCATCAGAATTCCCGGGGCTGCTGCGGATCATCCTTTCAACATACACCAGGACTGTGTCTGAGGATGAATACCTGGAGCTTAGGCAGCAAATTCGGGTGGAGCTCTGGATTGCAGCCCTCCGTCTCGCTGGTATAAAACAGGGCAAGTGCTTTCCAACCCAAGAGCAACGGGCCAGTGACCAACGGGCATTACGGATGGCATTCCTGGGAGAGCAGCCCCAGGAGCAATGGGTGACTGAGTTGGACAGGTTGGTCCAGCAGGAGATAGAGCTGGACAATCGTTATCGGGCTCTGCAATGGCACGCAGAGGAGGGATATTTAGGGGAGACGACAGAATGCTCTCCAGAGGGATATGACTTTGGCGGCCCTGGATTGCTGTGGGAGAACCTTACAGATCTTTTTATGTTTGGCGATGAAGGGGAACCTGACCTTGAGGACCTGAGAGATTATAGAGAGTCTATGCTCGGTCTTGCAGGGGTCTCAGAGCTCAAACCTGATCTGGACCATTTGCTAAGGAAGGAACAGCATCTGGAAAGGGCATACAGGAAACTGCTAGAACACGTTCAGCAGCATGCCAGAGAATCGGCAGTGGAAAATCCGGAGATTGCCGTCCCCAAACCTGAAGTGCTGACAACAGGGCAGAGCTCTGCTAACCTCTGCCCAGCACTGATAACATCTTCTGGGTTCCATGGACAGGAGATGGTGAACCTATATCCCCAGACATCAGTTGCAGAGACATGGGACTTGATAGACTTTTCTGCTGAGGAAGAACAACCTGATGAGCCTCCAGCAGAAGAGCTGCTATCAGGGCCAAAGTTCACTGTGTTCTGCCCAGCACCAACAGTGGCTTCGGCCTTCTTGAGAGAAGAGGTAGTCGGCCTTTCTCCCACAACACTGACAGGGACATGTGATTTTCTGCCAGCAGCATCTATGGAGTTAAAACAAACTTCTCCAGCTGAAGATCTGGTAACTGAACAGAGGGTCCAAGACCTCTGTCCCATACTTTTACCAATTCCAGAGACTGGGGATTTAATAGACGTTTCTGTAGAGGAGGAACCACCTGGCAAACCCCCAGAAGAAGTGCTGGCAACCGGACAGAGGGTCCAAGACCTCTGCCCCACACCTGCAGCAATTGTGGAGGCCCAAGGTGAGGAGATGGCAGTCTATCGTGAGCTGCAGATCAGGATCCAAGGAGAGAATGCAATCATCACCTCACAACTGCAGCTTGATCTGGTGTCGGTTGATGGGGCTTCAGTCCCCACCTGTATACCCCATGGATGCTGGGCAGTCGGCCCAGATCCCCAACAGCAGGATGGAGTGAGCCCAGTCCCCCTGTCTTCTCTCCAGTGGCAGAAAGGATTCCAGGGAGAAGGGCCAGTCCGGGCCTCTCCCCAGCGGCGGATATGTTCTCTGAGAGAGGCAGAGGATGGCTGGGTGAGTAATACTCTGTTTGGAACAATTTATTTGGGGTACTGTGTGGGTACAGGCAGTAGAGGACTGGAACTACTTACTAACTTCGGAGTCAACCCGTCTGGGGTCTCCTCCTATGTTAGTCTCCTGCCGAAAGGGGAGAAATGTCACAGACCTAGCCAGAACAGAGGCTGTTGGAGAGGACTGTATGCAAGCCTGTTGCCTGTTGATTATGGGCCCTGGATTTTCAATGGATTCATTCTGTTGGGACACATTCTGTGAGGAGATACTGGTGTCATCAACCTGTGTTTATGTTAATTGAATGAGCTAATGATATTGTCCTCTATACAATGTAGGAGACGGGACGACTGCTATTGTGTTGATATAACTGTGTGAAGCTCGGTGACCACAAGTCTGGGCGAAAGGTCATGTATTAGTCACCTAGGCTGTATAAAGGATTAGATAATTAGCTCATGTTAATTAGGTTACGTTTGTATTGTTAGAGTAATCTTCTCCTGTGTATATAAGACTGTATTCTGGTTCTGAATAAAGTTAGTTCTTGGTAGCAACAAGCAAGTGTCGCCTTGTTTGTGCTCGCAGAGGTTGGGATATCTGTATACAGACTGGGAGTTAGTGGTATATGACGGAAGCACTCAAGCGGAGTGTGGGACGTTCCGTGACAGGGGGGAGGGAAAGGAAAAAGGGACAGAGGGAGGGGGGGGGGGAGGGAAAGAAGGAAGGGAGGAAAATTGCGCAGGGGTGAGAAATTAATTTCAATTAAATTACCTCAAAGGGGTGCTAAATGGCATGTGTTTAGGCACTACGTTGCCCCATACATACAAGACTGTTGCTTGTCAGCCAACCCGGGATTGGTCACAAACTATAGCGGGCTCGGTGGATTGGTATCCCACTCTGAGTCCACCAGTCTAAAAATAAATAAACACAAGGGTATCAAATGTAGAAAATGGATAATAACCAGGCCGTTATAAAGCAGGACCGTTATAAATGAATGGGGGTCAATGCGAAGTCAGATAATATTCGCACGGGCTCCCATTATTTAGGGCAAGGAGTAGTGTCAAACAAAGAAAAACACAAAAAGTAGAAGCAGTACTTACATAGTGAAAGATAGAAAGTGCCTGCTGTTCACCGAGGGGGAAGAGAGACTGGGGGTATGTTGCAGATACCACTTTTCTACTGCCTAATGGGGGTGTGTACTTACTTGTGATTCGTCCAGGTGTATGTGCTGAACCTGGTTGCTCCACGGTGGGCGGCATGGCCGCCATTGTGGCATCCGAACGTGACTTCCCCGGCGTTCAGGAAGTGCTAGGCTCCGACTCAGCGTCACTCTCACCGAAATCTCGCGATGTCAATGACGTCACGCCACACGCGTGGGGCCCCGCGCATGCGTAGTGGCGAAGGACATCCGAGAGTGTTCCGGAATGCCGCCGGCAAGGAGGAAGAGATCCCCAATGTTACACCCGGTGGCCATCCGAGCATCCAATGGGGAAAACATGGGGGGGAGGAGCCACCTGGAACAGGCCGGCTCGTTCCCCCCCCACCTTACCGGGAAGCCAGATCGCGAATCACCCCCGATCCCGAAGTGGGGGCGGAGATGGCACCACAAGACTCCATCAGTCACAAGGGGGGGGCAGTCCTAAGGGGAAAGATATACAAAACAAGATTTAAAATTGTGCATGACATATATCTATTGGTTCATAGTGATGCCATTCCTGCTACATATTGGCATATATATTTATCTATAGAGAGCATCAGTACAGAAAGAGAACTTTAAATGCATATGTTGGCATTTTTACAGCATCCCAATATAAGAATGATAGATAACAATAAATAAAAATAAATATACATATTGATAATGCATACTAATATAATAAAATACCCGTATATTGTGAAGAACCAGGGAACGAGGAGCATGGGAAAGAAGGAAGGGGAAAAAAAGGAAGGGGAAAAAACAGAATGGGGGATGGGGGGAAGGAACTTATCAAGAATTTTGTGGATTGTGTATGATTTCATTAGAATTAGCTATTGTGTTTTTCCAGAGACAAAACCTTTTAGAAAAGGGGCAAATGAAATAGCCTCATTGAGTCCTGGGAACGAGATGGAGTTTAATTTAAAAATCCACCTCTGCTCGTATTGCAACAAAATTTTGTTCCAATCGCCGCCTCGCATAGGTATGTGGATTCGATCGAGTGCGGCGAAGGATACTTTGGGCATTACAGAGTTGTGGATTTCCATTACATGTCGCCCAAGGGGTAAATATGGATTGCTAATTTGCATGTGGCAAATATGTTTTGATATCCGCTGATGGAATTCTTGTTTGGTCTTACCCACATAATGTGCTCCACACTCGCAAGACATAAGGTATACCACCCCTCTTGTTTGGCAGTTGGTAAAATGCCTGGGTTTAAAGATTGACCCATTTGGAAGGTGGAAGACCTTTTCACGTCTAATATATTGGCAATACGAGCAGTGCCCGCAGGGAAAAGATCCCAGAACAGAGCAGTGTTTCCGTCTTTTTTGTGCGCTTCTGAACTCACTCTGGACTAGTTTGTCCCTCAGTGATGTGGCTCGTCTGTAAGTAATAGAAGGGGTATTTGAAATAAACCTGCTGACTTTCGGGTCATCTAAAAGTATAGGCCAGTACTTACGAATGATGTTACTTATCTCGTTGTGCTGTTTTGAGAAACGTAAAATCACCCTGGTGGGAGCCATGGCCGGATCGCATCTCACTCTATCTTTGAACAACAATGTATGCCTCGGCTGTATGACCACTCTGTTATATGCCTTACGCAGGCATGAGCGGCTATAGCCTCGCGCTAGAAGCCTAGTTTGTAGTTTCTGTGCTTCTTGTTTAAAAGATACCTCATCGGAACAATTCCTACGCACACGCAGGTACTGTCCATAAGGGATAGAATTTTTTAGGCGTGTAGGGTGGAAGCTATCGGCGTGAAGGATGGTATTTCCTGCGGTGCTTTTTCGAAAGAGTGTACTAGAGATTGTATCCTCAGAGGTACGTCTCAGCTGTACATCCAAGAATGCAATCTGGTCGCGATCGTAGGACATAGTAAATTTTAGGTTGAATTCGTTTAGGTTGATTTGATCAAAGAACTGTCTATGTATCTAGCCCACAGGACCAATGAGGTGGTTCCGTGGGCATAGACGACATCCTCCTCCCATTTGGCCATGAAGAGGTTCGCAAGGCTAGGAGCGAATTTCGCTCCCATGGCCACTCCACGTTGTTGTAAATAGTAACGTTGATTGAACCAGAAGTAGTTGTGTTTGGTTGCGAATTCAAGCAGTTCTATCAAGAATTCGCATTGGAAAGATGCCAGAGATTGTTCACGGTCAAGGAAGTGTCTGACAGCTTCTATGCCTCTTTCATGTGGTATACAGGTGTATAATGAGGCCACATCCCCTGTGGCCATAATATACCCTTCCTGTAATTCAATCCTTTCCAAAAGTTTAATCGTGGAGCTAGTATCTTTCAAAAATGAAGGTGTTTTCATTACTCTGGGCTGTAAATAAAAATCGATATATTTGCCTATTCGTGAGGTAATGGAATTGATATCACTCACGATGGGCCTCCCTGGGGGACACACCGGATTTTTGTGGATTTTAGGCAAATAGTATATAGTGGGCATTCTAGGTGCAGAGGGTATCAAAAATGCTTTTTCTTTTTTATTTACAGTGGCTTGCGAAAGTATTCGGCCCCCTTGAACTTTTCAACCTTTTGCCACATTTCAGGCTTCAAACATAAAGATATAAAATTTTAATTTTTTGTGAAGAATCACCAACAAGTGGGACACAATTGTGAAGTGGAACGAAATCTATTGGATATTTTAAACTTTTTTAGCAATTAAAAAACTGAAAAGTGGTGCGTGCAAAATTATTCGGCCCCTTTACTTTCAGTGCAGAAAACTCACTCCAGAAGTTCAGCGAGGATCTCTGAATGATCCAATGTTGTCCTAAATGACTGATGGTGATAAATAGAATCCACCTGTGTGTAATCAAGTCTCTGTATAAATGCACCTGCTCTGTGATAGTCTCGGGGTTCTGTTGAAAGCGCAGAAAGCATCATGAAGACCAGGGAACACACCAGGCAGGTCCGTAATACTGTTGTGGAGAAGTTTAAAGCCGGATTTGGATACAAAAAGATTTCCCAAGCTTTAAACATCCCAAGGAGCACTGTGCAAGCGATCATTTTGAAATGGAAGGAGTATCAGACCACTGCAAATCTACCAAGACCTGGCTGTCCCTCTAAACTTTCAGCTCAGACAAGGAGAAGACTGATCAGAGATGCAGCCAAGAGGCCCATGATCACTCTGGATGAACTGCGGAGAACTACAGCTGAGGTGGGAGAGTCTGTCCATAGGACAACAATCAGTCGTACACTGCACAAATCTGGCCTTTATGGAAGAGTGGCGAGAAGAAAGCCATTTCTCAAAGATATCCATAAAAAGTCTCGTCTAAAGTTTGCCACAAGCCACCTGGGAGACACACCAAACATGTGGAAGAAGGTGCTCTGGTCCGATGAAACCAAAATCGAACTTTTTGGCCACAATGCAAAACGATATGTTTGGCGTAAAAGCAACACAGCTCATCACACTCAACACACCATCCCCACTGTCAAACATGGTGGTGGCAGCATCATGGTTTGGGCCTGCTTTTCTTCAGCAGGGACAGGGAAGATGGTTAAAATTGAGGGGAAGATGGATGCAGCCAAATACAGGACCATTCTGGATGAAAACCTGTTGGAGTCTGCAAAAGACCTGAAACTGGGACGGAGATTTATCTTCCAACAAGACAATGATCCCAAACATACAGCAAAATCTACAAAGGAATGGTTCACAAATAAACATATCCAGGTGTTAGAATGGCCAAGTCAAAGTCCAGACCTGAATCCAATTGAGAATCTGTGGAAAGAGCTGAAAACTGCTGTTCACAAACGCTCTCCATCCAACCTCACTGAGCTCGAGCTGTTTTGCAAGGAAGAATGGGCAAGAATTTCAGTCTCTCGATGTGCAAAACTGATAGAGACATACCCCAAGTGACTTGCAGCTGTAATCGCAGCAAAAGGTGGCTCTACAAAGTATTAACGCAAGGGGGCCGAATAATTTTGCACGCCCCACTTTTCATTTTTTTATTAGTTAAAAAAGTTTCAAAAATCCAAAAGATTTCGTTCCACTTCACAATTGTGTCCCACTTGTTGGTGATTCTTCACAAAAAATAAAAATTTTATATCTTTATGTTTGAAGCCTGAAATGTGGCAAAAGGTTGAAAAGTTCAAGGGGGCCGAATACTTTCGCAAGCCACTGTAAGATCTTAGAATCGTAGCCCTTAGTTATAAGTGTCTGTAATCGTTTTTTGTAGATGTTAGTAGGATTGCTAGGAAGTTCCATATAGGTATCGGGTTCTCTCAGAATCCGGTACATCTCTTCCTCATATTGGCTCCTGTCCAGAACCACTTTTCCTCCCCCTTTGTCTGCTGGGCGGACCACTAAATTTTTCCGCGCACACAAAGATTGTAATCCTTCTTTCGACAATGGTGAATGTTGAATGTGCTTCTCTGGCAGTTTTGCGAGATCATCAAGAACGAGATCCCTAAAAATATTAACTGCGGGGGTAATGGGGACAGGAGGGACAAAGAGGGAAGGGTTGGATAAACCCGAGTGTACAGTTCCTGAAGTGGCTGCCGGGTAATCAATCCGTGTTGGATTGGAAATCAAATACCTTTGAATATTAATTTTACGTATATAACTGGTTCTCTGGCCCTGGGATATATGAGGCCCAAAGGTTGACAAATTCCTCTCTGCCCATGTCAGAATGGGTGTCACTTCATTCAGGAGGGACCTGCTGTGCGTTCCCCCTTGATTCTGAACATAAGCCACTGCCGCTCTGTTGTCCATCTGGAGAAGGATGGATTTGCCCCTGAGGAAGGTGGCCAGAGACAAGCTTGCCAACCAAGCCGCCCTTAGCTCCAAGGTTTTTGACACTACTTCTGTTGCATTGAATTGCCATCTTCCCTGTACCAACTGGTCTTGGTAATGTGCCCCCCATCCTAACTGACTCGCGTCTGTCGTCAGAACAGTCCATGGGATGGGGCCAAGGGGACAGTGAAGCAGAAGGTTGGATAGCCTTGTCCACCACCAAAGGCTGGATTTCACTGCAGGCGTAATTGATATCCTCTGATCTAGGCGATTTTTCTTCCACTGTGATAGAAAGCCCACCTGGAAAGTCCGTAGATGCCATCTGGCCCATTTCACCATGGGTATGCATGAAGAGAGGGAACCGAGCAGGCTCAGACAGTCTGACGCTGACATGGAATGGCTCGCTAGTGCCCTTTTCACCTTCCCTATCAATGAAGGGATCTTTTCTGACAGGAGTGAGACTGCTCTTCCTGGAGTGTTGAAGAATGCTCCTAGGTAAGTTATCTCCTGTGAGGGCATAAGTTGACTTTTGGCGTAGTTGATTAGCCAACCAAACTTTCTCAGTGTGTCTTAAACCAATTGTACATGTATCACCAAGGTCTGTCTGTGCTGGGATAGAATTAGAATATTGTCCAAATAGTGTAGTACTCGAATCCCCTTCTCTCGAAGAGGAGCCAAGATCGCTACTAGCACTTTGGTGAAGGTTCTGGGCGCTGTTGAAATCCCGAAGAAAAGGCATTGGAATTGAAGATGTAAGTCGCTTATTCTGAACCGAAGAAAAGGCTGAAACTGAGGGTGGATAGGTATATGAAGATACGCATCCTGAAGGTCTATGATTGCCATCCAATCTCCTGGCTGAACGAATAGAATGACCGTGTTTAAGGACTCCATCTTGAAATGTTCCACATGGATATGCCTGTTCAGTCTCTTCAGGTCTAGCACCAGCCTCCAACCCCCCAATTTTTTGGGGACCAAGGAGACCGGGGAATAGAAGCCTAAGTGTTTCTCAGAGTCTGGAACTGGTACCACTGCCTGCTGGAGAACCAGCATTTTGACATATTGCAGAAGGGCCTTCTTCTTTTCTCTGGAGGTTGGAATCTTGGTGGGTTGAAAGGAATAGAGGGGGGCTGCCTTTTGAATTTCCAGAAATGGCCTTGACGGACCGTGGACACTGCCCACTGGTCTACGCAATCTTCCACCCAAACCTGGGCAAATGCCTTTAGATGGGCTCCCACCGGACCAGTCTGGGTGGGGAAGGCATCAAAAGGACTTCTGGCTCTCAACCGTGGATGTAGAGGCTTTTGGTTTTGCTGACCTCAGAAAAGTAGCTTGTGAACCTTTCCAGTCCCTTCTGTATTACCTCCCTGGGTGGTAGGATCTGGAATCCTTGCCTCTTAACTGGCACTGGCACGACACAGCTGGGGTAGTGAATTTCTTCCTCCTGCCCCTGTCCTGGGGAATTAAACCACTTTTCCCCCTGTGACTCTGGTAATTGCCGTATCCATTTTTTCGCCGAATAGGGCTTTCCCATCGTATGGAGTACGACACCATGATTGTTTAGACGTCAGATCGGCCGACCATGGTTTTAGCCATAACGCTCTCCTTGCCGTAATGGAATACAGCATGACCCTGGAATAACATTTTAGGACATCAATAGCTGCTTCTGCTATTAAATCTGAGGCCAATTTTAACTCATCTAGTGCCTTAATGATTTATTCTGAGCCCACCCCTTGTCTGAGGGCTGATTCCACGTTGTCTGGCCATACTCTGGTGGCTCTTGAGGTAGAGGTCAAAGCTATTGCCGGTTTGCATGCTCCTCCAGCCGCCTGATAAGTCTTTTTTAGGTCTGAGTCAATTCTTCAGTCCAGAACAACTTTAAAGGAGACTGCGTCTTCTAGTGGTAGAGTCGAATTTCTAGCCAACCTCATAATTGAAGCGTCTACTGTTGCTACAGTATCAAAGAGCTGCACGTCTGCTTCTGCCAGTGGATATAACTTAAGAAAATGATTATACGCAATAGGCCTTCTTTCCACCTTCTGCCATTCGTCTGTTATCACCTCTTTGATTTCTTCCATCAAGGGAAAAGTTGATCATTTCTTTTTCAGGTGTGGAAAATATTTCTTTGTTTTAGAAGGTGGCTCAGGATCCTCCTCCCACTGGATAGCATCCTTGACCGCGGTGATGAAAGGCTCAACTAGAGCGAAGTCAAATGCTGAAATACTGTCATCCCCTATTTCCGTCTCGTCCTCGGAATTTACTTCTGTGTCCGCATGAGGAGTGGGCGCATTAATTGCTGTTCCGGTCGAGGGTGGGTTAACTTGGTCTTGGGAGAGGGCTAACTCTCTGATTGATTCCTTGATCAGGTCCTTAATTGATTCCAGAGACTGCTGCTTGTCTCTCTCCTTGTCCCCTGTAGCCTCTAGTAGACACTGCCCGCATACTAATTTTTCTGGCAGCGCTGGTCTTCCACATACCCAACAGGTTTTTTCTCTTGGATACACCAGTCTGTGGCATTCGTGTCTGCTAGGGGTATGTCGGGGTGACCTCTGGCCACTGCGAGAGGCATGAGCTGAGAATGAATGTGAGTGACCCGAGCTCCTATGACCCTTTGATATCCTATCTGGAGAGCTTCAGGGGGATGATCTGCGGGATGATCCCCGGTGCGGGCTGTAGAAACAAAAAATATGTTCTAAGTTGCCCGGAGTGCTCTTTTTTTTCAAAAAAGAAAAAACTTACCTGATATGTTGCAGCCCTTACCTAGTGGTATGATGAGGATCTTTTTGTTGCGGCATAAAGACATTAGGGGCAGCTGGAACAAAGAAAAAAAGGATAGAGATTTTTTTTTCAACTATATATAAACATATATATATATATATATACATATATATATACACATACATATATGTGTATACTCAATCCAGCCAGTAATGCCCCCTAAATACCTTGGCCAGGCTCCATTGCTTTACACAGTAGAGAAAACACTTAGGGAGATGTCTTCTTCTTAATAGCTGGCTGTGTACTAAATCCCAGGCTCTCCATTTATGCTGAGAGCGCTTTGGGAGTACCAAGATGGCCGCCGACTACCTCAATCCGTTACTGCGCATGCGCCGTACCATCACATGACTTCACGCTGTGACTCCGCCCTCCCGCCGAGTAGAAAAGAGAAGATCGGCGCGCGCAAAGCGCTGCACACTGCTACAGGAGGAGGGGGTAACAATAGCCATGGAGGAACGCTGAAAGGCAGGTAACAGCCTACTCACACGCAGCTATGAGGCATGCCATCAGGGAAGGAAATAGAGGAGAAGGACAGGCTCCTGTTCATCTTCCCAAATAGGCCAAAAAAAAGATCCACAGAAAAAACGGCCTCCCTTACTTATCTGACGCATTTAGCAGCCCAAGCAATGGGATTCCATACTACAGGAGAGCATGAACCTGCAACGGTCACACCATAAAGCGGTGAGGTAAGGCTGATAATGATCCTGCCGGGATGAGGACAGAGAAAAGAATATTGACTGAGGGGAGCAACTCTTTTATATAGAGTTAAAGTGGTCCCGTGGGTTGGTAGGGGGCGGAGCAACCAACCATTGGTATGCTGCCATGGAGGCACCAGGAAAGCAAAATACACACATGTATGTTAATTTGAGACACTAACAGAATATGTTTGAGGTTTGACCCTTTAGCAGTGTAAATTAACAGGAGTTAAAAGGAGTGCACCCACAAATGGACATCTATTAAGGATCAAAACAACATTAGGCACAACATCTTGAGAAAGAATTTTAAAAATAATGCAGCACATACAGTTAAATCAAAGTGAACGTAAAAACAACAAACATTGCCAACATAAAAAAGATGTCATGGTAAAATAACCACCACCCAAAAAAATACAACAAACCAAAGTTACAAATAAATTGCATAAAAACACATCTGTTTTGCAACAACATAAACAAAATCTACAAATTGCACAATAATAAAATGTGTCTGTGATTCTGCGCAAAACCTCTCCCCTGTTAGAATGTGAACAATAGCAAATGAGTGAAGCTACAAACAATAAACTCTAAATAAAAATAATGCAAACATCTAAAGTGACTTCAGTGCTGGTACATAAAGTGAAGTGACTTGATGCATATATATACAGTGACTGAACAAAGTGCACGTGCGTTGATAGGAGATCTGGTGACTTTCGTGGTGTTGGATACCCACTCGGGGCTCCCAGAACTCTCACCTTACTGACACAGTAAAAGTGCCTGTTTGAATCCGCTGGATGTTGTGCTCTTTCCGTTTGGATCAATTCTGGTGTTCTGATGTGCCTATAGGTAGGCGATCCTCTCTCCAATGAATGGACTCCACATGGGGAATAATCAAAAGGAGGAGACTCCAATAGTGTAATACCGTATTGCCAAAGATTTTATTAAAATATTGAGCGATCTTGGACCGATTCACACTGCAGCAATCACCAAGCAGACTCCTCCACAGTTCAAACACTTTGGCCCTCTTTTTTTACATTTTTGTTTGTACACAAGGAAACTTTATCAATATACCACCAGCGGGACCATCCTCCGCAAGATGGCCGCTACATTGACACACATCCTGTCCACAACAAAATGGCGATCTGTTTACTTCCTGTCCGAATGATATAAATACACAATGGCAACAGCCTATCCGGTGCCCTGAGGAAGTCATGTGACATGACGTAACGCGTAGGACATGATCGGATACACAACACACACGGACCGGAAGTGACGTAGCGGGGATTGAAACCACGCTGTTTCCTACTGATGTCTAGCGCTTAATTTCGTTCCTAAATGTAAGCAGTTATATTTTTTAATAAAATCTTTGGCAATACAGTATTACACTATTGGAGTCTCCTCCTTTTGATTATTCCCCATGTGGAGTCCATTCATTGGAGAGAGGATCGCCTACCTATAGGCACATCAGAACACCAGAATTGATCCAAACGGAAAGAGCACAACATCCAGCGGATTCAAACAGGCACTTTTACTGTGTCAGTAAGGTGAGAGTTCTGGGAGCCCCGAGTGGGTATCCAACACCACGAAAGTCACCAGATCTCCTATCAACACACGTGCACTTTGTTCAGTCACTGTATATATATGCATCAAGTCACTTCACTTTATGTACCAGCACTGAAGTCACTTTAGATGTTTGCATTATTTTTATTTAGAGCTTATTGTTTGTAGCTTCACTCATTTGCTATTGTTCACATTCCAACAGGGGAGAGGTTTTGCGCAGAATCACAGACACATTTTATTATTGTGCAATTTGTAGATTTAAGGTAGTGGAATGGTGTTCGCTATTTGATTTTGCAGCAATACACAGAATATTCCCTAAATCACTTTTAGTAGCGCAGAAGTCCATCGTAAGATACCTCACATATCACATTTCACCCACTCACTTTTGCAGCCACTATGGAAGTTTTTACTTTTATGGAACACAGAAATGTGAACCTAGACACTATTTTTTCCACTCAAGCTAAAATTAATAGTGATCTAGAATCATTGAAAAAAAGATCAGTTTGTGGTGGGATATTAGCACATTCGAACGCTATCTGAGAGAGAACATAGTTCCCAGAAGACTCAGATGGGAACTCCCCCCAAACGATGGCCTCCTGGATAAAGAATCCATCAATGAATGGTACAGCTTCTTTAATGCAAAGAGCATTGAAGGTCTTAGATTCCTCCTAGATAGGAAATACAGAAAAATGAAAGCTATAGACCTACAAATTGAAGAATTAAAAACCAAACTGGAACCACATAAGGAATCTGAAGATTTTAAAAAACTAGCAAACCAACTGAATAAGAACCTGATGACCAAAGATTTAGAAACACAGCAGAGGAAAACCAAAAAGTACCAGAGAGACGTCACAGATTACAAAACAGATCAAGTCTTCAAATGGCAAAATAAAGTCGAAGAACCAGTCATAGCGTCAGCGTACTCCACACCAGAAAAAGAGGTGAAAATCTTTGACCCTCAAGGGAGTATGCCACACCAATCATTACAATATAATGGTCACAATAGGGAGACATACCCCCAAACTCCCAGATCCTACCAAGAGCAACACAATTACCGAACCCAGGATCAACAAACCCCTAGAAACACCTGGAAAAAACCTTTTAAAAAATCTTTTAAAAAACCCCGCCACAATAGTGGACACAATCAAAGACATCATAATGACAGACCATATAATGAAGGCCCACCCAGAGAGTATAGAGAAGTACCGTGTCAGAACCAACATAGCAGATACGAAAGAAGTCCAATACCCACTTATAACCGATTTGAACCGATCAGAAATTATAATGACTCTAACTCATATTCTCGACAACACCCATATGAAAGAGAAACACAGGGCAATAATTTTTTAGATCGAGGTCGGAGAGAAACACCCCCGAGGAGGAAACAAGAGTATACACATCGATCCCCGAGAAGACACCCACAAGAATTACAACAGTCCCCACACAGACGACAACAAGAAGAAAGGAGAAGGACCCCAGAACCAAGAGGGGATGTCGAGCGGGAAAGAGACTCAAAAAGAAAAAGGGTATAGTGGGAGAAGGGATCTTCAACTTAAGTGGACAAACTCTGTCCACTGAGGAATTGGCCGTATTAGACAAAGGTCTAAAATATGCCCCCACGAAGAATTTGGACAAATTTGCAACATACATAGGAATAAGGAAATATATGAGGAAAATTAACATCAAAAAAGCAATTTTAAGTAACCCCCAAACCAGAAGAATAACTAATATACAAGAAGAACAACGAGTTGAACATAGTGGATTGCGAAATAAGTCCCTCTACAACCCCCAAATACACGACAATCAGCACATAGAAGTATTCAAAAACCTAGTACTAAAGGAACTGGACCAATTGAAGGTAAAAAAGATAAATGACCCCATACACATTAAGAAAGGTATACGCTCCTTGATCAATAGAAAAGACCTGGTAATAAGACCGGCAGATAAAGGAGGAGGGGTGGTCATTCAAAATAAAGCGGATTACAAAGCAGAGATAGATTGTCAATTGGAAGATACCAACACCTATCAAAAGCTTCTTGGAAACCCTTCGAGTAAGTGCAAAAAAGAATTGGAAAAAATTGTACATCTAGGCATTAAAAAGGACATACTAGATGCGAAAGAAGCAAGATATCTAGTTCCTGACTCACATAGGATCCCGGTCCTCTACACAGTCCCCAAGATACACAAGAATCTTCAGAACCCCCCGGGGAGACCTATAGTGAATGGGATTAATTCCCTAACAGCAAGAATTGGTCAGTACATTGATTATTTTATTCAACCTGCTATTCAAAAAACCATGTCGTATGTAAGAGACACTAAACATGTCCTACAACTATTAGAAGATGTACCAGTTCTGGAAGGAAGGACCCTAATGGCTACCGTAGATGTATCATCTCTCTACACTATAATCCAACATCACCAAGCATGTGAAGCAACTAAATGGGCCCTGAGAAAATTCAGTACACTAAAATGCACACAAAGAAAGTTCTTAATCAAATGTCTTGAGTTCTCATTAAAAAACAACTACTTTTGGCATGACCAAAAGTACTATAAACAAATCACTGGTATTGCCATGGGTGCAAAGTTTGCGCCAAGTGTGGCCAATGCCTTTATGGCAAAATGGGAGGAGGAATTTGTGTACAAACATCAACCTTACGAACTAGGACTGTTTAAAAGGTTCATTGATGACATTATCATTATATGGAATGGAAGTAGAGAGTCCTTAGAGTTATTTCTACACAATTTAAATATGAACGACAGAAATATACAACTAACCTGGAACATAGATGCCAAAAAAATAGAATTTCTAGATTTAGAAATTACTATTGAAGAAGACTCATTGATAACTAAAACCCATTTTAAGGAAGTGTCAAGGAACAGTTACCTACCCATAACAAGTTGCCACCACAAACCGTGGTTATACAATATTCCGAGAGGCCAACTCGTGAGAATCAGGCGTAACTGCACCACTGACAGAGATTTCAAGACCCAGGCTAATCTGATTGGACAAAGATTTGTGAACAAAGGGTATGAAGAAGCACAGATTAAAAGAGAGATTCAATCGATTCAAACAATGAATAGAAAACAGATGATACATACACCCCAGAAGATACAACCATTTCCAGAAGCACCAAGCCTAATTCTAGATTACAATGTCCAATTTAAAGACATAGAAAGGATAATCCGAAGACATTGGCACATCCTAAAGGAAGACAAGCACTTACAAAGAATACTACCAGAGAAACCATCGGTTACTTATAAAAGAGCCCCCACTCTAAGGGACATTATAGTTAAAAATGTGGTAGAACCTCCCCCTAAAAACAAATTTTCATTCTTCAATGGCAAAGGGTTCTATCCCTGCAAGTACTGCTTTGCATGTACACATGCGAAAAAATTCCAGGGTAAAAAACACGAGTTTAAAGCAACTAGCACAGGAAATACCTACCCTATAAAAGATTTTATCAATTGTCACACAGAAGGAGTAGTGTACATTCCACAATGTGCCTGTAATTTACAGTATGTAGGGAGAACCAAGAGAGCACTAAAAACCAGAATCAAAGAACACATTGTAAACATTATAAAAGGATGTCCGAAACACAATTTATCTAAGCACTTTGCACTTAAGCATGATAAAGACCCCACGGGATTATTGTTTTGGGGTATATAAAAAAAAAAAATATATATATATAAAAAAAAAAATATATAATAGATCGTGGAGAGGGGATCACAAAATTAGAGCACTTAGTCAGAACGAGTCTAAGTGGATACACAAAATTAGGACATTGGCACCTCAAGGGTTAAACATAGAATTTGACTTAAACTGTTTTATAAGTGATTTTTAACGATTGTATTCATATTCATGTAAACCCACTATATCATTTCCGGTGTGCCATTTGTTGCTGTTACTATTTGTCCAATTATATAGGAGGTCTTTTAATAATTTTAATATTTTTTATATATATATATATATATTTTTTATATATATTAACATATATATTTTTATGCATATACATGCATATATATGTATTTTTATACACAGGCATTGGCTACCCGCCTGTTTTTAATTATTCATCCAGTGTTTTTAATTATTTTCTGAATCACCAATCGTTTGTTTCAGCGGCCATATATTAAAGTTCGGGGTTTGACATTATGTTTTAGATTGTAATCATCAAGCTTTTTATACATGTTTTTTAAAAAAAGAAGGAGACTACCATCATCATTTTATTTGTTTGAACGTGCATCCAAGATTGCAATTTTGAGCGATCTTGGACCGATTCACACTGCAGCAATCACCAAGCAGACTCCTCCACAGTTCAAACACTTTGGCCCTCTTTTTTTACGTTTTTGCTTGTACACATGGAAACTTTATCAATATACCACCAGCGGGACCATCCTCCGCAAGATGGTCGCTACATTGACACACATCCTGTCCACAACAAAATGGCGATCTGTTTACTTCCTGTCCGAATGATATAAATACACAATGGCAACAGCCTATCCGGTGCCCTGAGGAAGTCATGTGACATGACGTAACGCGTAGGACGTGATCGGATACACAACACATGCGGACCGGAAGTGACGTAGCGGGGATTAAAACCACGCTGTTTCCTACTGCTGTCTAGCGCTTAATTTCGTTCCTAAATGTAAGCAGTTATATTTTTTAATAAAATCTTTGGCAATACGGTATTACACTATTGGAGTCTCCTCCTTTTGATTATTCCCCATGTGCAGTCCATTCATTGGAGAGAGGATCGCCTACCTATAGGCACATCAGAACACCAGAATTGATCCAAACGGAAAGAGCACAACATCCAGCGGATTCAAACAGGCACTTTTACTGTGTCAGTAAGGTGAGAGTTCTGGGAGCCCCGAGTGGGTATCCAACACCACGAAAGTCACCAGATCTCCTATCAATGCACGTGCACTTTGTTCAGTCACTGTATATATATGCATCAAGTCACTTCACTTTATGTACCAGCACTGAAGTCACTTTAGATGTTTGCATTATTTTTATTTAGAGTCTATTGTTTGTAGCTTCACTCATTTGCTATTGTTCACATTCTAACAGGGGAGAGGTTTTGCGCAGAATCACAGACACATTTTATTATTGTGCAATTTGTAGATTTAAGGTAGTGGAATGGTGTTCACTATTTGATTTTGCAGCAATACACAGAATATTCCTTAAATCACTTTTAGTAGCGCAGAAGTCCATCGTAAGATACCTCACATAACATAAACAAAATACAAAGAGAAAATACATGTTAGAAACTCGACACCCAAATGTACTCTCTTGCTGCCTCCCACACACACACACAATCTTGTCTCTTTTCAGGGCAAAATAAAGAATGCTATCTGCAAGCTTTATATAACATAGGTTTGTGTGCTAATGAGGCAATTGCAAGGCCCAGGTCCCACCCTAAGGGACATATATCAATGTCACCAATTGCACAACCCCAAAAATGAAACAAGGAGAAATGCCTTTAAATATGTCAAATTGCCTAAGAGGCAGTTCACACCAATGCAGTCCAGTGCATATTTTATGCAACGGAACCGTGCTTCAGAGGGGGTGGGGTCACCGGGTGGCCCCGCCCTCCTTTATTTAAGAAGTGTCAGAAGAATAGAAGCGTAACACAGCGGGAGCCTCCCATGGATGCGGAGCGGCCAGAGAATGAAGCGGGGAAGAAGAAGCCGTTGAGGAAGATGCCGGATGAGAACACTGGAGCAAGAAGCAGAGGATCGGAGGAAGAACCAGAGGAAGAAGAAGATGGAGGTTGAAACCGAAGGAAGAAGGAAGAAGACCCAAAGAAGAAGGAAAGAAGAAGGCTTTAAATAAAGGAATTGTCAAAAACGGTCTCTTGTAATTTTTACCATTTTTGACACTTTTTTTGTGAAATGGTAGGGGTACTTTTGTACCCCATTACCATTTCACACAGGGGTGGGGCCACGATCTGGGGGTCCCCTTGTTAAAGGGGGATTCCAGATTCTGATTAGCCCCCCGCCCGCAGACCCCCACAACCACTGGGCAAGGATTGTGGGGATGAGGCCCTTGTCCTCATCAACATGGGGACAAGGTGCTTTGGGGGGGACCCCAAAGCGCCTTCCCAATGTTGAGGGCATGTGGCCTGGTACAGTTCAGAAGGGTGGGCGCTCTCTCGTCCCCCCTCTTTTCCTGCGGCCTGCCAGGTTGCGTGCTCTGATAAGGGTCTGGTATGGATTTTTGGGGGGACCCTCACGCCATTTTTTTTTTTTTGCCGTGGGGTTCCCCTTAATATCCATACCAGACCTAAAGGGCCTGGTATGAAATTTAGGGGAACCTCATGCATTTTTTTTTACATAATATTGTTTTTTTTCTTAATGCTGTTTTTATCAATGAACTTTTATGTGTATTGCCGGACCGACATTTTCATTATAGCCGCGAAGTGAACAAGCGTTAAAAAAAAAAGTTTAGAGGTGCGCCCGTTCAACCCATGCAAATGCATTTACGTTGTCTGAAATTTACTGAGATTTTGCCTCTGCAGTGAACCAAAGCATTTGAACAAGCGCATATGCCATTTGAGCATGTGTGGTGCATAAATTGACCTCCTGCAGTTCTAAATTTACTTGCTGGCGCTGCAGGCTTGTTCAGAAAAAGTTACTTTCTTATTCTATTTTGGGCATATTTGTTACTTAGGCAGTTATTACTATACTTCTTCACATCACCCCACATCACCCCCATAATATTGGCACTTCCAGCTTGTTTAAATTTTAAGTTAAAGATGGCGTGCGCCATGTCTATAGTGGAGTACCGATCGCCTCCTCCCGTACGCCGGGAAGAGAATAGTAAATGGGGAATTGCACTGTGTTCCCGGCGCAAATGTTTTGTAAATACGCAAATGTCCTTTGCGCATCGGCGTGCTCCGCAACTCATGGCGCAAATGCTTCGTAAATCAGCCCCAATATACTCAGAATTAAGAACTGCTCACCAGATGGTTGTGACCTCTTTAGTTAAAAAAGATCGAATGCGCTTTTGGGAAATTCTGGAATTGGATACCCTATGTTACCAGATGGATCTTGAGTAATAAGTCCTCCTCTCCACCAATGTTCCCATTTAGAAAGACAAAGGACACTACATAGCGCAATACTGCATTTTATTTTTAAAACTGCATGTACATAAAAGATATCTGCTTACATTTGTGGGTGCCTAACCTGGCACTGAGGATAGCCTGCAAAACTGTATGAGGGAACCGCTTGCCGCTGGTCTCACGTCCTATGCTGGCGTGCTTTCCACTCGTGGATAAGGAGAAACCAGAAGCTGGGATCCGGAAGTGACGTGACCAGAAGCACCTTGGTGGTCCCTAAGACATACGGTGAAGGAATTCCCTCTTGTTTTTTGGTTTAGGTCTATCAATCAAGATACAGCGTTGAATATCATGGATGTTTTATAGTTTCACCAAATTTTAATAATTAATTTTTGATCATTTTCTCATACCATATATACGTTTATATATTTCACTACAAGCACAAATTCACTTTAACCCTTAGTGTATTTTTTATTGCATAGTTTCATTGTTGCACCTTTATGTGCATGTTCATTTTATTTCCATGTCATATGGTCATATAAGGGTTTTACACATTTTCACTCAGTGCCCCCTATCACCCCTTTTTCTTATCCAATTGAACAGTGATTTGTTCACTGTTTTTGGGAGCAGCTTTCTATATAAGGTAGTAATTGAGTATTGTGTGGTGCAAGTTTTTCCCTTTTCACTGACACCCACATGCCCAGTGTCTAAATGCAAGATTTTCAAAGCTGCTGGCTCTACAACTTCTTACGTTCTATCTGGTGGATTCTGCCCCCTTCTGTGAATTTGCAGAATGTGCTGCACCACAATGGCAGGTTCCCAGTCGCTATTTCTTTTCACGTCAGGGCAATTCGAGCTCTGTACCATCATGTGGAAGGCAATGTTGTGGCATCGTTGGGCAAGGCAGTCAGCTGCAAAGTCCATGTTACTGCTGATACATGGTCCAGCAAGCATGGTCAGGGACAATATATTTCTCTCACAGAACACTGGGTAACTCTGCTTGCAACTCGGAAAGATGCATGACAGGGCTCAGTGCTGCAGCTTGTTGTGCCCCCATGTCTCCATACAGCTAGTGGTGATGATGCCAGATTTGTAAGCTCTACTCCCTCCTCCTCCTCCACCTCCATGCCTTCCTCTGCTGAATTGTCCTATGAACCAAATGTACCCCCTAAGAGTTCAAGTGGCTATTCAAGGTGTCAGGCTAAAAGGTGCCATGCAGTGCTTCAGCTGGTGTGTCTAGGGGACAGGAACCACACCGGAGCAGAGATTCTTGCAGCTCTGCTCAGCTGGAGCCAGGAATGGTGGTGTGTGATAATGGCACAAACTTCCTGTCTGCTAGGGATGAGCCAAATACCCCCCCCCGGTTCAGTTCGCACCAGAACATGCGAACAGACTAGAAATTATTGCAAACATGCGAATACTGTTAAAGCCTATGGGACACCTACGTGAAAAATCAAAAGTGTTCATTTTAAAGGCCCATAAGCAAGTTATTGCCCTAAAAAGTGTATAGGAGCCCAGGTACTGTCCCAGGGGACATGTATCAATGCAAAAAAACTTTTTTAAGACCGCCGTTTTTTCAGGAGCAGTGATTTTAATAATGCTTAAAGTGAAACAATAAAAATTAAATATTCCTTTAAATATTGTGCCTGGGGGATCCCCTTAGTCTGCCTGTAAAGTAGTGCATCATGTTTATAACAGTACCGCAGCAAAATGACATTTCTAATGCCGCATACACACGATCGTAATTTTGGCCCGCAAAAGACCGATGAGAGTTTATCATTGGAAAATGCGACCGTGTGTATGCTCCATTGGTCTTTTGCTGGTGGAATTCCAGCCAGCAAAAGATTGAGAGCATGCTTTCAATTTTTCGGTCGGGAAAAGTTCCTATCCAAAAATCCGATCGTCTGTGGCAATTCTGACGTGCAAAATTCCTACGCATGCTCGAAAGCATTGAACTTCATTTTCTCGGCTCGTCGTAGTGTTGTACGTCACTGCATTCCTGACGGTCGTAATTTCAGAGAATTTTTGTTTTACTGTCTGTATGCAAGGCAAACTTGAGCAGAATTCGGTCGGAAAAGCCGTCATATCTTTTTCGAGAAATCCAATTGTGTGTACGCGGCATAAAAGAAAAAATGTCATTTAAAATTGCTTGTGGCTGTAATGTATTGCTGGATCCCAGCAATATACATAAAAAATAATTGAAAAAATGGCGTGGGTTCCTCCCCCTTACCCAGTCCATACTAGGCCCTTCGGGTCTGTTATGGATAATAAGGGGAACTCCACGCCAAAATAGAAAAATGGCGTGGGGTACCGCCAAAATCCATACCAGGCCCTTCAGATCTGGTATGAATTTTAAGGGGAACCCCACACCAAAATTTTAAAAAAATGGCGTGGGGGCCCCCCCAAAACCCATACCTGATCCTTATCTGAGCATGCAACCTGGCAGGCCATAGGAAAAGGGGGGGATGAGAGAGCCCCCCCTCCTGAACCATACCAGGCCACATGCCCTCAACTACTGGAGATAGTTTTTGACAATTTCTTTATTAAAAAATGTTTAAAAAGTGTCCCACAATGTCCATCCATCTTCAATCACGGCGCCCAGACACGAAAAACAGAAAAGAAAAAAAACTCTCTCTCGATTGGAGGCGTCCTGCTGACTTCTGTCTTTTCACGGTGACAGCTGTTATATAGGCAAGGGCGGGGACACCTAGTGATGTAAACGGGTGACCCCGTCCCCCTCTGATGTCACATGATGTCACATGATGTCAAAGGGGGTGGGGTCACCCAGTTACGTTACCAGGTAGCCCCACCCTTGCCTTTATAACAACTGTCATTGCGAAAAGACAGCAGTTGGCGGGACTCCTCCCATCGAGGTGGAGCTTCTTTTTTTTTCTATTTTTCGGGTCCATCTGTGCAGTGATCGAAGATTGATGGACATCGCAGGACACTTCTTTTTTTTTATAAAGGAATTGTCAAAAACTGTCTCCTGTCGTTTTTACTTTTTTGACACTTTTTTGATGAATGGGTAGTACCCCTACCCATTCAGATAGGGGGCAGGGTCTGGGGGACCCATTGTTAAAGGGGGCTTCCAGATTCCGATAAGCCACCACCCACAGACCCCCACAACCAATGGGCAAGAGTTGTGGGGATAAGGCCCTTGTGCCCATCAACATGCGGACAAAGTGCTTTGGGGGGACCCCAAAGCACCCTCCACATGTTGAGGGTATGTGGCCTGGTATGGTACAGGAGGGGGGCGCTCTCTCATCCCCCCCCCCTTTTCCTGCCAGATTGCATGCTCGAATAAGGGTCTGGAATGGATTTTGGGGAACCACAGCACCATTTTTTTTAAATTGGCACAGGATTCCCCTTAAAATCCATACCAGACCTGAAGGGGCAATTGGTAAGGTACCATTTAAACTTTAGTCTATAATTGCCAGTTTTCCCTTTTCTGTATTAGTATTGTGTAGTATGATGGCTTTACATTAAACACATTATATTAGGCTATTTTCTTTTTCTTTTTTATTTCTCTTGTTTTTTGCTGTAGTGGCTGCCTTGTGTTAATATCAACCTTTGGTTACTGCAGATAGAATTGGTGCCCTATAAATATACTTTGTTAATATCAGAGTGTCAGTAAGTATTATTTGAGGCTATGTTAGCCCTGAATTGGACAAGTTTTCTGGCAATGATTTTCAAGACATTGATAGCTCACTATATTTTCCTTTAGCTTGCTCCACTTGTTTCCCCTGTGACTGCACAGAACCTCCCCTCCAAACTACTGTGGATTCCCTCGGTGATCTTCCTGTGGGTGAGTTTTTTTAAAGGGATGGACAGAATAAATAATTAATCCTGTATTATATATATTGATTATATAGCTTCATAGTAACTTGTGAATAATCAGTGTTTATGCGCATGATCTTATCTTTACTAGAGTTTTGTGGAATAGTGGTGATCTGTATATCCCCCGAGGAAGCCAATTTTGGCGAAACATGTTGGGATCCGAAAACCACATCTTAACCATCTCCATACATGGACATCAGTGATCATTGTGATATGTACAAATACTCAGATTTTTATTGAACCCTACTTTTTTATTCCTATGTGAATAAACTTTATTGATTTTATAAAGTGTGTTTTCCCTTGATTATGAGCACCGTTATAATCCCACTATACCCTGTTACTCCAATTTTTACCTTAAAGAGCAGCTCATCTAATGCTTTTCCCGACTCTGGTAGGTTACAGTGTCATGGAAAACGTAGTTTTGAGGCTTCTGTTGGTCAAGAGAAGAGCGGTGGAGAAGGCGTTATGCATTTTACTATTTTTTTAGTCCTCGCCTTGACTCAAAATGAATAAGTCCTGGATTACCAGCAGCTATGAAGCCCCTGATGCTGATGTCATTAATTAAGTGTTTATGGGATTGGAATTACCACCCAAAGAAAAAACAATTTTTTCTGCACCTGTTTGACAGGTGCATATCATTTTAATTTTTGACAGCAAGGCCAATTCTTGCTCTTATCAAGAGTACCTCTATAGGGTTACGGTGTGAAGGCGCTACAGACACGCAAAGACCACCCCTGTTACTTCTATCCAAAGTCTGTGGAAGAGACACCAGAATTTATCAAAAAAAATCTCTATTCTTGTTCCCAGTGCACTACATTGTGGCCTCATCATACAGACTGGCTCCGCAAGCCGTTGCTTACAAAATAAAAAAGCTTGCAGGGAAAATGTCATTTTATTTGGCTTTATAAATGCAATTATTTCTGCAGCAGCTTCTATGCACAGTACAGATGTGCCACTTTACAGGTAGACTAAGGGGACCCCCAGGCACTATATTGAAAGGAATTTTTCATTTTTATGCTTTCACTTTAAGCATCATTAAATCACTGCTCATTTAACCACTTCAATACCAGGCACTTTCTTCCCTTCCTGCCCAAGCCAATTTTTAGCTTTCAGTGCTGCCGCACTTTGAATGACAATCGCGCGGTCATGCTACACTGTACCCAAACAAGTTTTTTATCATTTTGTTCCCACAAATAGAGCTTTCTTTTGGTGGTATTTGATCACTGTTGGCATTTTTATTTTTTGTGCAACAAATAAAAAAATAAAGAATATTTTGAAAAAAAAAAGTTTTTCTTTGTTTCTGTTCTTTGTAAATAAATACGTTTTCTCCTTCACTGATGGGCACTGATGAGGCTGCACTAATGGGCACTGATAAGGTGGCACTGATGGGCACTGATGAGGTGGCATCAATGAGTTGGCACTGATGAGGTGGTACTGATGGGCACTGATAAAGGGCACTGATAGGTAGCACTGATGGGCACTAGGGATGAGCTTCGAGTTTGAGTGGAACTCATGTTCGACTCAAACATTGGCTGTTCGCCAGTTCGCCGCACAGCGAACAATTTGGGGTGTTCGCGGCAAATTCGAAAGCTGTGGAACACCCTTTAAAAGTCTATGGGAGAAATCAAAAGTGCTAATTTTAAAGGCTTATATGCATGGTATTGTCATAAAAAGTGTTTGTGGACCTGGGTCCTGGGCACTTAAAGGCGGCACTGATAGGCAGCACTGATGGGTACTTAAAGGTAGCACTGCTAGGTGGCATGGGTGGGCACTGATTGGCACTAATAGGTGGGCACTGATGGACACAGATTGGCACTGATAGGTGGAACTGATGGACACTGATGGGTGGCACTGATGGACACTGATAGATGGCACTGCTGGGCATCACCGATGAAGAGACATCTGGCAGGCATTGACTGACTGGCACTAACTGGCAAGATTGTGTGGGCACTGATTGGCATTATTTGGGCACTTACTGGGATCCCTGGTGGTCTAGGGTGGCATCCCCGGTCATCCATTGGGGATACATAACATTGTATCCCCAATTACTTGCATATAAGCTTTCAAAATGGGCACTTTTGATTTCACGTTTGGGTCCCATAGACTTCAATAGGGTTCGTTATTTGGTTCCAAACTTTTGAACTGCAATGTTCAAATGTTCTGGTGCAAACCATACTGGGGGTCGTTCGGATCATCCCTATGAATTACCCAAGGTGATTTCGGCTGCTGTCTTTCCTGCTTATGGGTAACACTAGTGATTAGTTATTTTTACCTTATTTGGACCCTTTAGGACTAACCAATCTATCTTTTGTTTATTTTTTTATACTACTCAGGCTATTGTTAGAGGTAATTTATCTAACACCCTCTTCTGTATAAACTGATTATGAACTTTCTATATACGTGGCATTTTAACCTCTGCTATGTACTTCTATTGTTGTTCTGTTTTTTGTATTTTGACAAAACTGTAATAAAAAATTTCCAATATCAAAAAACTACCCATACAGCAATAGGCAAAAATATGTAGTAGTTGAAGGCCACAGCTAAAGGGTTATGTGGACTAATGCCCCGTACACATGATCAGACATTGATCGGACATCCGGACAACAAAATCCATGGATTTTTTCCGATGGATGTTGGCTCAAACTTGTTTTGCATACACACGGTCGCACAAAGTTGTCGGAATTTCCGATCACCAAGAACGCGGTCACGTACACCACTTACGACAAGACTTTAAAAGGGCAGTTCAGAACCAAGCGCGGCTCCTTTTGCTAATCTCGTGTTAGTAAAAGTTTGCTGAGAAACGATTAGCGCTTTTTCAGACTCGTGGTTTTCAGATCATTTTCTGCTGTTCAGATTGTGCTTGTGGGTTTGTATCTGGTCTTCAGTGCGTGCAGCGAGTTACCCTTGACTTTGTCATTGTGTTCTTGTTCGTTCATTACTGTTTTTCAGGTCGCTCTTCACAGGCCTTACTGTTCTTCAGTGCGTTCTGTTACTTCGTTCTGAGCAGCCAACCATTTTCTAGCCATGTTGCGTATACGTACTCCTCAAAGAGTTTGTGCTGTGCGGGGGCTTGGTGTTGGGGTCCTTACCTTGACACAAGCCCAGTCCATGAACAGGGTGGGGAGGAGTTCATGGACCAAGAATTGGTTGCTCCAGCGTGACCAGTTCACATGCCTTTGCTCCGTGAGATCCATGAAAATAATCCTGATGATTTCAGGAAATTTCTCCGGATGACGGACCCCGTATTTCACCGTTTGTTGGCTTTGCTGACCCCTTATATTAGCAGGCAGGATACCTGCATGAGGCAAGCCATCACTCCATAGCAGAGGCTAGTGGCCACCCTGCGGTACTTGGCGACGGGGAGAAGCCTGGAGGACCTCAAGTTCTCGACAGGCATCTCCCCCCAGGCTCTGGGGATCATTATCCCAGAGAACTGTTCTGCCATCATTCAGGTCCTGCAGAAGGAGTATATTAAGGTAAGATTTTTATCCTTTAATATCAAATTTTATTGTATTTAATGTTTGATAATATATTGTATTTCGTTCCTCATTCCCTAATTACTATGATTGTAATATGCTGTGAATGTCCCCTTTGTCCTCATGCATGCTGGATTTTTAGGTAATTTTTTTTGTCCTTCATACATATTTTCCTTCACTTACCTCCCCAGCATGCTCTCCTGGCCCTATATTCACCTCATGTAGTCACTTAACAATGTATTTTGACATAGTAGTGCTTTACCCTAAATACCCCCTAAAATGTGGTAAATTGTGATTTGTGCTTTAAATTCAGGCAGAGTTCCAGAGGCTTTTTTTTGTGTCCCAAATTCATATGGAACCTTCCCTCCCCCCAACTGCTAACTCAGCTGATACCAATCCTCTATCTGCTGACTTTGCCAAACTCATACACAGTATACCCATCTCTTTTGTGGTCAGATTTTTGTATGAATTCCCCAAAGCATGTAGTGCAAGGGCCTGCCTGAATACTTTCAAATGGTACTGTTTAAAGTTTTGGTATCCTATTATTATCTTGATAGGTAATAGCAGAATGTCAAAATGTGCTTAAATGTGTACAGTGTGTATTTATATCTTTGTATTATGACTCTTCTTACCTGTCCAGTGGGCTGCCAATAGTGTAAGTAAGGAGGGGCTGGCCAAAGTAATACACATTATTTAGGCATTCATCTCTCAATGAAGTGGAGAGGGTTACCTGTCCAAAACATATCCCCACCCATAAAATTTTAGAAATGGCCCATGAGAGGAGGGGAAGGAGGAATCTGATAGGTGGACCTTATACCTTTGTCTTTAAATACTCCCTAAAATAAATGTTTTACTGATGTTGGCAAAGAATGTTTGTGTCTGTGATCTGCTTTCCATGTTTATGTGCAAAATTATTAATTTATTTTTCTTGTTTGACGCCACAGTTTCCTTCCAACCCACAGGAATGGCAGACTGTGGCCTCCCACTTTGCCCAGCAGTGGGACTTTCCTAACTGCGGAGGGGCAATTGATGGGAAACATGTCCACATCGTCCCACCACCCAACTTGGGGTCATACTATTACAACTATAAGGGGTTCAATAGTATTGTGATGTTGGCGGTGGTGTCGGCTACTTATGAGTTCCTGTACGTGCACGTGGGGAAGAATGGCCAGATGTCAGATGGTGGAGTCATCGCCCAGATGGAGTTCTACAGGTGTCTCCAGAATGGCAGCTTGAACTTGCCACCTCCAGAAGACAATGCGGAAGGACACCCATTCGTCTTCGTTGCGGATGAAGCGTTTGCGCTGGGGGACCATCTTATGCGGCCATTCCCTATGAGGACCCTCACCCCAGACCAGAGGGTTTTTAATTACCAGCTGGCCATTATTCCAAACCTGTTCTCCACCACTCTTCTGGCTCTGGCCAGCCGGTAATTAAAAACCCTCTGGTTCCGCCTATTTCTTACACCTATACACATGGCGGAGTATAAACTGAATCACATCATCCTGGCTTGCTGTGTTCTCCACAACTTTTTAAGGAGACATTCTTGGAACTATGCTGCCTCAGTTGGGCCTGAATCTGGAATTCATGTAAATGAACCAACCCTGACGGCACTTGAAGCTGGCCGTCCTGGCTTGCCCCCCCTGAGTGCCCGCGAGGTCCGTCTAAGATACCTTGAATACTTTTCTGGTAGGGGGGCCATCGATATGCCAGACAATGTCTGAGAATTTTTTTAAAATAAAACAAAAAATTTAACTACTAAAATATTTGCTGTTATTTACTGCTTGTCTTTCTTTTAGCTGACCCTGACTGAAATGTGGGTAGTCCTGAAAATGGCGTGATTGTGTAACATTCGAAAGCACTGTTGGGTGTTATTTACTAAAGGCAAAGACACTATGCACTACAAGTGCACTTGAGACTGCACTGAAACTGCACTTGTAGTGCAAAGTGGATTTGCCCTTAGGAAATAACCCCCATTGTCACAGAAAACACCAATTTTTCCACAACAAAATTTTGGAGCATTGAAAGAAGAATCCACACATTCTTGATTATCAATCTTTTTAATACCAGCACAATCACATGTGCATTTATAAAAGGTTTTTAAAACAAACCAACATGTTTGTTGTATAACAATTTTTTGGTCACATTAATAAAAGTAGAAATGTCCATTTAAGGTAAAACAGGCATGTTTAAAACCAACAAGAAATACACAAATCTGGAACTTACAAAGTTCAACTTTGTTAAAAATTGAAGGTAATATCAGACATGAGGATTTATAAACTGTGTTTGATATAGCATTCAGATGGGTAAAGTCACTCCTGGAAAAGCCAAATTTTGAAGATGCACACAAATTGCTGAATGTTAACATGTGTTAGCTGCCATCACGGGGATCAAGGGACGTGTTTTAGGGGTGCAACCCCTTCCTCTCAGCTACTTTATTATTGAGGAAGGGGTTGCACCCCCAAAACGCATACATTTATCTCCCATGATGGCAGATAGCACATGTTGACACACTGTGTGCATCTTTAAAATTTGGCTTTTCGAGAATATGTAAAAAAATGTGAGAAATTTTTAGATTCCAAAAAGCACAAAAAAGGGAAGGGATTTGGAGTTGTTTTAAACTCTCCCTAAAACATCAGTCATGTTCTTCATTTTGTTTTGAACATCATTGATGATTTTTAGGATGTTTTCCAAGTCCCTATTATACCCCATCATCTCCCCGATCAGGATCTGTGCACTTTCACTGGTGAAATGACCTGGATCCACAACATCACGATCACCTAAAAATATAAAAACAAAAACACACCATGTATTATAAATATGCCGGCATCCTTCTCTTACCTGAGCCTGTGGTCGCAGACACTGACCTGTTGTGGTGACTATTGCGATTACGTCTCCTTCCTCCTCCTCCTGTTGGCTTTGGGGGATTTCACCTTCTTCCTGAGGTGGGGGGTTTGTGGTCTCCTCAGATGAGTGGTGTCCTCCGAGTCTTTTCTCCCCTATGTAAAAAAAATTGGTATACTTAGCACACAGCTATTTCATGGCAGAAATAGATATATGAAACATTGCTTGGAAGTGGGGTACAATTGTCTATTTTGGCAGAGTTCCAAAATGAAGAAATATTTTTGTCCTTTGTCAAGCTTGAATTCTTACCTGTTTTGTACAAGTTTCACAGATGGAGACACCCCTATAGTATGCACTGGAGCACCTGTGTGGGCCCCCTAATAAAAAGGGTGTTCTTGTTTCCCACACTAGTGCTCCAGTGTCCAGCTGCTGAGTGTCCTCTCCTTACACAGAATCTAGTTTGCATTTCATTCTAGTTACAAACCCATCTACACAACAAAATTATTTTAAGGGAAGTAGGCTAGCAAAAATGTATTCAAATGCATATGGCCAAAACAATGGTGTTTTCTAGGCCGAATGAACAATGTTTCATATGAACGAACAATGTGCCCATGAACATGAAAGTTGCCATTTTAAACTGTACAACAGTTAAGAAAAGTACATGGAGCAGCACAAACGTAATAAAAATAATGAATAGGAACACAGGACAACTTTTTTGCAGCACTCTCCTGATCCTTCTGTACTGCTCATGCTCCCTTAATTTGAGGTCCGACCAGCGCTTCCTGAGTTGATCCTTGGATCGCCGTAGCCCAAAATTCCGGTGCAGACTTTTGACCACTTTCGCCATTATCTTGGCCTTTCTGACATTGGGGTTGGGGTAAGGTCCATACTTCCCATCATGGTTGGCCCTCTTCAGGATGTCCACCATCTCCAACATCTCCCCAAAGGACATATTTGAGGCCTTAAATCATCTCTTCTGGGATCGGGACATTTCTGGCTTCGGGCTTTCCTGCTCCTCCTCATTGGTGTACTTAGCATGCACCTGCTGTGTCTCCGCCATGTGCTCTTCCCCACTGCGCCGAATGAGAAGGGGCGGGGAATAGACTAGAAAGAACGTCAGGGGCGGGCGGAGTTTCATGCATGCACAGTGTATATAAAGCGTAACACGTGTGCATAGTACATATGATCTGTGAGCGGAGGAAGGAGTATCAGAGGTGCCGATCAGGATAATGAAGGTAAGATTTAAACTTGGGCCTATACTGCTTCTAGATTGAGGCCTATATTGTGACAAGATTAGGAGAGTTTCGCCTGACATTATGGTTTGTCTTGTGTCTTACAGATAAAATGGATTGCTTTAATGACCACAATTTTCTCCCCCTGTTCATAGACAAATACAGGGAGCTGCCCTGTCTGTGGCAGGTGAAACACCCCCAATACAATAATAAATAAAAGAGGCAGGCAGCGCTGGAGAAACTGCTGGAGTTGGTGAAGCCGGTGGTCCCCACAGCAACCATCCCCTATTTAAAAGCCAAAATTGGTGGCCTGAGGAGCACTTATCTTAGGGAGCGCAAGAAGGTCATGGATTCCTAGAGATCAGGAGCTGCAGCAGATGATATTTATGTCCCCAGGCTGTGGTACTATGAGAGACTGCGATTTCTGTCAGACCAGACTGAAGTCAGGGAATCCCTCTCAACCCTTCTTTCTACTCTTCCTTCCACCCTATCTTCCACCCCAGCTGAGGCTTCCGATGTCTAACCTGGGACTTCCAGCCAGGAAGAAGTGGAGGAGCCCAGCTGGAGCCAGGTATAGCATTGTTCTACAGATTTCTGGTCAATAAATAAATGATGTTTACTAGATGTTATTATTGATCACTAATTGCTGATTTCATAAAGTGTTTTACATATCAATAGACAGTAGTGGGCACAAAAAATTGGGACAAGAATGAAAAATACTGGGCTCAGAATTATAGTCTGTTATATTTGTTAACATTCAATTTGCAACAGTCATGAGATAAAAATTGTGTGTGATTGATGAAGAAAAAACTAAAACTATGTCCCTTTTTCATACACAGGAAGACCTCAGCCAGGAGGAGGCTGTGGAATGTGGCACACAGGAGGAGGCTGTGGAATGTGGCAGCCAGGAGGAGGTGGGGGTTAGTGGCAGCCAGGAGGAGGCGGGGGTAAGTGGCAGCCAGGAGAAGGCCGGGCCCAGTAGGAGCCTGACAGAATCACAGGTTCCTCCCCTCTGCCTTCCAAACAAAAGACCCAGGAAGGGGAGTAACGTGCAGGATTCAGCACTCAGGCTGATTTAGAAGGCTTCTGCGTCCCTCAGAGCCTTCCCCACTCCTGAAGAGGCCTTTGCCTGCATGGCTGCCACAAAACTGCAGGGCATGCAGGAGGGTCAACGCCTCATGTGTGAGGACCTTCTTTACAAAACACTAACTAAGGGGGTGAGGGGCGAAATCACACACAAAACACACCTGTGTGAGTTGGACCATCCTCCTCCTGCCACAACTCCACCACCACAGACACAGCATGGAAGGAAGCGTGGAAGGAAGATCAGAGAGTGATGACCTGGGTTCAGTCTGGTCTGACAAAAGATGCAGGCTCTTATGACCACAGCCTGGGAACATACATGTCATCTGCAGCTGTTCAGGATCTCTTGGAATTGTGGACCAGACTGCACTCCCTTATATATGGACTCCTCAGGCCACCAATTTTGCCTGGAAATAATTGATGTCTGCCCCTTGGGGCCAAAGGCTTCACCAATTTCTGCTGTTTCTCCAGCGTTGCCTCACTCTTTGTTTGGTTATGAGCCCTTAATAAGGGTTTTTTTGTTTCAATTATACTCGCCTAGGTATGTTTTCCTTCAAAAAGGACAGTTTGTTTGTGAGGAGGCAGGTACATTTCAAAAATACAATGTGAAATTAACAAGAGACACCAAAACCAAACAATCTCCTTGAGATTAAATAATACAAGATAATTATGGTGTTGTGGTAACTTGACACACAAAACACACCCAAAAATATTCTGGAGTTTAAAAAAAAAAAAAAAAGATCAGGCTTGAAAAAAATACTAACCAAAAAAATAATAAAAAAAAAATTTTTGAATCAGATGTGAAAAATACAAATATTATATTGATGAAATCACGATAAATAATAAAGAAAGAAGTTTGTGAGAAGTCTGTGTGAATATCAGCAGCAAAACAACTTCATTCTTCTAGCATTATAAAGAAGAAGAGAGTACGCTGAATTAAACTTTAAATTTAAAACATTGCAGCCTGACGAAAGTGCTATATCCATTCCGAACGCTAATTTTACCAGACCGAGCTGTTCCGTCTCAGAATTTATTCTGAGCATGCGTGGCACTTTGTGCGTCGGAATTGGCCACACACGGTCGGAATTGACGCGATCGGATTTTGTTGGCGGAAAATTTTATAGCCTGCTCTCAAACTTTGTGTGTCGGAAAATCCGATGGAAAAAGTCCGATGGAGCCCACACACGGTCGGAATTTCCGACAACACGCTCCGATCGCACATTTTCCGTCGGAAAGTCCGACCGTGTGTACGGGGCATAAGAGTAATAGACCATTTTGGCATCCAAAGCAGCAAGCTACAAAATGGTCTTTGTAAGAGAACCTATCACATAAAATAAAAGTCACCCATAGGGTAAAAGGGGTACAGTAGACACTGAAATAAAAAATAGACACAGGTAAACCAGGATACCTTTAGGGTCACATCGCTCAAGTAGCAATCCCAGAAGATGTTTCTTGCTCTTAATGGTTTGGCTGGAGTCCATTGGTCAGGAACATAAAGCTCTTGGTGTTGGGGAACTGGTGGGTCCAGCCATGGCTCCAAGTTTGCAGACCCCAGCTGCAAGTCTTTGGTAGAGAGAAAGGTTGTCTTGCCATTTCTTTTTTTTTCCTCATAAAGATTTTATTATGAATTTCAAGAAGTATACAGCACAGTGTAAAAATACTACAATGTAACAAATTGGGTAACAGGTTCCATTAGAAATTTTTCAAGCAAAATTCATATATTCAAAGTACAGTAATTATCCAGTAAATACGCAAGTTCCAAACATGTCTTATTTGCGTAATAAAAAGAAGCTTGGTTAATGTTTTATAGTTTATATGCTCCTCAGTTCACTATGACTGCTTACAGGATAGCTTATTACTATTTCAACGTTTTCCCGGAACCACCTGCCAGAGCATAGAAATATTACTTCATCTTTACCCAGTTGTCCTCATCTGTGGCTATGGATATGGGGCTCAGTATCAGGCATTACTACCCTAACCAAGCACCACAACCGTTCAGTTACAGGGCTCTCATTGTATCCGGATAAGAGAAAGAAGACAGGGTACAGGGGGGAGGGAAGGGGGGAAAGAATATAGAAAGAAGAGGGGGTGGGGTCCCACCTGCTACCCTCTCCGCCTATTGTCTACCTGCTACATTCACTGGGTTTCCCGGATCTCCGGGGAAGCCCATCCACAGTAAATTTGCATTATGATAATAGATTACACAATTTGTTGCAATGAGTCCTGATACGGCTGAGAGTTTTTGTATGTGATCCACGCCTCCCAGACAGCTGAGAAGCTGGAGATTTTATCTTGCAATGTGAGGATCAGTTCCTCCATCGTTGCTATGCGGTTGACCCGTAGGGCCCATTCTTTTAGTGAAGGTGGCTGTGTGGACCTCCAATGTACCGGTATGCAGAGTCTGGCGGTGTTTATCAGGTGCATAGCTATTGATTTGAAGTATTTTGTGGGGGGGATTTTTGATAAGTGTAGCAGGTATTGTCCTGGAGTGAACTCCAATGGGAGTGAAGAGATCGCAGTAGTCACTTCATGTATCCTATGCCAGAATGGCTGGATTAGAGGGCAGGACCACCAGACATGAAGGAGGGTACCCACCTCTGTTCCACATCTCCAACAGAGGTCTGGCACCATCGGGAAAATCTTATGAAGCTCTTGTGGAGTCTTATACCATCTCATTTTGATCTTGTACCCATTTTCTTGCGTATGGACATTGAGAGAGCCTTTATGTATGTATAAGTGGATACGATCCCAGCTGGCTTCTCCTATCTCCCTGTCTAAGGCTGACTCCCAAAATGCATGATCTGAGTGTAGAGATGAGTGCGATTCTCCAAACATGGAGGCATATAAGGCCGAGATCACGTGACTTTGGAGTGAAGAGCTCGAGCATAAAGATTTGAAAACAGCGGGAGGGCTCATGAATTTGGGTATTTCCGATGGCACATCTAGAAAGTGCTTGAGTTGCATATAAGACAAAGAGGGGAAAGATTTAGTGTTGGACAATGCAGTGAGATCTTGTATTCTCAGAAACGTATCTCTTCGGAAGAAGTGTTTAGCCTGTATCTATGCACAGGGCCATTCCTTTAGGAGATAGGATTTCAGTATACCCGGGGGGAAGTCTGGGTTGCCTCTAATACAGTGGTTCTCAACTCCAGTCCTCGGGACCCACCAACAGGCCAGATTTTAAGTATTACCTTGGGGAGTTGCAGACTAGAATACTGCAATCACTGAGCAGCAAGTGATATCACCTGTGATGTATTTCAGCTATCTTGCAAACCTGGCCTGTTGGTGGGTCCTGAGGACTGGAGTTGAGAACCACTGCTCTAATAGGAGTGATCAGGCACTCTTTTGCTGACATTGCATGGGCCTTGCATGCCCTCTCAGAGGCTTGGAGTTGCCTCAATAAGCCCAGTTCAGTGTCCACCATTAGTTTCTCCAGGTTCACCCAACTTTTGCACCGGGCATAGACATTCCAGTCCACCCCCCTGGTCATGTGGACAACCCAATGATAGCGCTGTAAGTCTGGTAGGCCAATTCCACCTTTTGTTTTGGGCAGAACTAGTTTTGCACCCCATAGAAAGGATCTGCACATCCCTCTGTACGCTGTGAAAAAGGCGGGAGGTAAGTGTATTGGGATGGTCTGCATTTTGTACAGTAAGCGAGGCAGGACTGTCATCTTTCCGAACCATGAAAGGGTAGGTACGTTCCACTTCAGAAGATCTTGCTGTATACATTTTGACTCTGATAGGAAGTTTGTAGTGTACAGTGTTTTTAGATTAGCTGGTAGTTGAACGCCTAAGTAAGTGATGGCATCTTTCTCCCATTTAAACGGGAAATTTTATTGGCATTGACTTACCAGGTCATTTGGTAAGGAGACATTTATGCCGCGTACACACGGTCGTACTTTTCGTCTACAAAAGTCCAACAGACGCTGATGGACTAAAGCTGGCTGGTAATCCGATCGTGTGTGGGCTTCTCCGGACTTTCAACCGACTTTTTTAGCCTCAAATACGACGTACTTTAGATTTGAAACATGCTTCAAAACTTTTACTTCGTACCTACGACGGACCCCGAAATCCGCTCGTCTGTGTGCTAGTCCGACGGACAAAAAGCCACGCTAGGGCACCTATTGGCTACTGGCTATGAACTTCCTTATTTTAGTCCGGTGTACGTCATCACGTACGAATCCGACCGACTTTTGTGTGGTCGTGTGTAGGCAAGTCCGGTCGTTAGAAAGTAGGCCGCAAGTCCGCGGCAAGTCCACCGAAAGTCTGCCGGAAGTCTGTCCGACAGGCTGTCCGACTTTTGTAGACGAAAAGTACGACCGTGTGTACGCGGCATTAGTGTGAATGATTTGGACAGATTTATTTTAAAGTTCGAGATACGCTTGAAGAGGTCTAAGATTGGCATAAGATTGGGTAGGGACATCAGTGGTGAGGATAGAAAGAGCAGGATGTCATCCACAAAAGCTGCTATCTTGTATTCTTTTTGGTGTACTGCAATGCCCTTTATGTTTGTGTTCTCTCTGATGCAACGAAGCAAGGGTTCTAGGGTCAGGATGTAGAGTAGGGGCGAGAGAGGACACCCTTGTCTAGTGCCATTATGGATAGGTGGCCTTGACTCAGACTTTAGCTCTCGGATTCACATACAGGGAGCCTATAAACGCATGCATCTTGCTACCTAAACCAAGAGCCATCAGTGTCGCTTCCATATATTCCCATGCCACTCTATCGAACGCCTTCTCCACATCCATTGCCAAGAAGAATCCCTCTTGTTGGGAGGAGGTGAGCCAATGGTGTAGGTTCAGGGCTTTGATGGTGTTGTCCCTGGCTTTCCTGCCAGGGACAAAACCCACTTGGTCCAATCCTATCCAGGCTGGTACATGGAAAGCAAATAGATTGGCTAGAATTTTAGCGAAGAGTTTGATATCCACGTTTAAGAGTGAAATCGGCCGATAATTAGCCACATTAGTTGGGTCTTTATTTTCTTTGTGGATTACAGAAATGTAGGCTTCTCGTAAGGTCTCTGAGGGGCAGGAGGAGGTGGCTAGTGTATTAAAGGCCTTAAGGAAGCGTGGGGCTAAAAGGTCTGCAAAACTTTTATAGTATTGCGCTGAAAAGCCATCTGGTCCCGGGCGTTTGCCAGGTTTTGTGGCTTTTAGGGCTTCCGGCCATTCTTCAGAGGTCAAAGGGGCTTCTAACACGATCCTGTCTGCCTCCTGGAGGGCTTTAGTGCTGCATTTGTTAAGAAATTTGTTTATCAGTCGTGATCGTGTTTCAACATTGGTAGGGTTCTGATTCTGACTTGTCCCTTTAAGGTTATAGAGTTCACTATAAAAGTGACAGAATTGGTGTGCAGTCTCCTGGTTTTTGGGGTAAATTGTGCCCGACGAGTCAGTCACATGGTGCACTGTGTGGGTCTGTGTGCGTCTCTGTGTAAGTCTGGCTAGTAGCTTACCCGGCTTATTGCCTTGCTCATAAAAGAATGTGTGATAGGACAAGTCTCTTGCATGCTTTCTTAAACATTTCCTCTACTAACTGAGCTTGCGTGACTGCTAGTTCATTAGCTACTTGAAGAGCCTGAGAGCATTTATGTTGGGCTTCTAGCCTAGCTATATTCTTGGAAAGAGAGATAATCAACGCTTGATGTGCTTTCTTCTTCCTAGCAGCTATGGCAAGGAAGTGTCCTCGTATGACGCACTTATGCGCCTCTCATTGAACCATGGGAGACACCTCAGGTGTGTCATTCAGGTGGAAATAATCAGTAAGGACCTGTTTGATGTTTGCTAGATCTCCAGGGTCCGCAATAGTGGAGGCATCTAGTCTCCACGTCTTGGTGGACTCTACTCTTTGTGGAAATCGGAGAGTTAGGGTAATCGGATGGTGGTTGGAAAGGGCCATGCTTTCAATGGTCGCGTCTGCAAGATATGTCAGGTCAGATTGGCGAATGAAGAGATAGTCCAGCCTCGAGTATCAATTGTGGGGTGATGAAAAGAATGTATAGTCCCTCTCCCTGGGGTTAAGAGTGCACCAGGTATCGTGTAGTGCAAGAGAGGATAACTGAATCTTCACTTGTCATAGGGCTTAAAATGGAAGGGAGGAAGCACCCATAGAGGTATCCAATAAGGGGTCAAGGGCTATATTAAAGTCGCCCCCCCAGTATCAGTAGGCCTGTTTGGAAGGAGGTAAGTTTCAGGAATGTTTCTTTTAGAAAGGTCACCCTCTTTGAATTGGGGCAGTATATGTATGCTAGAGTCAGAGGTTTTCCTTTCCAGGTGCCTTTTAAGAAAAGAAACTTGCCCTCAGAATCCAGCAGCTGGTCTGTCAGGTGAAACATGAGTGACTTAGCCAGCAGGATGGAAACTCCTTTTGTTTTGGAGTCTGCGCATGTCGCATGATATGCTTCGGGGAAACGTTTGTTAGCAAGGCGGGGAGCAGACCCCATTTTAAAATGGGTCTCCTGTAGGAAAACCACATTTGCTCTACAGCGATGAGCCTCCGCTAAGACACTACTACACTTTTCCAGTACATTGAGGCCTTTAGCGCTCAAAGAGTATATTTTGAGTGATAAAAGAACTAATGTTTGGACTGTGGAAGACATGGAGAAGCAGTATCAGTGTGCGTGGATCGCACTTGTAGACGGAGAGGGGTCACGGGGGGTGGGAGTCAGGGGGTAAAGAGGAAAAGACTAGTAAGTGTCAAGAGATAGAGAAAAGTAGAAGATATCTACAGCCAATGTGTGCGCTTCAGGTGTTACAGGTGATGTGTAAAAGAATTCTACGTGCCTGTGGTAAATCTCCACAGCGCAAGTAAGCCTTTGAGTATATTGGAGGTGTACCTAGGCCCACTGATCCAGCTAATTGAACAGGTTCAGGGGGTATGGGGGTGGTGAGAGGTGTAAACCAGTGATTGTCAAAGGGGGACTTGCCTCCTTGTGGTGGGAAGGTGGTCTAACACTAAGGAAGAAGTCTGTATACCCGCCACCCAGAGCATCCCATGTTAGACATGTGCACACTGAAATATTTTGTTTCGGAATTTCGTTTTCGTCTGAAAAATAAATTTATTTAGTTACTCCCGAAATTCGTTTTTATTTATTTCGTTTTTCGTTAAAAATTGCATTCGTCCGAAAATCCAAATTAAGGTCGAATCTGTCATTGAAGGTTGATTTTTATGGTGTCTGTCGAATGTTCAAAGAAGATTCGACGGAGCAGCTAAACTGTACAATGCCGTATAGTTTACCTGCTCCGTCTAATCTTCTTAGAACTTTCAACAGACACCATAAGCCAAAGTACGTGTGTACTTAGTTCTAGCTATTTTACTGCTCCACCTCTTTGGTTACAATCAGCCAATAACATTCATCATCATCATTATTTTTATTTATCTTTTCTCCCCTACATCAAATCTTTCCTCCCCTACGTCGAATCTTTTCTCTCTATGTCGAATCTTTTCTCTCTATGTAGAATAATCTTGGACTAATAGAGCTAAGGTTAGACACATTCGACCACAGGTTTGATGGACACAGATTGTTATTGTCATCATCATGTCGAATCTCCTATCTATATCGAACTGTTGTAGCAACGAAAACGAAAATAAAGCATTTGTTTATGTTGGATATTTCGTTTTTCGGACTCTGCACTTTCGTTATCGTTTGGTAAAACGATAACGAAAATACCTAAAATTCGGACGAAAATGCATTCGGACGAAAACGAATGCACATGTCTATCCCATGTAGCTGTTTAAATTTCTGTGGGACAATCCTAGACTAAGGGCCCCAGCTGGTGCCTGTTAGATGCCCCTAAAACAATTTAGCCAAAGTGTCTATCTGTATACCTCTCCTTCGCCATAATACAGCCAGGGCCTACATAAGTGGACATTGAGCTATTCCATGAGGTTCTCTAAGACAGTAGGAGGATTGCAAATCAGCACCTGTGATATGGGGTCAGTCAGGAGCATTGGGTGTATTCAAGATCCATGTCCGCTATCATCAAGGCTCCGGCACACAGGTTGCAAGTAAATATCGAACACGAAGTGGTGGAGGCTTCAAGAACCAACTTCCCATACTTAACCAAGGAATACATTCAATCCTATAGGAGGGAGGGAGACCGTCTCCTCCTGTACCCTTACAACTGCATAACATTTCAAACATCAACAATGATAGGAAAATCATAACATTGTAAAAAGCAATTGTAATACAAACGCCCTTGTGAGAATAGTATACCGGGGTGGTCTTTGATGAAAAAAAAAAAAGGGGGGGGGGTGGGTCACCCCAAGCAATGTTACTGGATATATAGTCACTTAGTTAGCATGTAATGTCCGGCAGATGTCACAGTAAATCCTATGTAGGAGTACTTGCAACTCCCCTAATGGTGACGGTGTGCGTGGCCTATATGCTAACCATTTAGAGCCTTATAGGCCTGGTTTTAGTAGCTTGTGTGGCTTGGGAAGTGAGGCCCCCTTCACTGCATGCATAACATCCTGATGCCAGGCGACCAGACTGTAACTCAGGAACTCAGGGAACAACATGGTAATTAAATGATGTAACAACACCAAAAAAAAAAGCCAGAGATAAAAAACTAGGCGAGGGATAAAAAAGAAAAACTGATCTCTGGTGGGATCCCTGAGTCCCCCATCAAACAGGGGTGTGAGTACAAAGTTTAAGCAGAGTACTGCGTGTCTGTGGTCCTTGCCGCTCGACATTTAAATTCAGCATATGTGGGCAACATTTACCCCCCTTTCTCGTGAAAAAAAACAATCGTAAGGCCCCATAGTGACACATGCAAAAAGGAAAGGTGTTCCAAAAAGGTGTTCTGAACAGTCTCACCTAACCATAGATTACACGGCTAACGATTCATTTTGCGTCGTACAGATGATGGTGAAACTCGTGGGCTCTCATCCGTTTCCATGTCTCCATGAATCCTCATTGGGGAGTTGACCGACGTTCTGCGTCTCCTCTGTCTGTGTCTTCGTGAGTGTGGCGTATCCTCGGGCAGCGTGGGGATCCAGGGGTAAGGTTGCATGAATGCGCTGTACCAATCCGGAACCTCAGTCAGGGGAATGCCTAGGGTATCACAAAAAGGTTGCAAGTCAGCCGGGGTTCTCAACTGTGCTGTACGATTTCCTGATGTCGCTTGTAATTATAATGGAAATTTCTATCTATAAGCTATGCGCCTATCGCGTAGGGTCTGCAAAAGAGGGAGCAGGTCTCTCCTATGTTGCAGTGTGATTGTAGATAAGTCTTGGAATAGTTGTATGCATTGTGCTCCAAGCGGTCATAATTGCGGGCCAGGCGTAATATCTCCTCTTTCTGTGCGAAATCAACCAGGCAGCAAACTGCATCTCTGGGGCATCAGGCGGCCTCCCCAGCAATGTGTTAAAGATAGCCCACACTACTGGTTGCAATTGGGGTCCTTCTACTGTCTCTGGGATGCCTCTCACTCGCAGATTGCGTCTGCGACCACTATTATCGAGGTCTTCCATGTGTCTATGCATCTCAATCAACTGCTGTGCATGTACACTGACAACTTTTTGTACTGGTGTATGGCCGTCCCATGTGTCATGGCGGCCATCTCCACATGCTCTAGTCTGGTAGCCACCGCTCTGATGTCAGTCTTAAGATCAGCTATTGCTGCAAATAGTGTGCTCTTAATATCGAGTGCCACTTTTTGGAGGTCTGAGAGACACAGTAAGGGGGAGGTGTGCGGGGCAGATGTACCTTGTGAAGGGGCAGATGCGCCCAGAGAATCCGCGGTGATTGCGGGGCCCGCCATCTGCCGATCTGAGGCCTGAGATGCAGCCTGCGTGTCCCCCTGCTGCTGTGTCCGGAACATCGCCGGAATATTCCGGCTCAGCTGTGTTGCCGGGTCTGATTGTGATCGGGAGCCTGAGGAGCTTCTCCCGGCCATCGTGGTGTGTTTGAAGGGGGATTGTCCCGCTGATGAAAGGCGAAGTTGGAGCCCTAGGTGGCGGAGCTCTCAGATTAAGCTGCCATGTTCGTCCGGTGCCAGGCCACGCCCCCCTGTCTTGCCATTTCTATGAACTACTAAATTAAAAGGATAGCCGCAGCTGTAAAATATGTCCTCCCTCAACAACTATGTAAAGGGGGCACAGGGTCCTGCCCCGTCCTAAAGTTTTCTGAGATAAATCATGTAGAATAGGGACATGTGCTCTTTTCATGTGCTTTATGCAAGACTTGTTCCTTTTTCTTGAAGAAATTAATCCTTCATAGGACATCACAGGAAGGGATGAGCTTCGAGTTCGAGTGGAACTCATGTTCGACTCGAACATCGGCTGTTCGCCAGTTCACTGAACAGCGAACAATTTGGGGTGTTCGCGGTAAATTCGAAAGCCACAGAACACCCTTTAAAAGTCTATGGGAGAAATCAAAAGTGCTCATTTTAAAGGCTTATATGCAAGTTATTGTCATAAAAAGTGTTTGGGGACCTGGGTCCTGCCCCAGGGGACATGGATCAATGCAAAAAAAGTTTTAAAAATGGCCGTTTTTTCAGGAGCAGTGATTTTAATAATGCTTAAAGTGAAGGAATAAAAGTGTAATATCCCTTTAAATTTCGTAGCTGGGGGGTGTTTATAGTATGCCTGTAAAGGGGCGCATGTTTCCCGTGTTTAGAACAGTCTGACAGCAAAATGACATTTCAAAGGAAAAAAAGTAATTTAAAACTACTCGCGGCTATTAATGAATTGCCGGTCCGACAATACACATAAAAGTTCATTGATAAAAACGGCATGGGAATTCCCGACAGGGGAACCCCGAACCAAATTTTTTTTAAAAATTACGTGGGGGTCCCTCTAAATTCTATACCAGGACCTTCAGGTCTGGTATGGATATTAAGGGGAACCCCGGCTAAAATTTAAAAAAAAAATGGCGTGGGGTCTCACCAAAAATCCATACCAGACCCTTATCCGAGCACGTAACCTGGCAGGCCGCAGGAAAAGAGGGGGGACGAGAGAGCGCCCCCCCTCCTGAACCGTACCAGGCCACATGCCCTCAACATTGGGAGGGTGCTTTGGGCTAGCCCCCAAAACACCTTGTCCCCATGTTGATGGGGACAAGGGCCTCATCCCCACAACCCTTGCCCAGTGGTTGTGGGGGTCTGCGGGTGGGGGGCTTATTGGAATCTGGAAGCCCCCTTTAACAAGGGGACCCCCATATCCCGGCCCTCCCCCCTGTGTAAAATGGTAAGGGGTACCCCTACCATTTCACAAAAAAAGTGTCAAAAATGTTAAAAATTACAAGAGACAATTTTTGACAATTCCTTTTTTTAAATGTTTCTTCTTTCTTCTATCTTCTTTCTTCTATCTTCTTTCTTCTATCTTCCTTCGGTTTCTTCCTTCATCTTCATCTTCTTCTGGTTCTTCCTCCGGTGTTCTCGTCCGGCATCTTCCTCCGCGGCGCCGGCGTCTTCTTCCCTTCGTCTTCTGGGCCACTCTGCATCCAGCATGATGGGAGGCTCCCGCTGTGTGACACTTCTCCTCTTTTGACTGTTCTTAAATAACGGAGGGCGGGGCCACCCGGTGACCCCGCCCCCTCTGACGCACGGTGACTTCCCTGTCCACCCCCCTCTGATGTCACGGAGAATACCACAGGGAAGTCCCCGTGCGTCAGAGGGGGGCGGGGTCACAGGGTGGCCCCGCCCTCTGTTATTTAAGAACTGTCAGAAGAGGAGAAGCGTCACACAGCGGGAGCCTCTTATCATGCTGGATGCGGAGCGGCCCAGAAGACGAAGGGAAGAAGACGCCGGCACCGCGGAGGAAGATGCCGAACGAGAACACCAGAGGAAGAACCAGAAGAACCAGAAGAAGAAGAAGATGGAGGAAGAAACTGAAGGAAGATAGAAGATAGAAGAAAGAAGATAGAAGATAGAAGAAAAAAGAAGCATTTAAATTAATTATTTGTCAAAAACTGTCTCTTGTCATTTTTAACATTTTTGACACTTTTTTTGTGAAATGGTAGCCCTTACCATTTCACACAGGGGGAGGGCCGGGATCTGGGGGTCCCCTTGTTAAAGGGGGCTTCCAGATTTCGATAAGCCCCCCGCCCGCACACCCCCACAACCACCGGGCAAGGGTTGTGGGGATGAGGCCCTTGTCCCCATCAACATGGGGACAAGGTGTTTTGGGGGCTACCCCAAAGCACCCTCCCAATGTTGAGGGCATGTGGCCTGGTACGGTTCAGGAGGGGGCGTGCTCTCTTGTCCCCCCCTTTTTCCCTGTGGCCTGCCAGGTTGCGTGCTCAGATAAGGGTCTGGTATGGATTTTTGGGGGACCCCACGCCATTTTTTTTAATTATGGCGCGGGTTCCCCCTAAAATCCATACCAAACCTGAAGGGTCTGGTATAGATTTTGAGGGGGACCCCACACCATTTTTTTTTTATTTTGGCCGGGGTTCCCCTTAATATCCATACCAGACCTGAAGGGCCTGGTATGGAATTTAGGGGGACCCCCCACGTCATTTTTTTTTTTGGTTCGGGGTTCCCATGCCGTTTTTATCAATGAACTTTTATGTGTATTGTCAGACCGGCAATTCATTAATAGCCACGAGTAGTTTTAAATGACTTTTTTTCCTTTGAAATGTCATTTTGCTGTCAGACTGTTCTAAACACGGGAAACAGTCGCCCCTTTACAGGCATACTATAGACACCCCCCAGCTACGAAATTTAAAGGAATGTTACACTTTTATTGTTTCACTTTAAGCATTAATAAAATCACTGCTCTCGAAAAAACGGCCATTTTTAAAACTTTTTTTTGTATTGATCCATGTCTCCTGGGGCAGGACCCGGGTCCCCAAACACTTTTTTGACAATATGTGCATATAAGCCTTTAAAATTAGCACTTATGATTATTCATGTTCGTGTCCCATAGACTTTAATGGTGTTTGCGTGTTCAAACAAATTTTTTGCCTGTTCGCATGTTCTGGTGCGAACCGAACAGGGGGGTGTTCGGCTCATCCCTAATCACAGGATTTAGAGGGGTCTGTACTAAGTGGGCTCAGGGTTCTATGATCCCGATCAAAACCCAGCTGAGAGCCATCTGGGTCATCTAGGAAACAATTAAGGATGGCCTGGACTTTAGCTTCCAGCTTGTCCTCCTGGCCAGTTGCCTCTGGAATACCACACAGTCAGACATTATTGCACCAGTTCCTGTCCTCCATATCATCCATTTGAGTCCACAAAACTTGAATAAACTGATGTTGGACGGTCACTGTTTCCTGCAATTGTACAATAGCAGAGGCGGCAGATGTAACAGCAGACTCAACAATGCCAAGGCGCTGATTGAAGCCATGTAAGTCAGTATGGAGCTCTGTGACATGTTGAGCATGTTGTTGCTCCATGTGACAAAACATACCCTGACCATCCCTCTTAGTGGGGAGCACTGCAAAATACTTCTTAAATGCATCTTTATAGTCCTGAAAGTCCATCTCTTCATCTGAGACTTGTGACTCCTTGTCCCTCAGAGAGTCAGCATGTTCAGGGGAGAAGGCAAGGAGGGAGGGAGAAGGCAGCTCCATATCCTTCTGTTCCGTTACCATCTAGAAGGAACCTGCCATTTCAGATTCTGTAAAGCAATGGAAATAGCCTCTTATACCCTCATCCCGGACCGGGAAATGGCTAAATGGGAGTGCTGGGGTTTTGGCTTCTTGCTCTGATGCATGGTGTGGCTGGCAGATCACTGTGTGGGCACTCTGGTGTAAACAACAGGCCAGTGATGCAGGAGCTCCTTAGTCTGCATGTCCCCTCTGGTCCATCACTAAGCTCCACCCCTTCTTTTTCCTTTATGTTAGCTTGTCTAGCTTGGTGTATATTTAGTGATGAAACTGATTTCTTCATTTCATTATCATGCACTGTTTCGTTTTTTAATAATAGAAATGTATGATTTAGGTAAAAACACACATCATTCAGCTGAACTTCCTGTTGCCTACAGCTTTTTCAGTCCCCTAGCTAGCTATTAGCTGCCCCAGTGATTTCAGATTACCTAGATTTTGCTATCAAAACCGACTAGATAACCTAGATGCAAACATGTTGAAAATGTAAACTTTGTACATATGTTCATATATCATGAATGTTTATTACCAGTAATAATTAACATACATGTAACATTTTTAACTAACATATGTAAAAAAAATCCAAAAGCTATCACTGCAAACAGCAATTGCATTATGAATAACAATGTATCATCTAGCAATTACATTATGAATGAAAATGTAATTTATTTGTTACATTGCTGATAAAATTAATTGTGTAACAATAGTTTGTTCAATGTCCCCCTTCTTTTTTGAAAATAGTTATAAAATATGTTACTTTTTTATGTTGAGCTACAAGAGGAAAATACATATTTATCTATTCCTCTATGAAGGTCAATTTTACTTGTAAGATTTTTTGACATGACTGTCATTTCTGAAAGCATAAAGCTGAGGCTCACAGATGGTTTAAAAGTGTTTATGAACTCTTGAATAAGCAGTGCATTCCCCTAGGCAATATTCTAAACTCCAAGATAATAAACAGCTTTTCTTGCATCTGACCGTGCTTCATGAAAATTAACTGAATACAATGCATATGTTAGTGGACCCTAAAATAAAACACAAATCATCTACACACATTTATGCCTTTACTTTCACTAACCAGAATACATATTTATTGCACACATCTAAAATATTCTGTGACTTTTTTTTGGAGTAAAGTTTCTACCAGGAATTTTTTTTTCATGTAAGAGCAAAAACTCATTTTTGTTATACACACCTTAATATGGCAACATACTGTTTAATTAAAAATAATGTAAACAATAAATTCAATTGAACTTTCAATATAAATCAGCTTAAAACATACTGGATGCATCAAAACAAGAGGCAATGAAAGTCACAGAGGCATATTTATAAAGCAATGAATTTAACATTCACTCCAGGTGAAATAATGCTTTGCAATTTACAAACCCATGCATTACAAATATTTGCCTGCACAGAATGTTTGGTAAATGTCCCATTAATTGCATTATAAATATGCCCTTTACAGTTTCTGTTCTTTAAAAAGCAGCCACAGCCTGAGTAGAAAAGCTTGTCCCCCAACATCATGCTGCAAAGAAGGACTGCCACTCTCTATGAGGAACAGTACTGCTACAGAGGTCTGACATGTCCTCCCAATGAGTACTAGCTACATCTCTATGCAATGAACAAAGATTACTCTCCCTGCTAATTGCATGTGGAGTAAGGACGATCATAGACAAAGCGATTTTCCTCCATCATCAATTCCCCCCATTAACACAGACTGTGTTGATAGGGAAATCCTTCCCATGGAGCCATTGTGATCCCCTGGCAAGAGGGGGGGGGGGGGAGGCGGATGGGAAAGCCATTCCTGCAGGGAGAACATAGTGATTATTGCTATAAGAGCCGTTAACATTAATCGCATGTAAAATCCAGCAGCCTGGTTGTATCCAAGTTGATCAATCAATCAATTTGGGTACATTCAGCCTGCCCATACATGGTTTGAATGGTTTGAACCATCTATAACCAGCTTAAGGCAAGTATTACTCTGTGTTAGGTCATCTCTTAGAAAAATGAGAAATATATTATTCATCATTGGGGCTGGCAATTTTTTTTACTTGCTTCTGCCCAGGGTTTTATTTTTTTAGAGTGTTAAACTAAAATTTTGGGAAATAGTTTTACATTTTTTTGCACAGTTTTAGTCTGATTACAATCAGGGAATCTCAAACAACGATAGCTACCGTACACATGGTCAGATTTTCTGATGGAAAATGTCCGATCGGAGCGTGTTGTCGGAAATTCCGACCGTGTGTGGGCTCCATCGGACATTTTCCATCGGATTTTCCGATACACAAAGTTGGAGAGCAGGAGATAAAATTTTCCGACAACAAAATCCGTTGTCAGAAATTCCGATCGTGTGTACACAAATCCGACGGACAAAGTGCCACGCATGCTCAGAATAAATAAAGAGATGAAAGCTATTGGTCACTGCCCCGTTTATAGTCCCGACGTACGTGTTTTACGTCACCGCGTTTAGAACGATCGGATTTTCTGACAACTTTGTTCGACCGTGTGTAGACAAAACAAGTTTGAGCCAACATCCGTCGGAAAAAATCCTAGGATTTTGTTGTCGGAATGTCCGAAAAAAAGTCCGACCGTGTGTACGCCCTACCGACCGTGTAATTGCAATTGTTTTATAATCTGTTGTTTATATTTATTATTTTTTAAAAGATCACCTGCAGGGAACAATTCTTAGCGAGTTGAGTGATGTCTCCCATTTCTTTCAGTGCTCAGCAATCATTTTTCTGCCTAGGTTGCTGCAATTGTTGTTCAGTTTGTCGGAACTAGTCAAGTATCCTTTGAACATATTATTTGCAGCCAGATTAAGGATTTCCATGTCCTTCAAACAGCTCTGCAGGTTATCTAAATGATTTAGCTATTGGACTGCACTAATTATGTAAAACATGTTCTTCAGTAAAAATACAGATATGTGCAATTATTTTAGTTCAACTTTAGTGCTCTATTTATTTTCTGACCAAAGTAAAGTAATAAGAATATTTGATAATAATGCAGAGCTGTAAATTGGAACATATTGCAATTTCAATCAGCATATACCACAAAGTAAGCTTAAGGGCTCATATATTGCTATGTTTTTAAAATGCACATATTTTATGCACATTTTTATTACGTGCATTTCACATGTTTTTAAAGCATTCAGTATACATAGTTGCATTTTTGTTGCTTCTGAGAATTCCTCAAAATGTCTCAATCTCCAGCATTCAGAATCAAATATAAATGTCAGATAACATGCCCTCTTGTATGCTTTGTTGTACTTTAGTGTACTTTCACACCAGCTACCACAGTTGAATTGCATATGTATTTTTTTAAACATGCAAAATCACATCATTGCATAAATGTGAACAGTTTTATAGTCACTGTTTAGTTTGAGCCACAGTAGTATCTGCAGTATAAGTTTTCCAATCCAAGTACATGTTCCTAAGTGGAATTTGAATTAATTGAAATCAGTTTTTGGATGGAGCACTTTATTTCTTGTAAAGAGCAAAAGACAGTGTATCTCAAGTTTAAACACACTTATTCACTCTGAGGTTAAAAAAAGGTAAAAAAAACAAACCTCAGAACAACTGTAGCCAATTTTGCCTCTTGGTTGGGAAACAAATTCCTTCTAACCTCACAGGATAGTCACATTGATTTACTTTTATATTGTCAAAAGTACTGGGACACCTGTCTTTAATGGCATCCCAGGGTTATTCCGTAGGGTTCAATATTGAGTTGGCCCACCCTTTGCAGCTATAACAGCTTCAACTCTTCTGGGAAGGCTGTCCACAAGGTTTAGGAATGTGTCTATGGGAATGTTTGACCATTCTTTTAGAAGCACATTTGTGAGGACAGGCACTTATGTTGGGCGAGAAGGCCTGGCTCGCAGTTTCTGCTCAAATTCAGCCCAAAGGTGTTCTATAGAGTTGAGGTCAAGACTTTGTGCTGGCCAGTCAAGTTCCTACACCCCAAACTCGCTCATCCATGTCTTTATGGATCTTGCTTTGTGCACTGGTCCAAATCCTTTGGTGAAGGGGTTGTTTTTCAGGGGTTGGGCTTGGCTCCTTAGTTCTTGTGAAGGGAACTCTTAAGGCATCAGCATACCAAGACATTTTGGACAATTTCATGCTCCCAACTCTGTGGGAATAGTTTGGGGATGGTCCCTCCTGTTCCAACATGACTGCAAACCAGTGCACAAAGCGAGGTCCATAAAGACATGGATGAGCGGGTTTGCGGAGCAGGAACTTGACTGGCCTGCACAAAGTCCCGACCTCAACCCGATAGGACACCTTTGGGATGAATTAGAATGGAGACTGTGAGCCAAGCCTCCTCATCCAACATAAGTGCCTGACCTTACAAATGCGCTTCCCGAAGAATGGTCAAACATTCCCATAGACACATTCATAAACCTTTTCCATTACTACTGCCACAGCTAGGACATGTTACAGCTTGAAGTATTCAAGTATGCTGCTAATGTGGTACACAGATGATGCGCCCCCTTTCCTGTGTGCCAAACACTGCGCTTATGGGGTGAGTCCCTCCCTCTGAGCCGCTGCTTACAATTAAACCTCAATTGATATATAACAAAATAAATGATACACTAAATAATCGCCCTCACCAATAGTGTGATCAAATAGCAGCGCTAAAAATCTAAAATATACACCCTAATTAAAGAAATATTGTATAAACAGTGATCGCTCAATGTGATAGCAACAAAAAAAAAATTATATATAGATATTAATATTAAGTGTCCAAAAAAATGCCAGACAGTGTTTCTAATAAACACCCATCATACAGTTCATTTGTGTATAACACCAAAGAAAAGTTCAATAAAAAAGTCCAAACGTAAATGGTGCCTCAGTGAAATAAGGGTGACAATATCAAAGTAATGATCTTCAATGATAATATCTTCCACCACACCGCCGTGAATGTGATTCCACTCCCCTTCAGCGAGCAAACTCACCAGCTTTTTTTGCCTTACACTCTCGTGTTTGGCTTGTAGGCTTTTCCCACACAGTGGGGGTAAAGTGATAACCTCCAATCAGTATCCGTATGGTAAACCGCAGCGTATAAACAAATGCTCTCTCCACATGAAAAAAAGAAAAGCGAACCAATAGTGCAGTAACGCAACACACTTTAATAAAAGTAACACTCTCCTTCACCATAAAACTCACATTTTCCAATTTTCAAAAAACGCAAAGCAGCACAGCAATACTTGGTTGTTACCAACAGCACTTCAAACGGTAACCTGGACGTATGGTGGTCACGGCGGACCCAGGTGCTTAGTGAACGTACACACTCTCACCCGTCCCTTGGAGCCCTCCGTAGCCACTTCCCCGCTCACTCGTATGGCGCCGCCTGTCACAGCGTCCTACGTCAGACTTCCTTGATTGCCGTATAGCCACGCCCCGACATGTTTCGTCACACCGGACTTATTCATGGGATCCCATGAATAAGTCCGGTGTGACGAAACATGTCGGGGCGTGGCTATACGGCAATCAAGGAAGTCTGACGTAGGACGCTGTGACAGGCGGCGCCATACGAGTGAGCGGGGAAGTGGCTACGGAGGGCTCCAAGGGACGGGTGAGAGTGTGTACGTTCACTAAGCACCTGGGTCCGCCGTGACCACCATACGTCCAGGTTACCGTTTGAAGTGCTGTTGGTAACAACCAAGTATTGCTGTGCTGCTTTGCGTTTTTTGAAAATTGGAAAATGTGAGTTTTATGGTGAAGGAGAGTGTTACTTTTATTAAAGTGTGTTGCGTTACTGCACTATTGGTTCGCTTTTCTTTTTTTCATGTGGAGAGAGCATTTGTTTATACGCTGCGGTTTACCATACGGATACTGATTGGAGGTTATCACTTTACCCCCACTGTGTGGGAAAAGCCTACAAGCCAAACACGAGAGTGTAAGGCAAAAAAAGCTGGTGAGTTTGCTCGCTGAAGGGGAGTGGAATCACATTCACGGCGGTGTGGTGGAAGATATTATCATTGAAGATCATTACTTTGATATTGTCACCCTTATTTCACTGAGGCACCATTTACGTTTGGACTTTTTTATTGAACTTTTCTTTGGTGTTATACACAAATGAACTGTATGATGGGTGTTTATTAGAAACACTGTCTGGCATTTTTTTGGACACTTAATATTAATATCTATATATAATTTTTTTTTTGTTGCTATCACATTGAGCGATCACTGTTTATACAATATTTCTTTAATTAGGGTGTATATTTTAGATTTTTAGCGCTGCTATTTGATCACACTATTGGTGAGGGCGATTATTTAGTGTATCATTTATTTTGTTATATATCAGCTTGAAGTATTGCATTAAAAGTGCAGATATAACAAAAAACAGAAAAATCAGCACAAGGAGCATAACTTAGAGCCAATATGCCATGTCCTTGTCTTTATTCCTCTTCTGTTAGTAAAAAAAATGTGTTCTCTGCTTAAGCCCCCAGCCCGTGACTGTAACATTCCAGCTCAGCGAGGGTTAATACAACTAAGGGGTTGTCACAGGCTCTCATCAATAGAGCTGGACTATGCCCAGCCTTTATGCCTAGTTGCCTAATTCATAGAAGCCTTTCTACAGCCTTTATGAATGAAGCAGGATCTATGAATGGAGTAGATAGGCCTCTGTCCTGCATTCTTAAATCTTATTCCTCATAGATTATCTTCTCACCTTATACCAGTATTAAAACTATTTCTCCATATGCAACGGATGTCCCTTGTTAAATGTTGTTACTTTATAAGTGAACTAGTTAAAGTTTTTTTCTCTGTACAGTTACTGACATTTTTGGAAAGTTTGCAAATACCAAACACAACTTTGAACCTCATGGAAGTGTATTGGAGCCAAATACTGTTATTTTTTCAAGGCTGAATGTGCAAGATTTAATAAAAAAAATGGACATGGGTATCTGGGAACTGCCATGGGGGATATGCCAGTGAAAAAACATTTTAAAGTTAAAAAAATATGGTTAAACTGGGAGATAGTCCTTGTGTAATGTAATCTAAAAAAGCAACAATAAAAATACACAAATCCAATTATCAGGGAGCGTGGCCGGCTGCCATTCTGCATGGCTGCACACTGAGACAGCTCCGGCTCTCAGTGGATCAACAGGGCTCAAAGCAGGGGCAGAGATCGCTCTAACTAAGCGATTCTATCCCACACACACCAAGCAACGCCAGGAGGATGTCCAAGAGGAGGAAGGAGAAGGGGGCTCCTCGCAAAATGACTGAATTCTTCCCCCCACCGGCCCATGCTCCTGGCCCCTTAGAATAAGAATCAGTGAATGGGGCCTTCTATGCCAAGGACAGGAATTGATCTCATGTCTCTAGACATTTTAAATATAAGCATTCTGGAGACATGAGATCTTTTGTCTTTTGTGGCACGGAGAGAGTCAAAAAATCGCCTAGAGGAGGGGATCTCTAGAAAGAGAAGTTTGGTGGATTTTCAGTTTACAACCCAGGACGCTAATAGGCCTAAACTCACAGTATGATGTTGATCTAATTTTAAAATAACTGCCTTCCGTGGTGTCTGTGCTCCTTTCTTATACTTTTTTGCTACTTTCCCATATATCATAACAGCTGTATAGATGTTCATGTTATATAACCATATATTTATTGTAACAAACACTGTTGTTTTATGTTGTACTATGTTTCTTGCCACACCTGACCAGCTTCGCACTCAATCGTGATGTCTGATGTGAGGTATCAATTGGAAGGTGGTGCTTGATTTGCACTGTACTGTATATGTCCTGCTTTTTTACTCGTAATTTGTGCTGTGAGCAAGGCTTATTAGCCGGAATGCGTGAGCTCGTTTGTATTGTGCATTTACCGATGTAAGAGGGAACATCTGAGCCAGAGCACCTTTTGTGGTTTCCTGCCTTACACTTGCTAAATGGCTACACTGCTTTAAACGCTGCACCCTCTGTTTTTGCTGTTGGATTATCCCTCTGGCAGTGGCTCCATGTACCCAAGGCAAACTGGACAGTTTTTCTTTGGAAACCATCAACCACCTACCGACCATATCAATTTAATTTACTTTATACACATGAGAAGAGTTTTTCAGTACTTTTAGCACTGGCAACATAGTTGTACAACAACATGGATCAAGAGCCCAAACTCTCACAAGTTTCAACCAGGAATCCAGAATTGGCATCGAAAGATAGCACATGTACCTTTATCTTTGGAAAGCTCAAGACGGCTGCGCTGAAGGAAACCCGAATATGGTGGGACTTTACGGGGAACTTAAACAGTATGTGAGTGAAGATATAATACCAAGAGGTCTACCATTAAAAAAGCTTCCCTCTACTGTTTACAATGATGACTTTCAAATGGAATTGAACTGTATCCTCTCGAGGTGTTCTTTGGAATTAATGGGTCTCATTATTACCCATGAAGAAAAACTTTTAAATACCCTCAATGAGGAAATTTAAAACCCAGAAGGACTCACTTAGTCCTTTTCAATCTCTGGATGTCTACACCACTCTCAGTGAGGATCTTAGTAACATGAACAAAACATTATGAACACTAAAAGGCAGAAGTACCTCAGACGTTCAGGATTACCAACAAAGCACAGTCTATATTCGCAGTAGGTCAGATCAGCCACAATTAATTCTCAAAACAAGGAGAAGATCGAGGCAGAGGACCCATAGACCCGTCAATTTCAGTTCCCCAGATATATCTGATTCTCAATTGGACATTTTGGATTCTGACAATGTTAGAGTGTCACTTTCTTCCAGGGGCTCAGCCTCCTCTGTCTTTACGAAAGGCAACCCTGACCAGGGCACTCCAAAAAACCCGCCTGGAACTTGGGACAGCAAAACCAATAAGAAAAAACAAAAAGAAAGACTAGAAGAGGGGGATACCACCCCAAGAAGACAAAACCATCTCAGACAAGTGTGGAACAAAAAGAAATTGTAAAACAGATGACCGATGATTCCACTAATTTGGGCAGTACTAGGAATGTTGCTAATCTTTCACATATTATTCTCTCTGATGCTGAAATATCTCTCCTTTCTAAAGGCCTTTCATTTGTACTATCTGTCCATTTTGATCTATTTAACACTCTTTTAGACGTGAACAGGTTCGTTCACAATTTATTATTGAAAAAACACTTTTCTGCTCCTGATGATCCACGTGCAGCATCACAGGTTGAGGTTTCCAGCCCTGCAGAAACTATTGGTTTCAATCTTTTATAGATCTTGTGGGCAAGTCATCTCTGGAAAGGCTACAGTCTGAGTCTGTGGGTGGGTCGTATGAGATAGAAATGGACACCTTCTCTAAAGCTAACAAATATTTTTACCTGATCCATACCCATAGCACAGCGGTAGAAACTTTCCAAGCATTTGTAGAAAGGGACCTTTTCCAACTCCAAGAGAGAATCACAACTTCCCCTGTATTTAGAATGAATAACAATTTAACAAAAAATGAAAAATCAGATTTGACTAATCTTAAATCTCGAGAAGTTGTAATTAAAGGAGCCGATAAAGGGGTGCAGTTGTGATTCTCTCCACAGAGGATTATAGAGCGAAGGCTTTGTGACAGTTGAATGACGTTACCACTAGGGATGAGCTTCATGTACGAGTCAAACCCATGTTCCACTCGAACATCGTCTGTTGGCCCGTTCGCCGAATTGCGAACGATATGGGCCGTTCGCACCAAATTCGTGTGGTGCAACACGGCCCATAATTCACTGCGGCATCGCAGTGCATTGCTGGCTGATGATTGGCCAAGCATGCACTTGGCCAATCACAGCGCCGTCTGTAGAGAGAGCTGTGGCTTTGGCCAATTATGGCTCAGGGGGGTTAGTACATGCCCCACACTATATAAAGCCGCCTGCATAGTGACCCTGTGTAGTGTGTTCCAGCATTGAGAGACAGAGACATAGAGACAGTGTCATTTGATTTAAGTTAGATAGATTAGGCAGAACAGTCAGTCAGTTAGCTGCACTTACAGTGAATTGTGTATATATATATGCATCCCAGGTGTTTTATATATATATATATATATATATATACATACTGTATTCAGTTTAGCTAGATTCGTTCCTGTGATTATCTTCCTACTAACAGGCAGCCTTGTGTTGTTACAGTATTTACAGCTACCTGAAGAAAATTCTTCTGATCCTATTAGTACCACAATCAGGCAGCTAGACTATTTACAGTTAGTGTTGTGCGTCCTCCTCACAATGTTCAGCTAAAGCTACAAGTTAGTGTAGTGCGTCTTCTGAACAGTGTTCAGCTAAAGCTACAAGTTAGTGTAGTGCACAGTGTTCAGCTAAAGCTACAAGTTAGTGTAGTGCGTCCTCCTCACAGTGTTCAGCTAAAGCTACATGTTAGTTTAGTGTGACCTCTACACAGTGTTCAGCTAAAGCTACAAGTTAGTGTAGTGCAACCTCTGCACAGTGTTCAGCTAAAGCTACAAGTTAGTGTAGTGCGTCCTCTGAACAGTGTTCAGCTAAAGCTACAAGTTAGTGTAGTGCACAGTGTTCAGCTAAAGCTACACGTTAGTGTAGTGCGTCCTCTGAACAGTGTTCAGCTAAAGCTACACGTTAGTGTAGTGCGTCCTCTGAACAGTGTTCAGCTAAAGCTACAAGTTAGTGTAGTGCACAGTGTTCAGCTAAAGCTAAAAGTTAGTGTAGTGCGTCCTCTGAACAGTGTTCAGCTAAAGCTACAAGTTAGTGTAGTGCACAGTGTTCAGCTAAAGCTACAAGTTAGTGTAGTGCGTCCTCCTCACAGTGTTCAGCTAAAGCTACACGTTAGTTTAGTGTGACCTCTACACAGTGTTCAGCTAAAGCTACAAGTTAGTGTAGTGCAACCTCTGCACAGTGTTCAGCTAAAGCTACAAGTTAGTGTAGTGCGTCCTCTGAACAGTGTTCAGCTAAAGCTACAAGTTAGTGTAGTGCACAGTGTTCAGCTAAAGCTACAAGTTAGTGTAGTGCGTCCTCTGAACAGTGTTCAGCTAAAGCTACAAGTTAGTGTAGTGCGTCCTCCTCACAGTGTTCAGCTAAAGCTATATGTTAGTTTAGTGTGACCTCTACACAGTGTTCAGCTAAAGCTACAAGTTAGTGTAGTGCAACCTCTGCACAGTGTTCAGCTAAAGCTACAAGTTAGTGTAGTGCGTCCTCTGAACAGTGTTCAGCTAAAGCTACAAGTTAGTGTAGTGCACAGTGTTCAGCTAAAGCTACAAGTTAGTGTAGTGCGTCCTCTGAACAGTGTTCAGCTAAAGCTACAAGTTAGTGTAGTGCACAGTGTTCAACTAAAGTTACAAGTTAGTGTAGTGCGTCCTCCTCACAGTGTTCAGCTAAAGCTACAAGTTAGTGTAGTGCACAGTGTTCAGCTAAAGCTACAAGTTAGTGTAGTGCGTCCTCTGAACAGTGTTCAGCTGAAGCTACAAGTTAGTGTAGTGCGACCTCTGCACAGTGTTCATCTAAAGCTACAAGTTAGTGTAGTGCGTCCTCTGAACAGTTTTCAGCTAAAGCTACAAGTTAGTGTAGTGCACAGTGTTCAGCTAAAGCTACAAGTTAGTGTAGTGCGTCCTCCTCACAGTGTTCAGCTAAATCTACACGTTAGTTTAGTGTGACCTCTACACAGTGTTCAGCTAAAGCTACAAGTTAGTGTAGTGCGTCCTCTGAACAGTGTTCAGCTAAAGCTACAAGTTAGTGTAGTGCGTCCTCTGAACAGTGTTCAGCTAAAGCTACAAGTTAGTGTAGTGTACAGTGTTCAGCTAAAGCTACAAGTTAGTGTAGTGCGTCCTCTGAACAGTGTTCAGCTAAAGCTACAAGTTAGTGTAGTGCACAGTGTTCAACTAAAGTTACAAGTTAGTGTAGTGCGTCCTCTGCACAGTGTTCAGCTAAAGCTACAAGTTAGTGTAGAGCGTCCTCTGAACAGTGTTCAGCTAAAGCTACAAGTTAGTGTAGTGCACAGTGTTCAGCTAAAGTTACAAGTTAGTGTAGTGCGCCCTCTGAACAGTGTTCAGGTAAAGCTACAAGTTAGTGTAGCGCGTCCTCTGAACAGTGTTCAGCTAAAGCTACAAGTTAGTGTAGTGCACAGTGTTCAGCTAAAGATACAAGTTAGTGTAGTGCGTCCTCTGAACAGTGTTCAGCTAAAGCTACAAGTTAGTGTAGTGCGACCTCTGCACAGTGTTCATCTAAAGCTACAAGTTAGTGTAGTGCGTCCTCTGAACAGTGTTCAGCTAAAGCTACAAGTTAGTGTAGTGCACAGTGTTCAGCTAAAGCTACAAGTTAGTGTAGTGCGTCCTCCTCACAGTGTTCAGCTAAAGCTACACGTTAGTTTAGTGTGACCTCTACACAGTGTTCAGCTAAAGCTACAAGTTAGTGTAGTGCGTCCTCTGAACAGTGTTCAGCTAAAGCTACAAGTTAGTGTAGTGCGTCCTCTGAACAGTGTTCAGCTAAAGCTACAAGTTAGTGTAGTGCGTCCTCTGAACAGTGTTCAGCTAAAGCTACAAGTTAGTGTAGTGCACAGTGTTCAACTAAAGTTACAAGTTAGTGTAGTGTGTCCTCTGCACAGTGTTCAGCTAAAGCTACAAGTTAGTGTAGTGCGCCTTTTGAACAGTGTTCAGCTAAAGCTACAAGTTAATGTAGTGTACAGTGTTCAGCTAAAGCTACAAGTTAGTGTAGTGCGACTTCTGCACAGTGTTCATCTAAAGCTACCTGTAGAAGATTGGTGGTGTTTTCATACTACAGGCAGGCAGTTGATTTTGCTAGCAGCAGTATCAGTATATATATACATGTGTATATATATATCCCAGCTTAGTGCAGCTACATCTCACTGCAGGCCTTTAGTGTGTCTGGAAGGCCAACAAGGAGAGGCAGACAGTCACAAGCCAATAAAAGAGGGCAAGCAGGCTCTGTGTCTAGAGGCAACAGTGCTGGTCGTGAAGACAATGCATCCTCATCAGCACGTGGCTGTGGGACATGCTTGGCCTTTTTTTCAGCAGCTGGCCATGTTGAGCCACAACATGTGGAGGACTTGGTCGAGTGGATGACCAAGCCGTCCTCCTCCTCCTCCTCCTCATCCTCTCTCACCCATGTTCAGGGTACTTTGTCTAGCAAAGCAGCTGCCAATGTGGCCTCTTCCCTCGGCTCAATGGCATCAATGACTCCTTCCCTAGCCCCACCATGTCCTCCTGAGGAGTCCATCGAACTGTTTGACCACAGTGTTGGGTACATGCTCCAGGAGGAGGCCCAGTGTTTAGAAGGCTCTGATGATGATACTGAGCTAGATGAAGGCAGTAACGTGAGCACGGACAGGGGGGGTGCCCAAGAAGAACAGCAATCTGGCAGTCATGCTCCCCTTGCAGCAGCATACTGCCAGGTTTGCTCCAGTGATGGGGAGGGAGGGGATGATGAGGTCACTGACTCAACCTGGGTGCCTGATAGGAGAGAGGAGGAGGAGGAGGAGGAGGCACATCACCAATGAGGCAGGATGCCCTCCAGGGGCCAGCCTAAGGGCAGCACACTGACTGCATCACACCACAAAGCTCCGCATGTGCAGGGCGCTGCTGTCTATGTGCGTTATTCCAAAAGTTTTTTGGTGTGGGCCTTTTTTGAGACGAGTGCATCAAATCGCACCACTGCTATGTGCAACATATGTCTCAAGCGTATCTAGCATGGCCAAAACATCTCCCACTTGGGCACCACATGCTTGACCAGACATATGTTGACCTGCCATGCAGTTCATTGGCAAACATATCTAAAAGACCCACACCAAAGAACAAAGAGGACCTCTCCTTGCTCCTCATCAGCTGAGATCTCCAACCCCACTATACCTTCAGTCCTCTCTGAGACCTGCACTGAGAGGAATGAAGGTGTAGAATTAGGTGTGTCACAGCCAAGTACTTGTGGGCAATCTGCTTTCCGTACACCGACGTCAGATTGTACCAGGCAAATTTCCCTGCCCCAGCTGCTGCACCGCCGAAAGAAGTTCGCTCCCAGCCATCCACCTGCCCAGTGGTTGAATGCTAGCTTGGCAAAATTGCTAGCACTTCAACTGCTACCTTTTCAGTTGGTAGACTCTGCCCCCTTTCGTGAGTTTGTGGAATTTGCGGTTCCTTAGTGGCAGGTACCCAAACACCACTTTTTCTCATGGAAGGTGATTCCGGCTCTCTACCAGCATGTGGAAGGCAATGTCCATGCCTCCCTGGACAGGGCGGTCAGCAGTAAGGTGCATATTACCGCTGACTCATGGTCCAGCAGGCATGGACAGGGACATTACCTAAGTTTCACGGCGCATCAGGTGATTCTGCTGGCAGCTGGGAAGGATGCAGGACAAGGTGCAGAAGTGTTGGAGGTTGTTCCACCGCCACGCCTCCAAAATGCCGCTACTAATGATTCTGACACACCTCTCTCCTCCACCCCCTCCTCTTCTTCTTCCTCCATGGCCTCTTCCTGTGCTTTGTCCTCGGAACCAGCGGTGCTTCATAGGCATTCAAGGGGCTACTCAAGTATGCAGGCCAAAAGATGCCATGCGGTGCTGGAGCTGGCGTGCTTGGGGGACAGGAGCCACACTGGGGCAGAGGTTCTGTCAGCTCTGCAGGGGCAGGTTCAGAGGTGGTTGACGCCATGCCAACTTAAGGCAGGAATGGTGGTTTGCGACAATGGCACCAACCTCCTCTCCGCCCTCCGACAAGGACAAATGACCCATGTGCCCTGTTTGGCTCACGTACTTAACTTGGTGGTGCAGCGGTTCTTGGGCAGGTACCCGGACTTACAGGATGTCCTGAGGCAGACGGTCATATAATGCCAGTGCTCGGCTGGCAGACCTCCAAAAGGAATTTAACCTGCCCAAGAACCGCCTATTCTGTGACATGCCCACCAGGTGGAACTCAACGTTGGCCATGCTGCAGCGGCTGCACACGCAGCAGAGGGCCATCAATGAGTACCTGTGTGACTATGGTACCAGGAGAGGGTCAGGGGAGCTTGTTTTTTTTTCCCCACGCCAGTGGGCCATGATCAGGGATGCATGCACTGTCCTGTCACCATTTGAGGAGACCACAAGGATAGTGAGCAGTGACAGTGCATGCATCAGTGACACTGTCCCCCTTGTCCACCTGTTGGAGCACACGCTGCATGGAATAATGGACAGGGCACTTGAGGCAGAACAGAGGCAGGAAGAGGAGGACTTCCTTAGCTCTCAAGGCCCCCTTTATCCAGACAGTGTTCCTGTGTGCCCGCCAATCACACAGGAAGAGGGGGAGAAGGAAGATTGTGTCAGTATGGAGGTGGAGCCTGGCACTCAGCATCAGCAGCAGTCTTCAAGGGATCATTTACAGTCCCAAAAAACACATGGACTTGTACGTGGCTGGGAGGAGGTGGCTGTGGATCATGTCGTCCTTAGTGACCCAGAGGACTCCGAACCGAATGCCTCAGCAAACCTACGCTGCATGGCCTCCCTGATCCTGCAAAGCCTGCGGAAGGATCCTCATATTAGTGGTATCAAGGAGAAGGAACAATACTGGCTGGCAACCCTCCTTGATCCACGTTACAAGGGTAAGGTTGCGGACCTTATCTTGCCATCACAGAGGGAGCAGAGGATGAAACATCTTTGGGAGGCCTTGTAGAAAGGTCTGTGCAACGCGTTATAAAGAAAAAAGTTCAGTGCGCTACTCAAATAATAATGTGAGTATAAAGAAATGAAAAAATTATAGTTCATATGGATAATGATGGTATCATAAACCTGAGGTGTGATTCCTCTTTAAATCTTCACTAAATCTTCTATGGATCTTCTAAGACAGTGTAGAAATAGGAAAAGGGGGCTGCTTACCATATTTGATGGATCCCCACCACAGAGATCATGCGAGCCTGAACAAACTCCTCTCGGGGTCAGGAACAGCTGGTCTTTATGTAGAGACAGACTTCCCTCCACGCCTCGTAGTTGAAATTTCAGAGGCGGCAATCCGGAACACTCTCCTCCATTAGCTGCTCCAGCAAGACCACTCGTAGCAGGAAATATTATATTTTAAAAGAAAGAGAGGCCCTTCATTGTGCAGTAGTTTAAAATGCTTTAATCCATGAATGGACAACTGACATCAAAGCATTGGCAGGGTAAAACACCGTAGCAATTAAAAAACACAGCCGATGCCGAAGCCGATCAGCTGAGAGTTTGGTGACGTCAGGTCCTCTGGCTCCAGAGCCACACTCTCAGCTGATCGGATTTGGCGTCGGCTGTGTTTTTTAATTGCTACGGTGTTTTACCCTGCCAATGCTTTGATGTCAGTTGTCCATTCATGGATTAAAGCATTTTAAACTACTGCACAATGAAGCGCCTCTTTTTCTTTTAAAATATACTATTCCCTGCTACAAGTGGTCTTGCTGGAGCAGCTAATGGAGGAGAGTGTTCCGGATTGCCACCTCTGAAATTTCAACTACCAGGCGTGGAGGGAAGTCTGTCTCTACTCAAAGACCAGCTGTTCCTGACCCTGAGAGGAGTTTGTTCAGGCTTGCATGATCTCTGTGGTGGGGAATCCATCAAATCTGGTAAGCAGCCCCCTTTTCCTATTTCTGCACTGTCTTAGAAGATCCATAGAAGATTTACTGAAGATTTAAAGAGGAATCACACCTCCGGTTTATGATACCATCATTTTCCATATGAACTATAATTTTTTCATTTTTTTATATTCACAATATTATTTGAGTAGCGCACTGAACTTTTTTTTCTTTATACTGTATAAAACCTCATGTTCAAGGTTTTTTAGTTGCAGCAGGATTATTTATGTTTCATATATTTGCGATTTTGTGTGTTTTTTATGCACTTTTAAAATAGATTTTCACTCATTTAAATTTCACATTGGTTTATCACAGTTGGGGGTAGCGCGGAACGTTTACCATATACTGTGCAATGCGTTCCCAGAGACTGGGAGGTTACAAACTCCTGTTTCTGGACAACGTGTTGCTGAGGCTTTGGTCAGTCAAAGAAGGAGCAGTGGAGAAGGTGGCCGTCTGACCGATGCGTTCAGACAATTTTTTAGTCCGCAGCCCCAAGGTATGATCGGTTCCAGCAACCATCGCCAGTGTCTGTTTTACATGGTGCAGGAATACCTAGGGGCAAGATCTGACTTGGACACCTTTCCCACCGAAAATCCTCTGGGTTACTGGGTCTTGAGGATGGATCACTCGCCAGAGCTTGCACAGTATGCAATTGAGCTACTAGCCTGTCCTGCATCCAGCATTCTTTCGGTGCTGCTGGAGGCTTTGTAACCAATCACAGGGTGCGCCTGTCCACCGGCTCGGTCGATCGACTGACCTTCATAAAAATGAATCAGTCTTGGATCACCACCAGCTACCAAGCACCTCATGCTGATGTAACCAAATAAATTTTTTTGAAATGTCAGATCCCTTCAAAGACTGCCTATGCTGATGCTGAGTGACTATCCTGTTGTACTGAGTAATTATTCTCTTCCTCCTCAATGATCATGATGATAGCTTGTAAGAACATTTTTGGTTCTGGGCACCGCCAGTCCCGCCACCAGTGCCTAAGGCCCAATTTTTCAGCCCCTGTTTAACAGGGGCATGTAATTACAATTTTTCATGCAATTCTTTGCAGCAGGGCTAGTTCCTGCTCTCCAACTAGAGTATCTGTGAGGGGTTGCAGTGTTGTGGCACCAGCACCAGTGCCTAAGGCCCAATTTTTCAGCCCCTGTTTAACAGGGGCGTGTAATTACAATTTTTGATGCAATTTTTTGCAGTAGGGCTAGTTCCTGCTCTCCAACTAGAGTATCTGTGAGGGGTTGCAGTGTTGTGGCACCAGCACCAGTGCCTAAGGCCCAATTTTTCAGCCCCTGTTCAACAGGGACTTGTAATTAGAATTCTTGATCTAATATTTCACAGCAGGGCCCGTTTCTGCGCCCACCAAGAGTATCTGTGAGGACTTACAGTGTTGTGGCACCACCACCACCACCAAAGGCCCAATTTTTCTGCCCCTGTTCAACAGGGGCATGTAATTACAATTCTTGATCTAATATTTCACAGCAGGGCCCTGTGAGGGCTTACAGTGTTGTGGCCACAACAACACCTAAGGCCCAAATTTCTGCTGAGTATATAGGGCAGGCTCCTACTTTCAAACATCCAAGTTACAAATGACTCCTACTTGCAAACGGAAGGAGACAACAGGAAGTGGGATGTAATCTACCCCTAAGAAGGGAAATTCTCTCCTGTAAGAGTTAATATGGGAAAAACTTTTCTCCTTTCCACTGATGCTTTATCACCAATCCTTGTTTCACAAAAAAAACCCACATTTTCAAAAAACATTTGTCATTGGGAAAAAAAGTGAGGTGAAATCTTCTGAAGAGGAGCACAGACAGCAAAACAAATGTCACATGGGTCATAACCCTTCCCTAGGTTTTCCAAAAAGCTTAAAATAGATTTTTTGGCTGGAGCTAAACAAGTTAAAAATGTATCAGTTCAAAATTACAAACAGATTCTACTTAACAACAAACCTACAGTCCCTGTCTTGTTTGCACCGCCTGTATACTGCTGTTCAGACTATATAGGGCCTGGGGGCCCCACACCTTTCCTTTTTTAATTTGGGTGCGGGGTTCCCCTTAATATCCATACAAGACCCAAAGGGCCTGGTAATGGCCCTTTGCCATGCCGTTTATCTCACTGATTTTCATCCATATTGCCAGGACCCAACATTACATTAACCACTTGACGACCGCCTCACGCCGATGTACGTCGGCAAGGTGGCACGGACAGGCAAAATCACGTACAGGGTACGTGATTTGCCTTCCGCGGGTGGGGGGTCCGATCGGTCCCCCCCCCCGGTGCCCGAGGCGGTCGCCATTTCTTCCCGGGCGATGAAAGGTCAGGGGGAGGCCATCCATTGTTGGCCACCCCCTCCCGATGGCTCCCGGCGAATGAAAATGCTTCCTTTCCCTCTGTAATGTAAACAGAGGGAAAGGAAGTGATGTCATCTCTCCTCGAGCCGGTCTTTTCGTCGCCGCGCCGAGGAGAGAAGACATCAAGTAAGTCTGCACAACACTACACATTCAGTAGAACACGCCAGGCACACTTGTCACCCCCCATCACCCCCCGATCACCCCCTGATCACCCCCCTGTACCCCCTGTCACTCTGACACCAATAGCATTTTTTTTTTTTTTTGCATTGGTGTCAGTTTGTGTCAGTTAAAAGTTTTAGGGCAGTTAGGTTAGCCCCCTTTAGGTCTAGGGTACCCCCCCTTAGGTCCAGGGTACCCCCCTAACCCCCCCTAATAAAAGTTAACCCCTTGATTACCCCCCGTCACCAGTGTCGCTAAGCGATCGTTTTTCTGATCGCTGTATTAGTGACACAGGTGACGCTAGTTAGGGAGGTAAGTATATAGGTTCGCTGTCAGTGTTTTATAGCGACAGGGACCCCCATATACTACCTGCTAAAGGTTTTAACCCCCTGATTGCCCCCTAGTTAACCCTTTCACCAGCGATCACCGTATAAGTGTTACGGGTGACGCTGGTTAGCTAGTTTGTTTTTTGTAGTTTATTACAGTTTATTACAGTTTATTATAGTTTTAGGGCACCCGCCGTTTATTACCCTATAAAGGTTTAACCCCCTAATTGCCCGGCGGTGATAGAAGTTAAATTTTTAGGATCAGATAAGGTCTGCGTCGCCCCAGGCAGCGTCAGGTTAGCACCAGTACCGCTAAAACCCGTGCACGCAGCATACACCTCCCTTAGTGCTATAGTATCTGAGCGGATCGATATCTGATCCGATCAGATCTATACTCCCCAGCAGTTTAGGGTTCCCTGAAACGCAGTGTTAGCGGGATCAGCCCAGATACCTGCTAGCACCTGCGTTTTGCTCCTCGGCCCAGCCCTGCCCAGCCCACCCAAGTGCAGTATCGATCGATAACTGTCACTTACAAAACACTAAGCACACATAACTGCAGCGGTCGCAGAGTCAGGCCTGATCCCTGCGATCGCTAACAGTTTTTTGGTAGCGTTTTGATACAGTCGCCAACAGTCAGGAGCTTTTTTGCCTGTGAGTCTCACTAGTGTACCCCTAAATTTAGAGCCCAAAATGGCAAATAGAAGGTACACTAGTGAAGAGGCCTACAGGATTCTGAGTATGACAGATAGTGAAGAGGAAGTCACTCATCTGTCAAGTTCAGGCTCAGAATACGAACCTGTAGAGGACAGCGGCTCCATGACAGATAGCTCTGACGACAGAGTTGTGGTCCCTGCTAGGGTCAGGCGTACCAGACCCCGAACTTATGCTGTCCTTGAAGTGCAAGAACTGCAGGACTCTCGTATGGAGCAGAGCAGTACTAGCGCCGCTATTCCTTCTGGTGAACTGGCAAGCACCAGCGGCCTAGTACACCCTGGTCGTACATCCAGCACTGCAGTATCACGTGGTGACGTGGCGAGTCCCATAAGTGCAGTTCAAGCTGGCGAGGTGGCAAGCAGTAGTAGTGTCCCGCTGCCACCAAGAAGACAAAGACAGGCCCGTCGTGCCCATAGTGCCCTTCCTGCTGCATTGGCCAATCCGAATTGGGAACCTTCCACTTCTGCAGCACCCGTACTTCCCCCTTTCACTGGCCAACCCGGAATTCAGGTGGAAACAGTTGACTTTATGCCACTGGATTTTTATTCACTGTTTTTCACCGAAGATCTCTATAGATCTATTGTGGACCAAAGCAATTTGTACGCTGGTCAACACATCGCCGCTAATCCCCAGTCCTCCCTTGCCAGAGATTGGAGACCAATTACGGTCTCCGAATTTAAGACCTTTCTGGGCCTTTCCCTCCTCATGGGGTTGAATAAAAAGAGTAAGTTGCGGTCATATTGGTCCACTGACCCAATTTACTATTCACCCTTGTTCTCTGCTTCCATGGCCAGGGCACGATAAGAGCAGATTTTGCGGTTCATGCACTTCAACGACAATGAACTCTGTCGTCCTCGTGGAGACCCTGCATACGATCGGCTCTACAAAATTCGGCCCCTCGTAAACCACTTCAACCAACGTTTTGCAGACTTGTTTACCCCCCATCAAGTTGTCTGCGTTGATGAGTCCCTGATTAAGTTTTCTGGCCGCTTGTCATTCAAACAGTACCTTCCCAGCAAGCGTGCCAGATACGGGGTCAAGATGTATAAGCTCTGTGACAGGGCCACAGGCTATACATGTAGATTTATGGTTTACGAGGGAAGAGATAGTCACGTAGAGCCGACAAACTGCCCTGACTACATAGGAAGCGCTGGCAAGATAGTGTGGGACTTGGTGTCACCCTTATTCGGAAAGGGGTACCACTTGTACGTGGACAATTATTATACGAGCGTGCCACTTTTTAGTCACTTGTTTGATCAGCAGATTGGAGCATGTGGCACCGTGCGACCTAATCCCCGGGGCTTTCCCCAGCGGCTTGTAGATTCCCGTCTTAGGCTGGGGGAGAGAGCCTGCTTGAAGTATAATAATTTGCTCGCTATGAAGTGGAGGGATAAGAAGAATGTTTTCGTTCTCACCTCCCTTCATGCAGACACGACGACCCAAATTTCTACGGTGACTGGTGTTGTGGAGAAACCCCTCTGTGTCCACGAATACAACCTTAATATGGGAGGGGTGGACCTCAACGACCAGTTGTTGGCGCCGTACTTAGTTGCCCGTAAGGCCAGACGCTGGTACAAAAAAGTGTCTGTATACTTATTTCAATTGGCTTTGCTGAATGCTCATGTGCTATACAGAGCTTCAGGACAGACTGGATCCTTCCTTAAATTCCAGGAAGAGATCGTCAGAGCCCTTCTGTTTCCAGACGGTGCTCTACCTCACCTTCCCCAACCAAATGCAGTAAGCCGGCTGCATGAGCGGCATTCTCTTTATGCCATCCCGAGTACCCCTACCCAATGAGCCCCCCAAAAAAGATGTCGTGTCTGCAGCAAGCGCGGATTTAGGCGTGACACCCGGACTTATTGTCCCCTCTGTCCTGGCAATCCTGGTCTTTGCATGGGTGAATGCTTTGAACGCTACCATACATTAGTTGAGTATTAGCGTAGGGTTCAGCACTGCACAGACTAGGCACACTAACACAGGGTCTCCCAAGATGCCATTGCATTTTGAGAGACCCAAACCTGGAACAAAAGTTACAAAAGTTAAAAGTTACTAAAAAAAGTGTAAAAAAATAAAATTAAAAAAAATTAAAAAAAATAAAAACACAAAAAAAAATATAAAATAAAAAAACCAAAAATAGTTGTTGTTTTATTGTTCTCTCTCTCTCTATTCTCTCTCTATTGTTCTTCTCTTTTTTACTCTATTCTATTCTGCAATGTTTTATTGTTATTATGTTTTACCATGTTTCCTTTTCAGATTTTTCATACTTTACCGTTTACTGTGTTTTGTTGGTAACCATTTTATTGTTTTCAGGTACGCCATTCAGTTGCAGCGCGGATTTATTTATCTTGACAGCAACAGCGTTTGCTCCCACGATATATAAAGCCGTGACTCCAACGCTGTCGGAGGTGATTTCACCACCACAGTTACATACTTCAGCATATATGCCGAAGCGTGGGGGCAGAAGTGGGTGGAGGAGCGATTTGCTCCTGCCTTTTGCGGGAGGATGCCCCCATGCTTCGGCATATATATATTTTAGGCACAGGTTGCGTTAAATGTTTTATTTTTTACTATTTTTTTTTTGTATTTGCTTTGCAGGTATGGTAAGTCTTACTGTTATACTGTAATGTTGCTTTGTTTTATTGTTAACCATCATTTGCTTAGCAGGTACGCCATTCAGTTGCAGCACGGATTTATTTATCTTGACAGCAACAGCGTTTGCTCCCACGATATATAAAGCCGTGACTCCAACGCTGTCGGAGGTGATTTCACCACCACAGTTACATACTTCAGCATATATGCCGAAGCGTGGGGGCAGCAGTGGGTGGAGGAGCAATTTGCTCCTGCCTTTTGCGGGAGGATGCCCCCATGCTTCGGCATATATAAATGGTGCATGTATGCCCATCATTAGAAGTGGGTGGATGAAGGGAGGTATTCTAATGGTGGGCATACCCACCGATCAATATCTTTTTTTCGTTCAGCCCACAGGCTGCATGAAAAAAAGGTTTACAATATATGCCTAACAAGGACCAGCAACGTACTGGTATGTTGCTGGACTTTGAGTGGTTATACCAGAATGATGCCTGCAGGTTTAGGTATCATCTTGGTATCATTCTTTTCAGCCAGCGGTCGGCTTTCATGTAAAAGCAATCCTAGCGGCTAATTAGCCTCTAGACTGCTTTTGCAAGCAGTGGGAGGGAATGCCCCCCCCTCCCCCACCGTCTTCCATGTTTTTCTCTGGCTTTCCTGTCCCAACAGGGAACCTGAAAATGCAGCCGGTGATTCAGCCAGCTGACCATAGAGCTGATCAGAGACCAGAATGGCTCCAAACATCTCTATGGCCTAAGAAACCGGAAGCTACGAGCATTTCATGACTTAGATTTCGCCGAATGTAAACAGCGCCATTGGTAAATTGGGAAAGCATTTTATCACACCGATCTTGGTGTGGTCAGATGCTTTGAGGGCAGAGGAGAGATCTAGGGTCTAATAGAGCCCAATTTTTAAAAAAAAGAGTACCTGTCACTACCTATTGCTATCATAGGGGATATTTACATTCCCTGAGATAACAATAAAATTAATTAAAAAAAAATAAAAATGAAAGGAACAGTTTAAAAATAAGATAAAAAAGCAAAAAAATAATAAAGAAAAAAAAAAAAAAAGCACCCCTGTCCCCCCCTGCTCTCGCGCAAAGGCGAACGCAAGCGTCGGTCTGGCGTCAAATGTAAACAGCAATTGCACCATGCATGTGAGGTATCACCGCGAAGGACAGAACGAGGGCAGTAATTTTAGCAGTAGACCTCCTCTGTAAATCTAAAGTGGTAACCTGTAAAGGCTTTTAAAGGCTTTTAAAAATGTATTTATTTTGTCGCCGCTGCGCGTTTGTGCGCAATTTTAAAGCATGTCATGTTTGGTATCCATGTACTCGGCCTAAGATCATCTTTTTTATTCCATCAAACATTTGGGCAATATAGTGTGTTTTAGTGCATTAAAATTTAAAAAAGTGTGTTTTTTCCCCAAAAAATGCGTTTGAAAAATCGCTGCGCAAATACTGTGTGAAAAAAAAATATGAAACACCCACCATTTTAATCTGTAGGGCATTTGCTTTAAAAAAAATATATAATGTTTGGGGGTTCAAAGTAATTTTCTTGCAAAAAAAAAATATTTTTTTCATGTAATCAAAAAGTGTCAGAAAGGGCTTTGTCTTCAAGTGGTTAGAAGAGTGGGTGATGTGTGACATAAGCTTCTAAATGTTGTGCATAAAATGCCAGGACAGTTCAAACCCCCCCCCAAATGACCCCATTTTGGAAAGTAGACACCCCAAGCTATTTGCTGAGAGGCATGTCGAGTCCATGGAATATTTTATATTGTGACACAAGTTGCGGGAAAGAGACAAATCTTTTTTTTTTTTTTTTTTTTTTGCACAAAGATGTCACTAAATGATATATTGCTCAAACATGCCATGGGAATATGTGAAATTATACCCCAAAATACATTCTGTTGCTTCTCCTGAGTATGGGGATACCACATGTGTGGGACTTTTTGGGAGCCTAGCCGCGCACGGGACCCCGAAAACCAAGCCCCGCCTTCAGGCTTTCTAAGGGCGTAAATTTTTGATTTCACTATTCACTGCCTAGCACAGTTTCGGAGGCCATGGAATGCCCAGATGGCACAACCCCCCCCAAATGACCCCATTTTGGAAAATAGACACCCCAAGCTATTTGCTGAGAGGTATAGTGAGTATTTTGCAGACCTCACTTTTTGTCACAAACTTTCGAAAATTGAAAAAAGAAAAAAAAAATACATTTTTCTTGTCTTTCTTCATTTTCAAAAACAAATGAGAGCTGCAAAATACTCACCATGCCTCTCAGCAAATAGCTTGGGGTGTCTACTTTCCAAAATGGGGTCATTTGGGGGGGGGTTTTGCCATCTTAGCATTTTATGGCCTTCAAAACTGTGATAGGTAGTGAGGAGTGGAATCACAACTTAACGCCCTTAGAAATCCTGAAGCCGGTGCTTGGTTTTCGGGGCCCCGTATGCGGCTAGGCTCCCAAAAAGTCCCACACATGTGGTATCCCCATACTCAGGAGAAGCAGCAGAATATATTTTGGGGTGTAATTCCACATATGCCCATGGCATGTTTGAGCAATATATCATTTAGTGACAACTTTGTGCAAAAAAAAAAAAAAAAAAATTGTCACTTTCCCGCAACTTGTGTCAAAAAATAAAATATTCCATGGACTCAACATGCCTCTCAGCAATTACCTTGGGGTGTCTACTTTCCAAAATGGGGTCATTTGGGGGGGTTTTGTGCCATCTTGGCATTTTATGGCCTTCAAAACTGTGATAGGTAGTGAGGAGTCAAATCACAACATTATGCCCTTAGAAATCCTGAAGGCGGTGCTTGGTTTTCGGGGCCCCGTATGCGGCTAGGCTCCCAAAAAGTCCCACACATGTGGTATCCCCATACTCAGGAGAAGCAGCTAAATGTATTTTGGGGTGCAATTCCACATATGCCCATGGCCTGTGTGAGAAATATATCATTTAGTGACAACTTTGTGCAAAAAAAAAAAAAATTGTCACTTTCCCGCAACTTGTGTCAAAAAAGAAAGTATTCCATGGACTCAACATGCCTCTCAGCAAATTGCTTGGAGTGTCTACTTTCCAAAATGGGGTCATTTGGGGGGGTTTTGTGCCATCTGGGCATTTTATGGCCTTCAAAACTGTGATAGGTAGTGAGGAATGAAATCAAAAATTTATGCCCTTAGAAATCCTGAAGGCGGTGATTGGTTTTCGGGGCCCCGTACGTGGCTAGGCTCCCAAAAAGTCCCACACATGTGGTATCCCCATACTCAGGAGAAGCAGCTGAATGTATTTTGGGGTGCAATTCCACATAGGCCCATGGCCTGTGTGAGCAATATATCATTTAGTGACAACTTTTTGTAAATATATATATTTTTTTTTTTTTTGTCATTGTTCAATCACTTGGGACAAAAAAAATAAATATTCAATGGGTTCAACATGCCTCTCAGCAATTTCCTTGGGGTGTCTACTTTCCAAAATGGGGTCATTTGGGGGGGTTTTGTACTGCCCTGCCATTTTAGCACCTCATGAAATGACATAGGCAGTCATAAACTAAAAGCTGTGTAAATTCCAGAAAATGTACCCTAGTTTGTAGACGCTATAACTTTTGCGCAAACCAATAAATATACGCTTATTAACTTTTTTTTTTACCAAAGACATGTGGCCGAATACATTTTGGCCTAAATGTATGACTAAAATTGAGTTTATTGGATTTTTTTTATAACAAAAAGTAGAAAATATCATTTTTTTTCAAAATTTTCGGTCTTTTTCCGTTTATAGCGCAAAAAATAAAAACGGCAGAGGTGATCAAATACCATCAAAAGAAAGCTCTATTTGTGGGAAGAAAAGGACGCAAATTTCGTTTGGGTACAGCATTGCATGACCGCGCAATTAGCAGTTAAAGCGACGCAGTGCCAAATTGGAAAAAGACCTCTGGTCCTTAGGCAGCATAAAGGTCCGGGGCTCAAGTGGTTAAAGCCGCAAGCAGTTTTAAATGACTTTTTTTCCTTTAAAAATGACATTTTGTGCAGGGACTGTTCTAAGCACAGGAAACACGCACCACTTTACAGGCATACTAGAGATACCCCCAGGTACGATATTTAAAGGAATATTTCACTTTTTTTAATTTTTTTATTTTAAGCATCATTAAAATCACTGCTCCCCAAAAAAAGGCAATTTTTAAAAGTTTTTTTTGCATTGATACATGTCCCCTGGGGCAGGACCCGGGTCCCCAAACCCTTTTTAGGACAATACCATGAAAATTAGCCTTTAAAATGAGCACTTTTGATTTTGAACGTTCAAGTCCCATAGACGTCAATGGGGTTTTAACGTTCGTGCAAATTTTCGGTCCGTTCGCAGGTTCTGGTGAGAACCGAACCGGGGGGGTGTTCGGCTTATCCCTAGTCAGGAGCTTAGCCACATTAAGGATCAGGTACAAGGGGAACAGGTAGAGGCAGCGGGATCAGGGGAACAGGTTCAAGGCAGCAAGGGTCAGGGTAACAGGTACAGAAGCAGGATCACTCGGTTAAGGCACCAGGTTCAGGATATACACATATTCAGTACCTCACAAAAGTGAGTACACCCTTCACATTTTTGTAAATATTTTATTATGCCTTTTCATGTGACAACACTGAAGAAATGACATTTTGCTACAATGTAAAGTAGTGAGTGTACAGCTTGTATAACAGTGTCATTTGCTGTCCCCTCAAAATAACTCAACACACAGCCATTAATGTCTAAACCACTGGCAACAAAAGTGAGTACACCCCTAAGTGAAAATGTCCAAATTGGGCCCAAAGTGTCAATATTTTGTGTGGCCACCATTATTTTCCAGCACTGCCTTAACCCACTTGGACATGGAGTCCACCAGAGCATGATAGGTTGCCACTGGAGTCCTCTTCCACTCCTCCATGATGACATCACAGAGCTGTTGGATGTTAGAGACCTTGCGCTACGTCCACCTTCCGTTTGAGATTGCCCCACAGATGCTCAATAGGGTTTAGGTCTGGAGACATGCTTGGCCAGTCCATCACCTTTACCCTCATATTCTTTAGCAAGGCAGTGGTCATCTTGGAGGTGTGTTTGGGTCGTTATTATGTTGGAATACTGCCCTGTGGCCAGTCTTCAAAGGGAGGGGATTATGCTCTGCTTCAGTATGTCACAGTACATGTTGGCATTCATTGTTCCCTCAATAAACTGTAGCTCCCCAGTGCCAGCAGCACTCATACAGCCACAGACCATGACACTCTCAACACTATGCTTGACTGTAGGCAAGACACACTTGTCTTTGTACTCCTCACCTGGTTGCCGCCACACTTGCTTGACACCATCTGAACCAAAAAAGTTCACCTTGGTCTCATCAGACCAGAGGACATGGTTCCAGTAATCCTCAGTAATGTCCTTATTCTGCTTGTCTTCAGGCTTTCTTGCACATCATCTTTAGAAGAGACTTCCTTCTTGGACCAATTGGACCAATTTGATGCAGTGTGCGGTATATGGTCTGAGCACTGACAGGCTGACCCCCCCCCACCCCTTCAACCTCTGCAGCAATGCTGGCAGCACTCATATGCCCATTACCCAAAGATGACCTCTGGATATGACGCTGAGAACGTGCACTTAACTTCTTAGGTCGACCATGGCGAGGCCTGTTCTGAGTGGAACCTGTCATGTTAAACCGCTGTATGGTCACTGTGCTGAAGCTCAGTTTCAGGGTCTTGGCAATCTTCCTATAGCCTAAGCCATCTTTATGTAGAGCAACAATTCTTTTTTTCAGATCCTCAGAGAGTTCTTTACCATGAGGTGCCATGTTGAACATCCAGTGACCAGTATGAGAGAGTGAGAGTGATAACACCAAATTTAACACAACTGCTTTCCATTCACACCTGAGACCTTGTAACACTGAGTCACATGACACCGGGGAGGGAAAATGTCTAATTGGACCCAATTTGGCCTTTTGCACTTAGGGGTGCACTCACTTTTGTTGCCAGCAGTTTAGACATTAATGGCTGTGTGTTGAGTTATTTTCAGGGGACAGCAAACTTACACTGTTATACAAACTGTTCACTCACTACTTTACATTGTAGCAAAGTGTAATTTCTTCAGTGTTGTCACATGAAAAGATATAATAAAATATTTTCAAAAAATGTGAGGGGTGTACTGACTTGTGTGAGATACTGTGTGTGTGTGTATATATATATATATATATATATATATATATATATATATATATATATATATATATCCCAGTTTCATTATCAGTTACTCACCACCATGATACATTACAATTATAATGAGAGGCAAACAAGTGTGTTATGACTCATTCAAAGTCAAAAATCATTAACTTATTTGTCAGTGGGAACCTATTAGCTAGTCTTAATTTTAACTTGCAGTCTATTGGATAACAATAGATGTATAGGTCATAACAATCCATATCTTGTGGGGAAAGGACCAGACATATATTTCTCAAAATATTTATTATAATCATACACTGTACCACACATATACCATATACCAGAATACCAGAATTATCATCAGTCTACGTCTCTGAAGGAGCTTACAGTCTACTTTCACTAATACACTACGGCCAATATTGTGAGACACCAATTAACCTAGCAGCATGTCTTTGGTTAGTGAGAGTAAGACCACTTAAGGTGTAACTCTACTTTTGTTGAGAACAAAACAAGCTCATCTGGGCACTTAGTGATTGCACATATCATAATAGGGGGATGTAAAGCAGGGGCTGGAAACCTACTGATTGCCATCTACGGGTCAGCCTCGGGCAGGTGACAGGGGAATCACGATCTCATTTCTAGAATAAAAGTAAGATAAATATCCCCGCGCCACTAATTGCTAAACTGCTGCAAGCACTGAAGAGTTAGACCAAAACCACAAAGAGTATAAATAAAAAGTGAATAGTGCTGCACTGTATAAAATCTAAACATAAATATCCATAATAAAGTGAACTGAAATCCATACACAGTGAATTGACAGTGTTCTACATGTTAAACAACCATAACTGTGCTACATAACAAATAAAGTGACAGTGTGCAAATCTGCAAATGATAAGATGGCCTGGGTACAAGAATAAAATAACTGTTGTGTTCCTCAGAGCAACAATCTAGAAGAATTAGAAGAATATATATATCTAAAGATATCCTTTTCTTCTTTAACCAGTTGCTGACCGCTGCACGCCAATATACGTCGGCACAAAGGCAGCGGTGGGCAAATGGACGTACCTATACGTCCCCTTTAAGAGCTGGGGATAGCAGGCGCGTGTGCCCGCCATGTACAGCGTGACCGTGCCCGCGGGACCAGCGGACTCAATGTCCACCGGTCTCCTGGCAACCATGTCATGGAGCCTCAGAACAGGGAAGTGATTATGTAAACAAGGCATTTCCCCTTTCTGGCTTGTGTCATGACAGAGATCACCGCTCCCTGTCATCAGGAGCGGTGATTGCTGTCATGTGACTTGAAGCTCACCCCCCCACAGTTAGAATCACTACCTAGGACACACCTAATCCCTTCATCTCCCCCTAGTGGTTAACCCCTTTACTGCCAGTGTCATTTACACAGTATCAATGCATTTTTATAGCACTGATCACTGTATAAATGACAATGGTCACAAAATAGTGTCAAAATTGTCCGATGTGTCCACCATAATTTTGCAGTCCCAATAAAAATCACAGATCGCCACCATTACTAATAAAAAAGAATTAAAAATAAAAATGCCATAGAACTATCCCCTATTTTGTAGACGCTATAACTTTTGTGCAAACCAATCAAGGTACGCTTATTGTGATTTTTTTTTACCAAAAATATATAGAAGAATATATAATAGCAAAAAGTAAAAAATAATGTGTCTTTGTTCAAAATTGTCGATTTCTTTTTGTTTATAGCGCAAAAAATAAAAACCGCAGAAGTGATCAAATATCACCAAAAGAAAGCTCTATTTGTGGGAAAAAAAGGACGTCAATTTTGTTTGGGTGCAACGTCGCACGACTGCGCAAATGTCAGTTAAAATGACGCAGTGCCAAATCGCAAAAAGTGCTCTGGTCAGGAAGGGGGTAAAATCTTCCAGGCTGAAGCGGTTAAAATAAATAAGGTAACCTAAAATATCTAAAAAATGTGTCCTTTTCTTCTTCGTGGTAAGTAAATGAAGCTCCCTACTCCCTTGGGAGCGGCTAAAAGTTTGTTCTTTCCTGAAGTTTGTTCCATTACCCCTTTCCCTCCAAAGACATGACACGCAGACAGTCATTAAACATTTGAACTATATACATCTTTATTGCGGTTCCATGTTAAAGGGGTTGTAAAGGTAATTTTTTTATTTGCTAATTAGCTTCCTTTAAGCTAATGCAGTGCTAGTTCACTTACCTGCTCCTTCTGGTTCTCTGCTAAATGTCACAAATCCTTCTTTGAAATCTTCACTTCCTGTTGTTCTTTATGGAGCTTGCCACCGTCATTCGAGCCGTTGTTCCTGGTGGTTAGTGATCGTGCTCGCCCCCTCCCTAGGACTACAGCCCTGCGTGGAGACGCTCTCTACGTATCAGAGAGACACAGGGGCTAGGGGTTAGTGGGCGTGTCTACGACGCTGCATCGTCACAGGGGCTGGGGAGGCAGGAATGGGGAGGCGCGCTGGGAAGGCTGGGGCGGCGTGTGAACGAGAATGTTGCTCGTTCTCGTTACAAGAAATGTACAAAAATGGCACTGCGCATGCGCGGTGCCGCTAAGCACAGTGGGAAATGTTCCGTCATTGCCGTGACGCTGCTGTAATGCACGCTCACCGCAAACCAGGAAGGAGAAGAATGAATCGCTGTGGCATAGCCGGAGGACGATTTTTAGATACATATTTCACTGGTAACTAAAAATTTTGGGAGGAAATCATACAATTCTTATAATTAAGTATGTAATTGACAGTGGTAATAGATGAAAATAAAAATCATGTTTACAACCCCTTTAAATGCTGCATTGCACCGGAAAGTCACTCTGAATAACTTCCAGTGTTTTTGAGGGATGAGAAATACAACTTTGAATCCTGAATAAACGAAACCTTTGTTAGTAAAGCTTCTATCTGGCATGAATTCTCATAATGTAATGCATCTTTCCTTCCTACTGTTAGCCACCACTTCCTGACTGTACAGTCCTTCTGATTCTAACTCCATGAACGATATTCTGAATAACGTTCAGGAGATGACTTTTGGATTCCTCCAGGGTATTAGTTCTCTAAATCCCAGCTCCTGTTCTCCTGAACCCGCACACTAATCCCGATAAAGTCTCTCAGAAGTACTGTTCCCTGGGTTACACTCACATGTGTTGCCGAGTAATCATCCATGCCGCACATAGAAGATCCTCTCCCAGTCCTTGCGCGTCAGTAACAGCAACCGTTAAGAAGATTTTCTGCAGTCTCTCCTTCATCTGCATAACTTGCTTCCCTCTTCTCTGCAAGGGAGAGCACTAAAGCTGTATCAGTATCCGCATTAGGGATGAGCTTCGAGTTCGAGTCGAACTCATGTTCGACTCGAACATTGGCTGTTCGCAAGTTCGCCGAACAGCGAACAATTTGGGGTGTTCGCGGCAAATTCGAATGCCGCGGAACACCCTTTAAAAGTCTATGGGAGAAATCAAAAGTGCTAATTTTAAAGGCTTATATGCAAGTTATTGTCATAAAAAGTGTTTGGGGACCTGGGTCCAGTTCCAGGGGACATGGATCAATGCAAAAAAAAGTTTTAAAAAAGGCCGTTTTTTCAGGAGCAGTGATTTTAATAATGCTTAAAGTCAAACAATAAAAGTGTAATATCCCTTTAAATTTCGTACCTGGGGGGTGTCTATAGTATGCCTGTAAAGGGGCGCATGTTTCCTGTGTTTAGAACAGTCTGACAGCAAAATGACATTTCGAAGGAAAAAAAGCCATTTAAAACTACCCGCGGCTATTGCATTGCCGACAATACACATAGAAGTTCATTGATAAAAACGGCATGGGAATTCCCCACAGGGCAACCCCGAACCAAAATTAAAAAAAAAAAAATGACGTGGGAGACCCCCTAAATTCCATACCAGGCCCTTCAGGTCTGGTATGGATATTAAGGGGAACCCCGGCCAAAATTAAAAAAAAAAATAACGTGGGGTTCCCCCTAAATTCCATACCAGACCCTTATCCGAGCACGCAACCTGGCAGGCCTCAGGAAAAGAGGGGGAACCATACCATGCCACATGCCCTCAACATTGGGAGGGTGCTTTGGGACTTCCCTGTGACGTCACGGGGAATGCCACAGGGAAGTCCCGTCATGTCCCGTGCGTCAGAGGGGGCGGGGTCACCGGGTGGCCCCGCCCCCCGTTATTTAAGAGCCGTCAGACGAAGAGACGCCGTCACACAGCGGGAGCCTCCCTCCATGACAGCATGGATGCGGAGCGGCCCGGAGAAGAAAATGAATAAGAGAAGAAGGAAGAAGAGAAGAGAATGAAGAAGAAGATGAAGAGAAGAGCGGGAGCCTCCCCTCATGCCATGGGTGCGGAGCGGCCCGAGGAGAAGAAGATAGAAGACGGAGATGCTGGATGAGAACGCCAGGGGAAGAACCAGAAGAGCCAGAAGAACCAGAAGAAGAAGAAGATGAAGGAAGAAGCATTTATATAAAGGAATTGTCAAAAACTGTCTCTTGTCATTTTTAACATTTTTGACAGTTTTTTAGTGAAATGGTAGGGGTAAGTACCCCCTTACCATTTCACACAGGGGGGGGCCGGGATCTGGGGGTCCCCTTGTTAAAGGGGGCTTCCAGATTCCGATAAGCCCCCTGCCCGCAGACCCCCACAACCACCGGCCAGGGTTGTGGGGATGAGGCCCTTGTCCTCATCAACATGGGGACAAGGTGTTTTGGGGGGCTACCCCAAAGCACCCCCCCAATGTTGAGGGCATGTGGCCTGGTATGGTTCAGGAGGGGGGGCGCACTCTCATCCCCCCCTCTTTTCCTGCGGCCTGCCAGGTTGCGTGCTCGGATAAGGGTCTGGTATGGATTTTTGGGGGAACCCCATGCCGTTTTTTTTTTTTTTGGCGCGGGGTTCCCCTTAAAATCCATACCAGACCTGAAGGGTCTGGTAGGAAATTTAGGGGGAACCCCACATCATTTTTTTTTTTTAATTTTGGCCGGGGTTCCCCTTAATATCCATACCAGACCTAAAGGGCCTTGTATGGAATTTAGGGGGACTCCCACGTCATTTTTTTTTTAAATTTTGGTTCAGGGTTTCCCTGTGGGGAATTCCCATGCCGTTTTTATCAATGAACTAGCAATGCAATAGCCGCGGGTAGTTTTAAATGTTTTTTCCTTCGAAATGTCATTTTGCTGTCAGACTGTTCTAAACACAGGAAACATGCGCCCCTTTACAGGCATACTATAGACACCCCCCAGGTACGAAATTTAAAGGGATATTACACTTTTATTGTTTGACTTTAAGCATTATTAAAATCACTGCTCCTGAAAAACGGCCGTTTTTAAAACTTTTTTTTGCATTGATCCATGTCCCCTGGGGCAGGACCCGGGTCACTTTTTATGACAATAACTTGCATATTAGCCTTTAAAATTAGCACTTTTGATTATTCATGTTCGTGTCCCATAGACTTTAACGGTGTTCGCGTGTTCGAGCGAACTTTTTTCCTGTTCGCATGTTCTGGTGCGAACCGAACAGGGGGGTGTTTGGCTCATCCCTAATCCGCATCCTCAACCTGGATCTCTCCAACTCCCATGAGCATAAAAGCCCAGAAAGCAAGTCCCTCTCCCCCGAAGGGGAGAGCACCCACACGGATCCTCCTGGATCCTACATCCTCCAATAAATCTGAACTCCCCCGGAAACCTTTTATAGAAGTCCTGCCCCTGCCCAAACAAATTAATGATTGGTCCAGAGAGGTCTTCCAGAACTACCAATCACTCTAACTTGTATTCCTTCCATCCTCCAAGTCAAAACCTAGAAAATAGAGGAAACTGCTCAAGTAAAGTGCAAGGGGTCACACCCTCCTCTACTCTAGTAAACCTCACATGCCAATTAAACCCACCAGTTTTACACCGCAGGGTGAAACACTGGCAATTTTAGCCTATTTCTACACCTAACTCTCTATTATAGCACTCACCTAAACAGGTGGGCACTACATAAAATAACACAATGTGCACGATTCGTGACTTTTCTTCTTCTGTGCAAAAAACATCTATATAAAGTGCAGGGTGACTTCTTATCTTCAGTGCGATACGCTAGTACTAGTATTCGGTGTCCCCTTACCTTACGGCTGTAAGGTAACAGCATATAGGTATATCTTTGGAGGTAACAGATATGCTCCCTATGTGTCCTGATATTGGCCGACTTCCGGATCTGGTGTGTGATCCGTCCTTCTAAACCAAACACGCTGCCAAACATGGCCAGTATCCACGTAACCTCGATAGGTAGGTGTTGGGGGTATAGAGGGAAGAAGAAGGGGGAAATGCTCAATAGTGTAGTATGTTTTAAAATAATTTATTGAAGTAAAAAAGGCTTGAGTACTCACATTTAATTTCATACACAATTCAAAACAAAAAACGAGCCTGTACTTCCCGACGCATGTTCGTCACGGTCATGTGACTTCATCAGGGATCATGATGAAGTCACGTGATTGTGACGAACACGCGTGGGGAAGTGACAATGGCTGACGAGCTGCTCATTTTTTGTTTTGAATTGTGTATGCATTGTGAGAACTCAAGCCTTTTTTACTTTAATAAATGATTTTTAAACGTACTACACCGTCAAGCATTCCCCTTTCTTCTTCCCTCTACACCCCCAACACCTACCTTTCGAGGCTACATGGATACTGGCCATGTTTGGCAGCGTGTTTGGTTTGGAGGGATGGACACACACCATCATACTAATAAAGAAAGAGGGTCGGGACTTTAAATGTGGTGTGTATATTGTGGTTAATCGAAGGAGTCAAAGTAAAACATAAACAAGTATTTATTTGTTTGCCATGATCGAGTAGGTACATGGCAGACAATACATGCAATAATGGCACATAATATAACAAATCATGTATCCAAATCATTTACATGTTACAAGTATAAATAGAATATACAATAGTATTATCCTCCATGATAAAAAAATCACTATAATATAGCAGTTTTAATCCACGATATTGCCTGGATCCAAAGACCATGTAGGTATGTATGCATTGCATTTAGGTTAAGCCAGACGCATTTCATGGGATCTATCCAATCATCAGGGGTGGACGCATGATGCATCTATATAAAGAGAGGTAAGTATATCAAAATCAACCATTCATAGACAAAAATTGGCAAAGATCGTGATTGATATGAAGACGTTAAGGGTCATGATCCAATGAAAAAACTACTCACTACACCTCCATTACTAATCAGTTGCATTGCTTACGGCCCTAGCACCCCGGCGGTGTGTTTGTTTCACACTAAGCAGATATGTGAGTCCTACAGGGATGTATATTTATTCTTTGCCAATTTTTGTCTATGAATGGTTGATTTTGATATACTTACTTCTAGATGCAATGCATACATACCCACATGGTCTTTGGAACCAGGCAATATCATGGATTAAAACTGCTATATTTGTTATGTAGCACTATACTTTTTATTTACGATCTCATTCCTGCCTTGTCAACCCTCAACTGGCAGAGCTTTGCGGGAAAGCGGTGAGCTGCCAATCCAAGCCAGCAAAGGCATTCTCTACCCAGCAACATGTCCTTTGCTTACATACGACTACAGAGCAGGGAATGCCTCTCCTGCCTATGAATGCTTTCAGGTGGGCTAGCTTGGGTGGGTTCAGGCTCTTGTCTGAATGTGCCTGAGTTCATCCATCTTCAGACCATCTAAAGCTCTTGTGGATGACATCATGTAGGATGAACGAGAGAAAAGGACTGCCTAAGATCAGCACTAGAACATGTGGATCTGCCACAGAGAGCTGCTCTGTATCAGGAAACCACTTCTGTACCCTTCTGATGCCCCAGTTATGTGCCCTCCTGTCCTTCCCAGTGGTGTGCCCTGCTGACCCCCTCAGTGGTGTGCCCTCCTACCCCCTGTGGTATGCCCTCCTGACCCCAATCAGTAGTGTGCCTTCCTGACCCCCCAGTGATGTGCCCTGTTGACTCCCCCACTAGTGTGACATCCTGATGCCCCAGTGATGTGCCATCCTGAATCCCCAGTGGTGTGCCCTCCTGTCCTTCCCAGTGGTGTTCCCTGCTGACCCCCTCAGTGGTGTGCCCTCCTACCCCCTGTGGTATGCCCTCCTGACCCCCATCAGTAGTGTGCCTTCCTGACCCCCCTGTGGTGTGCCCACCTGACCCCTCCATGGTGGTCCCTCCTGACATCCGCATGGTGTACCCTCCTGAACCCCCCCATGGTGTGCTCTCCTAACTCCATGCACTGTGCCTTCCTGAGCCCCCATTATCTTGCCCTCCTGAGTCACTTGTGCATTACCCGGATGACCCCTGTCTTTTGCATTACCCTGTTGACCCCCTGTCCTGCTCACTCCTGTGTGCTGCTCTACTTTTCCTTGTACATTGCTCTTCATACTACTAACCTCTGTACACTGTACTACCTACTACTGACCTCTGTACACTGCCCCACCTACTACTGACCTCTGTACAATGCCCTGCCTTCACGACAGACTCCTGCATCAGACTTGTGAGGGTGACCAATTATTACACAGACCTGGAAAAATTGTGAATGAAAGTGAATGCCAAGTTTACTGAAGCTAACTTTTAAAGGTAGGCTAAGCTTACATTTTTACAATAACGTTAGTGTTATTAGATGTTTTATACATTTTCTCCATGCTGCCCTTGTTCTTTTTTTTTCTTTTTTTTTTTTTTGCTGGGGAAGTGGGATTACTAGTTAACGTCTTTAAAAACGATGTTGTCCAGGTAGCTATCCGCCTCTCAATGGTTACCTACCCCTGATGTAAAGACAAAAAACCCATAATAAAACAGTAGTAAACATCGCTTGGTCAATTGTACCTACAGGTAAGCTACTAATAAAGCTTACCTGTAGGTAAAATGCATATCTCCTAAACATGCACCGTTTAAGAGATATTCACAATTTGCAGCCGGTGACATGACCATTGCATGCGCACTGCGCTCAGAATTGAGTATACACTGAATTTGCCATCAATCCAGAGTTCTGTGCCGCAGCCGTGACTCCCATGCACATGTGTGAGAGTGACATCATCACAATTTGGCCATTCAAATGTCCAGAGCTCACAAACCTCGAGGAAGGACTGGTTGAAGATGAAAGCCTTGTCAGCAGCAAAAGTGCACCACTGGGGGGAGTCCTTTTTAAGTAAGTCTGTCATAATGTGCTTGTATGCGCCGCATAGACTTTAAGCAAAAACATGTGCTTTTCTTTGTGGAACTACCAGTTCATCAAATTGATTGTGCCTCTGGATCGGTTGTAATGGCAGTGGCCATATCGGGTCCAAAGTATGAGATTTTTTCTTTCTCTCTATTTAAAAAAAAAATTGCATCTGAAGCATTAGCATTAATTATCATCTGAAGACAAATGTGAAGCTACAGTTTGTAAGGGGTATATTTATTAAGCAATGAATGTGACATTTACCAAAAATTAACTGTAGCTGTATCTTCCTGGTGAACGTGTTTAAATGAAGGTAATTGATTCACCTTATATCCACTGTTTTATAAATATGCCCCTTAGGCTGACCAGGCTGGCTGAATGAAAAATATGACTTGATTCCCCCATCCACTTACTTGATGTAGCTGATGGAATCCCTTGCACTAAGATATTGAATTCTTACAGGCTGGTTTTACACAAGTTGATTGATAAATCGACTTGTTTACAACCAGCCTGCCCATACATGGATGAAAATTTGGCCAGTCCCTGTTGAACCAGCCAAATTTTGATCCATGAATGGCTGGCTTTAGCGTTATAAGTTATTGGTGTGGTTTAATTCTACTCATACAACATTTTTCTGCTTTGCCAGACACAGGCTCCTTAAAGTTTTTTTTTTTTTTTTATCTTCATTCCTTTACAATGTATTTCTATATAAATATTTTGAGAAAAAGTAATTAACAAATTAACATACTCAACTAATAATACAATCAAAAGTAACATAAAAACAAAGAAACCAGCTGGGCCTGAATAGGAGAAAAACAAACACAACAATGCAAGTGTAAAACATTGAAAATATTTAAACGGTTGTGCTTTCTTTTTTTTGCACACAAACACATCCAGAACAAGTTTACAAAATGAGCTGCAAAGTTGGTAACTTGACAGCTTTTCTAAAGTAATTATTTGAGAGTCTTAATGCTTTGGATTAATGTATTGTAAAACATTTGTCACTGTGGAAAAATGACAAAACAAGCAAACCATTTGCAATCATGTGTGAATGGAAAACCAATATGAACAGTTCAGTTATGCATTTTTCCATAAATAACAAACATAAAACAGGCTACTGACATTATTCTAATCAATAGAATTTTAGTGCATATGCAAAAACTTATTCCAAGACTCAATGTTTTCCAGTCAAATTAGGCTTCCCATTTAGGTAAATCAGTTATGTGGACAATGGTTAGTCTGGTCTTTTTAGAATATTGTTTTAATTTAACAAGCACTATATAACATTGGCTAATGTAGGCAACATTGATATACAGATACTCCTAACAACTTATCTGTTTAATGACCATTCAGACTTACGATCAGCTCTCCCCACTTAAACGACGTGCTATTATTATTATTATTATTATACAGGATTTATATAGCGCCAACAGTTTACGCAGCACTTTACAATATAAAAGGGAGACAATACAGTTAAAATACAATAAAATACAAGAGGATTAAGAGGCTGCTCAGAAGAGCTTACAATCTAGTAGGGTGGGGCAGGTGGTACAAAAGGTTGTAACTGTGGGGAATGAGCTGGTGGAAGTGGTAGGAGAATAGTTGGAGACATGATAGGCTTTCCTGAAGAGATGAGTTTTCAGGGATCGCCTGAAGGTAGCAAGAGTAGGGGATAACCGGATAGATGGAGGTAGTGAGTTCCAGAGGATGGGAGAGGCTCTGGAAAAATCCTGGAGACGAGCATGGGAGGAGGAGATGAGAGAGCTTGAAAGCAGGAGGTCTTAAGAAGAGTGGAGAGGTCGATTTGGGTGATATTTGGAGACAAGATTAGTGATGTAGCTCGGGGCAGAGTTGTGAATGGCTTTGTATGTTGTGGTTAGTATTTTGAATTTAATTCGCTGGGTGATTGGGAGCCAGTGTAGGGATTGGAGTAGAGGGTTGGCAGACACTGAGCAGTTGGTAAGGTGGATAAGTCTGGCAGCAGCATTCATGATAGACTGAAGAGGGGATAGCCTTTGGAGAGGTAAGCCAATGAGAACGGGTTTGCAATAGTCAAGGTGAGAGATAACAAGGGAGTGAATGAGGAGCTTGGTGGTTTCATTTGTTAAAAAGGGACAAATACATCATTGTATTGTACAGTACAGTACAGAATTTTCATTTGTGTTATGCAAATTAAAAACATTATTATTGAGCTGGAGTTTTGTGTTTTAGACCTTTTTTTCACAATACAGTACAGTACAGTAGTTAAGAATGCTTAAATTATTAATTACTTGTGGCTCCTCATTTAAAAACAAATTCATGTAATGACCTGGTTGTTGGAAAGGAACCTGGTCGTTGGGTGAGGAGTACTTGAGGAGACAACGCATTTTACCTGAAATCATAGGTGGTGATTTAGTAAATGAGTAAGGAATGTTCTCTTTGCCAAGCTTAGCATATAAAATTAAGCCTTGCTCACTTTGATTACCCAATCATGTACAAGGTAAAAGAGGATACTCCTAGCAAGAAATAAATATCTTCTGACATTTCTTAAATGTGCTTCCCATGTTCCTTATAAGCCCTAATAAGCCTAACTCCCCTTTGTTAGCAGTGTATGCAGGGGCGTATCTGCCACGAGGCAAACAAGGAACTTGCTTTGGGCGGCATCTTACAGGGGGGTGGCACCACCCCCAGGCAGAAGGGACACTAGTGAGGAGTCCTCTCTCCAAGGACTCCAGAGAATAGGGGCGGGCTGGGCTGCATTCTAATGCCCCAAAAAAGGCCGCAGCAGAGGCGCAGATAGTCCTCCGCGCTCCGCCCCTAGTGGTTTCCACCCACCTCCTCCATGATCTTCTCCGGCATGCTCTAAATGAAGGGAACAGAACTCTCAAAACTCTGAGGGAAGGCGTGGTATTAGATAGGAGCTGTGTGTGCTGTGTCATAAGGGAGCACTGCAGAGCCAGAGACCCAAACAAAGAGGAGGGGCTTGTGCTGGGACTTGTAGTCCCTCACTTTTAGGGGATGTGACCCCCCAAAAGTGGAGGACTGCAGGTCCCAGCATGAACCCCTCAGAGCCAGCAAGCTGAACAAGTTTTTTTTTCCTCTACCTATCCAGGAAATATCAGATTAAATATCAGCTTGCAGCTTTGGCCACTCTCCATGTTACAATTCTGAGAATGTCAGCCTGGTTCCCACTTATACAATGCAGGAAATGCAGCGAATCCTGTGCAATTTTCTCACAGCAATCGCACGGCATCCATGCAATCTGCTGCAGGTGTCAATATTCTGTTAATGATACCCCGAAAAAGATCACAAAATGCAGTGTGATTGCCAGAATCGCATTACATGGGTGTGAACACCCATACAATATGATTCAGGTGTGAGGGAAAAAAGGGTAGTGTAGAGAGGGGAAGAGGTGGCACTCTAATAGGGAGAGGTTGAGGCTAAAGAAAAGGGTTGGAGTTTTTAGATGAAGGGGTGGATCTTAGACAGGAAAAGGGTGAGGTACATTTACATGGAGGGGAGGGGGCGATTTTAGTCTTGTCTAGGGCAGCACAAAACCAAAATACACCACTGAGTGTATGAGCAGTATATGTTGCAGAATACAGTATTGCGCTGCCACTTAATACATGCAGTGGAAGGAGTTTACATTGTTGTTTCTTTGGACTGGAAGGAGGAGATTTGTGTGGCCAGTACAGAAGTAGTGAATTGTGAAGGTAAAGGGTTTATAAATTCCCTGAGGTTTCTTTCCACTTCTGCTTAGAACACGCAGACTAGACATGTGCACACTGAAACATTTTGTTTCGGAATTTTGTTTTCGTCCGAAAAATACATTTATTTAGTTACTCCCGAAATTCGTTTTTATTTATTTTGTTAAAAAATGCATTCGTCCCAAAATCCAAAATAATTAAGGTCAAATCTGTCACTGAAGGCTTATGGTGTCTGTCGAATGTTCTAAGAAGATTCGACGGAGCAGCTAACCTGTACAGCGCCGCAATCGTACATTTCCGGTCAAATGTTCCACCTACAAGCTATAGTAGAATTCTAATGTTGTATGACACTAGTAATAATTATATTTATTAATTATTATTACTAGTCAACCAACATTAGAATTCTTCTATAGCTTATGGGAGGAGCATTCGACCATAAATGTCCGCTCGCGGTGACTGCTTCGTCGAATCTTCATGCTGAATCTTTTCTCTCGTCGAATACTCTTGGACTAATAGAGTTAGGTTAGGCACATTCAACCTTTTTTGCTATTGTCTCTATAATGTCGAATCTTTTCTCTCTATGTCAAATTTTTTCTCTCTATGTAGAATAATCTTGGACTAATAGAGCTAAGGTTAGGCACATTTGACCACAGGTTCAATGGACACAGATCACTATTGTCAGCATCATGTCGAATCTGCTATCCATATCGAACTGTTGACGCAACGAAAACAAAAATAAAGCATTTGTTTATGTCAGATCTTTCGGTTTTCGCTTTCTGCACGTTCGTTATTGTTTGTTAAAACGATAATGAAAATACCCGAAATTCGTACGAAAATGCATTTGGACGAAAACAAATGCACGTGTCTAATGCAGACTGCATTTACTCTCACTGAATATGCTCTCTCTGTCCCTTTCTCTTTTTATCCCTATCAATACCTATGTAACACTGTATATGTTGTTGATTTATTCAGATTATACTGTAGATTATATTGAAGATGTAGGGATACGGAGATTCACTCCCACCCTCGCTTGTCTTTTTTTTCAGAATCCAGCATCAGGATTAGATGCTTTGGCACTCTCTCCATCACCAACATCATCAATTGGTTTGTAGTAAATTCATTAAAATGTTTCTAAGGCTAAGGGCTCTTTCACACGGACTTGTCTGTGTACAGAGGCCGCTCTGCTCAGCTGGGGATTGCTCCGTTGATCCTCGCTGAGCAGGCAGATGACAGGTCTGTCACTGCACACTGTGCAGCGATGGACCTGTCAGAGCGCCGCTCTTCCAAATGGGGGATCGGATGAAGACGGACCATAGAGTCCGCCGTCAACCGATCCGATCTGATGACGGATGGAAAAGTAGGTTTTTCCTCCGTTACACTTTTTCGGATCGGAGCCGGTCGGATGTCAGCGGACATGTCACCGCTGACATCCGACGCTCCATAGAGGTCTATGGAGCGTCCATTCAGGTCCGCCTAAAAAACTGACAGGCGGACCTGAACGGATCATTTATGTGAAAGAGGCCTAAATCTTTTTTTTTTGTACAAAATGTTGACGTTAGTGTCTGTTTCCTTGTAAAGGAGATTCTCCCTTTCTTTTAGTCCTTGTTATTATTTTCTCTGTTACAGTATAGGAAATGTTAGGAAATCTAAATTTTAGAGTTTTCATCATAACAGAAACAGCTTCAAAAAGGGACAACAGTTCTGGTGACAACTGTCTAGGAAAAAAATGCCTTTGTAGTGATTTTCTCTTACTTTTGCAGTGTCTTTGGGACAAAAAAAAACAAACATTTCTTGCTTTATCTAAAAAAATGTGGTTCTACAAAAACTGTAAATAATGTAGAAACGCATGTGAGGTTCTGAATTTTATTTTTATAACAGTACAGGTAAATAGCAATGATTCAGTCATGCACACCTCTCTCATATGTGGGGAGTCACACAGTTCAAGGCGATTGTCATATGTATGTTCAGTGGCGACCCATCCATTAGGGGTGCAGGGGCGCCGCCCCCCTAATCCATGCACCTGGCCCCTAATCTACATGCAGGATGCCTGACGCATGGACTCCAATGGGTTTTTTTTTTTTTTTTTAGAAGCACATGATTAGAACCAGAGGCTCTAATCAAGAAAGGGTGGGTTCGGGGAGCAGAGCACTGCGCCTTGAGCCCACCCAGCTTTGTGACAATAGCGAATTAATATTCGCTATTGTCTTCCTGATTCTCCTCCCAGCCATTCAGGAAATGGGTGAGACCCGATTGGTCAAGAGGAAAAGCGATCGTATTGGCTGCATTAGAAGCACATGATTAGAACCAGAGGCTCTAATCAAGAAAGGGTCGGTTTGGGGAGCAGAGCACTGCGTCCTGAGCCCACCCAGCTTTGTGACAATAGTGAATTAATATTCGCTATTGTCTTCCTGATTCTCCTCCCAGCCATTCAGGAAACGGGTGAGACCCGATTGGCCGAGAGGAAAAGCGATCGTATTGGCTGCAGCGCGGAAGGAAGGAGGAGGGAGGCTGCAGACAAGGAAGCCGCTATGAAGCCAGAGACGCAGAGGAGGAGAAGACGCAGGAAGGAGACAAAGCTGCCCGCGACCTAGATGTGGTAACTGTGGGGCCGACCGGCTGACCGGGGGTTTGGCGGTGTAAGTGTGAGACTGACTGACAGCGGCGATGTCTTGTTTGCCGCCCCCCCAAAATATACAGGACCAGCCGCCACTGCATATGCTGTATGATTTTTTGCAAATGGGAATAATCTGTTGATGATCTAGGCATTTAACATTAACTTGTTAACACTTTTTTAGACAACACTTCTCCACTGTGAGCAGTCATGTCTACAACAGCTTTGTACAAGTACATGCTTTGTACAAATCTACTAATGATTTGCTCAGATATAGGAACATCTAACGAGTGCTGAGCACCCATAATGTCCAGGGAACAATGGCTGTCTTATATGAGTATCATACAAATGTCAATGTGCCCCTTTTATAACCGCTCCTAATATAATAAACTGTGCATTGGGTTGTATGGGTCTGTGTACAGTATATGTTGTATTAAATGACATATTTCATGTTATGAAAAAAGGAATTTACTAATAAGGGGAAACAGTCTTTTGTAAGGTTTCACCTTGCTGCTTGTAGTGTATGACTGAAACACTTTTCAGTATTTATGTCTATTTTTAAGATTACATGTTTGTGACAGCAAACGTTTGTCCAACCAACTCTTGTGATTGAGTACATTAACTGTTTTTCCCTGCAGTTTGCTTTGATGTTGTTTGGCCTCCTGTGGATTTTCTCTTAAACATACGTTTTTACTACATTTGAAGTGCTCACAAATAGCGTATCCATTGTAATTGGAACTGAAAGATAAATGTATGTCTAGGTTATGTGAAGGAGATAGAGAATTCTTGCTCGTGTTATGGTCAAATGATTCCACATTTTATTTGGCCAACACGCAGTAAAGCAAAATGTTGGAAACATGGTATGAAGTAATACATATGTAGGACTACTGGGGCTTTGATTATCTATGCAATTATACATTTTTTCTTAATATTGAAAGTTTGGTTTTAACCATTTCACCAATTTTAATATAATGACACACCGTGCATTTCTAAATTAACTAAAATAACATGATTATTGGACTGCAGATTTACTGTACTGTCATTCTATAGGGGCCGGATATAAAAAGATGTGAAAATGTGCTAAAGCCTGTCATCTTTTATGCACATCAGGGTTCTCTATGCACATGTATTTTTATTGTATGTTAAAGCATTTTTGGATACCCTTGCTTCTAATGGAAGTCTTTAGTTGTCATAGACAGAACAGAACAGAAATCACGTACTGTTATTTAAGCAAATAAAAGTTTGGATAATTTTTTATCCTAGTTTACCATTAGGCAGAGTTGGTGCCAGAGGCAAAAAAGGCCTAATTTCCTGTAAAAAATGTTGCCACTCATTTCTTTCCATTATTCGCAGGAATATTCATATCATGTATATTTATTTACTCAGTATTCCAATATTTGAATCTGGTTTAGAACTGGGAAACATACATATGTTGTTTGAAAAATATTTCATCCCAGCAGAGGGGTGTTACTTATGATGCCAAAACTTATGTGCCTATAGTTTTAGGTAATAAATATCTAGCCAGTTAGTGTGTAAAAAATCTGTTGGTTGGATTCATTTTTAGGTAAATAACAAAACTGGGCATTCAAAAAAATATTCAGAGTCAAGGATGCAGTAGAATTTTAATCTCATACAAACATTGCTTTCTGTATATTCTTTTTGAATGCCAAAAGTTTGCCATAAGTAATATTCTGTTGATGAACTATGAAGGGACAATATGACTTTTGACTGAAAAGTACTGTAAATGCATACACCTATCTAATGAACATGTATTTCTATGCAGTGAGCAGATGCCCCCAGCAACATCTTTTTTCCTAGCCAAACAAATGTATTAACTGCTAAACAAAATCCATAATAAGATATGCATATGCAACTTGGCCCAAAAACACTTTCAACTTGACTGCAAAATGTTTTGTTTAGTCACTAAGAGCATTCAGTAAGTATTTAGAAATAAATCAAGGTGTATAGGTGTTTTCAAGGCCATAATGATTTTCCTATGGACCTCAAGATTAACAAATTTCCCATGTAATGGGTTTAAAAAATTCACCCTATACAGGCAATTGTTCCTAAAAAAAAATAAAAATAAAAAAAAAATAGCAATAGTTTACCAACCTTGTAAAATATAGCCATGATCACCTAATATTTATAAGTACTATTTGGAGAGTTGATTACATTTGGCCTTTGGGCCAAATACAAACTCATATAAGTGCAGCCACTCTACCTACTTTTTTAGATTAATGTTTTGCTTATTCATTTTCTGAAGAATTCCAAATTTTCAGAATTATTTGAATTTGGATCGGTGAAAAAATGTTCGAACAATTCTAATTCTGTGTGAAGAATAGCTGGTTGTTAAGCAGCAGGCCCAGAAGCCGGCTGCCGCATCCTTACCAACCAATGACTCATCAGCTGTTAGCGGGCTTCCCCACTGACAGCTGAAATGCAAACAAAACAATAAAACATTTCTGGAAAAAAACAGTGTGGGGTCCCCCCAATCCATACCAGGCCCCTCGGGTCTTGTATGGATTCTAAAGGGAACCCCATGCCAAAATTAAAAACAAAAATGGTGTGGGGTCCCCTCCAAAATCCATACCAGACCCTTATCTGAGCATGCAGCCCGGCAGGCCAGGAAAGGGGGGGGGGGTGAGTGAGCATCCCCCCTCCTGAGCCATACCAAGCCACATGTCCTCAAAATGGGAGTTGCTTTGGGGCAGGTGGTGCTCTGGCTGCTCACCCCAAAGCACCCTGTCCCCATGTTTATGGGGACAAGGGTCTCTTCCCAACAAACCTAGGTTGTGGTTTTGGGAGTCTGCTGGTGGGGGGCTTATCAGAATCTGGAAGCCGCCTTTTTAAAGATCCTGCCCCCCCATGTGAATGAGTAGGGGTACATAGTACCCCTACCCATTCACCAAAAATGTGTATAAAGTGAATAAAGAGAGTACACAAATTTTTGACAATTCCTTTATTAAAAACAAATGTCCCCTGATGTAGATCCATCTCCACTGCCCACCGCACTGCCAAACACAAAAAAAGTAAAAAGAAACCTCAGGCCTCGTCTAATGCTCCCCTCAGACTGCCTGCTCCTCCGTCTGACATTTCTTAAATAGCTAAGGGGTAGTGTCACTCAATGACATCAGCAAGTTACTCTGTCCCTTTGTGATGTCACTGACCGGGGCATGCTGGGTCAATGATGTCATAAGGGGACAGGGTCACCAGGTGGCCCCGCTCCTTACCCATTTAAAAACTGTCACCCGCGGGGGAGGAGCTGACACCCAAGATGGCTGCTCAGTGAATCAGAGTGGCTGACACGCTGACATGCTCCAGAGAATAGATGCTGAAGACGCCGTAGTATAGGAAGGTGTGGGGGGCTGATTTAAATGCCCAAACACGTAAACTTGGCCCCAAAATCCTAGCACCATCAATGGATTGCCTTGTTTAAAAAGTGTTTGGACTCAACAGGAATGGCAAACATTTGAACAGGCAGCGTTCAAGGGAGATCGTAAGACCAGGAGGAGAAGCGGTACCTGTGGAGTGCCGATGGAGTGATCGGGGACGATACCACGTGATAGCGCGGAGCCAGACGGGAGCCTTGGCGGGTCTGCACACACAGACGGCAGGGACGGCGGGGATAGCTCGCTGGCGGGACGTGCACTGCGGTGGATGCCTCGGATCTCAAAACAGCAGTGATCAGGAAGACCGGGTGATCTCCCCCTATATATATATATATTATATGGATCAAGAGGAGAGGAGTGTTTGACTTTTTTGATGGAAATATAGTGATTACAAGAGTTTAATAACAGATTTGTCAACAGTGGACATCATACTCATAGAGCTGATAAAAATCTCGGACTTTTATGTAAGGGGTTAATAGGAGAGATTAAAGAGGACAAAGACAAAGGTTGCCCTCTGTATAATATAGTCATACAAGAAATAAAAGGGCCAACAACTTACCAAACACATAAAATACCCCTCTGGGGAGGTGGAAGGAGGGAGGAAGGAAAGGGTAGGAAGTAAAAAGTAAAGAAAAGAACCCTTTTAAAATATGGCGACGAAGAAAGGAAATAAAACACCACAACTTCAGAAAAATAAGAAGGATAAAGTGGAAAACAAAAGCAAAAACCCCACAGGGACACAAACTACACAGACATCGGATATAAAAGAGATTTTTCAACAATTACAGCTGCAATCTCCCCGAGCAGCACAAGCCCTACATACATCACAAGATATCTCTAACATTGCGGAAACATCAGTCACATCCAGATCGTCTGGGGAAATACAAATGCAACATCCTAGAAGTAGCTCATTATTAGATACAACAGGCTCAGTAAGCGATCCAAAATAAGTGGATAAAGAAAATTGGGATATGAGAAAATACATTCAATCCCTTTCAACTAGAGAAGATATAGACCATTATGTGCATAGATTAGAAAACTCATATAAAGCGGAGATTCAGGAGCTTAAGGAGTCCACTAAAGCCACGCAAGAAAAAACAACTAGATTAGATACAAAAGTTTTGCAAACGGAACAAGAACTAAGGAAAATAATGGAAAGTGTACAAAAGCAAGGAAATCAAATAAATCAATTAATAAATAGTCTTGATGAGCAAGAAAATAGAAGTAGAAGATCTAATATTAGAATTAAAGGATTAAAGGAAGATGTGAGGGCTAAAGAGTTAATACCTACATTACAAAAGATTTTCCAAGCGCTAATTCAGGGGATAGAAACAAACGAACTAATAATTGATCGAGCTCATAGGATAGCAGGAATAAGAAGACTGGACTGGAATAAGAAGCCACGGGACGTTATCTGTAAACTGCACTATGCTCATATAAAAGATAGAATTATGTCTGCTGCACGTCAAAATAATGCTATCCAGTATGAGGGAGACCCAATACAACTCTTCCAAGATTTATCTAAATTTACACTGGATCGTAGAAGGGCGTTAAAACCCCTAGTGAAGCAGCTAAGGAAGAACAATCTACAATACAGATGGAAATTCCCATTCCAATTACAGGCACCAAAGAGGGACTAATTGCAATATTTAGGGACTTGGAAGATTTTCCACAGTTTTTGTCAACTCTTAATTTATCAGAAATAGAATTACCGGAATGGCCTATTTCATACATGAAAGTATTCAGATAGTCCTGTTGGGTCATTGGTTAATAGACGGGAGAGGGAGGGAGAGGATTTTTTTTAAATATAATATTTTGATTGACTAGATTTGGTAGTCTCAAATAGTATATGATTTGCACTATGTGTTTTAGGTGTGAATGGGGATTTGGGATTATGTATAATAATTATCACTAGAATAAATTAGTAGTCAACAAGTTACGGATAAGCTATGTGATACTAACAGATACTGTACGGAGGGTATAGATGTATGGGGGGCTGGGGAGGATGTCTTTTCCTACCCCCCTTAAATAAGTCCCATCCCCCCTTTTTTTTTTTCCTTTGTCTTTTCAAAGGGTATCATAAGTAGTTTATGTATATGGGTTTAAAGACACTATCACAGTATTTTATATAGATTATTTAATAATGTTCTTATTATATTAGTTTTTGAACGGTCGAAGTCCAGACATTTCGTACACATTGATAGGTCTTGCACTAAGTGGTATAAATAGGATTGGGGATGGGAGGCGGGGTATCCCCCCCCCCAATCATAAATGGTGGTTTGGATCTGCGCATAATAAATATCACCAGGTTATATTAGTAGTAATCAAGTTGTGATTTATTGTAATTGTTGGGATTTTTTTTTCTCTCATAATTGTAGGCAATTACGGCTTCTAAGACCACCCAGATAGGTTCAGGTAATGCAGGAAGACCTCCGTTGACCCCCAGGCCTGGAGATATCAATAAAGTGACACAGGAGACAGGTTTGCTTAGCCACTTAATGACATCTAATTTGAGTTTCAGAAATACAGCATTTATGTAATTTGAGGGATGGGAGGAGTTTTACTAACCTTATACATGTCATTGAAATGAAAATAGGTTCAGTTAATATTTAACTATTAGCTGGTGTTATAAGACAAAATCTTGCATCATTTCTACTAGAATATTCATTAACAGGTGAAGGACGCACTTTATCTTATCAAGAACAAACATGAGCTAGGCCAAACTCCATATTCTAGCTAAAATGTATAGGCAACCTTGAGAAGGTTTTCTATAGATAACAGCTTAAAGATAATATTGGTTTCAGTTAAAACTCACATTTGAGTTTTCTCAATTTTCCTGTAAAACTAAAATGGTGTCTTAAAACTAAAATGGAGTCCCTCATGATATGTGCTATGTTCTTTACAATCCCCTCTTTGAGACATTATTTATATGGCTCACTATCTTTCACAGTTATGTAAATTTTCTTCTATCATAATACATACTCAGATAAATTCTATTCGCAGCAGCAGGATCAGGGGTTCGGGATGCCTTAACAATTATACACATTATAAGCTTATAACAGGCATATAGGAACAAAACAAAAAGAGCAATCATAATTATAGTTATGGCAGCACTCTTTATCCATGCCAAAATTCCTATCCCAGAACTTAGGTTTGCAAAAGGATCCCATGTCTTAGCAATGTTTCTAGCTTCATCTTGTAATTTGCTTACTTCTTTCCGGTGTTGTGCAATTATATCATAATAATCTGGTACTTCCATACTTGTGTTATGAAACCAGGTACAACACTCATAATCTTCTGTGTTTTCACATAACCCAGTTAAGGCAGCACTCATGCTTTCTATGGCTAACTCGTGTAGTTCTAATTGTTTTCTAATTGCCCTAGTTTCTATATTTAATTTAGTAATATCATCAGAATTCTTTTCCATTATTTCATCAATGATTCCAGTGTAATTATTCAACCTTTTCATTAAGTCTATTCCCCACCCAGTCCATGAGGGAAACCAAGCCCATGCCTTATCCTTTGTAAGAAATAACTCCCTTTTATTGCGGTGTTTGAGGGGGTACCTAGGATGCATGCTAGCTTCAAGGAGGTGTCCTCCCTTGCTATCTCCTACTACGCCCATGATGGGGACTAGGGATGCAAGATAACACCATCCTTGGGGTTCGGTGGGGATCCAAGGGTGACAGATTTTTCCACAACAAATATAAATACTGTTTCCTAGAGCTAAGGATCGTTTGTTGAATATTGTCATCATTTCATCAGAAAAACTGGAAAAAGTTAAACTCGACAATAATTGTCCTACTGTGGAAGTGGAACTGGAGTTAAGAAAATTTATTAGAGTGGTGTTTAGGGCAGGTTCTGAAGTATGAAAGAAAGGGCTTTCAATTGAAGTCATTGAAAAGTTAATATTAGCTTGTTGGCAAACTTCAGCTCCATTTGTGGAGTTTCCCAGCCTAAAACACCAGTCTGGGGAATGACTTCTACCAGTAATTTGGAAAGTAAGGGTATTATTTGAAAGTGTTCTTATGACTTCTGTAAGGACGACAGGAGGTGTGCCATTAAGGAGTGGGGTGAAGTTTAGAGGTACTGCCATTAAGGGGATTCTAGCAGTGCTAGGATGGAGTTTACTACATATCCAACATTTTTCAAATCCAGATTTCTGGGCGTAGCTATATTTAAACTTCAACAATAACATTTTATCTGTAAAACTTTCTGAGTTTTCATTTCTCTTGTGTCTGTCATGTGTATTATTCTGTTGTAGAGTGTTAGAGGCCCCACAAATACCCTTTATGAGTCCCAAATCTTCAGAATAATAAATACAGTTAGTTATCAGCCAAGTTGGCAGGAACACAATCAGGGCAGCCCAGCATAGGAGGCACAAGGCTTTCCCAGAAGTCCGTGGTGAAATAAGCGACGTCATCTTGTTCAGAGTCTTGACCACCTGCTTCACTCTGTTTTCGAGGATTTATATCACCTGCTTCACCTCTCTGTGCTTTATCTTTGCCTTGCTTCTTAGGGTCCTGGTTGACCTTCTTTACGCGACTTGCATGAATCCAGGCCTGTTGTCCTTCTACCAAAATAGCTGTGCGGGTGACTGCGATCACTGTGGTTGGGGGTCCGAAGGGAAACTCTTGTTTCTTGGTGCGGTTCAATCTCTGGACCACCACGGTGTCACCCACCTGGAAAGGGTGTGTAGGTTCCTGTGAAGAAGAAGGAGAGGTGCGAGCAACATTCCTTTCAACTTTATCCAAAGTTTCAATAAGTTTTTTTACATATTCTTCCTGAATAAGATCTAGGTCCCCTCTTTCTAACATAAGTGGCTGTCTGGCCCATGGGGTGGGGAATGGCCTACCCATTAAGACTTCAAAAGGAGAGTATCCTGTCTTTTTAGAGGGTGTCATTCTTACCTCGGCTAGTACAGCTGGTAGGACCTTCTTCCAATTTGCATACGTACCTCCAGTGGCCTTCCTGATCTTATCTTTGATGGTTCTGTTCATCCTTTCCACTATACCTGAACTCTGGGGGTGGTAAGGAATATGAAACTTCCATTCTATTTTCAGTGTTTTTACCAGGTCTTGACAAACTTTGGCCACAAATGCAGGACCATTGTCAGAGTTGATCTGTAGTGGGCAACCCCACCTTGGGATAATTTCTTGTATCAGAATCCTCACTACTGTTTGTGCATCTTCCTTTGTAGTTACAAACAATTCTATCCATCTTGAGAACATGTCCACTATTATTAGCAAATATTCCTGTCTTTTACCTAGTTTGGGCATGTGTGTAAAATCTATCTGCAGATGAGTGAATGGTGTAGATGGATATATCAGATGTTCGTGTTTTGCTTTGTGAGGGTTGCTAGGGTTATTCCGAATGCATGTGATGCATCTGGAAACATATGCCTTAACGAGAGAGGGAAGACCTGGAATGTAAAAATCCTTATCCAAAAGTTCACATGTGACTTTCCACCCTCTGTGACCTATCCCATGGTATTGTGAAATAAAAATGGGTGCACTGGCTACAGGGATACATGGTCTCCCCTCTTGGCAGACAAGGTCAGTTTCTGGGTTTGTCTGCACACCTATTGAGTTCCATTGCTGGATGTCTTGGTCTGTGGCATATGCTTGGAGATCACGCAATGTTTGATCCAAAAGAGGAATTTCTGGTGAGAGTAATGGCATTTGTATGTTTGCAGGCTGTGTGGATGCTGCTTCTTTTGCTGCTTTGTCAGCTAAGGCGTTGCCTTTGGCTATGTCATCCTGTTGCCCTGTATGTGCCCTACAGTGTAGTATAGCTATGGACCTTGGTAATTGTATAGCTTCTAACAGACTTGTGACAAGCGTGGAATGTGAGATGGATTTACCGTCTGCTGCTATATAGCCCCGCCTTTTCCATATGACTCCAAAATCATGCGCGACACCGTACGCGTACTTGGAGTCTGTGTAAATGTTTACATCCTGCCCTTCAAAAAGCTGACAAGCTCGAGTAAGGGCTATAAGTTCTGCAGCTTGTGCTGATTGGAATGGGACAGGGTTTGCTTCCAGTATTTTATCAGGCAGCTGAACAACAGCATACCCTGCATGGTATGTGTTATCATTTGGTCTTGAACAAGACCCATCCACAAAGACATTCTGTGCTCCAGGGAGAGCAGTTGAAGACATGTCTGGTCTCGGGGATGTGTCTTGGTGGATGTGGTCCATGCATTCATGTTGAGGCACTACCTCATCTTCTTCACCTTTCAAGCCTAGCAAGGCATTCAGGATTGGAGCTGGGCCAGAAGTGGGAGAGGCATATTTGATCTCAAGTTTTGGGTTAGAAAGTAAAATTACTTCATAACCGCTCAGCCTCTGGGCTGACATGTGCTGGGTATGGATGTTCTTTAGTAGAATGGATACATTGTGAGTGGTGTGTAGTGTGGTGGCATGCCCTAGAGTGAATGATGTAGCCATTTCCACCACCATCGCACAGGATGCCAGAGCTCTGAGACACGCCGGCATGCCCTGTACTGGCATCGGCACAACTTTTGAAAAAAACGCAATTGGGCGGAGTTTCCCCCCATGCTCCTGAGCCAGGACCCCCGCCATTGTTTTACAGTTGTCCCTTGCAAACAAGTGAAACATTTTACCATATTCAGGTAGTCCAAGTCCAGGAGATGTGACCATTGCAGTTTTAAGATACACAAAAGCATTGTACATTTCATCATTCCATTTCACACAATCTGGCATGTCAGTACCTGTGGCTTGCCTCAGGAGATTATCATAGTAGGAACAATCAGGTATCCATTGGCGGCAGTAACCAATCATTCCAAGAAAGGATAGCATGTCCTTCTTAGTAAGTGGGCGGGGCAGACCCACGAGAGCCGCAGCTCTCTTGTGACTGATTTTCCTTTCTCCTTTGGAGAGTACAAAACCAAGGTATTCAACAGTTTCCTGACACCATTGTAGCTTTTTCTTAGAAACCTTGTGACCATTGTCTGCTAACCAATGTAACAGATCTAAACCATCATTTTTACATGCTTTCTGGCTTGGACTACACAACAACAAATCATCAACATATTGAAGTAGGACGGAACCATGGCGGGGTGTCCAAGACCGCAGGGTTGCCTGGAGGGCCACTGTGTACACTACAGGGGAGTCTACATAGCCCTGGGGTAATCTACACCACGTCATCTGGCGGTTTCTGAAATTGAATGCAAAGATAGGCTGTGTCTCTTCGTCAACAGAAACTGAAAAAAATGCATTACAAAGGTCAATGACCGAAAAATACTCTGCATCGCATGGTATGGAGGTTAAGAGTGATGGCACGTCAGGCACTATGGGAGCGATGGGTATCACTAGGTTGTTTATAGCTCTGAGGTCTTGTACAAACCTGTAAGAGCCGTCTGGCTTCATTACTGGGTTAATGGGGGTGTTGTAGGGTGACAGTGTCTCTTTAAGAATTCCTAGCTGCAGGAACCTTTCCACCATTGGGGCCACTCCTTCCTCTTTTTCTTTTGAAATTGGGTATTGTTTGTGATAAACCGGCTGTGCCCATGATTTTAAAGCTGCCTTGTATGGGGTACAAGAAATAAGACCTACATCCAAGGAGCTTTTTGACCATACCGGATCATCTGGTGGAGGGAGATCACTATCCTCAGTGTAATATATTGGTATTACCTTGGAGTGTACGAAGACCCCTCCTTCAGTAGTCATTTTCAGTGTTATACCCAATCTTCCCATCAAATCTCTACCCAAGAGATTCACAGGACAATTTGGTATAATCCTGAAACAATGATGCAAGACTGTTGCACCTCCCCTTTCAACATCACTTACTGGTAAAGGTGGTGTTTTGTATGTTTTGGTAAGTATCCCATTAATTCCCATAGAAGGTTCAGCAATTTTAGTCTCACCTCTGTAGTAGTCCTCACTGAGGGTGCTCCGAGTTGCCCCTGAATCGGTTAAAAACGGAACAGGCCTATGTTTGACATATAGGGTCACAATTGGTTGTTCATTGTAAGAGTGTGAGATCAAAGGAAATGCTGGGATACTACCTTCCGGGCAGCTTCATTTTAGTTGCTGTTGATTCCACTGTATAGGGAATCGGGGACCCTGTTGCTTTGGGGCAACTTGATTTGGTTGGCTAGATTGGGGTCCCTGTGTATGCATTTGATCTTGATCTTGAGTATTTGGGTTATTCCATTCATAAGGACATTGATTTCTCCAGTGACCCTGTTGTCCACAGTTAAAACAACATGTGCGGGACTGCTGGGGTGGTCTGGAAAAACCATGCCCTCTCCCTTTTGTTCTTCCTCTTCCTCTGCCTCTGTTTCCACTGCCCCATTGTCCACCATTATCTTGGGGAGGCTGAGTTCGCACTCCACCCTGATAAAGGCTACTCACTGCTTTCTCTTTTATTACATCAAAACACCCTGCTGCTTCTTTCTGTATTAAGGTTTCCTGAAATTGGTCAATCGTCTGTGTGGTCCATTCAGATATCATCTGTTTCACCACCAAGGCGAACTGGGGTTTTAGATTATTCATAAAAGTTTGAATAAACAAAGCTCCCACATCAGTAGTTGTAGCTTTTCCAGAATTCAACTACAGTTTCTCCTGACTTTTGTTTGCATGCTATGGCAGTAGGGAGGGAACTTTTATTTTTAAATACTCTCATCATTTCAGTCTCTAATTCTGTCCACATGGTGTTCCTACCTGGTACTGTGTTTAACCCATATACTCCCGCGTTTCCAGTGTCAATAGTGTTTATACTTGGAACATTTGTCCAGTTCCAGGAACTGGTGTGTCCTATGATACCATCAATGATAAGACGCATGTCTTCCTGTGTGTAATTTCTACCCTTACAGGCCTTTTTTAAGTAAGTTAAAGTGCCACCTGCAGAGGCGGTGGGTTTGGGGCAATGTTTTACTATCCTGTCAATGTCCTCAATGTCTATTACCTTTTTTAATAATTCATTTCCAATGGTCATGAAAGGTGCTTGAAGGTTAGTGTTACTATATACAGTTCCACTCTTTGTTTTAGGGGGACTAAGTATTCTATCCCCTTTAACGTCTTCTTCCTCCTGCTCTTGGCCAGGTGGTGAAACTACCCCTCCTATAGCTCCCTGATCATCTTCTGGTTCCCCTACCTCGACTCGGGCCCTCTGTGGGTGCTGTCTATCTTGTTGTGGAGCAGAAGGCATCTGCTGTTGTGGTTGTGGAGCGGGGGGGACCTGCCGTTGTCTGGTTGCATAATGTCCAGCCAGAAGATCAATATCTTCCTTTCTTAAACTTGGATAGACATGTACATATGCGGGTGGAGGATGACTGACTATTGGCAGGGGTGAGGCTATTGGGTCAGGGACAAATCTCTTTTTATCGGCTTCTTCTCTATGTTTCTGGTCATAATCTTCCTTACTTAAACATTTGGTGGGCTTTTTCTGTTTCTTATTATCCCTCTGAAACCAATATGGGGCGTATTTTAACCAGTTCTCTCCTCCCTTTTCCATATAATCCATATCCCATTGAGGATCCCCGGGGTACCAAGGGAAAGCTCTCTTATCTCCTAAACACAATCCTTTTATCATATCTATGTGAAATTCATCATTAGCGCCATCCCGGGGAAAGGGGTCTACACTGTGTATGGCTTCGGTCCATCCCGCTAAATTTGAAACCCATGGGACTATGAATTCATAATTAGTACCACAAATTCTGGCTACAAAATCCTTACACGTTTCTCCTGGATTGGGAAGAGGGGGAGGATCTTCTTTACCTTGTTTCTGACCCATATTGACAGTGGGAGTCGACTGTTCTTACCACCCAGTCTTCTGACCCACACACACACAACAGATTATCTTATAACTTCTAATGCGATAGATAAGAAAAAGCAAAGGATTTTGGGGTCACCGGAGTCTATTTCCTCATTAACCACTTCATATCCCTTCCCAAAAGGAATGTCTCTATATATGTGTATGCAGTACTGCTTATCTTTGTGGGTTTCCCAAAAACCCTCCAATATTAACCTCTGGCGTGGTTCTTATCCCCTACTAATTTACGGGTCTAAAAAGCTTTAATCAGAGCTGAGGCAAGAAATATTTCGTCAATAAAGACAAAATGAAGACTTACCTTCAGATATGATTTTATTTGGCTTTTTTTCCCGGCGAGCCCCCAGATTGTAGGCAATTACGGCTTCTAAGACCACCCAGATAGGTTCAGGTAATGCAGGAAGACCTCCGTTGACCCCCAGGCCTGGAGATATCAATAAAGTGACACAGGAGACAGGTTTGCTTAGCCACTTAATGACATCTAATTTGAGTTTCAGAAATACAGCATTTATGTAATTTGAGGGATGGGAGGAGTTTTACTAACCTTATACATGTCATTGAAATGAAAATAGGTTCAGTTAATATTTAACTATTAGCTGGTGTTATAAGACAAAATCTTGCATCATTTCTACTAGAATATTCATTAACAGGTGAAGGACGCACTTTATCTTATCAAGAACAAACATGAGCTAGGCCAAACTCCATATTCTAGCTAAAATGTATAGGCAACCTTGAGAAGGTTTTCTATAGATAACAGCTTAAAGATAATATTGGTTTCAGTTAAAACTCACATTTGAGTTTTCTCAATTTTCCTGTAAAACTAAAATGGTGTCTTAAAACTAAAATGGAGTCCCTCATGATATGTGCTATGTTCTTTACAATAATATGTTATGAATAGGGTTAATATGTGATCACATGGGGCTGTACAGGTCTAAAAGTTATATTTGCTATAAGGATAAGTTGAAGTCATGTGTAATACACACATCACAATATACTGTGGGATACAACATGGAATATAATGTTTGAATGAGGGTTGGAGGGTGGGGTTCCCCCCCCCCCTTTTTTTTTTTCTTCTCTCCCCCTTCCCTTCCTCTTCTCCTCTCCCTTTATATGTTAAGATTAGATTTGGAGTTGGACGGAAGAGATAGGAAAAGGGAATAAATATGGCATAAGATTTATAAATCCTCCTTGTTGTTAGGTCTTTTGGGAAATAAAGGAAATAAAAAGAATCATAGAAACAAAAGAATAATAGTCAAAAATCAGCTTGTAGCCATCGACTGAGCGGCAGTAACTGGTCGTCAGGGTCGGATCTCCCCATTTTAGGGAACTTACATATTAGTAAGATAGACTGTTTTAGAGTCAATAGGTTGTGAGTCGGGTAGTGTGAATAGTGTGCATGAGTGGGTCATATAATTCCCCTTCTTTTTTTTTTCTCTCTCTCTCTCTTTTTTCTATCGTCTTATCATTAAGCCTTAAAAGACAATGAAAATTTGCTCATACAATATCAGAGGTCTTAACTCGGCATCAAAGAGGTCTCAGGTGTTATACTCTCTCCACAAGCAGAAAGTGGGGGTTGTCTTTTTCCAGGAGACGCATTTCCGTATGGATCACATTCCCAATCTTCAGAATAGATACTATACTACATGGTTCCATGATTCTTATAGATACTCTAAATCAAAGGGTGTGTCTATTGCAATCCATAAAACAATTTCATATCAAGTGCTGGAAGAGTGGCGTAATAGAGATGGAAGAGCAATATTACTTAAACTAAATATATATGGTAAAAAATATACTTTTATTAATTTATACTTACCCAATCAAAATCAGCTTAAAGTAGGATTACAAGTGATCAATGAACTTATGGAAAAGGCGGAAGGAATAATAATAATTGGTGGTGACTTTAACTTCGTTATGGATAAAAATATGGATACCACAATACCGTCGACTATACAGACCAGTAAGGATAAGAAAAGGTTTAAAGAAATGATGGTAAGGTTTCAGTTGGTGGATATCTGGCGGGTGTTGCATCCACTAGAGAAAAACTTTACGTTTCATTTAAAAGTTCATGGATCGTATCACCGACTAGACTTTTTTTTAATAAATCAGAGGGGGATAGATGCTATTACTTCAGCCGAGATAGGTAGTTCTATATGGTCTGATCACGCGCCTGTATTCTTGAAAATAGACATACTTATGGGCGAGAATAATAGGGGAAATTGGAGACTTAATGATAATTTGTTGTATAATGAAGCATGTGTAAAAGAGATAAGAAAGGCGATAATTCATTTTTCAAACGATCATATTGAAGATAATACATCCTTACCGATCCAATGGGAGGCATTAAAGTGTGTTATTAGAGGACTCTTCATAAAACATGGGGCTAGATTGAAAAAAATGAAAAATAGCAGAACAACTCAACTATTTAAAGAAATATCGACCGTGGAAGCCCAACATAAAGAAAATTTGACACGGGAAACCTTAATAGAATTAACGTAGTTAAAAACAGAGCTACAAACACTGCTGAACGAGAAGACATTACATATTAGGGATAATAATCGTTCCCTATATTACCAACAGGGCAATGAACCAGGTAAACTTTTAGCAAGGGCCTTAAAAAATAGGGGAAATATATTGCCTATTGTTAAGATTAAGACAGAAACAGGGGACATGAGATACGACCCAAAATGGATTATGAAAGAGTTTCAGACATTTTATACGAAAATATATAACATACCTAATAATAATGCAAATAAAGATCCAGAAGGTTATCAGCAAAATATGCATCAATATATAAAAGAAACGGCACTCCCTGCTTTAACAATAAGAGAAACAACACAGTTAGAGCAAGAATTTTCTAAAGAAGAAATACAAAGGGTAATTGACTCATTAACACCGGGGAAAAGTCCAGGTCCAGATGGCTTCTCCCCACGGTTTTATAAAATATTTAAAGAGGAGCTTACGCCTATAATTAAACAGACCTTTAATGCAGTATCTACAACGGTGCCCTTTGGCTAACAAAGTAAACAGGCATTTATCGCTCTTGTACCAAAACCGGACAAGGACCAGACCTTATGCAGTAACTATAGACCAATCTCTTTAACGAATATTGATCTCAGATTATACTCCAAAATTATCGCTAATAGACTCACCCCCATAATACCCAGTTACATACATTTGCATCAAGTGGGGTTCGTAAAAGGTAGAGAGGCGAGAGACAACACCTTGAAAACACTTACATTAATGGAATATGTACAGAGGGGCTCCATCCCATCCTGTTTAATAGCAATAGATGCCGAAAAAGCGTTTGACAGGGTGGGATGGAGCTTCCTTAAAGAGACACTAATACAATGGGGATTGGGGTCTGTAATGTTGGATAAAATAATGGCCCTTTACCAGCACCCAACTGCTAAGATCCGGGTCAATGGTGGTTTATCGGAGGAAATATATATATCAAATGGAACCAGACAAGGTTGTCCACTATCTCCAATATTATATATACTTGTAATGGAGCATTTATTAAGAGCGATTTGAGGGAATAAAGATATAGAAGGAGTAAGGGTGGGGGCACTTTTATCCCCACTGATTTGAAGAAACTAGAGGATTATAATTACGTACCGATGGTGCAAAAAATAACGAAAACACTCCAGAAATATGAAAAAGGCACATTTTCTTGGATGGGTAGGATATATATTATTGAAAAGCATAAAGAAAGGTCTATTAAAATATTTCTTGATGGCAGCACGTACTTGTATAGCAAGAAAATGGAAAAATACAAATGCGCCCTCCATGATGGAGTGGGAGTGTGAGATAGCGGAGATGCGTGCCTTGGAGGAGAGAAAGGTATTAGAGGAGGGATAAAATAAACAGATATTTAATACATGGTCTACATGGATAGAGTATAGTGCCTCCTCACTACTCAGGGAGAGAGAGGTGCCTAAAGACTCATGATAAGACATTTTTATTTATTTATTTTTTTTAATTTTTTTTGTGTGTCCTTCCCTGAGAGTGTATGGTGTGTATGATAGTAGGGGGGTGGGGGTGGGGGTCGAATCAGGAAACACACATCTCTATAACAACAAGGTAGATAGATAGATGTTATGGAACCATACTAAATTGTATATTGGAAATTTCATTGTTTTAGATGTATATGTGTTTTGTATGTTATGTTAAAAATTTGTAAAAGTGTTTTCTATAAATAAAGATTTATAAAAAAAACCTGTCACCCGGAGGAGAAGGCATTAGGCAGTCAGCCTTCATGGCACGTGGAGCTTTTTTTTTTGGTCTGGCAGTGCAGCGGGTATAATGATTGATGATGGATATACATCTGGAGGACATTGTTTTTTTTTTTTTTTAATAAGGAACTTGTCAAAATCCGTCTACTGTTTTTCTTTATTTTTGACACTTTTTTGGTGAATGAGTAGGGGTGCAATGTACCCTATACTCATTCACAATGGGGGGGCTGGGATCTGTTAAAGGGGGCTTTCAGATTCCGATAAGCCCGCAGAAATCACAACCACCGCCCAGTCCTGGGTGTTCACCATAATCACATTACCAGCATTTTTAATTTTCAAAACTTTGTTAGCTTTTAAAGTTTGTATAGTATCAAATTCAGCTTTGGGGATGCTTTATGCTTTACTGTAGAATTCCTTGGTCGAATTTGATAACAAAAATGTATCTATATCTACAGTATATATATATATATACCTACATCTATATTCGAATATACAAGAACCCCCCCCCCCCGCCTTCCATGACTCCTGTTGCAATTGTTTCAAAATTAGCCATGCCTGCAAATCCTGAAAAGCAAAAGAGACATATTGCACCTGTGGCTCATTTGTTTCACACGTTTACATTTGAAATCTCTTCCTTCTCTTCTCCTTTCCCAAAATGTTTACATAATCCTAAGCGTATCAAAATTATTGCCCACCTTTATGAGTTGGCTCACACGTGTGTTAATTATGAAGAAAGAAGCAATACTCATTATCATGACTATAACATTTACGCATGCATTTTTTATGCATTTTTGTGGTGTTGAAAAAGCATCAACAAAGCTTGTAAAACGCCCGTAAAAGTGTTGTTTTTCTAGGGAGAAATGCTTAAAGGTGAAGTGATGTAGAGGAAAGTATATGCTTTGAGGTCTGTTTAGGTCAGGGATCTCAAAGTACCGGCCGGCGGAGCGGTTACAATTGGCCCGCAGGACTGGTCCACCAGGATACTGATACATTTCCTGGCAAGCCGTGCAGGTACAACTTATATAACGGCCGCCACGGCCTCCTGCTTACAATGTTTTTTTCTTCCTGGTGGACTCAGAGAAAGTCGGGGCTAGCTGACATCAGTGACGTCATGTGAAGTCCGCTGCTATTGCTTCTGGGAGCTGTAGTCCATGGCTGCGTGCTGAAGCTCCCTGCACCCGATGGGATGGAGTCTGGAAAGCAGTGAGCGCAGCCAGCCTGGTGAAAGGAAACAAACTACAACTCCCAGTAGGATCTTCTTGGACACCGTCGTTGCTGAGTCTGACTCACTGGTTCGGCGTGCAAGGATGACCTGTCCCGCCGAGCCTGAGCTGGCAACGGCCATCGGCCCATCGCTGAGGTCATGGTGAGAGACCCTGACACCCCCAGCTGACCCCCACATGATCATCCCATCTATCTCCCCCTACACACCTCATTTACCCTGCTCCAGTACCCATCCAGTAACCTCAAAATAGCCCACAACACTGGGAGCTGCCCAAGTGCCCATGGCCTATGGATCCTGCTGGGAGATGGCTGCGGACCTGTGGGTCCTGCTGTCCGCTGATCTGTGGGTCTTGATAGCCGCTGACCTGTGGGGTCCTGATGGCTGCTAACCTGTGGGGTCCTGCTGGCCGCTGCCCAGTGGGGTCCTGCTGGCAGCTGACCAGTGAGTCCTGCTGGCAAATGGCCTACAGGCCAGCAGCCAGCAGGAACCATAGGCCATGGCCAGTGGCCAGCAGGACCCACAGGTCAGTGGAAAGCAGGACCCACAGGTCCACAGCCAGCTCCCATAAGGGTCCAAAGGTCAGCGTCCAGCAGGACCCCATAGGTCAGTATCCAGCAGGACCCCGCAGGTCAGCAGCCAGCAGGACCCACAGGTCAGTGGGCAGCAGGACCCACAGGTCAGTGGCCAGCAGGACCCACAGGTCTGCAGCCAGCTCCCAGCAGGATCCACATGTGTATCCTGCTAGGAGCTGGCTGTGAACCTGTGGGATCCTGCTGGCCGCTAACCTGTGGGATCCTGCTAGCCGCTGACCTGTGAGATCCTGCTGGCCGCTGACCTGTGGAATCCTGCTGGCCCCTGTACAGTGACCTGTGGGTCCTGCTGGCCACTGACCTGTGGGTCCTGCTGGATTCTGCAGAGCAAACACTGCCAAGCATATGACAGTAAGCAGTGACTAGTATCAGGCAGTAACTACCACTGTATATACTAATGTTGGTTTTGAAGTTTGAAAGTTTGCATGCGGCCCCCATGGGATAATAAAAATTGTCCTGTAATTTGTAATTTGAGTTTGAGACCCCTGGTTTAGGTTGTGGTGTGATAGCAGCCACTTTTGTGATTTCTCTGTAAGATAGATTTATATACTTTGACGCTTGGCTTGGTCCAGCTCAATATAATCATGGAAAAAATGCCCATTTTTGTCATTTGCTGGCACCAAAACTTGCTGATATGGTCACTGAAATAAAATCTGGGGTGCCAATTGAAATAACTTCTAAAATAATATTATTATCCGAGGGTGATTACGGATTCCCTCTATTTATTCCATATATGTATTAACCACTTGCTGACCGCCGCATGTACATAAACGTCGGCAGAATGGCATGGACAGGCAAATGGGCGTACAGGTACATCCCTTTAAATTTGCTGCCGTGTGGTCGCGATAGTCTCACGGAGAGGAAGAATGGGGAAATGCCGATGTAAACAAGCATTTCCCCGTTCTGCCTAGTGACACTGACACTGATCACAGCTCCCTGTAATCGGGAGTGTCGATCAGTGTCATGTCACACATAGACCACCCCCCCCACAGTTAGAACACATCCCTAGGACACACTTAACCCCTGCAGCGCCTCCTCCTGGTTAAAGCCTTCATTGGCAGTCACATTTACACAGTAATCAATGCATTTTTATTCGCACTGATTGCTGTGTGAATGGTCCCAAAATAGCGCCAAAAGTGTCCGATCTGTCCGCCATAATGTCGCAGTCATGATAAAAATTGCTAATCGCTGCCATTACTAGTAAAAAAAAAAAATTTATAAAAATGCCATAAAACTGTCCCCTATTTTGTAGACGCTATAACTTTTGCACAAACCAATCAATAAACGCTTATTGCGATTTTTTTTTTACCAAAAATATGTAGAAGAATATGTATCGGCCTAAACTAAGGAAAAAAATGTTTTTTTATATATTTTTTGGGGATATTTATTAATGCAAAAAGTAAAAAATTCAGTTGTTTTTTTTCAAAATTGTCGCTCTTTTTTGTTTATAGCACAAAAAATAAAAACCGCAGAGGTGATCAGATACCACCAAAAGAAAGCTCTATTTGTGGGGAAAAAGGACGTCAATTTTGTTTGGGAGCCACGTTGCACGACCACGCAATCGTCAGTTAAACCGACACAGTGCCGATTTCTCAAAAAGTGCTCTGGTCTTTGGCCAGCCAAATATTATGCTCTGCTGTATTGGCATCTAGGGGCAGCATTGTCCATGTATCACATCTGTGTCCTAGGTCAATCTTCAGTGCCTGTTGATTCTTTGATCTTTGTAACCCACCTTCATCAATCATTCTGGCAGCCATGGCCCTCTTTGAAACTTGCTTGCATAGCGTTATCACATCAGTCTATCAGGAACAAAGCTTTTATTCAGCCTTGCTTCTTTCAGATGAATATTCTAAAAGAAGCAAGGCTGAAAAAAAGCTTGGCTCCTGATAGACTGATGTAATAATGCTATGCAAGCAAGCTTCAAACAGGGCCATGGCTGTCAGAATGATTGAAGGTGGGTTACAAAAATCAAAGGATCAACAGGCATTGAAGATTGACCTAGGACACATAGACGTGATACATGGACAACGTTGCCCCTAGAGGCCAATACAGCAGGACGGACAGTAATATAATATATTGTGGAGGACTGCCCCGTAAATACTTTGATTCATCAAAGGTCTAGATAGTCCGGCAATGGGGTTGGGTCTGGACGGTGTATGAATGAAGTTTAAAAAGTGCACACAGAGGGGAAGTCGCCCCTTTTTCCACTCTTTGCTCATGCTTGATGGCTCTGCGAGCCTCATGGCTCTCTCTGTTACCATCATCTTGAGCCCAGCGGATGAGACCATGTCTAGGAGGACAGCCTTGATAAGTATCTTTGATGTTCTTTTGTTATATGCTCTAAGTATTTTCATGTTAGCATTTTCCTATTTTTTTGGGAAATAAATAAGACGTTGTTTTATTAAGCAGTGTGTTTGTTTTCATAGCTAACCTAATATTATTGTGCTATCAACAGTAACATTATCAGAGTTTTAATAGACTAGCTAACTATAGGAATAGACAAATACATATATGGAATAAATATAGGGAATCCGTAATCACCCTCGGATAATAATATTATTTTAGAAGTTATTTCAATTGGCATCCCAGATTTTATTTCAGTCACTTTTTGGAATGTCACTTGCTGGCACTCAGACTTGCTGGAACATTCACTCTCTTGCACCGTCACTTACTGGCAAGGTTGCTTGTTGGCAACAACACTTGCTGTTGAGGTTGCTTGCTGGCACTGACACCTTGCTGACACAAAACCTTTGTCACTGGCAAAGGTGCTCAATGCCTCTGCTCCTGCCTGGTACTCAGTATTGCTGTTTGGTTTGATGCTTTTGCCTGCACACAGAAGCAAATAGTGCTCTGTACAAATAGGAAGTGGCTGGATCTGCTTTGTCCTAGTTCTATATTTACCAGTGCATTCTGGGATACAGGAACCTCCACAACCTCTACCCCAGCACCCAGCTAACACATTAAAATGCTTAATTAATGCACCATAAATGCTATAGGCATGGTTACAGGGCATTTATGGCATGCTGCTATTGAAATTAATGGAGGTGGCTGACAAGCGGCAACGCATTATGAAAGCGACACACTGCCTAATTTTTAACACACCACAACATGCACTCCAACCAAATCCAGCATACCAACATCCTCTAGTGTCCCTGTGAACCTCCATGTTCCTTTTACATCCCATCTCATATCCCCCCTAAGTTCCTGTGCTCCAGTGAGATTCAGTACCCCAATTCTCCTAGAGACCTCTGTACTCCTGTCTTTAAGCCCAGCAATCTACTGCCATATGATTCCCCTTCACTTCTGCCTACTTTCTACTCTACACCTTAGGACTTCCCTGAACCTAGTCAGCTGTAGCCTTTCCTAGCACACTACTCTTAAGAGTGCAGGATGCGTAAAAGGTCCACAATTCCTAGCCATACATGACAATACAATTTGATTCAGTCCCAGATTTTTGAGTCACAGTTGAGTTTAGCATGACTCTATCACTACTTGGTATCTAAATTGACAGATTTGACTTTTTCTTATGGTAATCCAGTAGCACGGAAGTTATGCAACAATAGAAATAGCAAGTGAACTGAAGCAATGACTTAAACATCAGAGTAGAAATATCTGTCTGTGTGAGCCAGTGAGAAATAATGCTTTTTGAATATCTAAAAAGTAAAAGGTATGAAGTCAGAAAGGCTTAAAGAGAATTTCTGATAATGAAGTAGAAATTCTAAGAAAAAACAACAATGATTTGCAAAGAAATCTATTGCAAGTAATAAAATCTCACTCTCTTTTATTTTTAAGCAGTTTCAACAATAATGATGTCCAGTTGGTTCCTAATAGTATACTAATAAATAGTAAATAAAAGTTAGGACTAGGAATGAGCCGAACACCCCCCTGTTCGGTTCGCACCAGAACATGCAAATAGGAAAAAAATTTGTTTGAACATGCGAACACCGTTAAAGTCTATGGGACACGAACATGAATAATCAAAAGTGCTAATTTTAAAGGCTTATATGCAAGTCATTGTCATAAAAAGTGTTTGGGGACCTGGGTCCTGCCCCAGGGGACATGGATCAATGCAAAAAAAGTTTTAACCAGTTGCCGACCGCTGCACGACTATATACGTCCTCAGAGCGGCACGGGCAGGCAAAAGGGCTTACAGGTACGTCCTTGCCTGCCCGCGGGTGGGGGGTCCGATCGGACCCCCCCCCAGTGCCAGCGGCGGTCGGATTCAGGTCAGGGTCGATCAAAGGTGAGGGGGAGGCCACTCATTTGTGGCTCCCCCCTCGCGGTCGCTCCTGGCCAATGACGGGCTTCCTCGGCTTCTGTGAATGTAAACAGAAGCGGAGGAAGTGATGTCACTCTCCTCGAGCCGGTCTTTTCGTTACGGCGCTGAGGAGAGATAACATCCAAGTAAGTTTGCACCAACACTACACTAACAGTAGAACACGCAGGCACACTTGTCACCCCCCTGTCACCCCCCAGTCACCCCCTGATCACCCCCCTGTACCCCCTGTCACACTGACACCAATAGCAGTTTTTTTTTTCTGATTATTGCATTGGTGTCAGTTTGTGACAGTTATAAGTGTTAGGGCAGTTAGGTTAGCCCCCTTTAGGTCTAGGGTACCCCCCTTTAGGTCCAGGGTACCCCCCTAACCCCCCCTAATAAACTGTGATCACCCCCCATCGCCAGTGTCACTAAGTGATCGTTTTTCTGATCGCTGTATTAGTGACACAGGTGACGCTAGTTAGGGAGGTAAGTATATAGGTTCGCCGTCAGTGTTTTATAGCGACAGGGACCCCCATATACTACCTACTAAAGGTTTTAACCCCTTGATTGCCCCCTAATTAACCCTTTCACCAGTGATCACCATATAATTGTTACGGGTGACGCTGGTTAGTTGGTTTATTATAGTTTATTATAGTTTTAGGGCACCCGCCATTTATTACCTTATAAAGGTTTAACCCCCTAATTGCCCGGCGGTGATATAAGTTAAGTTTTTAGGGTCAGATAAGGTCTGCGTCGCCCCAGGCAGCGTTAGGTTAGCGCCAGTACCGCTAACACCCACGCACGCAGCATACACCTCCCTTAGTGCTATAGTATCTGAACGGATCGATATCTGATCCGATCAGATCTATACTCCCCAGCAGTTTAGGGTCCCCCAAAAAAACGCAGTGTTAGCGGGATCAGCCCAGATACCTGCTAGCACCTGTGGTTTGCCCCTCGGCCCAGCCCAGCCCAGCCCACCCAAGTGCAGTATCGATCGATAACTGTCACAAAACACTAAGCACACATAACTGCAGCGTTTGCAGAGTCAGGCCTGATCCCTGCGATCGCTAACAGTTTTTTGGTAGCGTTTTAATACAGTCGCTGACAGTCAGGAGCTTTTTTGCCTGTGAGTCTCACTAGTGTACCCCTAAATTTAGAGCCCAAAATGGCAAATCGAATGTACACTAGTGAAGAGGCCTACACGTTTCTGAGCATGACAGATAGTGAAGAGGAAGTCACTCATCTGTCAAGTTCAGGCTCAGAATACGATCCTGTAGAGGACAGCGGCTCCATGACAGATAGCTCTGACGACGGAGTTGTGGTCCCTGCTACGGTCAGGGGTACCAGACCCCGAACTTCTTCTGTCCTTGAAGTGCAAGAACCAGGTCCCTCGTATGGAGCAGTACTAGCGCCGCTATTCCTTCTGGTGAACTGGCAAGCACCAGCGCCCTAGTACACCCTGGTCGTACATCCAGCACTGCAGTATCACGTGGTGACGTGGCGAGTCCCATAAGTGCAGTTCAAGCTGGTGAGGTGGCAAGCACTAGTAGGGTCTCGCTGCCACCAAGAAGACAAACACAGGCCCGTCGTGCCCATAGTGCCCTTCCTGCTGCATTCGCCAATCCGAATTGGGTACTCACTACTTCTGCAGCACCCGTATTGCCCCCATTCACTGGCCAACCCGGAATTCAGGTGGAAACAGTTGATTTTACGCCACTGGATTTTTATTCACTGTTTTTCACCAAAGATCTCTATAGATCTATTGTGGACCAAAGCAATTTATACGCTGGTCAACACATCGCCACTATTCCCCAGTCCTCCCTTGCCAGAGATTGGAGACCAATTACGGTCTCCGAATTTAAGATCTTTCTGGGCCTTTCCCTCAACATGGGCATAACCAAAAAGAGTGAGTTGCGGTCATATTGGTCCACTGACCCAATTCACCATATGCCCGTGTTCTCTGCTTCCATGGCCAGGGCACGATATGAGCAGATTTTGCAGTTCAAGCACTTCAACGACAATGAACTCTGTCGTCCTCATGGAGACCCTGAATACGATCGGCTCTACAAAATTCGGCCCCTCGTAAACCACTTCAACCAGCGTTTTGCAGACTTGTTTACTCCCCATCAAGTTGTCTGCGTTGATGAGTCCCTGATTAAATTTTCTGGCCGCTTGTCATTCAAACAGTACCTTCCCAGTAAGCGTGCCAGATACGGGGTCAAGATGTATAAGCTCTGTGACAGGGCCACAGGCTATACATGTAGTTTTATGGTTTACGAGGGCAAAGATAGTCACGTAGAGCCGACAAACTGCCCTGACTACATAGGAAGCGCTGGCAAGATAGTGTGGGACTTGGTGTCACCCTTATTCGGAAAGGGGTACCACTTGTACGTGGACAATTATTATACGAGCATGCCACTTTTTAGTCACCTTTTTGATCATCAAATTGGAGCATGTGGCACCGTGCGACCTAATCGCCGGGGCTTTCCCGAGCGGCTTGTAGATTCCCGTCTTAGGCTGGGGGAGAGAGCCTGCTTGAAGTATAATAACTTGCTCGCTATGAAGTGGAGGGATAAGAAGAATGTTTTCGTTCTCACCTCCCTTCATGCAGACACGACGACCCAAATTACTATGGCGACTGGTGTTGTGGAGAAACCCCTCTGTGTCCACGAATATAACCTTAATATGGGAGGGGTGGACCTCAACGACCAGTTGTTGGCGCCGTACCTAATTGCCCGTAAGGCCAGACGCTGGTACAAAAAAGTGTCTGTATACTTATTTCAATTGGCTTTGCTGAACGCTCATGTGCTATACAGAGCTTCAGGACGGACTGGATCCTTCCTTAAATTCCAGGAAGAGATCGTCAGAGCCCTTCTGTTTCCAGACGGTGCTCCACCTCACCTTCCCCAACAAAAGGCCAGCTGCATGAGAGGCATTTTCCTTATGTCCTCCAGAGTACCCCTACCCAATGAGCCCCCCAAAGAAAATGTCGTGTCTGCACAAAGCGCGGATTTAGGCGTGACACCCGGTATTATTGTCCCTCCTGTCCTGGCAATCCTGGTCTTTGCATTGGTGAATGTTTTGAACGCTACCATACACTAGTTGAGTTTTAGCGTAGGGTACAGCACTGCACAGACTAGGACACACTTTCACAGGGTCTCCCAAGATGCCATCGCATTTTGAGAGACCCAAACCTGGAACCGTTACAGTTTTAAAAGTTACAAAAAAATGTAAAAAAAAAAAAAGTAAAAAAAAAAAAATACACAAAAAAATATAAAATAAAAAAAACAAAAATAGTTGTCGTTTTATTGTTCTCTCTCTCTCTATTTTCTCTCTATTGTTCTGCTCTTTTTTACTGTATTCTATTCTGCAATGTTTTATTGTTATGTTTTATCATGTTTGCTTTTCAGGTATGTAATTTTTTTATAGTTTACTGTGTTTTAACTATTTATTTGTTTTCAGGTAGGCCATTCAGCTGCAGCGCAGATTTATTTATCTTGACAGCAACAGCGTTTGCTCCCACGATATATAAAGCCGTGACTCCAGCACTGTCGGAGGTGATTTCACCACCACAGTTACATACTTCAGCATATATGCTGAAGCGTGGGGGCAGCAGTGGGTGAAGGAGCGATTTGCTCCTGCCTTTTGTGGGAGGATTCCCCCATGCTTCGGCATATACCGTATATACTCGAGTATAAGTCGAATTTTTCAGCCCTTTTTTTTGGGCTGAAAGTGTCCCTTCGACTTATACTCGAGTCTCTGCCGTCTGTCTGCATGATCAGCGTGTCATGCAGGCAGACGGCGGCCGGCGTGTAATGATACTGTTCGCCGGCTATTGCAGCTTTCAAAAGCCGCGCCTCCTGCTCATCTGTGATAGGCTGAACAGCTGTCAGTGTACAGCCTATCACGGACATTCTCTCATCCTCGTCCGTGGTATGAGAATGAGAGAATGTCCGTGATAGGCAGTCAGCGGTCAGCCTATCACAGACGAGGAGGAGGCGCGGCTTTTGAACTGTGGAATGGCCGCCGAACACTATCATCACACGCCGGCCGCCGTTTGAGGATGGAGATCGCCACAGGGAGGATGGAGATCGCCACAGGGAGGCTGCACAGGACACAGGTAGGCTGCACATGCACACAGGACACATGCACACAGGGACACAGGACACAGGTAGGCTGCACATGCACACAGGACACATGCACACAGGACATGTACAGGACACACATGTACAGGACACACACACATGTACAGGACACATGCACAGGGTACAGGTAGGCTGCACAGGACACAGGGAGGCATGCAGCTGCAGATGGGCATTGTCGACCCTCTGCCATTTCTCACCCTCGACTTATACTCGGGTCAATAAATTTTTCCCAGTTTTTTGTGGTAAATTAGGGGCCTCGACTTATACTCGGGACGACTTATACTCGAGTATATACTTTATGTATTTTAGGTAGGCACAGGTTGCGTTAAATGTTTTATTTTTTACTATGTTTTTTTTTTGTATTTGCTTTGCAGGTATGGTAAGTATTACTGTTATACCGTAGTGTTACTTTGTTTTTTGTTAACCATCATTTGCTTAGCAGGTACGCCATTCAGTTGCAGCGCGGATTTATTTATCTTGACAGCAACAGCGTTTGCTCCCACGATACATAAAGCCGTGACTCCAGTGCTGTCGGAGGGGATTTCACCACCACAGTTACATACTTCAGCATATATGCCGAAGCGTGGGGGCAGCAGTGGGTGGAGGAGCAATTTTCTCCTGCCTTTTTTGGGAGGATGCCCCCATGCTTCGGCATATATATATTTTAGGTAGGCACAGGTTGCGTTAAATGTTTTATTTTTTACTATGTTTTTTTTTTGTATTTGCTTTGCAGGTATGGTAAGTATTACTGTTATACTGTAATGTTACTTTGTTTTTTGTTAACCATCATTTGCTTAGCAGGTACGCCATTCAGTTGCAGCGCGGATTTATTTATCTTGACAGCAACAGCGTTTGCTCCCACGATACATAAAGCCGTGACTCCAGCGCTGTCAGAGGTGATTTCACCACCACAGTTACATACTTCAGCATATATGCCGACGCGTGGGGGCAGCAGTGGGTGGAGGAGCGATTTGCTCCTGCCTTTTGCGGAAGGATGCCCCCATGCTTCGGCATATATAAACGGTGCATGTATGCCCATCATTAGAAGTGGGTGGATGAAGGGAGGTATTCTAATGGTGGGCATACCCACCGATCAATATCTTTTTTTCGTTCAGCCCATAGGCTGCATAAAAAAAAGGTTTACAATATATGCCCAACAAGGACCAGCAACATACTGGTATGTTGCTGGACTTTGAGTGGTTATACCAGAATGATGCCTGCAGGTTTAGGTATCATCTTGGTATCATTCTTTTCATCCAGCGGTCGGCTTTCATGTAAAAGCAATCCTAGTGGCTAATTAGCCTCTAGACTGCTTTTACAAGCAGTGAGAGGGAATGACCTCCCCCACCGTCTTCCATGTTTTTCTCTGGCTCTCCTGTCCCAACAGGGAACCTGAGAATGCAGCCGGTGATTCAGCCAGCTGACCATAGAGCTGATCAGAGACCAGAATGGCTCCAAACATCTCCATGGCCTAAGAAACCAGAAGCTACGAGCATTTCATGACTTAGATTTCGCCGGATGTAAACAGCACCATTGGGAAATTGGGAAAGCATTTTATCACACCGATCTTGGTGTGGTCAGATGCTTTGAGGGCAGAGGAGAGATCTAGGGTCTAATAGACCCCAATTTTTTCAAAAAAGAGTACCTGTCACTACCTATTGCTATCATAGGGGATATTTACATTCCCTGAGATAACAATAAAAATGATTAAAAAAAAAAATGAAAGGAACAGTTTAAAAATAAGATAAAAATGCAAAAAAATAATAAAGAAAAAAAAAAAAAAAGCACCCCTGTCCCCCCCTGATCTCGCACAAAGGCAAACACAAGCGTCGGTCTGGCGTCAAATGTAAACAGCAATTGCACCATGCATGTGAGGTATCAATTTTAGCAGTAGACCTCCTCTGTAAATCTAAAGTGGTAACCTGTAAAGGCTTTTAAAGGCTTTTCAAAATGTATTTAGTTTGTCGCCACTGCACGTTTGTGCGCAATTTTAAAGCATGTCATGTTTGGTATCCATGTACTCGGCCTAAGATCATCTTTTTTATTTCATCAAACATTTGGGCAATATAGTGTGTTTTAGTGCATTAAAATTTTAAAAAGTGTGTTTTTTCCCCAAAAAATGCGTTTGAAAAATCGCTGCGCAAATACTGTGTGAAAAAAAAAAACACCCACCATTTTAATCTGTAGGGCATTTGCTTTAAAAAAATATATAATGTTTGGGGGTTCAAAGTAATTTTCTTGCAAAAAAAAAATAATTTTTTCATGTAAACAAAAAGTGTCAGAAAGGGCTTTGTCTTCAAGTGGTTAGAAGAGTGGGTGATGTGTGACATAAGCTTCTAAATGTTGTACATAAAATGCCAGGACAGTTCAAACCCCCCCCCAAATGACCCCATTTTGGAAAGTAGACACCCCAAGCTATTTGCTGAGAGGCATGTTGAGTCCATGGAATATTTTATATTGTGACACAAGTTGCGGGAAAAAGACAATTTTTTTTTGTTTTTGCACAAAGTTGTCACTAAATGATATATTGCTCAAACATGCCATGGGAATATGTGAAATTACACCCCAAAGTACATTCTGTTGCTTCTCCTGAGTACAGGGATACCACATGTGTGAGACTTTTTGGGAGCCTAGCCGCGTACGGGACCCTGAAAACCAAGCACCGCCTTCAGGCTTTCTAAGGGCGTAAATTTTTGATTTCACTCTTCACTGCCTATCACAGTTTCGGAGGCCATGGAATGCCCAGATGGCACAACCCCCCCCCCCCCAAATGACCCCATTTTGGAAAATAGACACCCAAAGCTATTTGCTGAGAGGTATAGTGAGTATTTTGCAGACCTCACTTTTTGTCAGAAACTTTTGAAAATTGAAAAAAGAAAAAAAAATATGTTTTTCTGGTCTTTCTTCATTTTCAAAAACAAATGAGCTGCAAAATACTCACCATGCCTCTCAGCAAATAGCTTGGGGTGTCTACTTTCCAAAATGGGGTCATTTTGGGGGTTTGTGCCATCTTGGCATTTTATGGCCTTCGAAACCAAAATCAAAAATTTATGCCCTTAGAAATCCTGAAGGCGGGGATTGGATTTCGGGGCCCCGTATGAAGCTAGGCTCCCAAAAAGTGCCACTCATGTGGTATCCCCGTACTCAAGAGAAGCAGCAGAATGTATTTTGGGGTGTAATTCCACATATGCCCATGGCCTGTGTGAGAAATATATCATTTAGTGACAACTTTGTGAAAAAAAAAAAAAATAAATAAAATTGTCATTTTCCCGCAACTTGTGTCAAAATATAAAATATTTCATGGACTCAACATGCCTCTCAGCAAATAGCTTGGGGTGCCTACTTTCCAAAATGGGGTCATTTGGGGGAGTTTTGTGCCATCTTGGCATTTTATGGCCTTCAAAACTGTGATAGGTAGTGAGGAGTGAAATCAAAAATGTATGCCCTTAGAAATCCTGAAGGCGGTGCTTGGTTTTCAGGGCCCCGTACGCGACTAGGCTCCAAAAAAGTCCCACACATGTGATATCCCCATACTCAGGAGAAGCAGCTAAATGTATTTTGGGGTGCAATTCCACATATGCCCATGGCCTGTGTGAGCAATATATCATTTAGTGACAACTTTTTGTAATTTTTTTTTTTTTGTCATTATTCAATCACTTGGGACAGAAAAATAAATATTCAATGGGCTCAACATGCCTCTCAGCAATTTCCTTGGAGTGTCTACTTTCCAAAATGGGGTCATTTGGGGGGGTTTGTACTGTCCTGCCATTTTAGCACCTCAAGAAATGACATAGGCAGTCATAAACTAAAAGTTGTGTAAATTCCAGAAAATGTACCCTAGTTTGTAGACGCTATAACTTTTGCGCAAACCAATAAATATACGCTTATTGACATTTTTTTACCAAAGACATGTGGCCGAATACATTTTGGCCTAAATGTATGACTAAAATTGAGTTTATTGGATTTTTTTTATAACAAAAAGTAGAAAATATCATTTTTTTCAAAATTTTCGGTCTTTTTCCGTTTATAGCGCAAAAAAAAAAAACGGCAGAGGTGATCAAATACCATCATAAGAAAGCTCTATTTGTGGGAAGAAAAGGACACAAATTTCGTTTGGGTACAGCATTGCATGACCGCGCAATTAGCAGCTAAAGCGACGCAGTGCCAAATTGTAAAAAGTGCTCTGGTCAGGAAGGGGGTAAATCCTTCCGGGGCTGAAGTGCTTAAAAACGGCCGTTTTTTCAGGAGCAGTGATTTTAATAATGCCTAAAGTCAAACAATAAAAGTGTAATATCCCTTTAAATTTCGTAGCTGGGGGGCGTCTATAGTATGCCTGTAAAGGGGCGCATGTTTCCCGTGTTTAGAACAGTCTGACAGCAAAATTAAATTTCAAAGGAAAAAAAGTCATTTAAAACTACTCGCGTCTATTGCATTGCCGGTCCGATAATACACATAAAAGTTCATTGATAAAAACGGCATGGGAATTCCCCACAGGGGAAGCCCCCAAAACGCCTTGTCCCCATGTTAATGAGGACAAGGGCCTCATCCCCACAACCCTGGGCAGGGGGTCTGCGGGCGGGGGGCTTATCAGAATCTGGAAGCCCCCTTTAACAAGGGGACCCCCAGATCCCGCCCCCCCTGTGTGAAATGGTAAGGGGGTACAAAAGTACCCCTACCATTTCACTAAAAAACTGTCAAAAATGTTAAAAATGACAAGAGACAGTTTTTGACAATTCCTTTATTTAAATGCTTCTTCTTTCTTCTATCTTCCTTCATCTTCTTCTGGTTCTTCTGGCTCTTCTGGTTCTTCCTCCGGTGTTCTCGTCCAGCATCTCCTCCGCGGTGTCTTCTATCTTCTTCTCCTCGGGCCGCTCCACACCCATGGCATGGGGGAGGCTCCCGCTCTTCTCTTCATCTTCTTCTCTTCTTCATCTTCTTCTTCATCTTCTTCTCCGGGCCGCTCCGCACCCATGCTGGCATGGTGGGAGGCTCCCGCTGTGTGACGCGTCTCCTCTTCTGACGGTTCTTAAATAACGGGGGGGCGGGGCCACCTGGTGACCCCGTCCCCCTCTGACGCACGGTGACTTGACGGGACTTCCCTGTGACGTCACTGGGAATGCCACAGGGAAGTCCCATCAAGTCACTGTGCATCAGAGGGGGGCGGGGTCACCAGGTGGCCCCGCCCCCCATTATTTAAGAACCGTCAGAAGAGGAGACGCATCACGCAGCGGAAGCCTCCCACCATGCCAGCATGGGTGCGGAGCGGCCCGGAGAAGAATATGAAGAAGAGAAGAAGATGAAGAGAAGAGCGGGAGCATCCCCCCATGTCATGGGTGCGGAGCGGCCCGAGGAGAAGAAGATAGAAGACGCCGCGGAGGAGATGCTGGACGAGAACACCAGAGGAAGAACCAGAAGAACCAGAAGAAGAAGAATATGAAGGAAGATAGAAGAAAGAGGAAAGAAGAAGCATTTAAATAAAGGAATTGTCAAAAACTGTCTCTTGTCATTTTTTACATTTTTGACAGTTTTTTAGTGAAATGGTAGGTTACCATTTCACACAGGGGGGAGGGCCGGGATCTGGGGGTGCTGGACGAGAACGCCGGAGGAAGAACCAGAAGAGCCAGAAGAACCAGAAGAAGATGAAGGAAGAAAGAAGAAGCATTTAAATAAAGGAATTGTCAAAAAAACTGTCTCTTGTCATTTTTAACATTTTTGACAGTTTTTTAGTGAAATGGTAGGGGTAAGTACCCCCTTACCATTTCACACAGGGGGGGGCCGGGATCTGGGGGTCCCCTTGTTAAAGGGGGCTTCCAGATTCCGATAAGCCCCCCGCCCGCAGACCCCCACAACCACTGGCCAGGGTTGTGGGGAGGAGGCCCTTGTCCTCATCAACATGGGGACAAGGTGTTTTGGGGGGCTACCACAAAGCACCCTCCCAATGTTGAGGGCATGTGGCCTGGTATGGTTCAGGAGGGGGACACTCTCTCGTCCCCCCCTCTTTTCCTGTGTCCTGCCAGGTTGCGTGCTCAGATAAGGGTCTGGTATGGATTTTTGGGGGGACCCCACGCCGTTTTTTTTTTTAATTTTGGCACAGGGTTCCCCTTAAAATCCATACCAGACCTGAAGGGTCTGGTATGGAATTTAGGGGGACCCCCACATCATTTTTTTTTTTAATTTTGGCCGGGGTTCCCCTTAATATCCATACCAGACCTGAAGGGCCTGGTATGGAATTTAGGGGGACCCCCACGTCATTTTGTTTTTTTTAAATTTTGGTTCGGGGTTCCCCAGTGTGAAATTCCCATGCTGTTTTTATCAATGAACTTTTATGTGTATTGTTGGATCGGCAATGCAATAGCTGCGAGTAGTTTTAAATGACTTTTTTCCTTTGAAATGTCATTTTGCTGTCAGTTTGTTCTAAACATGGGAAACATGCGCCCCTTTACAGGCATAGTATAGACACCCCCCAGGTACGAAATTTAAAGGAATATTACACTTTTATTGTTTGACTTTAAGCATTATTAAAATCACTGCTCCTGAAAAAACGGCCCTTTTTAAAACTTCTTTTTGCATTGATCCATGTCCCCTGGGGCAGGACTCAGGTCCCCAAACACTTTTTATGACAATAACTTGCATATAAGCCTTTAAAATTAGCACTTTTGATATCTCCCATAGACTTTTAAAGGGTGTTCCGCGGCATTTGAATTTGCCGCGAACACCCCAAATTGTTCGCTGATCAGCGAACTTGCGAACAGCCGATGTTCGAGTCAAACATGAGTTTGACTCGAACTCGAAGCTCATCCCTAGTTAGGACTAAAAATACTGTTTCACAATATCCTAAAATCTACAGAAGTGGATAAAGTGCAATACCTACCTTTACAATTTTCTTCTAAACTACTTTTTACCTTTTTTGTGTGCCCACATTTTAACCCAAAACTTTGAGAATCCACATAATAAATGGAGCACAAACAACCTCTATTGAAATAAAGGGGTAGTAAACTGAAAAAAAAGAAAACAAAAAAGTCTTCTCCCTGTCTATTAAGAGCATAATATGTTAGTATGCATCATCGCATTGCATAGCACATTATGAAAGACTTATTTGAAAACAAAAGCCCTTCAGTGGAGCCTTGTCATGGCTCCCCCTGGGCTTCCATCTTCCCCTGGTCTTCCTTCTGGGTTGTGGCAGTTTGACTCCCATGCATGCAGGAGTCACGACCATGGCACGGCTCTCTATGGACAGCACACTGTTCATTGGGAACACAGTGCGCATGTGTCGGTGAGTCACGGTGACATCGCGGCGCTGCTAAAGTAAATTTCTCCTAAATGGAGAAGTCTTATTATAGGTTTACCTGTAGGTATAAATCATTAAAAGGTGTACTACCTCTTTAAAATGTTTTAAATAAATTAAAAAAAACACTTACATTTATCTTAATCCAATATGGAGTTATGTTTTGCAAAATTTACTAAATTAATTAAATGGATATTCATGTAAGTGTAGATGATGTTGTTATTTGCCTTTATTTTTCCCATAATGGTCAATTCAATATCAATAAAACATAATAGAGTTTGGAAAAATAAAATAAATAATTAAAGGATTTAAAATTATTACCATTATTTGGGAAATAGTGAGGTACCCACAGGACACATAGGAGACAAGCTAAAAGTTATATGCTGGAATAAAATTTGCATCACATCAGAATCTAGTCAGACAGGACAAGTCAAAGTTCAAGGCAAGAAATGGGGGATTGGATTATCAGGAACTTGTTGAATTGGAGAAAGAGAAGACAAATGCTAACAAAAGAGCATTGACAGAAAATACATGGTGACTCATAGCAGGTATCAGCCATAGAAAGCTTTCATAAAAAGAAGAATGTGGCTGTCCAGGATTATTTACATGAAGCTGTTCAGTACACACAACATTAAACATTAATATAGGAACAATCTTGCCTCTGTGTCATAGGTCTTCCTATTATTTAACTATTAGGAGTTATAGATATAGATTTTTCTAAACTCAAAAGTTCTGCTCTCCAATTTCAGTTCTCCGTCAACAAGCACCAGAGACAGAGGAACCGAGGAATGACAGATATCATCAAAGACGAAGGTGAGGTCCTAAGAGTAATCAAAATCAAGAAAACATGTTTAACTATATTACTCATAATATCTGTTGTCATATTTGAGAAAGAATATCCTGTAAGCATTGACTAATTTAACTACTTTCCAGCCAAGGTACGTCATAGGACGTCCTTCACTTTGAGCGGGGATATCTGAATGATGCCTGCAGCTACAGACATCATTCAGATATCGTCTTTTTCAGCCAGTGATTCCCTACACCATAAGAAGCATCGCCTATGGGAATTTTTAAATACTGAAGTTTGGCGCCATTCCACGAGCGTGTGCAATTTGAAGCATGACATGTTAGGTATCTCTTTACTCGGCGTAACTTCATCTTTCACATTATGCAAGAAAATTGGGCTAACTTTAATGTTTTGTTTTTTTTTTAAGCATGAAACTGTTTTTTTTTTTCCAAAAAAAAGTGTTTGAAAAATTGCTGTGCAAATACTGTGCGAGACAAAAAGTTGCAACAACTTCCATTGTATTTTATAGATACCAGGGGATTATTGTAATCTTCTTTCAAAGTATTAAATGGAGTTCAAGTAAAAATAAACAGGTCACTCTGAAAAATATTGTGCCTTGAGTAGAAGTTTGCATATTTTCCAATTTTGAATTCAGGTGAAATTCATAATTGTGAAGTCTCTTATCTAGTTGAAAATCATACTACTCACTGATCTTTTGAAGTCAATAAAATCTGACGTGGAGAATACTGAAAGTTATTCAACATGCTGTTTATTGAGTTTTAAGGCTGAAAAATGCTCTAAAAAACACAATTTCCCTGTAGGGTTTCCAGTCAGATTTTCTAGTCTACTTCACAGTTACTTTTTTTGTTGAATCACAATTCTTAACAAACCTCACTATATATTAAGTATCATGGTTACTGTGAGTATAGCTGTCATAGGAATTAATATGCAAAGTATAATTATTTGACTAAATATATACTAATAGGTGTTCAATAGCTTAAAAGAAAGACATTCCTAACAAGATGTTTTTCTTTGATAAATAATAATCCATCATGAAGATGCAAGTTTCATGTATTTCATATATTTTAAAGCGGTTACAGGGGCATATCTATGTTTTCACAGCTACTGTATATTGGGGTGTGTACTAAAAAAAGGAGCTCTATTAGGTAAAGCCAAAATTAGTTAACAAAAGTTCAAGATGTTTTTGGATTCACTTCATTAAGGACATGCTTACAGTGAAAATTTTAGTTTTAAAGGGTCCCCTCTGAACAGCCACTAAAAAGATGAACCCATGTTATTTTATCATAAGTGGGGATGAGCTGAACACCCTCCTGTTCGGTTTCAAAGCAGAACTTGCGAACAGGCAAAAAATTTAGCAGAACACGCGAACACCGTTAAAGTCTATGGGACACGAACATGAATAATCATGTTATCAATGCTAATTTTAAATGCTTATATGCAAGTTATTGCATATAAGCTCGTGGAGACGCCGCGATCGTTATGTTCGGTTACACGCTGTCTTTGAAGGAAGATTCTTGTAAGTGCAATCTTTTAGCTTAATAAATCACACTGTTTTGCAATTTTACGCTATGGGAGCTTTTTCTTGATTTTGTCTTCTGAGTTCCACATTTACTACTGGAAAGATCGGCATAGGTTTGTGGGTGACCTGATAATTTCCCAAATGCCTGGTGAGACCACTGTCATGGTGGTCATCCTGAGCTGGTAAGGAGCCTCATACCTCACTTGGGTGCAAGTCACTTTGGATGCTGGATTCACCTGTGTCACATCTCTCCTGATTATATGCACTTTGATCATCTACTCACTTTATTTATGGACTTTTTTTTTATTTTCTGCAATATTTATTATTGGGACTTATTATATCACTTATATTTTTTATAATTTCTCACATGTGACATATGGTGAGACATCTGTCTCTGTCCTCTATGGGAGACCTGTTCTGTGTTTTTTATATTTTATATTTGGTGGATCAATCACTTTTGTATGGTTATTTTTAGTATGATATACAATTCATATTTAGTTTTAGCGCTGCACTTATTTTGTTTTTTGGTATTTTGGAGTTTAGTATTGGACTTTTAGTGCTGGCAGCTTTTACAATTTACTTATCAACATACACTGTTCTAGCGCAGCGTTAACCCTCTTCTTGGGTTTTTTATTTTAATTGCCATAAAAAGTGTTTGTGGATCTGAGTCCTGCCCCAGGGGACATGTATCAATTCAATTTTTTCGGGAGCAGTGATTTTTTTAATGTTTAAAGTGAAACAATATTCCTGAAATATTCCTTTAAATATTGTGCCTGGGGTGTGTCTATAGTATGCCTGTAAAGTGGTGCAGTTTTCCCGTGTTTAGGACAGTACCACAGCAAAAGTACATTTCTAAAGGAAAAATTGTCATTTAAAACTGATCACGGCTGTAATGAATTGTCGAGTCTCAGCAATATAGGTAAAACTCATTGAAAAAAAGAGCATGGGATCCCCCCCAGTCCATTACCAGTCCCTTTGAATCTGGTATGAATATTAAGGGAAACCCAGAACCAATTTTTTTTTAAAAAAATGCGTGGGGGTCCCCCTAAAATCCATACCAGGCCCTTCGGGTCTGATATGGAAATTAAGGGGAACCCTGCACCAATTTTTTTTTTAAAATGGCGTAGGGGTCCTCCCCAAATCCATACCAGACCCTTCAGGTCTGGTATGGATTTTAAGGGAAAACCTGCGCCGAAATTTAAAAAAAATGGCTTAGGGGTCCCCCCAAAATCCATACTAATCCCTTATCCGAGCACGCAACCTGGCAGGCTGCAGGAAAAGAGGGGGGGCGAGAGAGTGCCCTCTCCTGAACTGTACCAGGCCACATGCCCTCAACATGGGGAGGGTGCTTTGGGATAGCCACCCAAAGCACCTTGTCCCCAAGTTGATGGGGACAAGGGCCTCATCCCCAACACCCTTGTCCGGTGGTTGTGGGGATATGCGGGCGGGAGGCATATGGGAATCTGGAAGCTCCCTTTAACAAGGGGACCCCCAGATCCCGCTCCCCTGTGTAAAATGGTAACGGGGTACAAGTCCCCCTACCATTTCACAAAAAAAAGTGTCAAAATGTTAAAAAAGACAAGACACAGCTTGGGACAAGTCCTTTATTAAAAAATAAAAAAATAAAAATGTCCCACGATGTCCATTCATCTTTTCTATCACGCCACCCGACAGACCGAAAAAGAAAAAAAAAATCTGCAACCGATCCGCCTCCATAGGAGGCTCCCGCCATGTGATGCTTCTTCTGTGACAATTCTTATATAACTGAGTGCGGGGCCACCTGGTGATGTTATATAAGAACTGTAACAGCAAAGAAGTGTCACACGGCGGGAGCCTCCCATGGAGGCGTTTCAGTCGCGGCTTTTTTTTCTTTTTCTTTTTTAGTCCGTTGGGTGGCGTGATAGAAGAAGATGAATGCACATAATGGGATATTTTTATTTTTTAATAAAAGACTTGTCCCAAGTTGTGTCTTGTCTTTTTTAACATTTTGACTATTTATTTGCGAAATGGTAGGGGTACTTGTACCCCGTTACCATTTCACACAGGGGGGAGGCCTGGGATCTGGGGGTCCCCTTGTTAAAGGTAGCTTCCAGATTCCGATAAGCCCCCCCACCCCCACAATCACCGGGCAAAGGTTGTGGGGATGAGACCCTTGTCCCAAAGCACACTCCCAATGTTGAGGGCATGTGGCCTGATACGGTTCAGGAGGGGGGGCACTTTCTCGTCCCCCCCTCTTTTCCTGCAGCCTGCCAGGTTGCATGCTTGGATAAGGGTCTGGTATGGATTTTGGAGGGACCCCTATGCCATTTTTTTTATTTTGGTGTAGGGTTCCCCTTAAAATCCATACCAGACCTGAACGACCTGCTGCAAAGTATTGCATCAAAAATTGTAATTACACGTTCCTGTTAAACAGGGGCTGAAAAATTGGGCCTTAGGCCTTAGGCACTGGTGCATAACAGGATAGTCACTCAGCATCAGCATAGGGAGTCTTGAAGGAATCTGACATTTCAAAAAAAATTATTTGGTTACATCAGCATCAGGTGCTTGGTATATGGTGGTGATCCAAGACTGATTCATTTTTATGAAGGTCAGCCGATCGTCCAAGTCGGTGAACAGGCGCACCCTGTGATCGGTTACAAAGCCTCCAACAGTACTGAATGTGCGTTCCGAAAGAACGCTGGATGCAGGACAGGCCAGTAGCTCAATTGTATATTGTGCAAGCTCTGGCCAGTGATCCATCCTCAAGACCCAGTAACCCAGAGGATTTTCGGTGGGAAAGGTGTCCAAGTCAGATCTTGCCCCTAGGTATTCCTGCACCATGTAAAACAGATGCTGGCGATGGTTGCTGGAACCGATCATACCTTGGGGCTGCGGACTAAAAAATTGTCTGAACGCATCAGTCAGACGGCCACCTTCTCCACCGCTCCTTCTTTGACTGACCGAAGCCTCAGCAACACGTTGTCCAGGAACAGGAGTTTGTAACCTCCCAGTCTCTGGGAACGCATTGCACAGACCTTTCTGCAAGGCCTCCCGAAGATGTTTCATCCTCTGCTCCCTCTGCGATGGCAAGATAAGATCCGCAACCTTACCCTTGTAACGTGGATCAAGGAGGGTTGCCAGCCAGTAACGATCCCTCTCCTTGATACCACGAATACGAGGATCCTTCCGCAGGCTTTGCAGGATCAGGGAGGCCATGCAGCGTAGGTTTGCTGAGGCATTCGGTCCGGAGTCCTCTGGGTCACTAAGGATGGCATGATCTGCAGCCACCTCCTCCCAGCCATGTACAAGTCCATGGGTTTCTTGGGACTGTAAATGATCCCTTAAAGACTGTTGCTGATTCTGAGTGCCAGGCTCCACCTCCATGCTAACACAATCCTCCTCCTCATCCTCTTCCTGTATGATCGGCAGGCATGCAGGAACACTGTCTGGATAAAGGGGGCCTTGAGAGCTAAGGAAGTCCTCCTCTTCCTGCCTCTGTTCTGCCTCAAGTGCCCTGTCCATTATTCCACGCAGCGTGTGCTCCAACAGGTGGACAATGGGGACAGTGCCACTGATGCATGCACTGTCGTTGCTCACCATCCTCGTGGCCTCCTCAAATGGTGACAGGACAGTGCATGCATCCATGATCATGGCCCACTGGCATGGGGAAAAAAAATTCCCCTGACCCTGTCCTGGTGCCATATTGGCACAAGTAATCATTGATGGCTCTCTGCTGCATGTGCAGCCGCTACAGCATGGCCAACGTTGAGTTCCACCTGGTGGGCATGTCACAGATTAGGCGGTTCTTGGGCAGGTTAAATTCCTTTTGGAGGTCAGCCAGTCGAGCACTTGCATTATATGACCAGGCAGAAATGCACACAGACTTTCCTGGCCTGCCTCAGGACATTCTGTAAGCCCGGGTACCTGCCCAAGAACCGCTGCACCACCAAGTTAAGGACATGAGCCAAACAGGGCACATGGATCAGTTGTCCCTGAGAGGAGGTTGGTGCCATTGTCGCAAGCCACCAGTCCTGGCTTAAGCTGGTGTGGCGTCAACCACCTCTGAACCTGCCCCTGCAGAGCTGACAGAACCTCTGCCCCAGTGTGGCTCCTGTCCCCCAAGCACACCAGCTCAAGCATGGCATCTTTTGGCCTGCGTACTTGCGTAGCCCCATGAATGCCTATAGAGCACCGCTGGTTCCGAGGACAAAGCACAGGAAGAGGCCATGGAGGAAGAAGAAGAGGAGGGGGTGGAGGAGAGAGGTGTGTCAGAATCACCATTAGTAGCATTTTGGAGGCGTGGTGGCGGAACAACCTCCAACACTACTGCACCTTGTCCTGCATCCTTCCCAGCTGCCAGCAGAGTCACCCAATGTGCCGTGAAACTTAGCTAATGTCCCTGTCCATGCCTGCTGGACCATGAGTCAGCGGTAATATGCACCTTACCTCTGACCGCCCTGTCCAGCGAGGCCAAGGCATTGCCTTCCACATGCCGGTAGAGAGCCAGAATCGCCTTCCGTGAGAAAAAGTGGCGTTTGGGAACCTGCCACTGAGGAACCGCGCATTCCACAAACTCACAGAAGGGGGCAGAGTCTACCAACTGAAAAGGCAGTTGAAGCAGTTGAAGTGCTAGCAATTTTGCCAAGCTAGCATTCAACCACTGGGCATATGGATGGCTGGGAGCGAACTTCTTTCTGCGGTGCAGCAGCTGGGGTAGGGAAATTTGCCTGGTACAATCTGACGTTGGTGTACCGATAGCAGATCGCCCGCAAGTACTTGGCTGTGACACACCTAATTCTACACCTTCATTCCTCTCAGTGCAGGTCTCAGAGAGGACTGAAGGTATAGTGGGGTTGGAGATCCCAGCTGATGAGGAGCAAGGAGAGGTCCTCTTTGTTCTTTGGTGTGGGTCTTTTAGGTACGCTTGCCAACAAACTGCATAGCAGGTCAACATATGTCTGGTCAAGCATGTGGTGCCCAAGCGGGAGATGTTTTGGCCACGCGAGATACACTTGAGACATATGTTGCAAATAGCAGCAGTGCGATCTGATGCACTCATCTCAAAAAAGGCCCACACCAAAGAACTTTTGGAGTAACGCGCAGAGACAGCAGTGCCCTGCACATGCAGAGCTCTGCAGTGTGATGCAGTCAGTGTGCTGCCCTTAAGCTGGCCCTTGGCATCCTGCCTCGTTGGTGATGTGCCTCCTCCTCCTCCTCTCTCCTATCAGGCACCCACGTGGAGTCAGTGACCTCATCATCCCCTCCCTCCTCATCACTGGAGCAAACATGGCAGTATGCTGCAGCAGGGGGAACATGACTTCCAGATTGCTGTCCTTCTTGGGCACCCCCGCTGTATGGACTCACGTTACTGCCTTCCTCTAGCTGAGTACCATCATCGGAGCCTTCAAAACGCTGGGCATCCTCCTGGAGCATGTACCCAACACTGTGGTCAAACAGTTCTGGGGACTACTCAGGAGGACAAGGTGGGGCTAGGGAAGGAGTGATTGATGCCATTGAGCCGAGGGAAGAGGCCGCGTTGGCAGCTGCTTTGCCAGACAAAGTGCCCAGAGCCTGTGTGAGAGAGGATGAGGAGGATGAGGACGGCTTGGTCATCCAATCGACCAAGTCTTCTGCATGTTGCAGCTCAACAGGGCCAGCTGCCGAAAAAAAGGCCAAGCATGTCCCACGGCCACGTGCTGATGAGGATGCACCGTGTCCACGACCAGCACTGTTGCCTCTAGACACAGAGCCTGCTTGCCCTCTTTTATTGGCTTGTGACTGTCTGCCTCTCCTTGTTGGCCTTCCAGACATACTATTGGCCTGCAGTGAGATGTAGCTGCACAAAACTGCAATGTATATATATACCGATTATACTGCAGCTAGCAGAATCAACTGCCTGTCTGTAGTATTATTAGTATGAGAACACCTGTACTTGTCTTCAGGTAGCTATACTGTAGGTGCAACTGTGCAGGGTACACAGTACAATAACTGTAAATGCTTCAAGAGCCTGCCTGTGCTATTAATAGGTTCAGAAGAAGCACACAAGCAATTGTCTTCAAGTAGCTATACTGTCGGTGCAACTGTGCAGGATTACACAGTACACTAACTGTAAGTACTTCAAGAGCCTGCCTGTGCTATCAATAGGATCAGAAGAAGCACACAAACACCTGGCTTCAGGTAGCTATACTGTATGTGCAACTGTGCAGGGTTACAATGTGCACTAACTGTAAATACTTCAAGAGCCTGCCTGTGCTATTAATAGGATCAGAAGAAGCACACAAGCACCTGTCTTCAGGTAGCTATACTGTAGGTGCAACTGTGCAGGGTACACAGTACACTAACTGGAAATACTTCAAGAGCCTGCCTGTGCTATTAATAGGATCAGAAGAAGCACACAAGCACCTGGCTTCAGGTAGCTATACTGTAGGTGCAACTGTGCAGGGTTCCACAGTACACTAACTGTAAATACTTCAAGAGCCTGCCTGTGCTATTAATATGATCAGAAGAAGCACACAAGCACCTGTCTTCAGGTAGCTATACTGTAGGTGCAACTGTACAGGGTACACAGTACACTAACTGTAAATACTGTAAAAACACCTGCCTGCCTATTAGTATATTAGGAAGAGAATAACAGGAACGGATCTAGCTAAACAGAATACAGTTTATATATATATATATATATATATATATATATATATATATATATATATATATATATATATATATATATACACACACAACGCCTGGGATGCATATATATACACAATACACTGTAAGTGCAGCTGACTGACTCGACCTGCCTACTCTATCTAACTTAAATCAAATGACACTGTCTCTCTGTCTATCTATCTCTCTCCACCGCAATATACTACACAAAGCCGCCACGCAGTGTACTAAACCTGCTGAGCCATAATTGGCCAAAGCCTCCCTGGCTTTGGCCAATTACGGCTCTCTGTACACACTGCGCTGTGATTGGCCAAGCATGCGGGTCATAGTTTATGCTTGGCCAATCATTAGCCAGCAATGCACTGCAATGCCGCAGTGAATTATGGGCCATGACGCGCCACTCGAATTTGGTGCGAACGGCCCATGACGTTTGTAATTTGGTGAACAACCGAACACACATGCGTTCGACTCGAACATGAAGCTCATCCCTAATAGATAGTTTTCAAGGTTATATACGTTAACTGCACTCATGCAATGAAAATATGCTTGAATCAGGATTAAAAAGTGAAAAACAAAAAATTGTCAGCAAGTGTTTGCATAGTCTAAGTTATCTTGCCAAAAATAGGAATAGACAGCAAGAGATTGATGAATGGCTAAAAACAGGGTAAACATTTAACATGTTCCCAAAGGTGAACTTATCCTTTAAGACGGCAAAGGGGCAAAACAAACATACTGTATCACAGAACAGTTGAAACACTAAAGCAAACCATAGATCATGCAATTTTCTTAAGAAAATTGCTTAAAATTGCTTGATTCCCCCAGAATCCCTCCCACAGTGCTATAGTATTCTGCCAGTAGGGAGCACGGGTGCCTTCCCTGCTGGCAGAACACAACAGTTAGTGTTACCAGCTATAACTGGTGACGCTAATCTTTTGAAAAAAAAAAAACACAGATCGACTTGTGTAAAACCACGATGCCCATATATGAATTGCAATTTGGTCAGACCCTGCTGAACCAGCCGAATTTTGATCTATGTATGGCCTGCTTTAGTAAACAGGCAGAATAGTAATCAGTAATCACATCATTACACCTCTGATTATGATTACTCTAGGTCTGAATAACAGTTTAGTTTATTGAAATCACGTATAAAAATGTGCATAACATAAAGGAGTAGGTAAACTATTATACTCTTCTCTATTCTAATTCAAATTTATTGAATGGTTTTATCCTTTCTATTTCATTCTATTCTATTTTTTTTATTCTATTTTTTTCTATTCTATTCCTTTATTTTCTATTCTTTTTTATTTTATTCTGTTCTTTTATTTTCTATTCTATTTTGTTCTGTTTTACTCTATTCTTTTATTTTCTATTTTGTAACTGTTTTTTCTATTCTATTTTTTTTTCAATTCTTTTATTTTGTAGTCTGTTTTGTTTTACTCTATTATATTATATTCTTTTATTTTCTATTATATTCTATTCTATTCTTTTCCATTCCATGCCTTTATTTTCTATTCTATTTTATTCTCTTTGGAAATTCAAATTTAATTTGAAAACTATTTGAATTTGATTTGAAAACTATTCAACATCGAATTTTGCCTGAAATTTGGATTTGTTATTTCGGATTCATTAAATTTTGCTACTATTGTAATTCAGAAATTCGGATACATCCGAATAACAAAAAATTGTCAGAATTTCAATTTGGAACTAAACGAACCACACATGTCTACTGAGCACTACAAACTGAAAACGCTATTTAATTCATTTGTATTATTTAGAGCAAATCCCCCCATCCATTATTTTGCTGAGAAATCACTTTAAAGGACAACCCCTAGCATTTCTGACTGTGGCCAAAAAAATGAGGGTCTCCCTGAGGAATTTAAAGTCTCGCCTCCAACGAATCCCTATTTTAGGCAATGTCACTGTCAGACCCTGGTCTTACATGTCATCTTGAGAGCAAACAAAGATGGCAGACCACATATACAGGGGACAGTAGGAGGTCATCAAACACATATTTTTTGGATATGGGTGCAGCCATCAGTTAAAAAAATGGAAAAATATCCTAATGAAAAACACATTTTCATGAGAGGGTTTGGGGGTCAGCTAGTACCATCTGTACAATCAGTAGCTGTGTCCACAAATATAGGGAGGTCTGTTTCTTTCCCCAGTCCACAAGGGCACAATTTTGGACTCTGATGTCTTAGGCACATGCGATTATTATGGCTCAATTCTGCAACTGGGTGCTGTAAAATAGGGTCTGGGTATAAGGGCAAGGTAGAAAACAATTTTAAAAGATGGATCTCAGACTACTGTTAATATTTTTGGGGGCAAAGAAAGAAACCAGTTTGTCTAGTGTAGACGAGTATCTCCACAACTTGGACATGGCTATAAGTATGTAGAATAACTGCATAATACATGAATCGCATATATTTCCATATATCTGAGCCCCAATGGTCTATAGGTGAATTTTATCCTGAACACTGAGCCATCCATACTTGTCCCTTTCGAGCTGGTTGTATGCTACATGTGTCAAAGATTTCCACAGATGGCGACCAATTAGGGACTAATTGTCCAGGGCTTCCTGATATCTGAGGAAATAGTGCACCGCTGATTTTAAACAGTAGCATAAACTATAGCTAAATGTCAATTGGTTATACATGAATTAGTACAAGGAAGTCTTTAGGTATTAGTGCAGATAGCTCAGCAACTATATTGCATAAAATGGGGATCCCAATTAGAAAAATCCAGTTGAAGAAAGTGTCATGGCTGTAAAATTGCACATACATAAATTTGCTTAGTCCCAGTGACTCAGATTGGATGGATCCATTTGGCTCAAGGAAATCTATCCAGTGTAGATCAGGATCCAATGTGTGTCAGATTACTAATAGAGCAACAGACTTAAATTAAGTCATAGATGGATAGTATATCACAGGAGCCCACATCGACAAAGCCTCAAATAACAAATAAGGGAAAGGTACACACGATTGTAGATAGCTGTGAAATTAAATCAGTTAACAGTGATCCACTGAACCTTCAAACCACAGGCATTGCTGAAAATGGGTGGCCAGGTACTGCCTTAAATCTTGTGGCAATATGACAAAATGTGGGCAATATCTAATGCCGCGTACACACGGTCGTACTTTTCGTCTACAAAAGTCGGACAGCCTGTCGGACAGACTTCCGGCAGACTTTCGGTGGACTTGCCGCGGACTTGCGGCCTACTTTCTAACGACCGGACTTGCCTACACACGACCACACAAAAGTCGGTCGGATTCGTACGTGATGACGTACACCGGACTAAAATAAGGAAGTTCATAGCCAGTAGCCAATAGGTGCCCTAGCGTGGCTTTTTGTCCGTCGGACTAGCACACAGACGAGCGGATTTCGGGGTCCGTCGTAGGTAAAAAGTAAAAGTAAAAGTTTTGAAGCATGTTTCAAATCTAAAGTACGTCGTATTTGAGGCTAAAAAAGTCGGTTGAAAGTCCGGAGAAGCCCACACACGATCGGATTACCAGCCAGCTTTAGTCCATCAGCGTCTGTTGGACTTTTGTAGACGAAAAGTACGACCGTGTGTACGCGGCATAAGGCTCACTGAAGCAAACAAACATTATTGTAAAAGTTATTGGAATGGAATCCACCACAATAAAAACAATACAAAATTCCACCTAAGTCTATGTCATATATAAAGTGCACATTTGAGAAATTATGGGAACAAAATGTAATTAAAAGTACCAGTTGAAAACAAATGCAGCCCTCACAAGTAAAAAAAGGCGGAGATGTTAGATTTCCAATGTTTTAAACAAGTGTACCCCATTTTTATAAATGTGACAAAAGGAAAGTATCCCCTAAGTCAGTGGTTCTCAACTCCTGTCCTCAGGACCCACTAACAGGCCAGATTTTATGTATTACCTTGGGATGATGCAGACTAGAATACTGCAATCACTGAGCAGCAAATTATATCACCTGTGATGTATTTCAGTTATCTTGCAAACCTGGCCTGTTAGTGGGTCCTGAGAACAGGTGTTGAGAACCAATGCCCTAAGTGGACTTTCACAGCACTAACGCCGTTAATAGAAAAAGTATAATTTATTAAACATGATAAACAAAGTAAAAACAGAATATATTGGAATGGTTACAGTTACTGTGTACAAGGTACCAAATCACCATGAAGATTGAGTGTAAAGTTCTCATGCTTGACCCGACGCGTTTCAGAGTATCAATGTCTCTTTCTTCAGGGGTGTTATGAGGAGGTCAATCATATATCTATAGTGGTTACAAGAGGTCAAAAACAATATATAATAAACAACAGTGTATCACATGTATGTTTAAATCGCGTATATATTATGTGGACTCGCGTATGTTGTGGAGGTATCACAAGTGAAAAATTCCAGTAGAGCTATTTAAAAACAAAGAACATAGGAGGAACTGTGTCTCTGAAATTTGCCTGTTTAAAGTGACTGGTCTTCACAGCATGCATTGATGTTACACCAAACAGAATGGAATTTGAGCATTGGACATCTGACAACACTGACAATGGAGGGCGTCGCCCTGTAAGTAAGGGTAATAAAAATGTAATATAAGGCATGATAAGTGATGTTGTTAAACTAACTTGGATTAAGGTTTTTACTATATATAAGTATTAAGAGTATGAAAAAAATATATGAAAAAAATAAGTGAAAAAATATATATACACAGCCTACCTGTATCCAGTAGGAGCAGATTATTGATGAAAAGGTGGTAAAAACTATGCCGCTGATGTGTACTGAAAAATAATAGATGCATGACAGAGGGTCAGTTCTATGAGTGTACAAATCAGTGTCTAGATTTGATTTTATATAAATATAATATTTTTTCTTTGTTTCATTCTATTACATTATATTTGAGTCTCTCATATAAGATAAAATGTATTCCATATTGGATGTAAATAATAGAATTAATATGTATCTACACACGCAAACATAATTAGTTTGTGTATACAAAACAAATCACTCTGTCTATATAGGTAACACTCTAATGCCCCGTACACACGGTCGGACATTGCTCAGACATTCCGACAACAAAATCCTAGGATTTTTTCCGACGGATGTTGGCTCAAACTTGTTTTGCGTACACACGGTCGCACAAAGTTGTCCCGAATTTCCGATCACCAAGAACGCAGTGACGTCAAGCACGTACGATGAGACTAGAAAAGGCCAGTTCAGAACCAAGTGCGGCACCCTTTGGGCTCCTTTTGCTAATCTCGTTTTAGTAAAAGTTTGGTGAGAGACGATTCGCGCTTTTTCAGACTCGTGGTTTTCAGATCGTTTTCTGCCGTTCAGTTTGTGCTTGTGGGTTTGTATCTGCTCTTCAGTGCGTGCAAGCAAGTTCCGCATGACTTAGTCATTGTATTCTTGTTCGTTCGTTACTGTTTTTCAGGTCGCTCTTCACAGGCCTTGCTGTTCTTCAGTGCGTTCTGTTACTTCGTTCTGAGCAGCCGACCGTTTTATAGCCATGTTTCGTATGCGTACTCCTCGTAGAGTTCGTGCTGTGCGGGGGCTTGGTGTTGGGGTCCTGACTTTGACACAAGTCCAGTCCATGAACAGGGTGGGGAGGAGTTCATGGACCAAGAATTGGTTGCTTCAGCGTGACCAGTTCTCTCATATGCCTTTGCTCCGTGAGATCCGTGAGAATAATCCTGATGATTTCAGGAACTTTCTCAGGATGACGGACCCCGTGTTTCACCATCTGTTGGCTTCGCTGACCCCTTATATTAGCAGGCAGGATACCTGCACGAGGCAAGCCATCACTCCGGAGCAGAGGTTGGTCGCTACCCTGCGGTATTTGGCAACAGGGAGAAGTCTGCAGGACTTGAAGTTCTCGACAGGCATCTCCCCCCAGGTTCTGGGTATAATCATCCCAGAGACCTGTTCTGCCATCATACAGGTCCTGCAGAAGGAGTATATGAAGGTAAGATTTTTATCCTTTAATATCACATTTCATTGTATTTAATGTGTGCTAATATATTGTATTTCTTTCCTCATTCCCTAATTACCATGATTGGAATATGCTGTGAATGTCCCCTTTGTCCTCATGCATGCTGGATTTTTATGTAATTAATTTTTTAGGTCCTTCATACAGATTGTCCTTCACTAACCTCCCCAGCATGCACTACGGGCCCTATATTCACCGCATGTAGTCACTTAACAATGTATTTTATCAGCTCCATAGTAGTGCTTTACCCCAAACACCCCCTAAAATGTTTAGAAATGTTATTTTAGCTTTAAATTCTGGCAGAGTGGCAGAGGCTTATTTTTTGCGGTGTCCCCAAATCATTTTTAGTAACCCTCCCTCCCCCAACTGCTAAGTCAGCTGATCCTAATTCTCTATCTATCTTCAATCATCTATCTGCTGACTTTGCCAAACCCATACACACTATACCCATCTCTTTTGTGCTCTGATTTATGGATGAATTCCCCAAAGCATGTAGTGCAAGGGCCTGCCTGTATACTTTCAAATGGTACTGTTTGAATTTTTAAGATACTATTATTATCTTGAGTGAGGTAATAGCAGAATGTTCAAATGTCCTCAAATGTGTACAATGTGTATTTATATCTTTGTATTCGGACACTTCTTACCTGTCCAGTGGGCTGCCAATAGTGTAACTGAGGGGCTGTTCCAAGTAATACCCTGTATTTAGGCATCCATCTCTCAATGAAGTGAAGAGGGTTACCTGTCCAAGATTTCCACACCCCCCATAATGTTCGAAATAGCCCATGAGAGGGGGGGAGGGGGAATATGATAGGTGTACCTTATACTTTGGTGTTGTTAAATTCCCCTTAATAAATGCTATCTGGAGGTTGCCCCAGAATGTTTGTGCCTAATCTGCTTGCCATGTTTCTGAGCAAAAATAGTAATTGTTTTTTTTTTCCTCAACAGTTTCCTTCCACGCCACAGGAATGGCAGACTGTGGCCTCCCACTTTGCCCAGCGGTGGGACTTTCCTAACTGCGGAGGGGCAATTGATGGGAAACATGTCCACATCATCCCACCACCCAACTCGGGGTCGTACTATTTCAACTATAAGGGGTTCAATAGTATTGTGATGTTGGCGGTGGTGTCGGCTAATTACGACTTCTTGTATGTGGACGTGGGGAAGAATGGCCGGATGTCCGATGGTGGAGTCATCACCCAGACGGAATTCTACAAGCGTCTCCAGAATGGCAGCTTGGACTTGCCAGCTCCAGAGGACAATGTGGAAGGACTCCCATTCGTGTTCGTTGCTGATGAAGCGTTTGCGCTGGGGGACCACCTGATGCGGCCATTCCCGATGAGGACCCTCACCCCGGAACAGAGGGTTTTTAATTACCGGCTGGCCAGAGCCCGAAGAGTGGTGGAGAACACATTTGGAATCCTGGCCAGCCGGTTCCGCCTATTTCTGACACTTATCCATATGACGGAGTATAAACTGAACCATATTTTACTGGCGTGCTGTATTCTCCATAACTTTTTAAGGAAACATTCGGCCAACTATGCTGGCTCAGTTGGCCTGAGGCCGGAGTGATACCTGAAACACTGACGGCGCTTGAAAGCGGCCATCCTGGCTTGCCCTCCCTGAGTGCCCGTGATGTCCGGTTACGATACCTGGAGTTCTTTGCGGGTAGGGGGGCCATCAATATGCCTTCAAATTTGTGAAGCCTTTTTCCAATAATAAAAAAAAAAAAAGAAATTCTTTGTGGACATTTACTGCTTGTGTTTGTTTTAGCTGACCCTGACAGCAATGTGTGGAGTCGTGAAAATGGCCTGATTGTGTAACCTTATACAAAGCACTGTTGGCTGTTATTTACTAAAGGCGTATATACTTTTTATACTACAAGTGCTCTTGAAACTGCAATGAACATGCTCTTGTAGTGCAAAGAGGATTTGCCCTTAGGAAATAACCCAAATTTTCTATGAAAACAGCAATGACATCACCCCAAAAGTGTTGTAGCGTTGAGACAATAATCCACACAGACCTATGGGAGTCCGCATCGCGGAGCATGTGAACAATATTAAAAAAGGACTTATTACACACAGTGTCTCCAAACATTTTAGGAGGTGTCATGACCGTAATCCCAGATATTTAAAATTTTGGGGCATTGAAAGAGTCAATCCACATTGGCGGGGGGGTAACTACATTAGGCAATTAAGCCAGCGGGAATCCATGTGGATACATGAGACTCAGGTGTTGTTCCCTAAGGGGTTGAATGTGGAATTTGACCTTAATTGCTTTATATCAAACAAATAGTCGCATAATATTTTGATTCAGTCAGGAATTTTGTTTTATAGTTATTTTAATACGATGTGTGATTTATTACCCTTTTTAATATTGTATATGCTAAAATTTTACATGCTAATAGTCTTTTTAATAACTTTTTATTTCGGATGGTTTATATGTACAGAGGAGGCAGTGGGAGACTTCTTTATATCATCACATAATTGAATGATGTCTACCTTATTCTTAGTATATTTTTATATATGATGCCTATTATTACCACTATATTGCATACTTTCATAAGCGTCGCTTATCATGTCCATGCATGGCAAGTAGGTGGGTACCCCCAGACATTTATTATTTTTTGCCTTCCGGTCCCACAGCACAGGCTTGTTTATTTAGTGCTGTTGTATCCAGCAGACGCATTGTCGCTAAGGCCCGGTTACTAAGGAAGCTTTTCACTTCCTGGTACCTGTGAACCTATGTGGACACCGTCCGCTCACCACATAAATATGCAGGGTGAACGTCAGGCTCCACCCCTCGCTGACGAAGTCCAATAGGACGTAACGCCGCGTACGGGGGGGAGGAGCTTATACTCAGACGTCACCCGCTGCCTCTGTCTGTATGCCGGGTCTGCCTGTGCACCGCAGCCCGACAGTGTATTTATGGATTTTTTCATGTCTCAGCGCCTGTGAGCACCTGTTTTAAATAGTGGTTTTACCACAGTATATTCAATAAACGGACTACTCTTAGAAAGGAACCTTTTTTGTGTTTTTTAATCATTGTTACCGGGGAGATACCTGTGATGACACCCTGATCCGGATACCTGAATTTCTTGGGGCCCCCTCAGCTGGAAGCTTGCCCTTGCCTGTGGACACCATGATTTGTGGCCGGTTGTGCTCTGTTCCAATGTCAGCATCCAGGACATCATCATCCGTGAGGGGATACACGTGAGTTTGACCTCTGCTCTGCAGAGGTCCACAGTCTCTGGTAAGCGCATATTGATATACTGCACTAGGATTGTATCTCCTCTGGCCATTGAAAGTTACAGCGCATCTGCTTGAATTGAATTTTGGGGACTTTTATATTAATTTTATTTATTGCGCTGCACTTACTCTGTTTTATATTACATCTCTTACCTGAGCCTGTGGTCGCAGACACTCACCTGTTGTGGTGCCAATTTCCACCACATCTTCTTCCTCCTCCTGCTCAGCTTGTGTTTGGGGTATTTCACCTTCTTCCATAGGTGGGGGGGTCTCTGGTCTCCTCGGATGAGGGGTGTCCTCCGAGTCTTTTCTCCCCTATGTAAAACAAAAATGGTAGAATTAGCACACAGATATTTGATGGCAGAACTATAAATAGGAAACATTGCTTGGAAGTGGGGTACAATTGTTCCAAGATGTCGTTTTTTTATTGGCCTTTGTCAAGCTGCAATACTTTACCTGTTTAGTACAAGCTTCACAGATATAGCCCCCCCCTATAGTATACACTGGAGCACCTGTGTGGCCCCCCTAATAAAAATGGTGTTCTGGTGTCCCACACTAGTGCTCCAGTGTCCAGATGTGAAAACAGCTGCTCAGTGTCCTCTCCTTACACAGAATCTAGTTTGCATTTCATTCTAGTAACAAACCCATCTACACAACCAAATATTTTGCATCCAAGTAGGCCTTAAAAAATGTAGGAAAATGCATATGGCCTAAACAATGGTGTTTTAGAGGGGGAAAAAAATGTTGGATACGAACGAATAATGGGCCCATGAACATTAAAATTGACATTTGAAACTGTACAATTAAGAAAAGCATATTGAGCAGCATGAACGTAAGAAAGACAAAAAGAATAGGAACACACCACAACTACTTCCTTTTTTGCAGCACTCTCCGGATCTTTCTGTACTGCTCTGGCTCTCATAATTTGAAGTCCGACCACCGCTTCCTGAGCTGATCTTTCGATTGTCGGTACCCCGAAATTCCTGTGCAGACTTTTTACCACTTTCGCCATGATCTTGGCCTTTCTGATATTGGGGTTGGGGTCCATACTTTCCATCATAGTCGGCCCTCTTCAGGATGTCCACCATCTCCAACATCTCCCCAAAGGACATATTTGTGGCCTTAAATCTTCTCCTTCTGGATCGGGACATTTCTGTCTCCGGGCTTTCCTCCGCCTCCACCTCGTTGCTATAATTAGCACGCACCTGCTGTGACTCTGCCATGTGCTCTTCACCCACTGCGCCGAACGAAAAGGGGCAGGGAATAGACTAGAAAGAACGTCAGGGGCGGGCGGAGTTACACGCATGCGCAGTGTATATAAAGCGTAACACACGTGCGTATTACGTACGATCTGTGAGCGGAGGAAGGAGCATTGGACGCGCTGATCGTAAGAACGAAGGTAAGCGACAAACTTGTGCCTATACTGCTTCTAGATTGAGGCCTATATTGTAATAAGATTAGGAGAGTTTTGTCTGACATTAGGCTTTGTCTTGTGTTGTGTCTTGCAGTGAACATGGATATCTTAGTTAAAGATAATGACTTCATGTCACTATTCATTGATATGTTAAGGGAGCTGCCATGTCTGTGGGAGATTAACCACCCACATTACAAGAACCAAACAAAGAGGAAGGCAGCACTGGATCAATTGTGTGAAATTGTGAAGCAGGTGATCCCCACGGCAGACATCACCTATTTGAAGGTCTTAATTGGTGGCCTGAGGAGTACATATGTAAGGGAGCGCCAGAAAGTCCTGGATTCACAGAGATCCCGAGCAGCAGATGACATCTATGTCCCCAGGATGTGGTACTATGACAGGCTGCATTTTCTGGCAGGCCAGACTGAAGCCAGGTCATCCCTCTCCAGTCTTCCTTCCACGCTTCCTTCCCCCCCGGCTGAGGCTTCTGATGCCCAACCTGGGCCTTCCAGGCAACAACATGTGGAGGAGCCCAGATTGAGCCAGGTATAGCATTCCTCTAAATATTTCTGCTTGTCCAATCAATGATGTTAACTAGATGTTAGTTGGGAGTAGGGATGAGCCGAACACCCCCCTGTTCGGTTCGCACCAGAACATGCGAACAGGAAAAAAGTTCGTTCGAACACGCGAACACCGTTAAAGTCTATGGGACACGAACATGAATAATCAAAAGTGCTAATTTTAAAGGCTTATATGCAAGTTATTGTCATAAAAAGTGTTTGGGGACCCGGGTCCTGCCCCAGGGGACATGGATCAATGCAAAAAAAAGTTTTAAAAACGGCCGTTTTTTCAGGAGCAGTGATTTTAATAATGCTTAAAGTCAAACAATAAAAGTGTAATATCCCTTTAAATTTCGTACCTGGGGGGTGTCTATAGTATGCCTGTAAAGGGGCGCATGTTTCCCGTGTTTAGAACAGCCTGACAGCAAAATGACATTTGGAAGGAAAAAACTCATTTAAAACTATCCGCGGCTATTGCATTGCCGTCAATACACATAGAAGTTCATTGATAAAAACGGCATGGGAATTCCCCACAGGAAAACCCCGAACCAAAATTAAAAAAAAAAAAAATGAAGTGGGAGTCCCCCTAAATTCCATACCAGGCCCTTCAGGTCTGGTATGGATATTAAGGGGAACCCCGGCCAAAATTTAAAAAAAAAAATGACGTGGGGTTCCCCCTAAATTCCATACCAGACCCTTCAGGTCTGGTATGGATTTTAAGGGGAACCCCGCGCCAAAAAAAAAAAAAAAAAACGGCGTGGGGTTCCCCCAAAAATCCATACCAGACCCTTATCCAAGCACGCAACCTGGCAGGCCGCAGGAAAAGAGGGGGGGACGAGAGTGCGCCCCCCCCTCCTGAACCGTACCAGGCCACATGCCCTCAACATTGGGAGGGTGCTTTGGGGTAGCCCCCCAAAACACCTTGTCCCCATGTTGATGAGGACAAGGGCCTCATCCCGACAACTGTGGCCGGTGGTTGTGGGGGTCTGCGGGCGGGGGACTTATCGGAATCTGGAAGCCCCCTTTAACAAGGGGACCCCCAGATCCCGGCCCCCCCCCTGTGTGAAATGGTAAGGGGGTACTTACCCCTACCATTTCACTAAAAAAGTGTCAAAATAGTTAAAAATGACAAGAGACAGTTTTTGACAATTCCTTTATTTAAATGCTTCTTCTTTCTTCCTTCATCTTCTTCTTCTTCTGGTTCTTCTGGCTCTTCTGGTTCTTCCTCCGGCATTCTCGTCCAGCATCTCCTCCGCGGCGTCTTCTATCTTCTTCTCCTCGGGCCGCTCCGCACCCATGGCATTGGGGGGGAGGCTCCCGCTCTTCTCTTCATCTTCATCCTCTTCTCTTCTTCCTTCTTCTCTTCTTCTCTGTTTCTCTTCTTAATTTTCTTCTCCGGGCCGCTCCGCATCCATGCATGGAGGGAGGCTCCCGCTGTGTGACGGCGTCTCCTCATCTGACGGTTCTTAAATAACGGGGGGCGGGGCCATCCGGTGACCCCGGCCCCTCTGACGCACGGGACATGACGGGACTTCCCTGTGGCATTCCCCGTGACGTCACAGGGAAGTCCCGTCAAGTCACCGTGCGTCAGAGGGGGGCGGGGTCACCGGGTGGCCCCGCCCCCCGTTATTTAAGAACCGTCAGATGAGGAGACGCCGTCACACAGCGGGAGCCTCCCTCCATGCATGGATGCGGAGCGGCCCGGAGAAGAAAATTAAGAAGAGAAACAGAGAAGAAGAGAAGAAGGAAGAAGAGAAGAGGATAAGGAAGAAGATGAAGAGAAGAGCGGGAGCCTCCCCCCCAATGCCATGGGTGCGGAGCGGCCCGAGGAGAAGAAGATAGAAGACGCCGCGGAGGAGATGCTGGACGAGAACGCCGGAGGAAGAACCAGAAGAGCCAGAAGAACCAGAAGAAGAAGAAGATGAAGGAAGAAAGAAGAAGCATTTAAATAAAGGAATTGTCAAAAACTGTCTCTTGTCATTTTTAACTATTTTGACACTTTTTTAGTGAAATGGTAGGGGTAAGTACCCCCTTACCATTTCACACAGGGGGGGGCCAGGATCTGGGGGTCCCCTTGTTAAAGGGGGCTTCCAGATTCCGATAAGCCCCCCGCCTGCAGACCCCCACAACCACCGGCCACGGTTGTGGGGATGAGGCCCTTGTCCTCATCAACATGGGGACAAGGTGTTTTGGGGGGCTACCCCAAAGCACCCTCCCAATGTTGAGGGCATGTGGCCTGGTATGGTTCAGGAGGGGGGGGGCGCACTCTCATCCCCCCCTCTTTTCCTGCGGCCTGCCAGGTTGCGTGCTCGGATAAGGGTCTGGTATGGATTTTTGGGGGAACCCCACGCCGTTTTTTTTTTTTTTTTTGGCGCGGGGTTCCCCTTAAAATTAATACCAGACCTGAAGGGTCTGGTATGGAATTTAGGGGGAACCCCACGTCATTTTTTTTTTTAAACTTTGGCCGGGGTTCCCCTTAATATCCATACCAGACCTGAAGGGCCTGGTATGGAATTTAGGGGGACTCCCACTTCATTTTTTTTTTTTTTTAATTTTGGTTCGGGGTTTCCCTGTGGGGAATTCCCATGCCGTTTTTATCAATGAACTTCTATGTGTATTGACGGCAATGCAATAGCCGCGGGTAGTTTTAAATGAGTTTTTTCCTTCCAAATGTCATTTTGCTGTCAGGCTGTTCTAAACACGAGAAACATGCGCCCCTTTACAGGCATACTATAGACACCCCCCAGGTACGAAATTTAAAGGGATATTACACTTTTATTGTTTGATTTTAAGCATTATTAAAATCACTGCTCCTGAAAAAACGGCCGTTTTTAAAACTTTTTTTTGCATTGATCCATGTCCCCTGGGGCAGGACCCAGGTCCCCAAACACTTTTTATGACAATAACTTGCATATTAGCCTTTAAAATTAGCACTTTTGATTTCTCCCATAGACTTTTAAAGGGTGTTCCGCGGCATTCGAATTTGCACCCCAAATTGTTCGGTGTTCGGCGAACTTGCGAACAGCCAATGTTCGAGTCGAACATGAGTTCGACTCGAACTCGAAGCTCATCCCTAGTTGGGAGTACTAATTTAGGATTGTGATTGATGAAGCAAAAACTAAAACCATGTCCCTTTTTCATACACAGGGAAGTCGCAGCCAGGAGGTGGCCGGGCCGAGCCGTCTGCCTGATCTGCAGGTCCCTCACCTTCCCCTGGAAAGAGAAAGTGGCAGGAGGAGGAGTGCCCTAGAGGAGGCTGCCAGAGGACTCTTTTGGAGGGCTACAGAGGTCCTGGGAGCACCACACACCATGGAGGAGGACATTGCTGCCACCATTGCCTATAAAATGCAGAGGATGGAGGAGGGACAACAAGTCATGTGTGAGTTGCTCATATTGGAGGCTCTTAACAAAGGTATGAGGGGCCAAATTACAGCTCAGACACACCTTTGCGAACTCACAGATGGTCCTCCTCCTCCTCCTGCAGGTCCTCCTCCTCCTCCTCCTCCAGGTCCTCCCAGTCCTCCTCCTCCTCCAGGTCCTACTCCTCCTCCTGCCACATCTCCAACAGCACAGCGACAGCCGGGAAGGAAGCGTGGAAGGAAGACCAGAAAGTGAGGACCCTGGATCCAGTCTGGTCGGCCAAAAGATGCTGCCTCTTGTGGTACCACAGCCTGGGGACACACATGTCATCTGCTGCTTTCCGGATCTCTGCGAATTCTGGACCAGACTGCCCTCCCTTACATATGAACTCCTCAGGCCACCAATTTTGATGTTGAAGAATTGATGTCTGCCGTGGGGGTCCCAGGCTTCGCTAATTTCTCCTGTTGATCCAGTGTTGCCTCCCTCTTTGTTTGGTTCTGAGCCCTTAATAAAGGAATTTTTGTTTGAATTATACTTGCCTATGTGTGTTTTCCTTAAAAAAGGACAATGTGTTTGTGAGGATTCAGGTACATTTCAAAAATACAATGTGAAATTAACAAGGGACACCAACAACAAACAATCTCCTTGAGATTAAATAATAAAAGATATCAATGGTGTTGGGGTAACTTGACACACAAAACACACACAAAAATATTCTGGAGTCAAACTAAAAACAACATTAAACAAAGATCAGCCTTGGAAAAAATACAAACATAAAATCGAAACCAAAAATGGCTTAAAATCTAAAAAAATAAATAAATAAAAAACATTCTGTCAGATGTGACAAATAACAATATATTCAGGGAATCCCAATAAAAAAACAAAAAAAAAAAGTTTGTGAGAAGTGTGTGTGAATATGAGCAGCAAAACTACTTAATTCTTGTCACATTATAAAGAAGAAGAGAGTGCGCTGTATTAAACCATTTTTAACATTGCAAACAAAAATGGGAGTTTCCTGCGAGCCACAAATGGATCAATGCCTCTAAGGGGTGACAACCATTAATTATTTAGCAGCAAACACTCAACCACGTTTCATATCGTGTAATATAATGCATAAAAATAATTGTGCCTGCGCTGAAAATTAGACTAAAATGACGTGCAAAATTAATAAATTAATCCACTATAAATAAGCTGTAAGAACATACATGTGTAATATAATATACATAAGTGCAATATTTAGCCTCAAAGTGCATATAACATTGTGCAAAAAGCAATATAACCCATTGAAAGTGCACCGTGCATAAGTAAAAAACAACAACAAGTGCACAGGTATCCTGTGTATTGCAAGTGTCCAGTTCAATCCACGGGTTAAAACCCAAAAAAATGTGTACAAACAGTGTCCATAAGATAAAAGTTCCTCAGAGCTCTTCTGAAAGGTGCCCAAATCACAGCAAACAATACGTGCTCTCCTGTGACACCCCACATGTGCTTGCGCTCACCTCTGCTCGTGTGACCCAGTAACTAAACTGTGTCAAACACGCAATGGGGCCACTTCTGGGCTCCCTCAGGATGGAATGATATGAATACAATCCTCACAGGTGCAGCCTGTATCCTGGCAGTCACGTTGTACTCTGGTATCCTCTATGGGTGCATCACCTTTCCCTTCCCCCGGAAACCTCACTCCCCTCTTCCAGTTCCGCGCACACCTGTGCACCCCTCTACCATCTCATGTAAAGGACACCATCCACTTTCTGCAAATATTAGATAGTTTACATATTCCAGAACATGCTATACTGGCTACGATTGATGTCGAAGCTTTGTATAGCTCAATTCCCCATTCCAAAGGTCTTGCAGTAGTTAAACGTGTCATCAATGTGGGAAGCGAGGGGGGCTCGGCCTAGAATGAGATTATTCTATCTTTTATAGAACTAATTTTTGGACACAACGTCTTTACTAGGGATGAGCTTCGAGTTTGAGTCGAACTCATGTTCGACTCGAACATTGGCTGTTCACAAGTTTGCCGAACAGCGAACAATTTGGGGTGTTCGCGGCAAATTCGAATGCCGCGGAACACCCTTTAAAAGTCTATGGGAGAAATCAAAAGTGCTAATTTTAAAGGCTTATATGTAAGTTATTGTCATAAAAAGTGTTTGGGGACCCAGGTCCTGCCCCAGGGGACATGGATCAATGCAAAAAAAAGTTTTAAAAATGGACGTTTTTTCAGGAGCAGTGATTTTAATAATGCTTAAAGTCAAACAATAAAAGTGTAATATCCCTTTAAATTTCGTAGCTGGGGGGGTGTCTATAGTATGCCTGTAAAGGGGCGCATGTTTCCCGTGTTTAGAACAGTCTGACAGCAAAATGACATTTCGAAGGAAAAAACCCATTTAAAACTACTCGCGGCTATTGCATTGCCGACAATACACATAGAAGTTCATTGATAAAAACGGCATGGGAATTCCCCACAGGGGAACCCCGAACCAAAATTTAAAAAAAAATGACGTGGGAGTCCCCCTAAATTCCATACCAGGCCCTTCAGGTCTGGTATGGATTTTAAGGGGAACCCTGCGCCAAAAAAAAAAAAAAACGGCATGGGGTCCCCCCAAAAATCCATACCAGACCCTTATCCGAGCACGCAACTTGGCAGGCCGCAGGAAAAGAGGGGGGGACGAGAGTGCGCCCCCCCCTCCTGAACCGTACCAGGCCACATGCCCTCAACCTTGGGAGGGTGCTTTGAGGTAGCCCCCCAAAACACCTTGTCCCCATGTTGATGAGGACAAGGGCCTCATCCCCACAACCCTGGCCGGTGGTTGTGGGGGTCTGCGGGCGGGGGGCTTATCGGAACTATAGACACCCCCCAGCTACGAAATTTAAAGGGATATTACCCTTTTATTGTTTGACTTTAAGCATTATTAAAATCACTGCTCCTGAAAAAAACGCCGTTTTTAAAACTTTTTTTTGCATTGATCCATGTCCTCTGGGGCAGGACCCGGGTCCCCAAACACTTTTTATGACAATAACTTGCATATAAGCCTTTAAAATTAGCACTTTTGATTATTCATGTTCGTGTCCTATAGACTTTAACGGTGTTCGCGTGTTCGAACAAACTTTTTTCCTGTTCGCATGTTCTGGTGCAAACCGAACAGGGGGGTGTTCGGCTCATCCCTAGTCTTTACCTTTCATGGGTCCCACTACCGCCAGATACAGGTTGTGGCAATGGGGACCTCCTGTGCCCCATCTTATGCCAACCTGTATCTGGGGGAGTGGGAAAAGATGTTCTTTGCTGACGAATCACTGTCGATGTACACAGACCATATGTTGGCTTGGTACCCGTACATCGAAAACGTTTTTGTCATTTGGGATGGACCTATTGGACCTATTATAGGATGGACCTATTGAGATACTTCAGCAATGTTTGAGTAGAATGAACAAAAACTATTTCAATTTAAATTTCAATATGGCCTATGACAGTGAGTGTATAGCATTTCTGGGCGTAGAGGTCTACAGAGGCAATGAGGGCACCCTAGGTAGCAACCTTTATAAGAAACCCTCAGCAGCTAACACTATCCTGCATGCATCAAGTTTTCATCCCCAAACGTTGGTAAATTCTATACCCTACAGCCAGTATCTACTGATGAGGCGCAATTGCTCTGATGATGAAAATTTAAAAAAAAGAGGCTCAAAAACTCAGTGACAGGCTCTTACAGAGACGCTATTCTCATGCCTCTCTTAAAAGAGCCTATCAATGAGCATCTTCATAAGAGAGGAAAAAAAATTATATATACACAGAAATCCAAAAACGATACCAACCCTATACGCATCATTACGAGATATACAAACCAACAAGCCAAAATTAACAACATTGTCAATAAATACTGGCACATGCTGTCCTTGGATTCTACACTGGGACAATTTGTTCTGGACTACCCTATGTTTACATTCAAAAGGGCAACATCATCTAGAGATAAACTCATTATCAGTGAATATAAAGGGGAAGCCTGCAAAGACCCATGCAAATATAAAGGCATATATATGTGCAGTGCCTGCAATTATTGTAAATACATGTACACTGACAGAAACCCTATTCTTCTTAATGGCCAAACATTCCGTTCTAGACATTTTGCCACTTGTAAAATCATTGGAGTAGTTTATATGCCACGCTGCGATTGCGGCTGTTTTTATATTGGCAAGACCAAACTGGAATTCTGGAGACGTACATATAGGCACATAAAACGTATGCAAACCAGCAACCCCAAGTTGCCCCTAGGTCGACATACCAAAACAATACACGGAGGTAAATTCCTGAGAATCAACTTTCTCATGTTAGATCGTATCCATCCCAGCTTCAGAGCATGGGATTAAAACAAAACCCTCCTCCAAATGGAGCTGCGCTGGATACATAATCCATAATCTTAAAGCTACACTACCCCCTGGCCTCAATCTGTTTTAAGCCCTTCTTGGAAGGTTTCTCATCAGGAGAAATGGAGAAATAAAATATAATAGTTCTACCTCCAAATGCTCAATAACCAGCCCCACATATATGTGCTTACAACAAACTTGTACCGTTTATCTACCTTTCAGAATAAGCTATGAAGGTGATTCACTTTCATGCAAATGTGATTACACATTTCTGCGTACATACACTCCCTCCCATTGTTTATCCCATTTTACTTACTTCTTTTATTCAATTAATCAGTAAATTTTGTGTGTATTAACATAGTATTGAACTCCATGTACATTTATGATATTAACCTTATTGCCTACTTAAGGGTTCTAGATCTTTGTAAATACATCTTCCTGTGAATATATGGTACATTTTTGTCAGTGGTTTCCTGTGTTCTCCCTAATTGCCTGTAATTTCTTTATTATTATTGTTATGTGTTTTAATTTTTGGCCACTAGAGGGCTATAGCAACAATTCCATGTCCTCTGCTGTTCTTTCCCACACTGATTGAGCAAGTAATTGGCGTCTATACAAATATAATTTTGGCCATGCCGGGTGGCCCCTGGTGGCTGGACTGTTGAAACGCCTGGCACACATACCCGCCCGGATCTGGTAACTCGTGGCGGCTCTCTATGGAGGCTACAGATGATGTTTTTCTCGCCTGGCCACCATCTTGCTACTCCGGCGGGCATGAGCTGTCCACTGGTGGGTCTGGATGCCAGCACTTCTCTCCATGTGGCTGCTCTTGATTTACTAAGGCAAGATTAATGAAACATCCCAGTTGTCCTCTGATACTCGTTCACACTATTATGTGTACTACCACTGCTTGCTTCAGAGATGATTATATCCTCTCTGCTTGCTCCAGTGGTGATAATTAGGGATGAGCTTCGTGTTCGAACCCATGTTCGCCTCGAACATCGTCTGTTCGATCGTTCGCCGAATTGCGAACGATATGGGCCGTTCGCGCCAAATTAGTGTGGCGCGTCATGGCCCATAATTCACTGCGGCATCGCAGTGCATTGCTGGCTGATGATTGGCCAAGCATGCACAATGACCCGCATGCTTGGCCAATCACAGCGCCGTTTGAACAGAGAGCCGTAATTGGCAAAAGCCAAGGAGGTTTTGGCCAATTATGGCTCAGGGGATTCAGTACACGCCCCACACTATATAAGGCCGCCTGCACGGCGGCCCTGTGTAGTGTGTGTTCCGGGCGTTCATTAAGAGAGAGAGAGAGAGAGAGACAGACAGTGACATTTGATTTGAGTTAGATAGATTAGGCAGAACAGTCAGTCAGTTAGCTGCACTTACAGTGTATTGTGTATATATATGCATCCCAGGTGTTGCATATATATATATATATATACACTATATTCAGTTTAGCTAGATCCGTTCCTGTTATCTTCCTACTGACAGGCAGGCTTGTCTTGTTACAGTATTTACAGCTACCTGAAGAAAATTACTGGTGTTCTTTTGATCCTATTAGTACCACAGTCAGGCAGCTAGACTATTTACAGTTAGTGCAGTGCGTCCTGCTCACAGTGTTTAGCTAGATCCGTTCCTGTTATCTTCTTACTGACAGGCAGGCTTGTCTTGTTACAGTATATACAGCTACCTGAAGAAAATAACTGGTGTTCTTTTGATCCTATTAGTACCACAGTCAGGCAGCTAGACTATTTACAGTTAGTGCAGTGCGTCCTGCTCACAGTGTTAAGCTAGATACGTTCCTGTTATCTTCTTACTGACAGGCAGGCTTGTCTTGTTACAGTATATACAGCTACCTGAAGAAAATTACTGGTGTTCTTTTGATCCTATTAGTACCACAGTCAGGCAGCTAGACTATTTACAGTTAGTGCAGTGTGTCCTGCTCACAGTGTTCAGCTAAAACTACAAGTTAGTGGGGTGCGTCCTGCTCACAGTGTTCAGCTAAACCTACAAGTTAGTGGGGTGCATCCTGCTCACAGTGTTAAGCTAAACCTACAAGTTAGTGGGGTGCGTCCTGCTCACAGTGTTCAGCTAGATCCGTTCCTGTTATCTTCTTACTGACAGGCAGGCTTGTCTTGTTACAGTATATACAGCTACCTGAAGAAAATTACTGGTGTTCTTTTGATCCTATTAGTACCACAGTCAGGCAGCTAGACTATTTACAGTTAGTGCAGTGCGTCCTGCTCACAGTGTTCAGCTAAACCTACAAGTTAGTGGGGTGCGTCCTGCTCACAGTGTTCAGCTAAACCTACAAGTTAGTGTGGTGCGTCCACCTCACAGTGTTCAGCTAAACCTACAAGTTAGTGGGGTGCGTCCTGCTCACAGTGTTCAGCTAAACCTACAAGTTAGTGTGGTGCGTCCACCTCACAGTGTTCAGCTAAACCTACAAGTTAGTGGGGTGCGTCCTGCTCACGGTGTTCAGCTAAACCTACAAGTTAGTGGGGTGCGTCCACCTCACAGTGTTCAGCTAAACCTACAAGTTAGTAGGGTGCGTCCTGCTCACAGTGTTCAGCTTAACCTAAAAGTTAGTGTGGTGCGTCCACCTCACAGTGTTCAGCTAAACCTACAAGTTAGTGGGGTGTGTCCACCTCACAGTGTTCAGCTAAACCTACAAGTTAGTGGGGTGCGTCCTGCTCACAGTGTTCAGCTAGATCCGTTCCTGTTATCTTCTTACTGACAGGCAGGCTTGTCTTGTTACAGTATATACAGCTACCTGAAGAAAATAACTGGTGTTCTTTTGATCCTATTAGTACCACAGTCAGGCAGCTAGACTATTTACAGTTAGTGCAGTGCGTCCTGCTCACAGTGTTCAGCAAAACCTACAAGTTAGTGGGGTGCGTCCTGCTCACAGTGTTCAGCTAAACCTACAAGTTAGTGGGGTGTGTCCACCTCACAGTGTTCAGCTAAAGCTACCTGTAGAAGGTTGGTGGTGTTCTCATACTACAGGCAGGCAGTTGATTTTGCTAGCTGCAGTATCAGTGTATATATATATATATATATATATATATATATATATATATATATATATATATATCCCAGCTTAGTGCAGCTACAGGCCATTAGTATGTCTGGAAGGCCAAGAAGGAGAGGCAGACAGTCACAAGCCAATAAGAGAGGGCAAGCAGGCTCTGTGTCTAGTGCTGGTCGTGGAGACGGTGCATCCTCATCAGCACGTGGCCGTGGGACACGCTTGGCCTTTTTTTCGGCAGCTGGCCGTGTTGAGCCGCAACATGCAGAAGACTTGGTCGAGTGGATGACCAAGCCGTCCTCATCCTCCTCATCCTCTCTCACCCATGCCCAGGGTACTTTGTCTGGCAAAGCAGCGGCCTCTTCTCTCGGCTCAATGTCATCAGTGACTCCTTCCCTAGCCCCACCATGTCCTCCTGAGGAGTCCCTGGAACTGTTTGACCACAGTGTTGGGTACATGCTCCAGGAAGATGCCCAGCGTTTGAATGGCTCTGATGATGATACTGAGCTCGATGAAGGCAGTAACATGAGCACGGACAGAGGGGGTGCCCAAGAAGGACAGCAATCTGGCAGTCATGCTCCCCCTGCTGCAGCATACTGCCAGGTTTGCTCCAGTGATGAGGAGGGAGAGGATGATGAGGTCACTGACTCAACGTGGGTGCCTGATAGGAGAGAGGAGGAGGAGGAGGAGGCGGCACATCACCAACGAGGCAGGATGCCCTCCAGGGGCCAGCCTAAGGGCAGCACATTGACTGCATCACACCCCAAAGCTCCACATGTGCAGGGCACTGCAGTCTCTGCGCGTTATTCAAAAAGTTCTTTGGTGTGGGCCTTCTTTGAGATGAGTGCATCAGATCGCACCGCTGCTATTTGCAACATATGTCTCAAGCGTATCTCGCGTGGCCAAAACATCTCCCGCTTGGGTACCACATGCTTGACCAGACATATGTTGACCTGCAATGCAGTTCATTGGCAAGCGTATCTAAAAGACCCACAACAAAGAACAAAGAGGACCTCTCCTTGCTCCTCATCAGCTGAGATTTCCAACCCCACTATACCTTCAGTCCTCTCTGAGACCTGCACTGAGAGGAATGAAGGTGTAGAATTAGGTGTGTCACAGCCAAGTACTTGTGGGCAATCTGCTTTTGGTACACCGACGTCAGATTGTACCAGGCAAATTTCCCTGCCCCAGCTGCTGCACCGCCGAAAGAAGTTTGCTCCCAGCCATCCACATGCCCAGCGGTTGAATGCTAGCTTGGCAAAATTGCTAGCACTTCAACTGCTGCCTTTTCAGTTGGTAGACTCTGCCCCCTTCCGTGAGTTTGTGGAATGTATGGTTCCTCAGTGGCAGGTACCCAAACGCCACTTTTTCTCACGGAAGGCGATTCCGGCTCTCTACCGGCATGAGGAAGGCAATGTCCATGCCTCGCTGGACAGGGCGGTCATTGGGTGACTCTGCTGGCAGCTGGGAAGGATGCAGGACAAGGTGCAGTAGTGTTGGAGGTTGTTCCGCCACCACGCCTCCAAAATGCTAATGATTGTGACACACCTCTCTCCTCCACCCCCTCCTCTTCTTCTTCCTCCATGGCCTCTTCCTGTGCTTTGTCCTCGGAATCAGCGGTGCTCCGTAGCCATTCAAGGGGCTACGCAAGTACGCAGGCCAAAAGATGCCATGCGGTGCTTGAGCTGGTGTGCTTGGGGGACAGGAGCCACACTGGGGCAGAGGTTCTGTCAGCTCTGCAGGGGCAGGTTCAGAGGTGGTTGACGCCACGCCAACTTAAGGCAGGAATGGTGGTTTGCGACAATGGCACCAACCTCCTCTCTGCCCTCCGACAGGGACAAATGACCCATGTGCCCTGTTTGGCTCACGTCCTTAACTTGGTGGTGAAGCGGTTCTTGGGCAGGTACCCGGGCTTACAGGATGTCCTGAGGCAGGCCAGGAAAGTCTGTGTGCATTTCCGCCGGTCATATAATGCCAGTGCTCGGCTGACGGACCTTCAAAAGGAGTTTAACCTGCCCAAGAACCGCCTAATCTGTGACATGTCCACCAGGTGGAACTCAATGTTGGCCATGCTGCAGCGGCTGCACACGCAGCAGAGGGACATCAATGAGTACCTGTGCGACTATGGCACCAGGACAGGGTCAGGGGAGCTTGTTTTTTTTTTCCCACGCCAGTGGGCCATGATCAGGGATGCATGCACTGTCCTGTCACCATTTAAGGAGGCCACGAGGATGGTGAGCACTGACAGTGCATGCATCAGTGACACTGTCCCCCTTGTCCACCTGTTGGAGCACACGCTGCGTGGAATAATGGACAGGGCACTTGAGGCAGAACAGAGGCAGGAAGAGGAGGACTTCCTTAGCTCTCAAGGCCCCCTTTATCCAGACAGTGTTCCTGCGTGCCCGCCGATCACACAGGAAGAGGACGAGGAGGAGGAGGAGGAGGAAGATTGTGTCAGTATGGAGGTGGAGCCTGGCACTCAGCATCAGCAGCAGTCTTTAAGGGATCAGTCCCAAGAAACACATGGACTTGTACGTGGCTGGGAGGAGGTGGCTGCGGACCATGTCGTCCTTAGTGACCCAGAGGACTCCGGACCGAATGCCTCAGCAAACCTACCCTGCATGGCCTCCCTGATCCTGCAAAGCCTGCGTAAGGATCCTCGTATTCGTGGTATCAAGGAGAAGGACCAATACTGGCTGGCAACCCTCCTTGATCCACGTTACAAGGGTAAGGTTGCGAACCTTATCTTGCCATCGCAGAGGGAGCAGAGGATGAAACATCTTCGGGAGGCCTTGCAGAAAGGTCTGTGCAACGCGTTCCCAGAGACTGGGAGGTTACAAACTCCTGTTTCTGGACAACGTGTTGCTGAGGCTTCGGTCAGTCAAAGAAGGAGCGGTGGAGAAGGTGGCCATCTGACCGATGCGTTCAGACAATTTTTTGGTCCGCAGCCCCAAGGTATGTTCGGTTCCAGCAACCATCACCAGCGTCTGTTTTACATGGTGCAGGAATACCTAGGAGCAAGATCAGACTTGGACACCTTTCCCACCGAAAATCCTCTGGGTTACTGGGTCTTGAGGATGGATCACTGGCCAGAGCTTGCACAGTATGCAATTGAGCTACTGGCCTGTCCTGCATCCAGCGTTCTTTCGGAACGCACATTCAGTGCTGCTGGAGGCGTGGTAACAGATCACAGGGTGCGTCTGTCCACCGACTCGGTCGATCGACTGACCTTCATAAAAATGAATCAGTCTTGGATCACCACCAGCTACCAAGCACCTGATGCTGATGTAACCGAATATTTTTTTTTGAAATCTCAGATCCCTTCAAAGACTGCCTATGCTGATGCTGAGTGACTATCCCTGAGTAATTATCCTCTTCCTCCTCAATGATCACGCTGATAGCTTGTAATAACATTTTTGGTTCTGGGCGCCACCACCAGTGCCTAAGGCACAATTTTTCTGCCCCTGTTTAACAGGGGCATGTAATTACAATTTTTGATGCAATACTTTGCAGCAGGGCTCGTTCCTGCGTTCCAACTAGAGTGTCTGTGAGGGGTTGCAGTGTTGTGGCACCAGCACCAGTGCCTAAGGCCCAATTTTTCTGCCCCTGTTTAACAGGGGCGTGTAATTACAATTTTTGATGCAATACTTTGCAGCAGGGCTCGTTCCTGCGTTCCAACTAGAGTGTCTGTGAGGGGTTGCAGTGTTGTGGCACCAGCACCAGTGCCTAAGGCCCAATTTTTCAGCCCTTGTTTAACAGGGGCGTGTAATTACAATTTTTGATGCAATACTTTGCAGCAGGGATCGTTCCTGCGTTCCAACTAGGGTGTTTGTGAGGGGTTGCAGTGTTGTGGCACCAGCACCAGTGCCTAAGGCCTAATTTTTCAGCCCCTGTTCAACAGGGGCATGTAATTACAATTCTTGATCTAATATTTCACAGCAGGGCCCATTTCTGCACCCACCAAGAGCGAGTGAGGACTTACAGTTTTGTGGCACCAGCACCACCACCACCAAAGGCCCAGTTTTTCTGCCCCTGTTCAACAGGGGCATGTAATTACAATTCTTGATTTAATATTTCACAGCAGGGCCCTGTGAGGGCTTACAGTGTTGTGGCCACAACAACACCTAAGGCCCAAATTTCTGCTGAGTATATAGGGCAGGCCCCTACTTTCAAACATCTAACTTACAAACGACTCCTACTTGCAAATGGAAGGAGACAACAGGAAGTGAGATGAAATCTACCCCTAGGAAGGGAAATTCTCTCCTGTAAGAGTTAATATGGGAAAAACATTTATCCTTTCCACTGATGCTTTCCAATCGTTGTTCCACAAAAAACCCCAAATTTTCAAAAAACATTTGTCATTGGGACAAAAAGTGAGGTGAAATCTTCTGAAGAGGAGGAAAGACAGCAAAACAAATGTCACAGGGGTGATAACCCTTCCCTATGTTTTCCAAAAAGCTTAAAAAAGATTTTTTGGCTGGAGCTAAACACGTTAAAAATGTACCCGTTCAAAATTACAAACAGATTCTACTTAACAACAAACCTACAGTCCCTGTCTTGTTTGCACCGCCTGTATACTGCTGTTCAGAGTATATAGGGCCTGGTGGCCCCACACCTTTCCTTATTTTAATTTGGGTGCGGGGTTCCCCTTAATATCCATACAAAACCTAAAGGGCCTGGTAATGGACTGGGGGGTACCCATGCCATTTGTCTCACTGATTTTCATCCATATTGCCAGGACCCGACATTACATTAAACCCGCAAGCAGTTTTAAATGAGATTTTTTCCTTTAAAAATGACATTTGGTGCAGGGACTGTTCTAAACACGGGAAACACGCGCCACTTTACAGGCATACTATAGACACCTCCCAGGTACAATATTTAAAGGAATATTTCACTTTTTTTTTTTTACTTTAAGCATCATTAAAATCACTGCTCCCGAAAAAACGTCCGTTTTTAAAAGTTTTTTTTGCATTGATACATGTCCCCTGGGATAGGACCCGGGTCCCCAAACCCTTTTTAGGACAATACCATGCAAATTAGCCTTTAAAATGAGCACTTTTGATTTTGAACGTTCGAGTCCCATAGACGTCAATGGGGTTCTAACGTTCGTGCAAATTTTCGGTCCGTTCGCAGGTTTTGGTGCGAACCAAACCGGGGGGTGTTCGGCTCATCCCTAGTGATAATATACAACTGCATTATATATGTTTACAAGCCTAAAGCTTTTTGTCACGGTGGATAGTACTGACTCTAACAGAGGATAAATGATACGGCTATTATATACCCTAATATCGCACTAAGCCCAACAATAGGGCTGACTAATGAATTAGAAAGTTACCTATATAGACAGAGTGATTTGTTTTGTATACACAGACTAATTATGTTTGCATGTGCAGATACATATTAATTCTATTATTTACATCCAATATGGAATAAATGTTATCTTATATGAGAGACTCAAATGTAATGTAATATAACAAAACAAAGAAAAATTATTATATTTATATACAATCAAAGTACACACCAGTTGCATAGTTTTATAGTATCTTTGCAATCTGCTCCTACTGGGTACAGGTAGGATATGTATATATATTTTTTCATATATTTCCTTTCATACTCTTTTTTTTTTTTCATTCAAAGTTTTTATTGAGATAAGTGCAAAGGGAAAATAAAACATAGTGCACAGTGCTTCAGACGCAGATGCAACTGTGTATATTGGTTTCCATATACAACATTGAAGCATAGGGTAGCTAACATGGAATAGCTAGTTGGTTTTGATTTAAGACCCGAACTTGCAAAACATTGTGTGTATGACTGGTCCTTTTAATTGAACTACATATTTCTGCAGTATGTTTAAGTGGAACACTTTAAGTCATTTCAAGGTAACAGTTCTAACCTTAATCAGAAGTTTAAAATTATTGATAACCTTGACTTCTGATGGGGCAATTAGAAGCATCTGTCTTCATAACCAAGATGGATGATGTGCTCAGTATAGGGAGAGTGAAGAGAAGAGAGATTTAGAAAAGGAAAGCTGGGCTTGGAGGGGGGGTAGGTACCTTACCCGACTTATTTCAGTGAGTCACGTGAGTCATATTACGATCTTTCAAAGGTCAATTTCAGATGTATCATCATTATCCCAGAGTATATCAACATTTTATGAATATTTAAAAATCAGCCAAGGTTGCCATGTTTTGTGGAACCTTTCAATGTTGCCTTTATCTTGTGCTAGGGTGTCTTCCATCTCATAGATTTCACCTATTTTTTTTACCCATTCATCAATTGATGGAACTCTAGTTGAGTTCCAATGTAAGGGGATCAGTGATTTGGCCGCATTGAGAAGATGCTTTGTCAGGGAATTTTTATATCGTTTAAAAGAGAATTTAGTTATATGTAGCAGGCAGCAGGCTGCATTCAGTTCTATCTTTGTGTCAGTGATTTTTTTAATTAGTTTACACACTTCTTTCTAGAAGGGTTCAATCTTGGAGCAATGCCACCAGATGTGTACCAGAGACCCCCTTTCCGATAGGCATCTCCAGCACAAATCAGACTTCTGTGTATCCCATTTGTGTAGTTTGTCAGGTGTGTTATACCAGTGCGTCAGCAACTTATAACCTGTTTCTTGAAGTTTAGTGCTGATAGAGCATTTGTGTGTTAATATGCAAGCATACCTCCATTGTTGATCAGTTATTTCTTCTTTTAGTTCCTCCGACCATCTCCTCCTGTGTCCGCTGCCTCCCATATCCCCTGCGTATCTCAGCCAAGAACATGCGACTGAGGTGGCTCTATCAAGTGGCCTCCCCTCTTTGCACACCGATTCTAGGGCTGTCAGGGGCCTAAATAATTGTTGGGTATTTTTAAATTTACCTAGATAGCTCCTTATTTGGAAGTAAGTCCATTGTCTCATATGTGGAAGGTTTTTTTCTGATTTAAGTAGTGACCAATCTTTAAGTTTATTGTCTGTGTAGCAGTCTCCCGCCAGCAGGGGGGCGTTCTGTGGTAACGGGTGGATTGATGGGTTGTGCATACCTGGTATAAAGTCAGGATTATCCGACAACGGTGTCAGGGGGCTTGGTGAGGTGGTGAGCTCTCTTCGTTTAGCTAGCTTGTTAATAATTCTCAAAGTCGTGCCAGTGATTGGGTGGTTGCGTAGGTTGTGTGGGTAGCTGTTCGGGGCAACCCAAGGCGAAAACTTCAGTGTGCATGTGGATAACTCCTCTTCTAGTGCAATCCAATCTTTCATGTGGTCATGGCAGTGCCAGTCAATGACTCTCGCTATGTGTGATGCATGATAGTAGTGCTGGAAGTTTGGTAGGTTAATGCCTCCTAAATCTTTAGGTTTTGTTAGTGTGGTTAGTTTAATTCTTGGTTTTTTGTGGTGCCACAGGAATTTTGAAATCAAAGAGTTTAGGGCTCTAAAAATTTTTTGAGGGACCTCGATCGGCAATGTGCGTATTAAGTAAAGAAATTTGGGCAATATCACCATTTTCACTATCGCTGCTCGGCCAAACCATGAAAACAATCCCTCACTCCACTTTGTGAGATCTGCCCTGCATCCCTGAAGGAGGGGTGTGAAATTTCTCTCAAAAATGGCGCTTAGTTGTGGGGTGAGCCATGTCCCTAAGTATTTCAGTGTTTTAGGATCCCATCGAAATTGGGAGTTGGTCTTGGTCTGTGTAAGCAGTCTCTCTGGGAGGGAAATGTTTAAAGCTTCAGATTTCGTGTAATTAATTTTTAAGTTGGATATGTACCCATAGTGCGCAAATTCTTGTAGGAGGTTGGGGAGAGTTATTGTCGGCTTTGTTAGGAAGAATAAAAGGTCGTCGGCATAGGCTGCCACTTTATATTCTCTGTCTCTAATCTGAAATCCATGAATTGCTGTGTTGTTTTGGACTGATCTAATGAAAGGTTCCAGGGATAAAATAAATAACAGGGGCGAGAGGGGACATCCCTGTCTTGTCCCGTTAGTAATGTGTACTTTTTTAGAGAGTGTGCCATTTATTTTCAGCTCTGCTGAGGGATTTTGATAAAGTGCGGAAATCCAGGCCATCATATGTGGACCCAGGCCTACTCGTCTACATACAGTCAGCATGAAATCCCACGCTACTCGATCGAAGGCCTTCTCCGCATCAGTTGACAGGAGAAAGCCCTCGATCTTTCGCAATTTCACTGCATTAGTGAGCAGAAGTGCTTTGGTTACGTTGTCCTTGGCCTCTCTGCCCGGCATGAAACCTACTTGTTCCATACCGATCAGTTTTGGCAACAGCGGACCCATCCTCAAAGCAAGCACCTTTGCAAACAATTTGACATCCAAATTCAATAGAGAGATGTGTCGGTAGCTGGCGCAGTCTCTGGGGTCTTTACCCGTTTTTGGTATCACCGTGATGTGCGCTGATAATAGATCTGGGGTTACTGCTCTCGGGGTAGAGAGTGTGTTCAGGGCATCTTTTAAGGGATTAGTGAGAATGTCTATAAAGGTCTTATAGTAGGTGGCTGAGAACCCATCTGGCCCCGGGCTTTTGCCTGATTTGAGGTGTTTAATGGCTTGTTTGAGTTCAGATGAGGTGATTGGGGTTTCTAGCAATTCTATGTCTGCTTGTGCTAGGGTTGGTAGTCCACTATTAGTTATGTATTCCTGTATGATTCGCGTTCTGTCCCCTGTCATATGTGGTTGCTTGTGTTGTGGAGGTAGGTTGTATAATTTGGTGTAGAAGTCATGAAAGTGACTGGCTATAGCCTCTGACGCGATGTCTAATTTCCCCTCCTTGTTTCTAATGCCAGCAATGTTGTTGGTAGAATTTTGTTCTCTCAGGGCTCTCGCCAAGAACCTACCTGCCTTGTCTCCAGACTCATAGTAAATTCGTTTTTTGAAAAATAGCATCCGTTTGGCTCTAGAGTCAAGTATCTGTTGTAAATCTTTTCTGGCTTCTAATAGGCTCTTGGCTGAAGCTACAGAGAGGGATTGTTTGTGTAGTAATTCTAGACTTCTAATTTGGGTGATCAGTTTCTTTATTTGGGCATCTCTCTCTTTTTTGCGTCTGGAGCCTAATTCTATAAGCTTTCCTGCGAATTGTACATTTGTGCGCCTCCCAGACCATTAATGGATCTGCCTCAGGTGTATTGTTGTGCGTAAAGAATTCTGTCAGGTTTTTAGTGATCGTGGGAAGGAGTAATTGGTCTGTCAGAAGTGAAACGTTTAGTCTCCAAGTCGGTTGCTGTTGTGTAGTGTTTTGTAGGTCCATGGAAATGGAGATCGGGGCGTGGTCTGAAATCGTCTGTGTGCCTATGCGGGCATCAGTTAGTTTAGAAAGATCTCTTTGTGGGATGAATAAACAGTCCAGTCGTGCGTACCTATTATGTGGGATTGAGAAGTGGGTATAATCTCTTCCTTCTGGGTTAAGAAAGCGCCAGGAGTCCACCAACTGTAGCGTCTGCAAGAGTGACTTGAGTTTTTTAAGTATTTTGTATGTAATACAAGTCTTGCCGTTGGAAGTATCCAACAAGGGGTTCAGGGGAACATTGAAGTCCCCCCTAGTATCAGGCATCCCTTAGCAAACTCCTGGAGCTCTCCCACAATGTCTTGACAGAATGTAATGTGTGCCTTGTTCGGAAAATAGACGTTAGCCAAAGTTATGGGAGTGTCCCTATATGAGCCCTTCAGGAATATAAATCTTCCTTCCGGGTCACACCTTTGTTCAGTTAATTCAAAGGGTACATCCCTACCTATAAGGATAGATACACCCTTAGACTTAGAGTCAGCGTTTGTAGCATGGAAGGCTCTTGGGAAGTGTACATTTGTGAGTCTTGGTACATGGTGTGTGGCTTACCTTTTTTAAGTTCCCTCATGAGGGTAGAGCGGCGTTCAGGAATGTTTAGGCCCCTGATATTGTGTGACACTAGCAATGGGCGAGTGCCCAGGGATGAGTAGACCATGGTGGTACGGTATGAGGAGACGGTCGGAGGTCTGTACTGGGAATACAAAACTGTTGTATGCAAGTTAATAACCACGACCTTTGTTAATAAAAAAAAAAAAAAAACAGCACTCTTATAGTAAGCTTATCTGGTACCTTCGATATAATAAAAGCGGAGTAAGTATAAAAGGAAGAAGAGGGAGATAGGACAGGAGAAGAGAAAGAATGGAAAAGACAGAGAATAAGAAACACTTGTTTAAAGTAGCGGGAGAATATTACTTTGGTAGTCCTCTCACCCGGGAGATCTCTTATTCCCCCAAAGCAGAGGGACCACCCAATGTACTGTAGCTATTCCCCTCGCCCCACTAGGAGGTCAGGGAAGCTCTGTGGGGTCGCTGGGAGGCGACAACAACCAGGGTACAGTCCACTTGTCAATCCGTAAAAGTGTAGATTGATCAAGTAACCGTAAACAGGGCTAGCCTCAGTAAGGCACACACGGCTAGTTCAATTAAAAAATTAAAATGGTAAGTCATCATTTATACCCGACAGTGGTATAACAGATGTAGATGGGCAGTTTTTTTTTTTTTTTTTTTTAAAGTGAAGTAATATAATATGGTATAACATACAAGACCTTAGTAAGTCAGAGTATCGTTGTAGTTAATATAACATGCATTGGTCACCATAACTATTAAATGAGAACCGTCTCAACTTGTGGTGGCTAATATGCATATGTAGCGCTATTTCTGGGTTTGCTAGGTTATGGGACTTAGGGTGTCAAGTAGGTGTGGTGAGGGATGTGTAATGTTGAATTGTCACATATTTACTCATCTTCTCTCCCTATAAGGAAGTCCCCTTTCCATTCTGCAGTTATCAGGGCTGCTGCCGCAATTTTAGGAGGTTTGGTTTAGATGAGGGACGGTCATGGTGTATAATCAATACTTCACGTACAATGAGCCACGTCCTGGGCAGAATGGTGTATTGATTATGTGTGGCCATCGTTCAGATAGTCCGTAATCTTGAAATCGGACTGTGGTCATAGATATTATGAGCCAAGGTCCCAATAATCTTTCTTAGGCCATCCGTAATTGAAAAGCTTGACGAATAAAGTGTTGTCAGAACGGTTCTTTGTGGGTTCAAAGTGGGACTCATTAGCATGTGTTTCTATGATATGCTGAGGTCCTGTAGAGTGAACTGCGGCAATAGTGGGATGTGTATACAAATTCTTTACCTGTATGTCTGAGATTGTGACGGAGTTTGGAATGAGTAGTTGAAGCGGTAGAGTCCTGTGATGATACTTTAGTCCTCTTCCTGTTCTCTAGAAGTGCCAGCCAGGCTTCTCGGGGTGTCTGTTGCAGAACTGCCTCCTCTGTTTTGTTTATATTTTTTATGTTGTCTCTTGTCTGGAGACGAGAAGGGCGAAGAAGGTGGGCTCCTCATGACTGGGGGTTGTAGGAATTCAGCGTACCATTCCGGAAGATCCAGTTGACCTATGTCCAACATCTCGCAGAATTCCGGGAGATCTGCAGGTGTGCGCAGAATGCATTGATGCCCCTTATGTGATACTGTGAGGGCGAACGGGAAACGCCACGTATACTTTAAGTCTCTTGCTCTCAGTTTCTCCAGTAGAGGGCGCAAAGCGCGGCAGTTCCTCAAAGTGATCTGTGATAGATCCTGAAAGAGCATGATTGTAGCTCCATTAAAGATGATCTGGTCGTTTCGCCTGGCTTTGCGCATAATGTCTTCTTTTATACCGAAATTTTGCAAACAGCATATTATGTCTCGGGGTGGTGCTGTTTCAGATCCTCTGGGTCTTAATGCTCTATGGGCTCTCACAAAGTCAATCTCTGTGTCTTCTTGTCTCTCTAATAGTGTATTAAAGACTCTCCTGAGGGCTGGGACAATTTGTTCTTGTTCCACCGATTCAGGGATCCCTCTCACCCTGATGTTGCATCTTCTGCCTCTGTTATCAAGGTCTTCGATATGTCGATTCATATCTATGAGATGCTGTACGTGCGCTGATGTAGTCATCTCTAGTTTGTGGATTGCTTTGTCTCTGTGCCTGCCAGCGCTCTCAACAGCAGCCATCTTCTCATTAATCACCAGCATGCTTGTTTTTAAGTCTGTGATGGCTGCTGAGAAGGTCACTTTGATGTCTGCTGCAAACACTGACATGTCAGCGAACGTCAGGGGGTGATCCGGTCTGGACTTACCCCGTCCTGTGTCTTCCGCGGCTGAGAGAGAGTCCTCACTGCCTTCTTCCTCATGGGGTGTGGGCGCCATCTTAGGCCTCGTTGTTCCTCCACGGGCCGCCGACTTGTTTCTGAATATGTCAGCGATGGTGCTATTAGCTGGCGTAGCTGAATTGCGGCGCGGTCTTGTGCGGGGGGTCAGATGAAGCTTTCTGCCCGGCATCTGGAGGCGGCTAGTCGGGTAAAGGCTGTGAACTGCCGTGTGTGTCGAGGAGCTCCCTCAATGTGCTGCCATCCCTGTTGCTCACCAAGCCACGCCCTTCCTTTCATACTCTTAATACTTATATAGTAAAAACCTTAATCCAAGTTAGTTTAACAACATCATTTATCATGCCTTATCTAACCCCCAATGCACCTTCGAGGTTATTCACTACCCTCCCTCTCTTTCCTTCTCATCATTTGAAGCTCATGTATACGTCTATTCTCTCCAACTTCTCTAAGAATTGTTGTGATCTACTGGCCCCCTGGACCATTATCGACTTTCCTTGATTAGTTTTCTGCCTGGCTACCCTACTTTCTCTCTTCTGAAATTCCCACAATCCTTCTTGGTGATTTCAACATCCCTGCTAATACAAACACTCCTGCTACTTCTAAACTTCTTATACCGTGTACACACAATCGGACTTTACGGCATACTTGGTCCGGCGAACTGGATTTCGTCGGACAATTCGATTGTGTGTGGGCTCCAGTGGACTTTGTTTTTTCAAAAGTTTGATGGACTTAAATTTGAGACATGTTTCAAATCTATCCGACGGACTCGAGTCCGGTCGAAAGGTCCGCTCGTCAGTATGCTAGTCCGACGGACAAAAACCAACGCTAGGGCAGCTATTGGCTACTGGCTATGAACTTCCTTGTTTTAGTCCGGTCGTACGTCATCACGTATGAATCCGTCGGACTTTGGTTGATTGTGTGTAGGCAAGTCCCTTCATTTGGAAAGTCCGTCGTAAAGTCTGTCAAAGTCTGCCGGGCAAAGTATGCCGTAAAGTCCGGTCGTGCTCTTTTAAAACTCACAAATGACCTACTAACTGCAAAAACCAACTGACACTATTCTGTACTCCTACTTCTGGACCTTTCAGCTGCCTTTGACACAGTTGACCATCCCCTCCTCAAAAAAAAAAAACCTTTACTCCCTTGGTCTCCGTGACTGTGCTCTTCAGTGGCTCTCATCCTACCTATACCAATGCACCTTCAGTGTCACTTACAATTCTACTTCCTCCACTCCCCGTCAGGGTCCCCCAAGGTTCTGTTCTTGGACCTCTTTTATTTTTAATCTACACCTCTTCCCTGGGTCAGCTGATAGCCTCTCACGGCTTTCAATATCATTTCTACGCTGACGACATGCAAATCTATCTCTCCACCCCTCAACTCACTCCATCAGCCTCCTTACGCATCACTAACTTACTAACAGACATATCTGTATGGATGTCACACCACTTCCTCAAACTCAACTTGTCCAAAACCGAGCTTATAATATTTCCTCCCCCATGTGCCTCTTCCCCTGACTTCTCTGTCAAGAGCAATGGCACAATCATCCACCCATCCCCACATGTCAGCGTGCTAGGTGTTATCCTGGACTCTGAACTCTCCTTTCTGCCCCACATCCAATCACTTTCCAAAATTTCCCGCCTCAACCTCCGCAACATCTCCAAACTACATCCCTTTCTAACCAATGAAACCACAAAATTCCTGATTCCTGGTTATCTCTCGCCTTGACTACTGCAACTCCCTCCTCATTGGCTTACCTTTAAATAGACTATCCCCCCTTCAGTCCCTCATGAATGCTGCTGCCAGACTCATCCACCTTACAAACTGCACAGTGTCTGTTACCCCTCTCTGCCAATCCCTCCATTGGCTGCCACATGCCCAACGAATTAAATTCAAAATACTAACAATAAGTTACAAAGCCATCCACAACTCTGCCCCCAGCTACATCACTAGCCTAGTCTCAAAATACCAACCTAATCGCCCTCTTCGTTGCTCCCAAGACCTCCTGCTCTCTAGCTCCTTCATCACCTCCTCCCATATCCGCCTCCAGGACTTCTCCCGAGCCTCGCCCATCCTCTGGAATTCACTACTCCAATCTGTCAGAAGGTCTCCAAATTTATCCACTTTTAGGCCATCCCTGAAAACTTTCCTCTTCAGAGAAGCCTATCCTGCCTCCATCTAACAACTACACTATTTCTCCATTAGCTCATCCCCCACAGCTATTACCCTTTTGTATAACTTGACCCTCCCTCCTAGACTGTAAGCTCTAACGAGCAAGGCCCTCTGATTCCCCCCTGTATTGAATTATATTGTAATTGTTTGGTCTGCCCTAATATTGTAAAGCACTGTGTAAACTGTCGGCGCTATATAAATCCTGTATAATAATAATAATAATAATAATGCATTATATTACATTTTTATTACCCTTACTTACAAGGCGACGTCCTACATTGGCTTTAGTGTTGTCAGCTGTCCAATGCTCCCCATGGTAGCCCGGCTTTATTCAAATTCCATTCTGTTTGGTGTAACACCAATGCATGCTGTGAAGACCAGTCACTTTAAACAGGCACATTTCGGAGACACAGTTCCGCCTATGTTCTTTGTTTTTAAATAGCTCTATTGGAATGTTTCACTTGTGATACAGCCACAACATACGTGAGTCTACATAATATATATATGTGATTTAAACATACACGTGATACAGTGTTGCTTATTATATATCTTTTTTGACCTCTTGTAACCACTGTATGGTAGACCTCCTCATAACACCCCTGAAGAAAGAGACATTGATACTCTGAAATGCGTTGGGTGAATCACGAGAATTTTACAGTCAATGTTTGTGGTGACTTGGTACCTTGTACACAGTAACTGTAACCATTCCAATATATTCTGTTTTTACTTTGTTTATCATGTTTAATAAATTATACTTTTTCTATCAATCATGTTAGTGCCTTTAAAGTCCACTTAGGTGATACTTTCCTTTTGTCTAGTTAGTTTGGATGTGGCAACCTATAGGAACATTTGCACCAATATAAATCATTGTTCATTTTTAGAAATGTGGTCACTAAAATGCCAGACATGAGAACAGCACCGAAGCCCTCTTTACTAGTTTATTCATCGATTGACCTATTGAATGACTATTTTCCAATTACTATGAGCATAGTCAGCACAAATTTGTGCTCACTTTCAGGGAAAACATTTTGTATTTTGTAGGTCACCAGAAGGTTCAGATCCAGTTCAACATACTTCCACATCTGTATGTTTGACATTCTAAAGCCATTTTAAACCGTTCCGTGTACCGTTCAGTATGTAGACAATAATAGTCTTCAAGTGGAAATGAGAGAACAGCAATATGCAACAATCCTAAAAAGACCCAGTTGATAAAGGTTTTGATCTGTTTTTTGGGAGTGATAGTTTCACAGAGAGGGGACTTTTAACCCAAACAAATGTGAACCTATCAGAAAATTACCAAGACCAAGAACTAAAACAGCACTGGGGTACTTGTTGGGGGTTGCTGGCTTCTGTAGACTTAATTGAAAGTGGTGCAGAAAAGCCAAAGCCCCTATATGAATTTCTAATAGAAATCAAGATATAAACAGATCATTTGTACTGCTTTAAGGAGCTTGAGCAAGCTTTCAACAAACCAAGGGTTGGTTTGATGCAAGGTACTGCCTTGAGAAATTTGAACATCAATTTGCCTTTTTCATTACAATTGTTTGCATCTCAAGTAGCAATAATAGCTCAGTTTCTGCAGGAGAGGCAAGTCAAATGGATACCTGCTGGATACTGGTCCAGAGTGATGAGCCAGGTGAAGAGAGGTGTAATAAATGTGTCAGAAACCTTAGGCCACTGGGCAGTTCTCACCACAGAACATGGTTTCCTAATACCATCCTGAAAAGCATGACTGTGAGGAGGTGCATCAGACAAGATCACAGGAAATGTTTAGGTTAACAACAGGTAAGGAAGACCCTCAACTCTGGGTGGATAAATGCAAGTATGGAATGGAGGACCTTTCCACACTGGGTATGCTCCATGCTGCCCAGAGACCAATGAGCAGATCCTGATTACATGCCCCTGAAGGTTTTCTGTCCAAACATCTGAACCGAAAGTGTGAGAGAAACCCTCATTTACTTACTAGTATGTAGTAGCTATGTTCTCTGATAGCACCTATATCACCAGCTGACTGAGTACATGCATTTGTAGCACACAAGGGGTTTTAGCAATGCCTCTGTAAAGGTCTGTAAAGAACACAATTTTGAGTAGCAGGATCCCTTGAACCCTTTTCTGTGTTAAGGGCACATACCCCATTCTTAGCAGAGGACCAAGATAAGGGTGATGCCTTGAGTTACATCAAAATGCAATTTAGAGAAAAATCCACAGATGCTCCCCAAAATTATGTGTTACAAGATAATCTCTTGTTGAGAGAGATTTTCAAAGGTCTGTTATTTGTTTTGCTCTATAAGCATCAAAGTGACATAGCCAGGAAAAATCATACATTGACAGGCCACATGGGTGTTCAAAGTACCTTAAACATTGTCCAGGGAAAATACTGTTGGGAAAAAAAATCAATAACATTATTTCACAGGCGGTACAGAAGTGTCAATGTGTAAATGATCCACAGGCCAAAAGGGCAGAAACTTGTCTTAGCAAGGGAACTGGAGGAACCCTGGGAGAACCCGCAGAATGTTTGTGTAGGTCCATTACCAAGTTAACCCTAGAGCATACAAATATCTATTGGTGATAGTTGATGTTTTTCAAAATGAGTGGAAGCTCTACCTTTGTAGAGCTTCCTGGAGTTCTTTGCGGGTAGGGGGGCTATCAATATGCCAGACAATATGTGAAGCCTTTTTATAATAAAAAAACAAAAACAAATTCTTTGTGGACATTTACTGCTTGTGTTTGTTTTAGCTGACCCTGATATAAATGTTTTGAGTGCAGAAAATGGCGTGATTGTGTAACCTTATACAAAGCACTGTTGGCTGTTATTTCCTAAATGCAAAAACACATTTCACTACAAGTGCACTTGCAACTGCACTGAAACTGCACTTGTAGTGCAAAGAGGATTTGCCCTTAGGAAATAACCCCCATTTTTGCATAAAACAGCAATTACATCACCCCAAAAGTGTTGTAGTGTTGAGACAATAATCCACACATTCTTGAGTAAGCCACTTTTTTATACCTGCACAATCACATGTGCATTTACCAAAGGTTTTTAAAACAAACCAACATGTTTGTTGTATAACAATTTTTGCAGTAGCATTATTAAAAATCGAAATGTCCATTTCAGATAAAACAGGCCTGTGTAAAACCTACAAGAAAGCCAAAAAAATTGAACTTACAAAGTTCACATTAGGTAAAACCTGAAGGCTATATCAGACATCAGTATTTAGGAACTGTGTTTGATATAGCGTTCAGATGGGGGGAAATCACCCCTGGAAAAGGCAAATTTGGAAGATGCACACAACGAATGTCTACATGTGCTATCTGCCATCAGGGGGGATCAAGGGACGTGTTTTGGGGGAGCAAGCCCTTCCTCAACGCTACTTTATAATTGAGGAAGGGGTTGCACCCCCAAAACGCGTCCATTGATCTCCCGTGATGGCAGATAGCACATGTTGGCACACTGTGTGCATCCTCCAAATTTGGCTTTTCAAAACATTGAAAAAAGATTTAAAAGATTGGACCACAATCCCAAAAATATATTTTGTGGGGTTTTAAATTTGCCCCAAAACATCAATGATGTTATTATTTTTTTTAATAACATCATTGATTTTTTGCTGTATGTTGTGCAATTCGAGATTACACCCCATGATCTCCCCAATCAGGATCTGGGCACTTTCTGATGTAAAACGTTCTGGATCCCTCACATCACGATCACCTAAAAAGAGATAAAGAAAACAAAAACAGGTATCAAAAATCTGCCACCATCCATCTCTTACCTGAGTCTGTGGTCGCAGACACTCACCTGTTGTGGTGCCAATTTCCACCACATCTTCTTCTTCCTCCTGCTCTTCTTGGGTTGGTGTGTCTGAGCTGTCATTTGGCCCCTCATACCTTTCTCAAGAGCCTCCAATATGAGGGCCTCACACATGACTTGTTGGCCCTCCTCCATCCTCTGCATTTTATATGCAATGACGGCAGCAATGTCCTCCTCCACGGTCTGTCGTGCTCCCGGGACCTCTGTAGCTCTCCAAAAGAATCCTATAGCAGCCTCCTCTAGGGCACTCCTCCTACTGCCACTTTCTCTTTTCAGGGGGGGTGGAGGGACCTGCAGATCAGCCAGCCGGCTCGGCCCGGCCACCTCCTGGCTTAGACTTCCCTGTGTATGAAAAAGGGACATGGTTTTAGTTTTTGCTTCATCAATCACAATCATAAATTAGTACTCCCAACTAACATTTAGTTAACATCATTGATTGGACAACCAGCAATATTTAGAGGAATGCTATACCTGGCTCAATCTGGGCTCCTCCACATGTGGCCTGGAAGGCCCAGGTTGGGCGTCAGAAGCCTCAGCCGGGGGGGAAGGAAGCGTGGAAGGAAGACTGGAGAGGGATGGCCTGGGTCCTCCTCCTGCAGGTCCTCCTCCTCCTCCTCCTCCCTCTCCTCCAGGTCCCCCCAGTCCTCCTCCAGGTCCTCCCAGTCCTCCTCCTCCTCCAGGTCCTACTCCTCCTCCTGCCACATCTCCAACTGCACAGCCACAGCCCAGAAGGAAGCGTGGAAGGAAGACCAGACAGTGATTGGCCTGGGTTCAGTATGGTTGGCCAAAAAATGCAGCCTCTTGTGGTACCACAGCCTGGGGACACAGATGTCATCTGCTGCTTTCCGGATCTCTGCGAATTCTGGACCAGACTGCCCTCCCTTACATATGGACTCCTCAGGCCACCAATTTTGATGTTGAAGAATTGATGTCTGCCGTGGGGGTCCCAGGCTTCGCTAATTTCTCATGTTGATCCAGTGTTGTCTTCCTCTTTGTTTGCTTCTGAGCCCTTAATAAAGGATTTTTGTTTTGAATTATACTCTCCTATGTTTTTTACTTCAAAAAGGACAGTTTGTTTGTGAGGATTCAGGTACATTTCAAATATACAATGTGAAATGAACAAGGGACACCAACAACAAACAATTTCCTTGAGATTAAATAATAAAAGATATCAATGGTGTTGGGGTAACTTGACACACAAAACACACACAAAAATATTCTGGAGTAAAAATAAAAATAACATTGAACAAAGATCAGCCTTTGAAAAAATCCAAACATTAAAGAAAAAAAAAGGCTTAAAATCCAAAAAAAAATAAAAATTTAAAACTGTCAGATGTGACAACTAATAACAATATATTCAGGGAATCCCAATAAAAAAACACAAATAAAACTTTGTGAGAAGTGTGTGTGAATATGAGCAGCAAAACTACTTAATTCTTGGCACATTATAAAGAAGAAGAGAGTGCGCTGTATTAAACCATTTTGAACATTGCAGCGTGACGAAAGTGCTGTATCCATTGCGAACGCTAAGTTTACCAGAACGAGCTGTCCCGTCTCGGAATTTCTTCTGAGCATGCGTGGCACTTTGTGCGTCGGAACAGGCCACACACGGTAGGAATTGACGCGATCGGATTTTGTTCTCGGAAAATTTTATCTCCTGCTGTCCAACTTTGTGTGTCGGAAAATCCGATGGAAAATGTCCGATGGAGCCCACACACGGTCGGAATTTCCGACAACACGCTCCGATAGGACATTTTCCATCGGAAAATCCGACCGTGTGTACGGGGCATAAGAGAGAGATTTAAAAAGGTATTGCAATCAGGAAAGAAGATTTTCTGATGCCATACCTTTAATCCTAATGGCTATACGTGGATCTGCAGCAATTGGTATGTGATTAACCTCAAAATAACTTAATGATGAGGAGAATGATGAACATCAGCAATCTAGCAGATCTGATACTCTGTACCACACTGAAAAAATGCACAGTTTTGGACCAGTTGCAGAAACAAGTACCAAGGTATTTTCACCTTGCTGCAAAATCATGGCACCTAGAGAGAAAGATCTGTGCAGGCAATTGAAAACAAATTAAGAATAAAGAGGATATAGGTCTTTACAGCAACAATGAAAAATTATATTTCCTGACAGACTCCATGGCAGCCTACGTGTGGGTTAACCCCGCCTCCTCTCCAATGCTATAGGACCCCATTCCCATAAATGAGTGCTCACCACTAGCTACTGTGTTCCTTTTTTGTCCTCCTCTATGGACCTACACATGCAGTTCGCATCAAGATTGATTGAATCCAAGATTGATTGATTCCAAGATTGGCATACCTGTGCGGTGCAGCTCAAAAGCCCAGCTATGAGCGGGCGAGTAGCTTGAAGAGGCTTGAATGTTCCCCCTTGGTGGATGGGTGGTCGCCTCTGTATGCCCGGCGGACAGTTCTCATCAACGGCTGGCAAGGTCTGTGGATGTTTTCTCATACTCCATGGCAGTGTTTCTATGTGTTGTATGTATTTTCCCTGGTGATCCAGTGTATCCTATCCCCCTCATGGCGGCTGGTTCGCGTGCGTTCCAGCCCGCCACGGCACTTCCGGGTTGCGGCAGTCTCGCCGCTGGCACCTGCGCTGTAGCCAACCTGAGAGCGAGGTTTGGCTCGCGCATGCGCAGTACGGCGGCTCGTTCGTCGTCCGCGCAGGCGCTGTACGGTGGTTCCCCTTTGCGCATGCGCTGTAGGGGATAATGTTGTCACGGGCGGGGAATTTAAATTCCGCCCTCCTGTCCTGCTGAGTTGGGATCTCCCTTGGTAGGGAAAGGAGGAGCGGATCCCTGCTGGTCTCCAGGTGAGTGGTGGAAACCTCTGCATTTTAAAAAAAAAAAAGAGAGCAAAATAATGGAAAATTGTTCTTTTATCATTATATATGTTATCTAAATATACATACATATGCGGCTGGAAGTTGTTTCTCCTTTGCATTGATTATATGTTGATACATGCCTTGTGCATATTATAAAAAAAAAAAAAAAAAAGAAGAGGCAAGCAGAGTTTTTTTCTTTTTCTCTAAAACCTTCTCATATTTGATGCCTAGGTTTTCTTAGACCATTATCCCTGCAGACTATTAAAGTGACATTTCGTGTCCCTGGTTATGGACAATTCACCACCTTTAAGTGGCCAGCCCTCACGCACAAGGTATGTGCTCGTGAGGGGAGGGGATGAGATTATGCACATTATTGTCGTGCTGATACCATGTTCTACCTTTATTCTCTCCCCTTCCCCTATTTTTTCTCTTCCCAGCCCTTCTAGGTCGGACCCACTAAATGCGGTCCAGAATGCCAATGACCTTGCCAAGCCACAATACAATTCATCTTCATCCAGACGAGATTCACAGTCCGGATCCCACCAGAGGAGACGCTCTCGTTCCTCCTCAAGACACCGCTCCCACCGCCATGACAGCCGCTCAGACCACAGAGCCTGCTGGGGATGTAGGACACGAATCCCGGAGGGCAAGTCCTTATGTGACCGTTGTTTTGCCCGTGCGGTTGGGGAAAAAGAGACGGAAAACCAGCGTTTAGAGTCTCTTGTGAAACGAGTGGTACAGCAATCCCTAATGGAGAGGGAATCACCTCGCACATTGAGCCAGTCTACCACTGCGTCTGGCCCGCCGGCGGAAGAGGCCCGTGATGATCCGGGTACTTCGCAGCCCTATATCACCTCTCCTGACTCCTCAGAGGATGAGTCTATCAGTGAGGAGGTCATTGGAGGGTTCGACTTCGCGATGGTTTCCCCTTTAATCAAAGCGATCAAGGAAGCCTTGAAGTGGGAAGACCCTTCCACTCCCCCAGCCAAGCAGAAAAAATTCTTCAAGCACCTGGGGAGAGAACGCGCAAACTTTCCGCTCCTTCCAGAGCTAAAGGAAATCATTGAGGAAGAATGGAGTAAAACAGAGAAAAAATCCTCCATGTCTAATAAAACCTCCAGATTGTACCCCTTCAAGTCAGAAGAAGTAAAGAATTTGGAGAATACTCCCCTTGTGGACGCAGCTCTTATGCGTCTGGCCAAACATGTGACTCTTCCTCTAGAAGACGCAGTATCTTTTAAAGATGGGCTCGAGAGGAAGATAGACCTAGATCTAAAAAGAATCTATGGGCTCGCGGGTATGGCCTGTAAACCAGCCCTGGCATTAGCGGCCATGTCTAAGGCCATGGAGGCCTGGACGGAGAACGTGGAATCCTTCCTTAGAGGCGTGTCAGAAGAGCTGGCTGGAAGTTCAGCAGCCACAGAGCTGAAGCTTGCAGCGGTCTTCCTGGGGGAGGCGTCCATTGACTTGATCCGCCTTCTGGCTCGTATTATGCTGTCCTCAGTTACGGCCAAGAGAGCCCTCTGGTTGCGTCCCTGGCTTGCGGACCCTGGTTCTAAGCAAGCGTGGTGTAAAATCCCGTTTGAGGGGTCCTCACTGTTTGGCAATAAGCTTGACGATGCCATTACGCGAGCCACAGGTGGCAAATCGGGTTTTCTTCCCCAGGACAGGCGCATGCTGGGTCGAAAGAAGCCCCAGTTCAGAAGACGAAGTCCGGAGCGCTCCAGGGAAGCACGCTCCTACAAGCCTGGCCGGGACTTTAGGAAGAATTGGAGCAGAGGGCAGTCATCCTTCCGCAAACCCGTTAAAAATCAAACGTCCAGTGCTCGTGATCAGGCTAAATCTTTTTGAGATTACGCCCGCCCAGGCGGGCCGGGTGGGGGCTCGTCTGCTCCTCTTCCGGCATGTCTGGGTGGCCTCGATCTCAGACTTCTGGGTCATAAGGATGGTCTCGTCAGGCCACAGATGGGCCTTTTCCAGGACTCCGCACCCAAGGTTCGTCTCCACTCTTCTCCCTCGGGCAGAGGATCAAAAACAAATTTTGCTGTCCTATGTGGACCTCCTGAAAATTCAAGGAGCAGTAGTACATGTACCACAGGACGAATGGTTCCAGGGGATATACTCCCCTCTCTTCCTAGTTCAAAAAAAGGGGGGCTCTTGGCGCCCAGTCATAGACCTCACATATCTCAACGGATTCATAGAGAATGGAAGGTTCAAGATGGAAACCTTGGTGACCATTCAGAGAGCCATACAACCAGGCGACTGGATGATATCAATCGACCTGAAGGACGCTTATTTCCACGTTCCAGTGGAAAAAGAATTTCACAAATACCTCCGCTTTCACATTGGGTCAGATCATCTTCAATTTATTTGCCTCCCCTTCGGGCTGACAACGTCCCCCCGGGTCTTTTCAAAGGTCCTCCTAGCTACGGTGGCACTAATAAGATCCAAAGGGGTACATCTTTACCACTACCTGGACGACCTGCTGGTGCTGTCCCAGAGCAGGGAGCAGTTGCTGGTCCACCGGGATCAAGTAATCTCCACTCTGTCCAACTTCGGGTGGCTCCTAAACATAGAAAAGAGTCAACTGAGCCCAACTCAGCGTCTAATATATCTGGGAGCCCAGTTCGATACAGTGGCAAACACTATCTCCCTTCCACTACAGAAAATTCCTACAGTTCGAGACAGAGTCTCCCGGGCTCTACATGCTCGGCAAATGAAAGCCTCTCAGTGTCTGAAAGTCGTTGGCACGATGGTTTCTACGACTCCCATGGTCAAATGGGCCGTATGGAGATTGCGTCCCTTCCAGTCAGGTCTCCTACGGCAATGGAAGTCAGGGGACAAGAACCAGGTCATCCGCATAACATCTGCAATGAGAAACAGCCTCTTCTGGTGGCTTCAGCGCAAGAACCTCCTGACTTGCCACTCCATCGCTCCCATCTCCTGGGTGACGGTCACGACCGATGCCAGCGGTACCGGTTGGGGAGCCCTTTGTGGGTCGAACCTGGCCCAAGGCAAGTGGGAAACTTGTCTCCCCAACCCAGGGTCGAATGTCTTGGAACTTCGTGCGGCCTGGTGTGCCCTACAGTTCTTCTCTCATCTCCTGATGGGGGAGTCAGTGCTGTTGAGAATGGACAACACCACAGCAGTATCGTATGTGAAGAGGCAAGGGGGTACTCGGAGTCCCACACTCCTTCGGGAAGTCGAGCCCATCCTATCGTGGGCGCAGAAATACCTTGCCAACATCTCGGCAGTCTTTGTCCCAGGCGTCCAAAACACTCAAGCAGACTTCCTGTCACGGACCGAGTTGGACAACAACGAGTGGTCTCTCCACATAGAGACGTTCAGGTGGATCTTGTCACTAAAGACCGATCCCGAAGTAGATCTGTTTGCTTCCCCCTGCAATCGCAAGCTGAAGAAGTTCTACACCCGGGGGCTCTGCAGTCAAGCCATCGGGACAGATGCCCTGACGGATCAGTGGAGGTTCAAGCGGGCATACGCCTTTCCGCCACTGCCAGTTTTGCTGAGATTCCTGCAGAGGCTCCGAGCAGAGCCAGTGGAGGTGGTGACAATAGCTCCCTACTGGCCGAACAGGCCTTGGTTCCCTCTCCTGGTCCAGCTCAGCTGTCGGGACCCAGTGCCTCTCCCTCTCAGACCGGACCTTCTTTCTCAAGGGTCAGTCCTGCACCCTTGTCCTGCGGTGCTGAGACTGATGGTCTGGTTCTTGAGAGGGAGAGGCTGGAATCCCTAGGTTGTGCCTCAGAAGTAATATCCACTCTCATGAGCTCGAGAAGATCCAGTACAAATAAAGTCTATGGAAGGATCTGGTCCAAATTCGTGGAGTTCTGCTCTCCTCAGGGCAGGTCTTTTAGACATCCAAAAGTCCAGGACGTTCTCAGTTTCCTCCAAACGGGCCTAGATTTACATCTATCTGTCAGCTCTCTGAGAGTCCAAGTTTCGGCACTTTCGGCCTTCTCCGGCACTTCATGGGCAGTTCATCCTCTGGTTAGACAATTTTTCCGAGGCGCATCGAGACTCAAGCCCCAGAGAAAGCCGAGGTTCCCCAAATGGGAACTCCCATTAGTCCTTGACTCGATCTCTGGACTCAGTACTTCGGGGCCCTCCCCGCTCCCTATCAAGGTCTTTTCAGCAAAGGTGGCCTTCTTAGTGGCCATTACCTCAGCCAAAAGGGTCTCTGAAATTGCATCACTTGGTCACGAAGAACCCTTCCTAACGTTTTTCCCGGACCGGGTAGTCCTCATTCCTATGCTGGGTTCCAACCCAAAAGTGTCTTCAGTATTCCACGTCAATCAAGAGATCGTGTTACCTACATTTAGGACCCCAGGGTCCACTGAGAATCACCCTCTAGATGTGGGCGAAGCTATTAAGGAATATCTCAAGGTTACTTCTCCCTTCAGACGTTCTAGTCATCTCTTCGTGCTTCACTCAGGCAGCAATATAGGGAAGAAAGCCTCAACCAGGACTATCGCGTCCTGGATCGTACAGACTATACAACAGGCATATAGGGCTAAGGGCTTGGCTCCTCCAAAGGCGGTGACAGCCCATTCCACCAGAGGAATGGCAGCCTCGTGGGCAGCGGCTCGACATGTGGCTCCAGATACCATCTGCAAGGCAGCTTCATGGGCTTCTATTAATACCTTCATGTTGCACTATTGTATAGAGCCTGCCTCACTATCCTCTGTAAACTTTGGGTTACAAATCCTATCGACCGATAGGACAAATTAAAATTTATGTTTTGATCATGCATACCCGCCCGTGTGGTTGGCTAGTTATTTCCCACACGTAGGCTGCCATGGAGTTTGTCAGGAAAAAGGAAAATTTATTGTCAAATACTTACCGTAATTTTCCTTTCCTGATGGACTCCATGGCAGACGGAGTTCCCACCCATTGGTCAACGAGTAGGCTAGTTACGGAACACAGTAGCTAGTGGTGAGCACTCATTTATGGGAATGGGGTCCTATAGCATTGGAGAGGAGGCGGGGTTAACCCACACGTAGGCTGCCATGGAGTCCATCAGGAAAGGAAAATTACGGTAAGTATTTGACAATAAATTTTCCTTTATTTTTTTCTGATTTGTGTTTAAGTTTAAATTGCTGTATTATTTTCATTCTGTAAAGACCTATTTGCTCCTTTTTCCTTAATCTGTTTTTAATTGCCTCACCTATTTGTATGGGGGTAGAGCAGTGTTGCCAACCCCCTGAACTAAAGTTTACTTGCATGACACCAAAATTTACAAACAGCACCAATTTTTTACTGACCAAAAAACACATGAAATTTACTGACAGAGCCAATTTTTTTAGTGACATTGCGCAAGTACCTCAGATCGTTGTTTTCAGTGCTAAACAGTGCAAATATCAGTATTTAAACTATAAACATGTTGCTAGTGCTATTAGCAATGTGCTTAAGTTAAACAAAAGTAAAAAAAGACATCTCCTCATTTGAATGGTCAGATTAATATAACCAAGCCAACACAGAGATTCTCCATACATAGTGTACAGGCTTCCCCCTTACAGTGCAAGGGAACTCTGCAGATCATGATCTAAGGGGGAACTGTGATATAAAGAGGGGGTGGGCTCTGGTCACTAGAGACCACCTTTTCTCAGAGTCCACTACATTACCCTTTACACCAAAGTTCCCACTTACATCAGGGTCTGCAGAATTCCCCCTTGCACTGTAGAAGGTGCGGACATGGTACAGAGGTGGTCAGAGCATTTGGACATGGTACAGAGGTGGTCAAAGAATGCGGGCATGGTACAGAGGTGGTCATGCGGACATAGTACAGAGGTGGTCATGCGGACATGGTACAGAGGTGGTCAGAGGATGGATACAGGAGATAGCAAGACAGAGATTGTGAACCAACAGCTAACTACTGCCATTATTGCCTGATAACTGCTGCCTGTTGGCATCACAATAGATAGCAGCCACCAGCCAAGCAATGGATCGATAAATGCAGGTCAGGGGTTCAGCGGTGGGAGTCTCCAGAGTTCAGTAGCCAGGGGGGCGTGGCTTGTGGCATGGTGTGAGAGCTCTGCCAGAAACCCGAGCATTTACCCTGTCATCACGATCCTGACGCACCTACATCACCCACCACATACACTGGAGGGTCCCTCTCCTCGCCCTTGATTCAGCGGTGCAACTTTTTTCCACAATCCGGCAACGGACATGTCCCACAAAAGGCAGCAAAGACAATCTGCAGACCGCAGAGCATGGAGGCCAAGATGGCGCCTGGACCCAGCGCTCAGCCAAGGAGGCAGCCATGAGGATGTTCAGTGCCGCTCTCGGGAAGGGTGGCCTGCCTAAAACACCCTCCCAGCTCATGGATACCTCTGATATGGACTCCCCTGCAGAGGCCCTGGAACAGGCATGGCTGGAGGATGAAGAACAGACCTCCTCATGGGACACAGTAAGTGTACCCGCTCCTAATATTGCTCCCAGGGCCCTGACAGACCAGGATAATCAAACCCCTGAACCGACCCTAAGAGACAATTTTGCAGCTGTAACCTCCTGCAACACATCTATTAATACACTAATGAGATCAAAGGAGTGAAACTGGAACTGAACATAGTTAGACAGGACATGCAGAAGCTGCGAGATTGCACGGCTGCACTGGATGACAGAGTGAGCAATGTGGAGGATGATGTTGCCCCCCTGCACAGGGAAGTCCGCCATAATCAATCTATTATCACTGGCCACACAGCTCGTTTAGAAGACATGGAAAACAGACAGAGACGCATGGTAGGCATAACAGAGAGGGCTGAGGGCAAAAATCCTGTGGCATTTATTGAGAACTGGCTGACTAACACCTTCAGCAAAGACTCTTTTTCCCCCATGTTTGTGGTGGAGCGTGCCCACAGAGTCCCACCTAGGGACTTAAACCTGGTGAGCCTCCCAGGCCGTTCCTGTTCAAAATGCTGAACTTTAAAGACTGCAATGCCATTCTGTATCAAGCCAGAACCAGAGGTGCCCTTATGAGAATAGATAATGCTCACATATCTTTCTACCCGGATTTCTCTGCTGATCTACAATGTCGCAGAGCCAAGTTCACTGAAGTTAAGAAGCGTCTCCGCAAATATGAGGTCGCATACGTCACGTTGTACCCTGCCAAACTCAGGATCACCGCTAACGGCGAAACGCAGTTCTTTGATAACCCTGCCAATGCGTCTATGTGGCTGGATTGTGTGAAGCATACCCTCAAGAAAGCACCAGCACCTATGGCCTGATGGGGACCTGCCTTTTCCCTCTTTCTACTGGGTGAAGTGGATGCCATATAAGGAGATGTGGACATGCTTCCCCTTCTCTTCAACCTTCCTGACAGGCGGAGAGGAAGACAAATGTTATTGCACTACTTTTTACTGTTGATTTGGACTTGCAAGTCCCTTTGAATGGGAGTAGAACGAGATGTTGGGCCCCCCATACTCGTCCTGCGTGGACATTTTTTTTTTCTGCCAAGCTTCCTTACTGTTTACAGGATGCATGGACTTTTTTTTCTTTTTCTTTTCTTTTTTTTTTCCTATCTTTTTTTGTTTTTTGTTTCACAATATGTGGTGTTTTTTTTGTTTACACTGCCCCCTGCTGTTGACAGAGTGCGTTTAGTATTCTTTTCTGATCTACCAACCGGAGATGTAGCTATGTGGCAGATGCCGTCACTCTCTTTCCTGTATCAGCACCAGATCTAAAGCTGCCAGGTGGAGATGTGGAGCTCCCCTTGGTGAACCTCTGCACCTGGCATGGCATCCTTTCAATGATTATCAATATGCATTGCTATGTCTAATGTTTGTACTATAGTTTCATGGAACGTGAGAGAGCTGGGTGACACGGTGAAACGGGTGGCACTTTTCTCCACGGTTAAGGCTCACATGCCCTCAGTGATATGCCTGCAGGAAACTCACCTGCAGGCCAATACCATATCTACACTCAAAAGCCGTGGTTACCCTACCCAGTTCCACTCTGTCCACACAGCTTACTCGAGAGGCATCAGCATACTTATTTCACGAGCGGCCAACTTTCAATTACTGCACTCCCTGATTGACGATCAGGGACAATATATCTTTTTGCTTTGCAAACTGACAGGCCTAACATGTATAGTTACAAATATTTATGTCCCTCCATCCTTCTCCTTTGACAGTCTGAAACAATTGGCCCAATTTATGGCCTCATTCCCCAACGTCCCTGTTTGGGTGTTGGGAGATTACAATAATGTAATGGATAAAAAACTAGATAAATTCCCATCCAGACCTGGCAGTGTTCCCCAGATGGGTGGCCCCACTGCTAGATTCCTAATGGAAATTGGTCTGCGAGATGTGTGGAGGGACCAGAATCTTACTATGCAGTGTTATTCGACATAGATCTATGTCTAACTAATGACTTGGCACATGCACAAACTCTGTGAAATATGCCCCTTGTAACATTTCGGATCACTCGATAGTAATTGCCAATATAATAATCTCATCAAATCCACAATGTAAGCTCTGGAAGGTAAACTCCTTCTGGTTCACAATCCTCCCGGGCACTGATCCGATTCCCAGGGCTCTGGCAGAGTTTGTGCGTTTTAACCAGGGCACGGCCGGGCCTGCGGTGGTCTGGGATGCCCTGAAGGTTCACCTTAGGGGCCTACTCGTCAAGCAGATTAATGCAATTAAAACAAAAAGTAAAGAGTGGGAGAATCTGGTGATGGATGAGGCCACCAAGGCGGAGGAGAGGTACATTGTGGCCTCCTCCTCAGAGTCGGAGCGTGGATGGCAGGAAGCACAGGCCCTGTATCAACAAGTTTCCACCACTGCTGCTGAGAACAAGAGGTTCATCTTACAGCAAAAACATTTTAATGAAGGGGAAAACACAGGTCACCTACTAGCTATGATAGCTAAGGCCCAGCAGAGCACGACTCATATAGAGGCCATCCAAAATGCAGAGGGAGTAACGGTTACTGACCAGACTCACATACTTGATGTGTTTTCACACTTTTTTAAGGACCTTTACACATCTAAGGTACATCCCACACACGAGGACCTGGCCCATTTTCTGGAGTGCTCCCTCCCCCGGGTGTCACAACAGGGACTTGCTGCCCTGAAGGCACCACTGAAGCTAGAGGAATTTTCATTGGTAGCACAGATGGCCAATAATAAATCCCCGGGAGCTGACGGCCTACCCACAGAAACGTACGGGAAATACGGGGACACTCTCTTACCTAATCCATCAAAAACCCTAAACAATGCCCTTCAGGAAGGTAGTTTACCCGCCTCCATGAACGAGGCTATTATTATAGTGATACCCAAGTCGGGCAAGGACCCGTTACAGCCGGACTCCTATAGGCGTTATCTTTCTGCTTAATGCAGATGTCAAATTATTGGCGAGAGTATTAGCCACTAGACTTTTGGGAGTTGTGGCAGGACTGGTCCACTCTGACCAGTCTGGCTTCAATCTGGCTAGATCTACGGCATTGAACATTAGGGATGAGCCGAACACCCCCCTGTTTTCCCGTGTTTAGAACAGTCTGACAGCAAAATGACATTTTGAAGGAAAAAACACATTTAAAACTACCGCGGCTATTGCATTGCCGACAATACACATAGAAGTTCATTGATAAAAACGGCATGGGAATTCCCCACAGGGGAACCCCGAACCAAAAAAAAAAAAAAAAAAATGATGTGGGGGTCCCCCTAAATTCCATACAAGGCCCTTCAGGTCTGGTATGGATATTAAGGGGAACCCCAGCCAAAATTTAAAAGAAAAATTGACGTGGGGTTCCCCCTAAATTCCATACCAGACCCTTCAGGTCTGGTATGGATTTTAAGGGGAACCCCGCGCCAAAAAAAAAAAAAAAAACGGCGTGGGGTCCCCCTAAAAATCCATACCAGACCCTTATCCGAGCACGCAACCTAGCAGGCCGCAGGAAAAGAGGGGGGGACGAGAGTGCGCCCCCCCCCCTCCTGAACCGTACCAGGCCACATGCCCTCAACATTGGGAGGGTGCTTTGGGGTAGCCCCCCAAAACACCTTGTCCCCATGTTGATGAGGACAAGGGCCTCATCCTCACAACCGTGGCCGGTGGTTGTGGGGGTCTGCGGGCGGGGGGCTTATCGGAATCTGGAAGCCCCCTTTAACAAGGGGACCCCCAGATCCCAGCCCCCCCCCCTGTGTGAAATGGTAAGGGGGTACTTACCCCTACCATTTCACTAAAAAACTGTCAAAAATGTTAAAAATGACAAGAGACAGTTTTTGACAATTCCTTTATTTAAATGCTTCTTCTTTCTTCCTTCATCTTCTTCTTCTTCTGGTTCTTCTGGCTCTTCTGGTTCTTCCTCCGGCGTTCTCGTCCAGCATCTTCTCCGCGGCGTCTTCTATCTTCTTCTCCTCGGGCCGCTCCGCACCCATGGCATGAGGGGAGGCTCCCGCTCTTCTCTTCATCTTCTTCTCTTCTTCATCTTCTTCTTCATCTTCTTCTTCATCTCTTCTTCCTTCTTCTCTTCTTCATGTCTTCTGCGGGCCGCTCCGCAGCCATGCTGGCATGGAGGGAGGCTCCCGCTGTGTGACGGCGTCTCTTCGTCTGACGGTTCTTAAATAACGGGGGGCGGGGCCACCCGGTGACCCCGCCCCCCTCTGACGCACGGTGACATGACGGGACTTCCCTGTGGCATTCCCCGTGACGTCACAGGGAAGTCCCGTCATGTCACCGTGCGTCAGAGGGGGGCGGGGTCACCAGGTGGCCCCGCCCCCCGTTATTTAAGAACCGTCAGACGAAGAGACGCCGTCACACAGCGGGAGCCTCCCTCCATGCCAGCATGGCTGCGGAGCGGCCCGCAGAAGACATGAAGAAGAGAAGAAGGAAGAAGAGATGAAGAAGAAGATGAAGAAGAAGATGAAGAAGAGAAGAAGATGAAGAGAAGAGTGGGAGCCTCCCCTCATGCCATGGGTGCGGAGCGGCCCGAGGAGAAGAAGATAGAAGACGCCGCGGAGAAGATGCTGGACGAGAACGCCGGAGGAAGAACCAGAAGAGCCAGAAGAACCAGAAGAAGAAGAAGATGAAGGAAGAAAGAAGAAGCATTTAAATAAAGGAATTGTCAAAAACTGTCTCTTGTCATTTTTAACATTTTTGACAGTTTTTTAGTGAAATGGTAGGGGTAAGTACCCCCTTACCATTTCACACAGGGGGGGGGGCCGGGATCTGGGGGTCCCCTTGTTAAAGGGGGCTTCCAGATTCCGATAAGCCCCCCGCCCGCAGACCCCCACAACCACCGGCCACGGTTGTGAGGATGAGGCCCTTGTCCTCATCAACATGGGGACAAGGTGTTTTGGGGGGCTACCCCAAAGCACCCTCCCAATGTTGAGGGCATGTGGCCTGGTACGGTTCAGGAGGGGGGGGGGGCCGCACTCTCGTCCCCCCTCTTTTCCTGCGGCCTGCCAGGTTGCGTGCTCGGATAAGGGTCTGGTATGGATTTTTAGGGGGACCCCACGCTGTTTTTTTTGTTTTTTTTTGGCGCGGGGTTCCCCTTAAAATCCATACCAGACCTGAAGGGTCTGGTATGGAATTTAGGGGGAACCCCACGTCAATTTTTTTTTTAAATTTTGGCTGGGGTTCCCCTTAATATCCATACCAGACCTGAAGGGCCTTGTATGGAATTTAGGGGGACCCCCACATCATTTTTTTTTTTTTTATTTTGGTTCGGGGTTCCCCTGTGGGGAATTCCCATGCCGTTTTTATCAATGAACTTCTATGTGTATTGTCGGCAATGCAATAGCCGCGGGTAGTTTTAAATGAGTTTTTTCCTTCCAAATGTCATTTTGCTGTCAGACTGTTCTAAACACAGGAAACATGCGCCCCTTTACAGGCATACTATAGACACCCCCCAGGTACGAAATTTAAAGGGATATTACACTTTTATTGTTTGACTTTAAGCATTAATAAAATCACTGCTCCTGAAAAAACGTCCGTTTTTAAAACTTTTTTTTGCATTGATCCATGTCCCCTGGGGCAGGACCCGGGTCCCCAAACACTTTTTATGACAATAACTTGCATATAAGCCTTTAAAATTAGCACTTTTGATTTCTCCCATAGACTTTTAAAGGGTGTTCCGCGGCATTCGAATTTGCCACGAACACCCCAAATTGTTCGCTGTTCGGCGAACTTGCGAACAGCCAATGTTCGAGTAGAACATGAGTTCGACTCGAACTCGAAGCTCATCCCTATTGAACATCCAAAGATTGTTCCTTAACGCTGAAATCCCAGTAGACAACCCTGGCAATACAGCCATCTTTTCCCTCGACGCTGCCAAAGGGTGAGGATAAATGACTCCTTATTGGAGCCCTTCCCTTTGTTTTGTGGTACACGGCAGGGGTGCCCGTTGTCACTCCTGCTGTTTGCCCTTGCACTGGAGCCTCTGGCAACTATGGTACGGGCCTCCCCTGACATCATGGGCTTCCACAGAGGACAGGGAGAGGAAAAGATTTCCTTATATGCGGACGACACCCTGTTATACTTGGGGGATACCGAACACTCTTTAAGAGCATTAATGCACCTAATAGATCAGTTTGGACAGCTATTGGGCTTTGCCATTAACTAGCATAATTGCCACTGGATCCGTTACCGGCACTTTTACCGGAGGGCGTATCTCACAAACAAATGGTTTCCTCATTTAAGTACTTGGGAATAGTGGTGACTGGGGACACACAGGACTACTTAGCTCTAAACCTAAAACCCTTACTACGAAAGTTCCAGCAGAAGCAGGCCAGTTGGAGTAGATTACCGCTATCAGTGACCGGTCGCGTAAATCTCATAAAAAACGCTTTTACATAGACTTGACCAGGGTACCCAACCGATCGCCAACCCGGGTGATCTCATTCATATGCTGTGGCCTTGCCCCAAGCTAGTGAGGTACAGGAATTGTGTTGTTACCAGAATAAATAGTGTTTTCCAGGTTCAGCTTGAGGTGGAGCCACTGGTGTGTTTACTAGGTAGCCTAGATGAAGACCTATACCTCTCCTCGGTATTCATTGCCCTCCCGAGACTCCTATACTTAGCCAGGAATCTGATTGCCTGTTTGTGGCTATCGGCAAGTTCCCCAAGGGAGGTGCAGTGGATTCAAATGGTCAATGCTTTTCTTATATGGGAAAAAAACACATATCAACACAGAAAATCACCCAAAAAAATTCCAATATATGGCAGAGTTGGTTGAATTCCCCAGAGGTGGCGCCACCACAACTAGCCCTGGATAGGCTGCTGGTGGGATAACTGGGCCTGTGGCATGGTTCTTGGAACCTTACACTGTATGACAAGATGTGTGACATGCTAAGAGTGATTTGCATGATTGACAGATTTGAATCCCTGGTGATACATCAATGGTTGGTCTAACGCTTTACCTTTAATTTAATTTATTTTAATTTTGACTCTTTGTTGAATGAGCACTAGGCCGTTACAATACCCTTTTTTTTATTTTTGGTTGTATGATAACAGTATTGGCTCTACAGTTAACCCCACTTTTTTTTGTGTGAGAATTAAGACTCCTGATATTCTCTTTCTATGTCCTTATATGTCATACGGATGCAATATGTATCATGTAATGCCTTGTGTTCTCATGAATAAAAACCTTTTTGTTGATTAAAAAAAAGGGTCCAGCAGCCAAGGACGAATAATGCAGACTGGGACACAGTGCTGTGGTGGTGGGAATCCTGAGCTTCTAACTCCAAACAAGCTCTTCCAGCCATAGTGCACTCTAGTGGTCAGCCAGGGTTTGGTCTCCTGCCCGCTCCAGTGATGCAGTGCCGAGACAAGCCGTCCATTCAAAAATGGTGCCAGGTGGCGCTATTATGTCACATACTCACTGCGCATGTGCCTGCCCGGCCAAAAAAAGCAGAGTGTGTACGAGCCCAGCAGCCTTGGGAACAGTGCATATGTAGTGTAATGGTTGGGCCCCAGCCATATTTTTTACGGGCACCACTACCCGTAATGGGCTTTAACGGGCAGCCCAGAAATGGGATAAAATTTACGGGATGCCCGGAAATTAACGGGCGGTTGGCAACACTGGGGTGGAGAATGTGTATAACAATTTGTAAGAAAGTCCAGTTTGTATCGAGCTATGACTAAGGCTATTTGCCGAAACATGTAAACTGTTCTTATCTTCGCAATTCTGTATCTAAAGATTTTGACACAGATGTGCAAGTTGCCGTCACTCCTTATCTATTTGAATTCTGTTTGGATGTTTGGAGGATACTTGGAGTCAGAGCACTGACTATTCAGATTCCTCACTAGGGATGAGCCGAATACCCCATGTTTGGTTTGCAGCAGAACATGCGAACAGGCAAAAAATTTGTTCGAACACGCAAACACCATTAATGTCTATGGGACACAAATGTGAAAAATCAAAAGTGCTAATTTTTAAAGGTTTATATGCAAGTTATTGCCAAAAAAGGTTTTTGGGAACCTGGGTCCTGCCTCAGGGGACATGTAACAATGCAAAAAAAAGTTTTAAAAACGGGCGTTGTTTTGGGAGCAATAATTTTAATAATGCTTAAAGTGAAACAAAAATGAAAGATTCCTTTAAATATCATGCCTGGGGGTTGTCCTTAGTATGCCTGTAAATTAGTGCATTTTTTTTTGCTTAAAACAATACCACATCAAAATGAAATTTCTAAAGGAAAAAATGTAATTTAAAACTACTCGTGGCTGCAATGTATTGTCGATTCCCGGCAATATAGATGAAAATCATTGAAAAAAATGGCATGGCCCTTTGGGTCTGGTATGGGTATTAAGGGGAACCCACACCCAAATTTTAAAAAAAATGGCGTGGGGGTCCCTCAGGCACTATATACTCTGAACAGCAGTATATATACTATACGGCCTGGCCTATATACTCTGCAGAAAATAGGGCCTTAGGTGTTGGTGGTGCCACAACACTGTAAGCCCTCACAGTTACTCTTGTTGGGCGCAGGAACAGGCCCTGCTGTGAAATATTACATCAAGAATTGTAATTACATGCCCCTGTTAAACAGGGGCAGAAAAATTGGACGTTGAAAAATTGCGTTGAAATATTATATCAAAAATTGTAATTACATGCCCCTGTTAAACAGTGGCAGAAGAACTGGGCCTTGGGTGGTGGTGCCACAACACTGTAACCCCTCACAGATACTCTTGTTGGGTGCAGGAACGGGCCCTGCTGTGAAATATTGTATCAAAAATTGTAATTACATGCCCCTGTTGAACAGGGGCAGAAAAATTGGGCCTTGGGTGGTGGTGGTGTTTGCCACAACACTGTAACCCCTCACAGATACTCTTGTTAGGCGCAGGAATGAGCCCTGTGTTGAATTATTAGATCAAAAATTGTAATTACATGCCCCTGTTAAACAGGGGCAGAAAAATTGAGCCTTGGGTGGTGGTGGTGGTGTTGCCACAACACTGTAACCCCTCACAGATACATTGTTAAATGCAGAAATGGGCCCTGCTGTGAAATATTAGATCAAAAATTGTAATTACATGCCACTGTTAAATAGGGGCAGAAAAATTGGGCCTCAGGTGGTGGTGCTGATGCCCTAAACCAAAAACATTGTTGGAAGCTAGCATCATCAAGATTGAGGAGAAATAAGATAGTCAGCATAGGCAGTCTTCAAGGAATCCCACATCCATAGAAAATTCAATCAGTTGCGTCAGCATCAGGTGCTTGATAGCTGCTGCTGATCCAAGACTGATTCATTTTTATGAATGTGAGCCTATCAATGGAGTCTGTGGACAGGCACACTCTTTGATCCGTTACAAACCCTACAGCAGAACTGAATGTGCGTTCAGAAAGCACGCTGGATGCAGGACAGGTCAGTAACTTAATTGCATATTAAGCAAGTTCTGGCCAGTGATCCATCCTCAAGACCCAGTAACTAAGTAGATGCTCTGTTGGAAAGGTCTCCAAGTCTGCTCTTGCCACTAGATATTCCTGCACCATGTAATGCAGACGCTGGCGATGGTTGCTTGAACTGATCAGACCTGAGGACTGAAAAATCATTTAAAAGCATTGGTCATCCAGCCACCTTCTCCATCACTCTTCATCTGACTGAACGAGGCCTCAGCAACATGTTGTCCAGCATCAGGAAACCTCCCAGGGTCTGGAAATGCATTGCACAAAACTTTATTCAAGGCCTCCTGAAGATGTTTCATCCTCTGCTCCCTCTGCAAAGAAAGGATGAGTTCTGTAACCTTACCCTTGTAACGTGGATCAAGAAGGGTTGCCAGCCAGTAATTATCCCTCTCCTTGATACCAGTGAATCCTAGGGTCCTTTCACAGGGTTTGCAGAATCAGGGAGGCCATGCAGCATGAGTTTGCGGAGGCATTTGATTCTGAGTCCTCTGGGTCACTAAAGATCACATGATACGTAACTACCTCCTCTCAGCCACATACAACTCCTTGGGTCTCTGGGGACTGAAAACCATCCCTTGAAGACTGCTGCTGAGTGTTATCCTCTACATCCACGCTGATACAATCATCCTCCTCTTCTTCCTGTGTGTTTGGCCCGCAGGAATGCTATCTGGATAAAGGGCGGCTTAAGAGGTAAGGAAGTCCTCCTCTTCCTCCTGCTCTTCTGCCTCAAGTGCCCTGTCCATTATTCCACAAAGCGTGTGCTCCAACAGGAAGACTATAGGGACAGTGTCACTGATGCGTGTATTGTTGCTGCTCACCATCCTTATGGCCTCCTTAAATGGTGACAGGACAGTGCATGCATCCTTGATCAGTAGCCACTGATGTGGCAAAAAAAAGCCAAGCTCCCCTGACCCTGTCCTGGTGCCATACTCACACAGGTACTCATTTTTGGCCCTCTGCTGTGTGTGCAGTTGCTGCAGCATTTCCAACATTAAGTTCCACCTGGTGGGCATGTCACAAATGAGGTGGTTGGTGGGCAGGTTGGATTTCCTTTGAATGTCAGCCAGCCGAGCACTGGCATTGTATGACCGGCAGAAATGATACTTTTCTGGCCTGCTTCAGGAGATCCTGTAAGCCTGGGTACCTGCTCAAGAATCGCTGCACCACCAAATTCAGAATGTCTGCCAAACATGGAAAATGGGTCAAGTGTCCCTGTCAGGGGCGGAGAGAAGTTTGGTGCCATTGTCGCATACAGCCATTCCTGGCTGAAGCTGGTGTGGCGTCAACCACTTCTGAGCCTGTCCCTGCAGATCTGGCAGAATCTCTGCCCCAATGTGGCCCCTGTCCCCTAAGCAGACCAACTCAAGCCCTGCATTGCATCTTTTAGCCTGACTGCTTGTGTAGCTCCTTGAACGCATACGAAGCATCGCTGGTTCAGAGGAGAAATCTGCAGAAGAGGCCATAGAGGAAGAGGAGGGCGTGGAGGAGAGAGCTGTGGCAGAATCACCACTAGCATTTTGTAGGCGTTGTGGCGAAACAAGCTTCAACAACATTGAACCATGTCCTGCATCCTACCCAGCTGCCAGCAGAGTTACCCAGTGCGCCGTGAAGGAAAGGTATGCCCATGCCTGCTGGACCATGAGTCAGGGGTAATATGCACCTTACTGCTGACCTCCCTGTCCAACGAGGTCAAAACATTGCCTTCCACATGCCGGTAGAGAGCCAGAATGGCCGTCCATGAAAAGAAATGGTGTTTTAGAACCTGGAACTAAGGTACAGCACATTCCACAAATTCACTAAAGGGGGCAGAGTCTACTAGCTGAAAAGGCATTTGCAGTGCTAGCAATTTGGCCAAGCTAGCATTTAGACACGGAGCATGTGGATGGCTGGGACCAAATTTCTTCTTACGGTTCAGCAACTGGGGTAGGGAAATTTGCCTGCTAGACTCAGATGGTGGTGTACTGCTAGCAGATTGTCTGCAAGTACTTGGGACACCTATTGCTATACCCTCATTCCTCTCAGTGCAGGTTTTTGAGAGGACTGGAGGTATAGTAGGGTTGGAGATCCCAGATGAGGAACAAGGAGAAGTCCGCCTTTTTCTTTGATGTGGGTCTTTTAAATGCTGTTGCCAATGGACTGCATGGCAGGTCATCATATGTCTGGTCAAGCATGTGGTGCCCAATCGGCTGCTGTTCTGGCCATGCTTGATCAGCTTCAGACATAGGTTGCAAACAGCAACGGTGCAATCTGCTGCATATGTGTTGAAAAAGGCCCACACCAAAGAACTTTTAAAAGTTAGCAGGGAGTCAGCAGCGCCCTGCACCTGCGGAGCTCTGTGGTGTGATGCAATAGGGTGGCTGCCCTTAAGTTGCCCCCTAGAGAACATCCAGCCTTGTTGGAGTTTTGCCTCCTCCTCCTCCTCTCTTCTCTCAGGCACCCAAGTACAGTCAGTTACCTCATCATCCCCTCCTTCCTTGTCACTGGAGCAAACTTGGCAGTATGCTGCAGCTGATGGAACATGAATGCCAGTTTCTTGTCCTTCTTGGGCACCCCCTCTCTCTAGACTCATGTTACCTCTGTATCCTTATGAGTTTATGTGAAATCACCATTAATAACTGTAAAATATTGTAATTATGAATATATTTAATTTAGCTTGCATCTATGCAAGCTAAATTAGGCGTGCAAAAGGGCATGCAAAAAGGCGTGCAAAAGGGCGTCACAGAAGTGCTTGTTAAGAGCAGACACTTCGGTGCCTAGGCTTTTGAGTACAAACAATGGGTTTCCAACCTCATTGTTACACATACTCACTTCAAAGCATCCCATGCTGGGATATGCAATAAAGGGGGCCCATCCCGGAATCAATTCTTAACTTCCTGGCAACATTCTCCTGCTCAGAATAATCACAAGGATTTGCATTAAAGGGGGCTGGCTTAGGCAAAGTATAAGGAAGCTAACCAATCAGAAGTCACGCTATGCAAACCAATGAGACTGTTTTGATATACACAGACTAGCGGGGAGGTAACGTTCTCTTGCTGGGAGACCAACCATCAGAATGGAACTTTGGTAAGAATTGGTAATTATGGGGAAAGGTATGCCCTTTTACTTGTAACTAAATATGTTTGTAGATTACTGTTTTAAGGAATATACTCTGTATTCCTTCATGTAAATATTTTATTTCAATCTAATATTTTCTTCCTTGGTGTAAGACTATAGATAGCTGATTGTGTATTAGCTAGACTTTAACGATACTCTAATAAATGCTATTATATTTAAAGCTTTCACTCTTGGTCAAAGAACTCTCATTTAACCCACAACATATCTATGAGATATGAAATCTTAAAATATGAGAAATGGTAACACTCCCTTCCTCAACCTGGGAACCAACATCGGAGCTTTCAAATCGCTGCTCATCCTCCAGCAGCATGTACCCGACACTGTTGGTCAAATAAATCTGGGGACTCCTCCGTGCATGATGGTGGGGCTATGGAAGGAGTGACCATGGACAAGGAGCCGGTGGAATAGGCCACTTTGGCAGCTGCGTTGGAAGGCAAACTACTCTGAGCCTGGGTGACAGAGGATGAGGAGGATGAGGACGGCTTTGTTATCCACTCCACCAACTCTTCTGCAGGTTCTGGCTCAATAAAACAGCAGAAAAAAAGGACAAGCGTGCCCCACAGCCACCTGCAGAGCATGCATCATGTCCAAGACCAGCACTGTTGACTGTAGACACAGAGGCTGCTTGCCCTCTTTTAATGGCCTGTGAGCATCTGCCTCTTCTTGGTTGCCTTCTGGACATGATGTATATTTTGTTTTGCAACACCACACTGTATTAGATACTGTGTACACCACCAGAAGTGTAGTAGAAACTGTACACACTGTATTAGATACTGTGTACAATGCCTGCACTATATTAGCAACTGTACTATGGCTGCACTGTATTTTAAATTGTGTACACCAACAGAAGTGTAGCACTGTAGATATAGGCTACATTGGATGCAGAGTATATACGAGACTGTGTATATATATTAATATATATATACAGTAAAACCTTGGTTTGCAAGCATAATTCGCTCCAGAAACATGCTTGTAACCCAAAGTGCTTGTATATCAAACCATTTTTTTTACAGGGTATAAAAGAGAAAAGAGGCACCTCTAAGTGTAGCAATAAGTTGCTAAATGTTGTACCTTCATTAAATGTAACCATATTGCTACACTTAGAGGCTCTGCTCTTCTTTTTTATACTCAGTTGTGACATGATGCTACTCTTATATCAAGACATCGCTTGTATATCAAGGCAAAATTTATTAAAACATTTTGCTTGTCTTGCAAAATGCTCTCAAACCAAGTTACTCTCAAACCAAGGTTTTACTATATATATATATATATATATATATATATATATATATATATATATATATATATATATATATATATATATATATATATATATATATATATATATATACACACTGCCTGCACTGACTGAATATAGAATAAACACTGAATATATAGTCTACGCTAAATATATATATATATATATATACAGTGGCTTGCGAAAGTATTCAGCCCCCTTGAACTTTTCAACCTTTTGCCACATTTCAGGCTTCAAACATAAATATATAAAATTTTAATTTTTTGTGAAGAATCACCAACAAGTGGGACACAATTGTGAAGTGGAACGAAATCTATTGGATATTTTAAACTTTTTTAGCAATTAAAAAACTGAAAAGTGGTGCGTGCAAAATTATTCGGCCCCTTTACTTTCAGTGCAGCAAACTCACTCCAGAAGTTCAGCGAGGATCTCTGAATGATCCAATGTTGTCCTAAATGACTGATGGTGATAAATAGAATCCACCTGTGTGTAATCAAGTCTCTGTATAAATGCACCTGCTCTGTGATAGTCTCAGGGTTCTGTTGAAAGCGCAGAGAGCATCATGAAGACCAAGGAACACACCAGGCAGGTCCGTAATACTGTTGTGGAGAAGTTTAAAGCCGGATTTGGATACAAAAAGATTTCCCAAGCTTTAAACATCCTAGGGAGCACTGTGCAAGCGATCATTTTGAAATGGAAGGAGTATCAGACCACTGCAAATCTACCAAGACCTGGCTGTCCCTCTAAACTTTCAGCTCAGATAAGGTGAAGACTGATCAGAGATGCAGCCAAGAGGCCCATGATCACTCTGGATGAACTGCAGAGAACTACAGCTGAGGTGGGAGAGTCTGTCCATAGGACAACAATCAGTCGTACACTGCACAAATCTGGCCTTTATGGAAGAGTGGCAAGAAGAAAGCCATTTCTCAAAGATATCCATAAAAAGTCTCGTCTAAAGTTTGCCACAAGCCACCTGGGAGACACATAAAACATGTGGAAGAAGGTGCTCTGGTCCGATGAAACCAAAATCGAACTTTTTGGCCACAATGCAAAACGATATGTTTGGCGTAAAAGCAACACAGCTCATCACACTCAACACACCATCCCCACTGTCAAACATGGTGGTGGCAGCATCATGGTTTGGGCCTGCTTTTCTTCAGCAGGGACAGGGAAGGTGGTTAAAATTGAGGGGAAGATGGATGCAGCCAAATACAGGACCATTCTGGATGAAAACCTGTTGGAGTCTGCAAAAGACCTGAAACTGGGACAGAGATTTAACCTTCCAACAAGACAATGATCCCAAACATACAGCAAAATCTACAAAGGAATGGTTCACAAATAAACGTATCCAGGTGTTAGAATGGCCAAGTCAAAGTCCAGACCTGAATCCAATCGAGAATCTGTGGAAAGAGCTGAAAACTGCTGTTCACAAACGCTCTCCATCCAACATCACTGAGCTCGAGCTGTTTTGCAAGGAAGAATGGGCAAGAATTTCAGTCTCTCGATGTGCAAAACTGATAGAGACATACCTCAAGCGACTTGCAGCTGTAATCGCAGCAAAAGGTGGCTCTACAAAGTATTAACGCAAGGGGGCCGAATAATTTTGCACGCCCCACTTTTCATTTTTTTATTAGTTAAAAAAGTTTCAAAAATCCAAAAGATTTCGTTCCACTTAACAATTGTGTCCCACTTGTTGGTGATTCTTCACAAAAAATAAAAATTTTATATCTTTATGTTTGAAGCCTGAAATGTGACAAAAGGTTGAAAAGTTCAAGGGGGCCGAATACTTTCGCAAGCCACTGTATATATATATATATATATATATATATATATATATATATATATATATATATATATTATACGAGACTAATGCCGCGTACACACGAGCGGACTTTACGCCGGACTTTGCCCGGCGGACTGGATTTCGTCGGACAATTCGATGTGTGTGGGCTCCAGCGGACTTTGTTTTCTCAAAAGTTGGACGGACTTAGATTTGAAACTTGTTTAAAATTTATCCGTTGAAATCGAGTCCGGTCGAAAAGTCCGCCGTCTGTATGCTAGTTCGACGGACTAAAAAGCCACGCTAGGGCAGCTATTGGCTACTGGCTATGAACTTCCTTGTTTTAGTCCGGTCATACGTCATCACGTACAAATTCGACGGACTTTGGTGGATTGTGTGTAGGCAAGTCCGTTCATTCAGAAAGTCCGTCGTAAAGTACGTCGAAAAATCCGCCGGGCAAAGTCCACCGTAAAGTCCGCTCATGTGTACGCGGCATTACTGTATATATGTATATAAATATACAGTATATCAAATACAATGCCACTAACCGAATAACCTGCCTGCTTAATCTAAATCAAGCTATCTCTCTGTCCACACCAACAGCACTACACACGGCCGCCGTGTAAGCAGCCTTATATAGTGTGGGGCATGGACTTAGTCCCCCTGAGCCATGATTGGCCAAAGGCACCCTACCTTTGGGCAATTATGGCTCTTTTAGCAGAGAGCGCTGTGATTGGCCAAAGCATGCATGTCAGGAGCATGCTTTAGCCAATCATCATACAGCAATGCACTGCAATCTCGCAGTGCATTATGAGGAGTTCCGCGGCACTCAAATTTGCTGCAAACACTCTTCGGCAAACGGGCGAACACCCAATGTTTGAGTCGCTTATGTTTGACCCGAACATCAAGCTCATCCGTATTCCTCACATGTCTATTCTGGGACATTGAAGTGAGAACTGCATCTGTTTTTCATTTGTGTGATTTTAAGTATGAAAATGCTTTGTGTAGGAAATATCTTTTTAATTGACAACTTTGTGTAAAAAAAATACAATTTAATTTTCATTCCACTTTTTCCAAAAACTTGTGGCAAAAAAAGTCTTTAAAAGACTCAGCATGCCTCTTAGAAGATATCTAGGGATGTTTGCTTTCCAAAATGTGGTTATTTTATAGGTATTTCCCCTGACGTGGCACTTCAGGGGCTCAAGAAATATCACAAGTAGGGATGAGCTGAACACCCCCCTGTTCAGTTCGCACCAGAACATGCGAACAGGCAAAAAATTTGTTCGAACATGCGAACACCGTTAAAGTCTATGGGACATGAACATTAATAATCAAAAGTGCTAATTTTAAAGGCTTATATGCAAGTTATTGTCATACAAAATGTTTGGGGACCTGGGTCCTGCCCCAGGGGACATGGATCCATGCAAAAAAAAGTTTTAAAAATGGCCGTTTTTTCGGGAGCAGTGATTTTAATAATGCTTAAAGTGAAACAATAAAAGTGTAATATTCCTTTAAATTTCATACCTGGGGGGTGTCTATAGTATGCCTGTAAAGGGGCGCATGTTTCCCGTGTTTAGAACAGTCTGACAGCAAAATGACATTTCAAAGGAAAAAAAGTCATTTAAAACTACTCGCGGGTAATAATGAATTGCCGGTCCGACAATACACATAAAAGTTCATTGATAAAAACGGCATGGGAATTCCTCACAGGGGAACCCCGAACCAAAATTTTTAAAAAAAATGACGTGGGGGATCCCTCTAAATTCCATACCAGGCCCTTCAGGGCGAAGAGTCTTATGCCTTAGTTTTCTCTAAGATATAGGTTTCATTAACCCTTGCAATCCACTCCCGAATCCTAGGTCCCTCTGCCTCCTGCCATTTTTTTTGGAATTAAGCTTTTCGCTGAGTTCAAAAGAACAGGGGTTATGGAGAGTTTGTACCTTCCATTTAAGCCCTCTGACCCATGGAACAGGCAAATCCATGGGTCTTCCGGAATAGCTTTGCCCATAATCTCCTCAATAAGTTGAATCACTTCCTGCCAGTATTTTTTAACCACTTGACGACCGCCTCACGCCGATGTACGTCGGCAAGGTGGCACGGACAGGCAAAATCACGTACATGATTTGCCTTCCGCGGGTGGGGGGTCCGATTGGACCCCCCCCCCCGTGCCCGAGGCGGTCGTCTTTTGTCCAGCGGCGATCAGAGGTGAGGGGGAGACCATCCGTTCGTGCCCCCCCCCTCGCGATCACCGCCGGCCAATCGAATCATTCCTTTGCTGCTGTATGCTAAACAGCAGCAAAGGAAATGATGTCATCTCCCCTCGGCTCGGTAATTTCCGTTCCGGCCCGAGGAGAGAAGACATCACTGTGAGTGCACAACACACTACACACTCAGTAGAACATGCCAGGCACACTAAACACCCGATCCCCCCCCCCGATCGCCCCCCGATCCCCCCCGATCACGCCCCCCCCTGTCACAAACTGACACCAGCAGTTTTTTTTTTTCTGATTACTGCATAGTGTCAGTTTGTGACAGTTACAGTGTTGGGACAGTTACTGTTACCCCCCTTTAGGTCTAGGGTACCCCCCTAACCCCCCCTAATAAAGTTTTAACCCCTTGATCACCCCCTGTCACCAGTGTCGCTAAGCGATCATTTTTCTGATCGCTGTATTAGTGTCGCTGGTGACGCTAGTTAGGGAGGAAAATATTTAGGTTCGCCGTCAGCGTTTTATAGCGTCAGGGACCCCCATATACTACCTAATAAATGTTTTAACCCCTTGATTGCCCCCTAGTTAACCCTTTCACCACTGATCACCGTATAAGTGTTACGGGTGACGCTGGTTAGTTCGTTTATTTTTTATAGTGTCAGGGCACCCGTCGTTTATTACCGAATAAAGGTTTAGCCCCTTGATCGCCCGGCGGTGATATGCGTCGCCCCAGGCAGCGTCAGATTAGCGCCAGTACCGCTAACACCCACGCACGCAGCATACACCTCCCTTAGTGGTATAGTATCTGTACGGATCAATATCTGATCCGATCAGATCTATACTAGCGTCCCCAGCAGTTTAGGGTTCCCAAAAACGCAGTGTTAGCGGGATCAGCCCAGATACCTGCTAGCACCTGCGTTTTGCCCCTCTGCCCAGCCCACCCAAGTGCAGTATCGATCGATCACTGTCACTTACAAAAGACTAAACGCATAACTGCAGCGTTCGAAGAGTCAGGCCTGATCCCTGCGATCGCTAACAGTTTTTTTGGTAGTATTTTGGTGAACTGGCAAGCACCAGCCCCAGGCAGCGTCAGGTTAGCGCCAGTAGTGCTAACACCCACGCAAGCACCGTACACCTCCCTTAGTGGTATAGTATCTGTACGGATCAATATCTGATCCGATCAGATCTATACTAGCGTCCCCAGCAGTTTAGGGTTCCCAAAAACGCAGTGTTAGCGGAATCAGCCCAGATACCTGCTAGCACCTGCGTTTTGCCCCTCCGCCCAGCCCAGCCCAGCCCACCCAAGTGCAGTATCGATCGATCACTGACACTTACAAAACACTAAATGCATAACTGCAGTGTTCGCAGAGTCAGGCCTGATCCCAGCGATCGCTAACTGTTTTTTTGGTAGTATTTTGGTGAACTGGCAAGCACCAGCCCCAGGCAGCGTCAGGTTAGCGCCAGTACCGCTAACACCCACGCACGCACCGTACACCACCCTTAGTGGTATAGTATCTGAACGCATCAATATCTGATCCGATCAGATCTATACTAGCGTCCCCAGCAGTTTAGGGTTCCCAAAAACGCAGTGTTAGCGGGATCAGCCCAGATACCTGCTAGCACCTGCGTTTTGCCCCTCCGCCCGGCCCAGCCCAGCCCACCCAAGTGCAGTATCGATCGATCACTGTCACTTACAAAAGACTAAACGCATAACTGCAGCGTTCGCAGAGTCAGGCCTGATCCCTGCGATCGCCAACAGATTTTTTGGTAGTGTTTTGGTGAACTGGCAAGCGCCAGCGGCCTAGTACACCCCGGTCGTAGTCAAACCCGCACTGCAGTAACACTTGGTGACGTGGCGAGTCCCATAAGTGCAGTTCAAGCTGGTGAGGTGGCAAGCACAAGTAGTGTCCCGCTGCCACCAAAAAGACAAACACAGGCCCGTCGTGCCCATAATGCCCTTCCTGCTGCATTCGCCAATCCTAATTGGGAACCCACCGCTTCTGCAGCGCGGCCGTACTTCCCCCATTCACATCCCCAACCAAATGCAGTCGGCATTTTCTTTATGTCCTCCCAAGTACCCCTACCCAGCGAACCCCCCCAAAAAAGATGTCGTGTCTGCAGCAAGCGCGGATATAGGCGTGACACCCGCTATTATTGTCCCTCCTGTGCTGACAATCCTGGTCTTTGCATTGGTGAATGTTTTGAACGCTACTATGCACTAGTTGAGTATTAGCGTAGGATACAGCATTCCACAGACTAGGCGCACTTTCACAGGGTCTCCCAAGATGCCATCGCATTTTGAGAGCCCCCACCCTGGAACCGGTTACAGTTATAAAAGTTAGTTACAAAAAAAGTGTAAAAAATAAATAAATATATAAAATAAAAAAAAATAGTTGTCGTTTTATTGTTCTCTCTCTCTCTATTCTCTCTATTGTTCTGCTCTTTTTTTACTGTATTCTATTCTGCAATGTTTTATTGTTATTATGTTTTATCATGTTTGCTTTTCAGGTATGCAATTTTTTGTACTTTACCGTTTACTGTGCTTTATTGTTAACCATTTTTTTGTCTTCAGGTACGCCATTCACAACTTTGAGTGGTTATACCAGAATGATGCCTGCAGGTTTAGGTATCATCTTGGTATCATTCTTTTCAGCCAGCGGTCGGCTTTCATGTAAAATCAGTCCTAGCAGCTAATTAGCCTCTAGACTGCTTTTACAAGCCGTGGGAGGGAATGCCCCCCCCCACCGTCTTCCGTGTTTTTCTCTGGCTCTCCTGTCTCAACAGGGAACCTGAAAATGCAGCCGATGATTCAGCCAGCTGACCATAGAGCTGATCAGAGACCAGAGTGGCTCCAAACATCTCTATGGCCTAAGAAACCGGAAGCTACGAGCATTTTATGACTTAGATTTCGCCGGATGTAAATAGCGCCATTGGGAAATTGGGGAAGCATTTTATCACACCGATCTTGGTGTGGTCAGATGCTTTGAGGGCAGAGGAGAGATCTAGGGTCTAATAGACCCCAATTTTTTCAAAAAAGAGTACCTGTCACTACCTATTGCTATCATTGGGGATATTTACATTCCCCGAGATAACAATAAAAATGATTAAAAAAAATAAAAATGAAAGGAACAGTTTAAAAATAAGATAAACAAGCAAAAAAATAATAAAGAAAAAAAAAAAAAAAAAAAGCACCCCTGTCGCCCCCTGCTCTCGCGCTAAGGCGAACGCAAGCGGCGGTCTGTCGTCAAACGTAAACAGCAATTGCACCATGCATGTGAGGTATCACCGCGAAGGTTAGATCGAGGGCAGTAATTTTTGCAGTAGACCTCCTCTGTAAATCTAAAGTGGTAACCTGTAAAGGCTTTTAAAGGCTTTTAAAAATGTATTTATTTTGTTGCCACTGCACGTTTGTGCGCAATTGTAAAGCATGTCATGTTTGGTATCCATGTACTCGGCCTAAGATCATCTTTTTTATTTCATCAAACATTTGGGCAATATAGTGTGTTTTAGTGCATTAAAATGTAAAAAAGTGTGTTTTTCCCCAAAAAATGCGTTTGAAAAATCGCTGCGCAAATACTGTGTGAAAAAAAAAAATGAAACACCCACCATTTTAATCTGTAGGGCATTTGCTTTAAAAAAATATATAATGTTTGGGGGTTCAAAGTAATTTTCTTGCAAAAAAATAATAACTTTTTCATGTAAACAATAAGTGTCAGAAAGGGCTTTGTCTTCAAGTGGTTAGAAGAGTGGGTGATGTGTGACATAAGCTTCTAAATGTTGTGCATAAAATGCCAGGACAGTTCAAACCCCCCCCAAATGACCCCATTTTGGAAATTAGACACCCCAAGCTATTTGCTGAGAGGCATGTCGAGTCCATGGAATATTTCATATTGCGACACAAGTTGCGGGAAAGAGACAAATTTTTTTTTTTTTGCACAAAATTGTCACTAAATGATATATTGCTCAAACATGCCATGGGAATATGTGAAATTACACCCCAAAATACATTCTGCTGCTTCTCCTGAGTACGGGGATACCACATGTGTGAGACTTTTTGGGAGCCTAGCCGCGTACGGAACCCCGAAAACCAAGCACCGCCTTCAGGCTTTCTAAGGGCGTGAATTTTTGATTTCTCTCTTGACTGCCTATCACAGTTTCGGAGGCCATGGAATGCCCAGGTGGCACAAAACCCCCCCAAATGACCCCATTTTGGAAAGTAGACACCCGAAGCTATTTGCTGAGAGGTATAGTGAGTATTTTGCAGACCTCACTTTTTGTCACAAAGTTTTGAAAATTGAAAAAAGAAAAAAAAAAAGTTTTTTCTTGTCTTTCTTCATTTTCAAAAACAAATGAGAGCTGCAAAATACTCACCATGCCTCTCAGCAAATAGCTTGGGGTGTCTACTTTCCAAAATGGGGTCAGTGAAGAGTGAAATCAAAAATTTTCACCCTTAGAAATCCTGAAGGCGGTGATTGGTTTTCGGGGTCCCGTGCACGGCTAGGCTCCCAAAAAGTCCCACACATGTGGTATCCCCGTACTCAGGAGAAGTAGCTAAATGTATTTTGGGGTGCAATTCCACATATGCCCATGGCCTGTGTGAGCAATATATCATTTAGTGACAACTTTGTGCAAAAAAAAAAAAAAAAATGTGTCACTTTCCCGCAACTTGTGTCAAAATATAAAATATTCCATGGACTCAATAGGCCTCTCTAGAAATAGCTCGGGGTGTCTACTTTCCAAAATGGGGTCATTTGGGGGGGTTTTGTGCCACCTGGGCATTCCATGGCCTCCGAAACTGTGATAGGCAGTAAAGAGTGAAATCATAAATTTACACCCTTAGAAATCCTGAAGGCGGTGATTGGTTTTCGGGGCCCCGTACGCGGCTAGGCTCCCAAAAAGTCCCACACATGTGGTATTCCCATACTCAGGAGAAGCAGCAGAATGTATTTTGGGGTGCAATTCCACATAGGCCCATGGCCTGTGTGAGCAATATATCATTTAGTGACAACTTTTTGTAAATATTTTTTTTTTTGTCATTATTCAATCACTTGGGACAAAAAAAATAAATATTCAATGGGTTCAACATGCCTCTCAGCAATTTCCTTGGGGTGTCTACTTTCCAAAATGGGGTCATTTGGGGGGGTTTTGTACTGCCCTGCCATTTTAGCACCTCAAGAAATGACATAGGCAGTCATAAACTAAAAGCTGTGTAAATTACAGAAAATGTACCCTAGTTTGTAGACGCTATAACTTTTGCGCAAACCAATAAATATACGCTTATTGACATTTTTTTACCAAAGACATGTGGCCGAATACATTTTGGCCTAAATGTATGACTAAAATTGAGTTTATTGGATTTTTTTTATAACAAAAATTAGAAAATATCATTTTTTTTCAAAATTTTCGTTTTTTTTCCATTTATAGCGCAAAAAATAAAAACCGCAGAGGTGATCAAATACCATCAAAAGAAAGCTCTATTTGTGGGAAGAAAAGGACGCAAATTTCATTTGGGTACAGCATTGCATGACCGCGCAATTAGCAGTTAAAGCAACACAGTGCCAAATTGGAAAAAGACCTCTGGTCCTTAGGCAGCATAATGGTCCGGGGCTCAAGTGGTTAATGATTAGGCAGTCCCACCAGAGATGTGCAATCGTTCCCAAGGCCCTACATTCTCTCCAGCAATTCGGGTATTTATCAGGTTGGAATTTACTTATTTTATCAGGTGTCGCATACCACCTAGCCAGACACTTATAATTTGTCTCAATCATTTTCATGTCTACAGCCGAGCTATGTGTTGCCCCTAATATATTCCCCAATGAGCTTTTGCTACAGACTTAACCCAATTCCTTTTCCCATTTTTTGATAAATGGCGGTACTTCCCGCTCCTCTCCACTCGTCAAAATTTTATATAACACCGAAATATTCTTCCTTGGCTTTTCCCTTAAAAAAAAGCTTCTCTATCGGCCTGTAGTTTTTTTCGTCTCTTATAGGCCCAGGAAGGCTTTTGACAAAATGAGAGAGCTGGCCATACCGTCACTCATTAATCCCGTGTATGCAGATAATTCCTGAAATGTGATAATTTTTTTAGTGATGTCTTTTAATTGTGCTTCCCTATTTTTTATCCAGTTTCCTCCCATTGCCTCCATCCCAGGGGGAAAAAACTTGTTATCTTTTAAATAAATTAAAGGTGAATTATACTCCCATTTATTTTTTAAATGAATTTGGTCCCAAATTTTAAATGTGTAAAGTGTGAAATCATGTGTGTCTGGGCCTAAATTCCTATAGTGAGGAGGGTTCCATATCAAGTGATTTAAACGTGCATTACTTAAACCCATTTCTAAATTAACCCATCTTTTATTAGACCCCCCTTTTGCCCACTCTAACGCCCGTGATAAAACTATCGCATTGTGATATTTTTTAATGTCTGGAATCGCCAGACCCCCATGTACTTTCGCCCTACTCAAAACCATGTAAGCTATCCGTGGTTTCTTATTATTCCATACAAATCTACTTATTAATCCAATTAATATTCTAAAATATGTTTGAGCCAATGGAATTGGGAGCATCTGCATCTTGTACAAGACATTTTAACTGTGTTTACTCGCCCAATCCAAGAGATCGGGCGATAAGACTTTTTTTTATTTCTTGTTTAATTTCATCGAGTAATGGTATGTAATTTATCAAATAGATCTTCCTAAGTGAGTTGGCTAATTTTACCCCTAGGTATTTAATGCTTTCCCTCTAGGGGAAGTTGAATACATTCCTAAGTCTAGCTACTTCCTGTCTGTCTATATTGATGTTTAGGGCTTCCGATTTACCAAGGTTGATTTTGTAGTTTGAAAGTTCTCCATACTTCTTCAGGGTGGACAGTAGATTAGGGATCGAGATCCTTGGATTTGTGATAAAGAATAACACATCATCAGCGAACGCCGCCAATTTGTGCTCCTCTTCACCCACCTTACAGCCACTGATATCCGGATTTTTATGGATCGAGGCCAGTAAAGGCTCTAATGTCAAGACAAACAGAAGTGGAGACACCGGGCAACCCTGCCTAGTCCCATTCTCCATTATAAACTGTGCGGAGGCTAAACTATTTACTTTAACAAATGCAGAGGGATGGTTGTACAAAATTTTAATCCATTTCAACATTATTGGCCCGACTCCCATGGCTTCCAGCGTTTTAATCATAAATCCCCAATCTACTCTGTCAAATGCCTTCTCAGCATCTATAGACAGAAATAGACCTGGGGACCCACTAGTTTTAATAGTTTCTGAAATAAGGAGAGACCGCACCCCATTATCTCTCCCTTCTCTCCCTGGAATAAGGCCCACTTGGTCCGAATGAACCAAGTAGGACATTTTTTCCTTTAGCCGTAATGCCAATACCTTGGCATACAGTTTAATATCTGCGTTTAAAAGCGCAATCGACCTAAAGCTGGAACAAAGTGTGCAATCTTTGCCATCTTTTAAGATTAAGGTCACTGATGCTGTTAATGGTCCCTTGCATAATTCCCTCTTGTGTCCCCAACTCATTCCACACCTGACAGAGCATCGGTACCAAAGAGTCTTTAAATTTTGTATAGAAATAGCATGTGAAACCATCTGGTCCGGGACTTTTACCCGGAGGAGACGAGTTCAAAGCTAAACAGATTTCTTCTTCGGTAATAGGTCTATTCTAATCACCACTATCTCAACCTGCATCCCACCATATAATGGGGTGAGACTCCAACAGTGGACAGCCGTGGTCCACCCCCCCTTTATGGGGGGGAATGGAGAACGCGGAGGCCCTAACACCTTTTTAACTCTTCATCTAAACTTTTGCCTAGGAGGGGGTTGAAAATGTCTTTCATCACAATGGTCAGGTCTTCTCCTCGCTGTTCTGGTACAGATCTGATCCTTAAATTTTGCCGACTATTTTGATTTTCCTGTTCTTCCAATGTATAGAGCATCTCACAATTGTCTAATTGAAGCTTTCTTATTTGAGTTTTTAAAGCTATAATTTTTTGCACCTGTTGCTCTGACGCCTCCTCCACTACTTCCACTCGTTTCAAAAGGTGGTCCATATCTGACCTTACATTGAGGATCTCTGATTTAATCGAGTTTTCTAGTTTAGCAAACATGTCCTGCATCTCTGTTTTAGTTGGGAGTAAGTCCGTGACAATCTCTTCCTCCATACTAAGGTCAAGATCCCCTTCAGGGGGTACCTCCCTTCTGGGAGCTCCTCCTTTAGCTGGTTCTTTCTTCTTATCTTTTACCCCCTGCTGCCTATTGTCCATGTCCAGGCTTTTTAAGTTCACTTCTTTTAGATATTTTTGCATCGAGCTTGAGTTTAAACTTTCTCTGGGTTTTTTAGGTTCCGCAGCTTTTTGAGAGCGACCTCTCATGTTCCACTCCACCCAGCTCACTTTCTCTTCCTTACTTCTGGCTCTCTCTTGTTTAATCCTTATGCCTCTTTTGCCCCACTTTACGTCCCCCACGCTAGAATTTATTTTGTGTCTGTAATTGCATTCTGATTACATTCTCACAGCAACCTTTTATGCAATTTATGATAGCATATAGGCAGTTTTACCCTTTTATGAGCTTTTTAACCCCAACCATTCAAGAGGCAGAGTAAAGTCCAGGAATAGGATAGCGGTATCAGGAAATTCAGTCTCTCGATGACTCTTTCGTCCCAAGACACAGACAAAGTTTGATGCTGCACACCTGCTCTCAATATCCACTTTAGCAACTGTCCCTCAGTTTAGGTACTCCAGTCTCAACCAATCGAGTCTTTTCAACACCACTGAGCATGTTTGAACAGTTAGTAATTCGGGGCAGCAACCCAGTACCTCTTTTATTCAATCGTTATGCATAAACTTTACAGCGCATAAATGGATCTCAGCAACCGCTGATCCTACCTTGAGCTTGCAGCTGTTTACATAGGGATGTTTCAGACCTCTGCTTGACTTCTGAGGAGAGCGCTGATCCCGATCTCCAGGGTGCACTGTTACATTTTCAAGGGTCAGTCAGGGACTCTGGGGCCACTAGGGTGTCTCTCAAGGTGGGGATGATTGTTTGCGATGCTCCTGTGGTTCTGCCAGATACAGTAGTGAGGCTGGAGTGAGGAGTTGTCGAGCTGAGAGCAGAGCCAGGAAGTTGGTTGCAGGGAAGGCGCAGCGGCGGGCTGGACGCTTATCAGAGCAATCCAAGTGCTTTCGCTGTGCACTGATCTGATGGTGTTGCAGTCAATACCCTCAAGCTCTGGCTGCCTCCTCTGGAGTGTCCCCTCCCGCCGCACAGAAGTGGGAGTTTACTGGGTCATCTACGGGCTCTCACCCCGTGCCGAACCCGCCCCCATCATGAGTTCCTCCTCCGCTCTCCTCCACAGCGCCGCCGTCAGGCCCTCCCCCAGCTCCAAACACGTCACATCCCCCAGGATGCCACTAAGGTTCTAATTGGATTTTGGACCCCTCTGTGCATCTAGGCTGTTAAAACATCAAATGCACATGGTAAACCCATGCTCGTTATAAGTAGAAAAATGTGTTTCAGGGTGTAAATGTAAGTATCTTAGGCTGTGTGTGAGAAATAACTTGTTAAAATGACAGCTTTGTGAAACAAAATCAATTTTTTTTTTTAACATTAGCGTATATTAAAGAATAAAATAGCATACATACATGAAAAGGATGAAATGATAAGTACAGTAATGTACACTTGGAATGAAACATGTAGTATAAAGAAACTAACAAGCATGTAATAAAACCAAGTCTTCCAGGGTAGTAAATGGTAGAGGTTACAACAGGACCATCACATGAATAACAAGAATAAAAGGGAATTACCATTATTGTGATATGTTTTAAATTAAGGTATGGTCCACCATTATTACCGTTGAGCATTTCATTTATTATAGATAGTGAAGTGAAGAGTAGAGATCAAGATTAGAAAGGTAAAGATAAAGAGAAGAAAAACATTAAGAGGATGTGGTAAGAGAAGTTGTATTACTAGGATAGTTCTGAAGCTCAGATCTATGGTTTGAAGGTTATACCGTTTGTATATAACATGACATGTTGGTATATATAGATAACTGGAGAAATCCAAAGTGATACATCATAGGTTTTAATTTACTAAAGACACAACAGAGAACCTGCAAATCAGCACACAATCGCAAGTTTCAGGGATCTTATCTAAGATATTAACTTTTCATAAGCCTGGGAGTGTTTGAAGACAAACCAGGGAGACCAAGTTTTGTGGTAGCATTCAATGATCTCAGAGGACTGGGCTGCTGTGTCTTCCATCTCACAGATGTACGAGACCTTATACAACCATTCCTTTAATGTGGGGGTAAGTGTGCATTTCCAGCAAAGTGGAATAAGTGAATTGGCTGCATTTATCAAATGTTTGGAGAGAGAAGCGTTATATATTCTAAAGGAGAAACTTGTCACATGCAGCAAACAGCAGGCAGCATCAAGTTTTAGTTTGGTCTCCGTGATTTGTTGGATAACCTCCCTGACTCTGAACCAAAATGGTAGTATCAAATCACAATGCCACCAGATGTGTAGCAAAGTGCCTCTGGCCTTGTTACATCTCTAGCATAAGTCAGATGTCTGAGGGTACCACTTATGTAGTTTTTCTGGAGTTGCGTACCAATGGATCAGGATCTTATAAGCTTTTTCCTGCATTCGTGTGCTGATGGAGCCTTTATGGGACAATACACATGCTCTTTCCCATTGTTTATCAGTGAACTGTATTCCCAGTTCCCTTGACCATCTCTCTCTGAACCTATCCATGGCATTTGTTTTCAAATTTTGCAACCATGCATAGGAAGTGGAAGTGGATTTCACTACCTGTTCCCCATTAAAGCACGTCCTTTCAAATTCTGTGAAATCTCTCGTAAAGTGGTTCCTGCAGGCAGCATTATTAACATAGCTGCGTACTTGAAAGTGCGACCACATGGGCAAGTGGGGCGTTTTGTTCTCCATTTTGTATTGGATAAAGTCTTTTACTGTCTTATTCGTAAAACAATGCAATGCAAGGAGAGGTATTTTGTGTCAGCTGATGCTAATAGGTGATTTCCTATACCCGGTGGGAAATCTGGATTATCTTGTAACGGAGTAAGAGGGCCCAGGGATGTGGAGAATTTGGAACATTTTGCGAGATTGTGGAAAATGTCCAAAGAGGTACCTATGAGAGGATGTGTTTTCACAGAAAGGGGGTATTTAGTTTTGGGTACCCAAGGAGAGAATTGAAGCGGGATTGCGCTCATGTCATTTTCAATGGTGACCCAATCTTTAAGCTTTGAGTGGCAATGCCAATCAATAATACGGGCAATATGTGTGGTGTAATAATATTCTTTGAAATCAGGAATACCCAATCCCCCCAATCCCTTGCGTCTAGTGAGGAGAGAGGCTTTTATACGAGGTGGTTTGTGGGCCCAAATGAATTTCATTTTTAGTGTGTGCAGTTTTTTGAAAAAGTTTTGGGGTAGATGTAACATTTTTGGTAGGACAATCATCTTGCATATGGCCGCCCTGCCAAACCATGAGAAATACAAAGTGTGCCAGTCTTGTAGGTTTTTCTCGATAGTTTTAAGGAGGGGAGGGAAATTGCGCTCAAAGATCGACAAGATTCTGGGGGTCAACCAGGTCCCTAGGTATTTTATGGCTGATTTTACCCATGTAAAGGGGCTATTGCTCTGAGCTGCAATCAGCTTGTCATCAGGCAATGTGATGTTTATCGTTTCAGACTTTGAAAAATGTATTTTAAGGTTGGAGATGTAGCCATAGAGGGAGAACTCTTTCATGAGAGAGGGATTGGAAATATGTGGGTCAATCAAAAAAAATAAAAGATTATTTCCGTATGCTGCGACCTTGAATTCCCTTCCAGTCATCTGGAATCCCCTAATAGATCTATTCGAGAGGATGTGCCTGATAAACGGTTCGAGTGAAATAATGAAGAGTAGGGGGGATAGTGGGCAGCCCTGTCTAGTCCCATTTTTTATGCTGACACTATCTGACAGCGTACCATTTATTTTAGGCTTGACTGAGGGATTTTGGTACAATGCTGAAATCCAGGTCAGCATATGTGTTCCCTGGCCCACATTTTTGCAAGTCTTCAACATATAGTCCCATGCTACTCGATCGAAGGCCTTCTCCGACGTCGGTTGACAGGAGAAAGCCCTCGATCTTTCGCTGACGTGTCGCATAGAGCAGGTCCAGAGATTTCGTAGCATTGTCTCTGGCCTCCTATGTGGAACAAATCCTGCCTGGTCTGGTCCAATCAAGTCATGTAGTAAGGGTCGCAACCTGTTGCCAATGATCTTGGCCATAAGTTTTACATCTAAATTTAAAAGAGAGATTGGCCTATAGCTAGTGCAGTGTAATGGGTCCTTGCCTGGCTTGGGTAGCACCGTGATGTGTGCTGACAAAAAATCGGGCGGTATAGTTCTCTGTTTAGACAAAGAGTTCAATGCATCTTTTAGGGGAGAGGTCAATATGTCAATAAATGTTTTATAGTAGATGGCACTAAAGCCGTCTGGGCCTGGGCTCTTGCCAGTTTTCAAATCTTTAATGGCCCTTTGAATTTCTGAGGCTTCTATGTGGTTTTCTAACTGGGAAATGTCGTCTGCTGTAAGGGATGGGAGTCTGGAATCCTTCAGATAATCTTCAATAGCATGAGTCCTGTCTTTGGAAATGTCTGTCGGTTTGTGTTGGGGCGGAAGATTATATAGAGCAGTATAATACTCATGGAAGTGGTTTGCAATTTTGTCTGTCGCTCTGTCAATTTTACCCGATTTGTTTTGGATGCCTAAAATAGTGTGTTGGTTTACCTGACTTCTCAATGCCCGTGCCAGAATCTTGCCAGTTTTTTCACCGTGTTCGTAATATATCTTCTTTTTAAAGAAGAGAAATCTCCTAGACTTGGTTTCTAGAATCTGTTTAAGGGTTTTCCTGGACTCTAATGCCCCGTACACACGGTTGGATTTTCCGACGGAAAATGTGCGATCGGAGTGTGTTGTCGGAAATTCCGACCGTGTGTGGGCTCCATCGGACTTTTTCCATCGTATTTTCCGACACACAAAGTTTGAGAGCAGGCTATAAAATTTTCCGACAACAAAATCCGATCGCGTCAATTCCGACCGTGTGTGGACAATTCCGACGCACAAAGTGCCACGCATGCTCAGAAGAAATTCCGAGACGGAACAGCTCGGTCTGGTAAAATTAGCGTTTGGAATGGATACAGCACTTTCGTCACGCTGCAATGTCAAAAATTGTTTAATACAGCGCACTCTCTTCTTCTTTATAATGTGAGAAGAATGAAGTAGTTTTGCTGCTCATATTCACACAGACTTCTCAGAAACGTATTTCTTTATTATTTAGCGGGATTCCTTCAATATATTTTGATTTGGCACATCTGACCAAATTTATTTTTTGTTGTTTTATTTTTGTTCTGTATTTTTTTCAAGGCTGTTTTTATTTTTTTGGGGGTTGTATTTTTTTCAAGGCTGTTTTTATTTTGGTTTTTTTTGGGTTTTACTCCAGAATATTTCTGTGTGTGTTTTGTGTGTCAAGTTACCACAACACCATTGATATCTTGTATTATTTAATCTCAAGGAGATTGCTTGGTGTTGGTGTCCCTTGGTAATTTCACTTTGTATATTTGAAATGTACCTGCCTACTCACCAACAAACTGTCCTTTTTGAAGGAAAACACACATAGGCAAGTATAATTGAAACAAAAAATTCCTTTATTAAGAGCTCACAACCAAACAAAGAGGGAGGCAACGCTGGAGAAACAGCAGAAATTGGTGAAGCCTTTGGCCCCCAGGGCACACATCAATTATTTAACATCAAAATTGGTGGCATGAAGAGTCCATATCTAAGGGAGTGCAGTCTGGTCCAGAAGTCCCAGAGATCCTGAAAGCAGCAGATGACATCTGTGTCCCCAGGCTGTGGTCATACAAGAGACTGCATCTTTGGCCAGACCAGACTGAACCCAGGGCCATCACTCAAATATTCAGTCAACGATGATGTTAGTTTTGGTAACAAAATTGGGTCTGTCAGCAGGGAGGAATTTAATCTCTAGGTATTGGATCTAGCTGGGGGTTCGGAGAGGTTCAGAACTATGGAGATTGGGGCATGGTCAGAGATAGTCTGCAATCCTATGTTTGCTCCAGACAATGTGTGTAGGTCCCTCTGTGAGATAAATAAAAAATCTATTCTCGCATGGCGATTATGTGGAACCGAGTAAAAAGGTATAATCCCGATCATCCAGGTGTAGGAAACGCCATGTGTCAATCAGGGATAGTGAGTGTAAAAGATTTTTGATTCCTTTAAGGGTTCTATACGTAAAGGTATGTTTTCCCAGTGGAGGTGTCCTCCGAGGGGTTAAGAGGAACGTTAAAGTCCCCTCCAAGGATCAAACGATCCGTAATCATTTTTTGGCAAAACGAAAATTGCTCAGTATTTGGGAAATAAACATTGGCCAGAGTTAGGGTGATCCCGTGGCATGTCCCTTTTAGGAAGATAAATCTGCCTTCTGGGTCTACTAGTTTATCAGTTAGTTCAAACTTAGCATCTTTACTGACCAAGATTGAGACCCCTTTTGACTTGGAAGTATTATTTGTAGCATGATGTGCCTCTGTGAAGTAATGATCAGTGAGTCTTGGTATATGATTTGTCCTAAAGTGCGTTTCCTGAAGGAACACAAAGCTGGGCCTACCTTTTTTTTAACTCTCTGAGAAGAGTAGTTTGTTTCTCTGGGATATTCAAACCCCCGACATTGTGCAAGATGACTGTGGGATTGCGTCCTAGATCAGAGTAGGCCATGGCGAGAGCTCAGAGAGAGATGATGGTATGTGCCTGTAACCACAACTTTGAAGAAAATCAATGAAATGAATAATAACTGAGAATTCTATCACTTTATGCAATTAAGTAGAGATAAAATGAAGACAAGAAATTATAGACAAGAAATAAGAAAAAGAAGTGAGAATGGGGACAGAAAAAGGCACTCCTTCCGTAAACGAATAACACGTCCCGGAAAGTTAAATTTAGTGTGCATGGGTAGGCTCAAAAACGTTCCACCTTAGACACTATTGCAGGGTCGGGGGAGACGCCCGATGAGTGAAACCATGTAGTAGTAATCACCTCACTGTGAATACACGTGTGTAACTATTTACGTGTACGATTTAAATTTAAATTCACCAGTAGGTAACATATGCAAAGCCAGACTACGGCCTGACTAATCTTATTCTTTATGCGGAAAAGTCTAATCTGCACTAACAATACTGAATGAATGATGAACAATACTGAACAAACATCTACAGACACATTGTTGATGCAATGTCGATCATATATGTAATATTACATAGAGAAACATTAATAGCTATAACTGTGACTGTGATTGTCCCTGGGCAAGAAGAGGAGAGACATGGGACCGACCTCTCTTCCCAAACATCTCTACTCCTGTGCTGTCTATTCAAAAATAAATGTTAGAACAAGAAATAGATGTTGGAACCTGTAATAGACACCGTATTGGTTATGCGTTACTTTACTAACTGCATCGAACCGGGAGGCAAAACAGAAAACAAAAAACAAAAAACAGAAAAAATCTTAATGTAGAATGAAAAGCTGGTATAGGTGGTTCAGCTGACAGTCAACCTTTGCCTGAAGACTGGATTGGAGCCTCCAGTCAGGCAGGGTATTCGATCAGTCCTGCCCGGGTTCCTTGAAAGTCCATATACTGTAGGTAGCTAGCAAATCAATTTAAGGCATATGAAGTTAGATATTGTGAAGGTACCAAACCATACGCAGTTATGCTTTTTAGTGAACGAGAGATAATCCGCTGTATCATCAAGTAGGTCAAAACAAGGATGGGGTTGTTACTCCCGGTCTTCCATCATGTTCCTGGCGGAGTGTGGACGACGGCGTGGAGTGCCCGCCAACTGTGCATCTTGACTGAATTGTTTCTGCTTTTTGGAATGGTGTTTCTCCGGGGTTGCCAAAGGGGAGCGGGCTGGGCTCCGTTCTTGGGGTGGCAGGGTGAACTCCTGATACCAATCCGGTAGATCAATCAGACCAATTTGAAGGGCATTGCAAATTTCCGGGAGGTCATCTGGTGTGTGGAGCGTGTGCTGTCTGCCATTGAAAGTGACCAATAAGGCAAAAGGGAAGTGCCACGTGTACCTTATATCTTTCTCCCGCAATTTGTCCAATAAAGGTCGCAGGGCCCTGCGGTTTTTCAAGGTGATCTGAGAGAGATCTTGGAATAATTTGATGCATTCTCCATTGAACACTATTTGGTCATTTCTGCAGGCTTTGAACATTATTTCTTCTTTAAGTGCAAAATTTTGCAAGCAGCAAATATTGTCTCTAGGGGGTAAGGTGTCTGGACCCCTTGCTCTCAGAGCTCTATGTGGCCGTACAAATTCTATATCTGTGTCCTCTGGTTTTTCTAAGAGACTATTAAAGACTCTTTGCAGAACTGAGGGGATGTGGTCGGCCATGACGGATTCTGGAATACCACAAACTCTGATATTATTGCGTCGTCCCCTATTATCAAGGTCCTCTAAATGCCTGTTCATCTCAATGAAATGGTGAGTATGAGAACAGGCCACTTTATCTAGCCTATTGATTTGTGTCCCTTTGTTTCCCTGCTGTTTTCGGCGGGTGGCCATCTTTTCCTGCAGTACCAGGAGGCTAGTTTCAAGATCCATGATGGCAGCGGAAAACGAGGCTTTAATGTCAGCTGCAAAGCCTGACATGTCCTCGTATGTAAGGGGGTGATCAGAGCGGGAGCTTCTCATACCGTTCTCTTCCGCTGCCGACTGTGAGTCTTCACTGAAGTCCTCATCCACATGAGCCGGCGCCATCTTGCCTCCCTCCTTGACTCTCAGAACAGCGGCCTGATTCCTGAATATGTCAGAGATGTTTCTCCCAGCGCTTGCAGCCATAGAGCGACGAGAGTGCGTATGAGGAGGGTGTCTGTTTTGTTTGTTCAACCTCTGAAAATAAGTGCAGAAAAGACGGGCTCTGGCCGTGTGTCTGACGGAGCTCTTCAGCTAAGCTGCCATCCTCATCGCGCGCCAAGCCACACCCCAACAAAATCAAATTTAACTAACTTTCTTTATTTTCTGAAACTTGGGGAAAATAATTACAATGTCAGAAAACTTTTCATTCATCTTACTAAATACCATGGACTGTCTATTTTCCAAAAATGGGTAATTTTGGTGGTGTTTATTCTGTCCTGGCAGTTTTAGGGCCTCAAAACTGAGATAGACAGATATACAGTATATATAAATATATAACATAGTTGATAGAAGCTATAGCTTTCAAACAGATTAAATAATATACAATGATTTTATTTTTATTTATCAAAGAAATGTAGCAGAATAAGTTTGCCTACATTTATTAAGAAAGATTTTTATTTTGCATATTATGTTTTTGAACAGAAACTAAGCAAAACTTTTTTTATTTTTATTTTTTTATTTTTTTCCTTTATAGCAACCCCCCCAAAAAAAGCAAAACAAAAACCAATGGTGATTAAATATCCTCAAATGAAAGCTCTATCTGTCTCCAAAAATTAATGTGGGTACAGTGTCGCCTGTCATTTAACGTGTGACAGCACTGAAAACTGACAAAATGTCTTGGCCAGAAAGGGAGTTTAATATGCCACTCTTCATGTGGTTGAGAGGAGCTGGGCTGTAGGAAGATCAGTGGTGGCAGAAACACCAACAACCTTTGATATGGCAATAACCCTACGCTCATAGATGAAAATGTAGAAGCCCTCAAGAACCTCATAATCAAAGTTAAACAGAGTAAAACGATGGTACTTTAGCTAAATGTATAAAAAAAACTAAGGTTATGAAAACAGGAAATGAAACTAACAGAAAAATTATGAACATACCATTGCAAAGACCCAGACAGGTCATTCAGGAGAAAAACTGTCCGTGTGACATTGACTTGATGGCAAATAATAATAATAATAATAATAATAATAATAATAATAATGATAACAATAATAATAACAACAATACAAATTCAATTTAAACTAAGCAGAGTAAAGGCTAATTTCCACTCTGCACATCCCTAGAATATTAATTATTTCAGGAGTAGAAAATATATTCAATAAATTACTTAAAATATATCTCTACTGCTCATTCTCTAGAGTTTACCTGCAAGTGAGAAAATAAACCTTGACACTAACTGTTAAAATAGTAGGATGCTTGCAATTTCATGTAAAACTATAAAAATATGAATGTTAAAATGTTATTTGCATAAACTGAAGATTTTATCAACTGCCTACTTTCTTGTCAAAGTAGTTGCTTTACAGTCTAAGAACATTTCTTTGTGGGTTTTCTTTTAAGGTACCAAAAAATGTAATTTGATAAGAAAATAATTATTTTGAAAGAGAAGGGAGTTGAAAGAATAGATAATTATTTTTTTCATTAATTTATTTAAAGTAATCAATAAGTAAACATGCTAATTATGTAGGAAATATTTTGCTAACAATGATTTGTCTGGAGATAACTGTCAATATACTGACTACAAGCCTTTTTACTATGACTACATTTCAAACCCATTGTGAGCATTTATTTATTTTTTTATCACAGGTGAACTTAGCCTTTAAAAACTGGCATTGGTGGTATCTGTGAAATCAGACTCTCGAGCCAAATGATTTTTCCAATAATGATTACAACTTATCAATAAAACATTTGCCTTCTCATAAAAACAAAAAACTCTTTCAACCTTCACATTATTTTAGACAATAAGAGTTTCTGAGAGGAAATATTGATAATTTTTCAGTAAAAACAAATATGGTTCTAGTAAATTATTACCATTAACTTCGCACCTTAGGCAGATTCAGGTTGACAAGCTTGGAAAACAAATAAAACATACAGTGCCTTGCGAAAGTATTCGGCCCCCTTGAACTTTTCAACCTTTTGCCACATTTCAGGCTTCAAACATAAAGATATAAAATTTTTATTTTTTGTGAAGAATCACCAACAAGTGGGACACAATTGTGAAGTGGAACGAAATCTATTGGATTGTTGAAACTTTTTTAACTAATAAAAAAATGAAAAGTGGGGCGTGCAAAATTATTCGGCCCCCTTGCGTTAATACTTTGTAGAGCCACCTTTTGCTGCGATTACAGCTGCAAGTCGCTTGGGGTATGTCTCTATCAGTTTTGCACATCGAGAGACTGAAATTCTTGCCCATTCTTCCTTGCAAAACAGCTCGAGCTCAGTGAGGTTGGATGGAGAGCGTTTGTGAACAGCAGTTTTCAGCTCTTTCCACAGATTCTTGATTGGATTCAGGTCTGGACTTTGACTTGGCCATTCTAACACCTGGATACGTTTATTTGTGAACCATTCCTTTGTAGATTTTGCTGTATGTTTGGGATCATTGTCTTGTTGGAAGATAAATCTCCGTCCCAGTTTCAGGTCTTTTGCAGACTCCAACAGGTTTTCATCCAGAATGGTCCTGTATTTGGCTGCATCCATCTTCCCCTCAATTTTAACCATCTTCCCTGTCCCTGCTGAAGAAAAGCAGGCCCAAACCATGATGCTGCCACCACCATGTTTGACAGTGGGGATGGTGTGTTGAGTGTGATGAGCTGTGTTGCTTTTACGCCAAACATATCGTTTTGCATTGTGGCCAAAAAGTTCGATTTCGGACCAGAGCACCTTCTTCCACATGTTTGGTGTGTCTCCCAGGTGGGTTGTGGCAAACTTTAGATGAGACTTTTTATGGATATCTTTGAGAAATGGCTTTCTTCTTGCCACTCTTCCATAAAGGCCAGATTTGTGCAGTGTACGACTGATTGTTGTCCTATGGACAGACTCTCCCACCTCAGCTGTAGTTCTCTGCAGTTCATCCAGAGTGATCATGGGCCTCTTGGCTGCATCTCTGATCAGTCTTCTCCTTGTCTGAGCTGAAAGTTTAGAGGGACAGCCAGGTCTTGGTAGATTTGCAGTGGTCTGATACTCCTTCCATTTCAAAATGATCGCTTGCACAGTGCTCCTTGGGATGTTTAAAGCTTGGGAAATCTTTTTGTATCCAAATCCGGCTTTAAACTTCTCCACAACAGTATTACGGACCTGCCTGGTGTGTTCCTTTGTCTTCATGATGCTCTCTGCGCTTTCAACAGAACCATGAGACTATCACAGAGCAGGTGCATTTATACAGAGACTTGATTACACACAGGTGGATTCTATTTATCACCATCAGTCATTTAGGACAACATTGGATCATTCAGAGATCCTCGCTGAACTTCTGGAGTGAGTTTTCTGCACTGAAAGTAAAGGGGCCGAATAATTTTGCACGCACCACTTTTCAGTTTTTTATTTGCTAAAAAAGTTTAAAATATCCAATAGATTTCGTTCCACTTCACAATTGTGTCCCACTTGTTGGTGATTCTTCACAAAAAATTAAAATTTTATATCTTTATGTTTGAAGCCTGAAATGTGGCAAAAGGTTGAAAAGTTCAAGGGGGCCGAATACTTTTGCAAGGCACTGTACACCCTTTAAAATATACACTGCCTAAATAATTAAGCTAACTATTTTTCACATTACTTTTCACATTACTTTTATGTTGTTTGTACTTTAGAAATAAAAAATAATGTTCTGTCTCTGTAAGTGGTTCCTATAAGTTTTTTAATGTCAATATTTTACTTGTGCCTGCAGTGCTTCTCTATAACCTGGTTGATCCTGCCAGTTGCCTTCTTATTGGTAATAAACTCACCATGCTAAATATGGCAGCTAATCCACGCTAGCATGGTTGGTTTGTGTCCTGTGTCATTTCATTGTTAGATACAGGCACGCTGTGCAAGCGCACAACTTGCCTGTATCTTCTATGGCCCCCTGTCCATTCCTTCTCCCTTGATTGGCAGGGCTTCCCCAGCACCATATTGTACCTGTGCCATATGAAGGAATTTCACTGAAATGCACAGGACTGGGAAAGGGGGAAGTGATGTAATACCACTGGATATTATAGTGTTTCATCACATTGGAAACAAGAACTCATGGTGGCAAACGTCACTTCCTGCAATGACATGGTGCACAGCTCTGTACACACCCACCTGAAAGCATGTGAATCACTCTGATATGAACAGTGATCATGTGGCCTGAACTTTGAAAGATGAAAAACGAATATCTGGCAAGTTTAAAAAAAATACAGATGGATTTATAAAAAGCATATAGCTATTTACTCAAAAATGTGTATGGGAGAACTTGACTACTACTTTAATACCCAGTTACAATGAAGACATTTTTATTTTTCATACACATATCTGATATAACTTAATTGTTTGTTTATGATTATATACAATGTAAATCTAAGTTTATACTTTTGTCTTTGTAAATGTACATTAAATAAAATGTTTGGATCAAAACATCAAATCATTGGGTCATAAGGGATTATTTGGCAGGGTTACTCCTTAGAGTTCAACCATTTACCTTTCCATACATTTGAGATGACCAATCACCATCAGTTTTAGTCTCCCCAAGAAGCTTTGGAGAATTTGATATATTCTCTGATCAGTCAGTTCACTTAAAAATAGGTTACTGTTATTAATCCACATGTTTCTCAGTTATAAAATCCAACAGTTCATTCATGAACAGTCCAAATGTCAAGAACCTAAACAAATTTCTACAATAAGAGACAAAAAAATAAAAATAATGTAGTCAGTTTGATAGGAAAGGACCTAAAGGATGCACAACCTGGTTCATGAAAATTCTCTGCTTATTTTTAAAAATAACTGTGTTCCTAAAGGGAGTTTCAAACTTTTTTTGTTCAGACTATTGGCTACTCTGAGAACATTACCAAACTTAAACCTTAAAGGAAAATGTTGCAGTGTGTGTTTTGGACCCTTTATAACAAAAGTCATTTCTTCCAGTAGATAGAAAGATTTGAATTTTGAGATCCAAGATCTTGAATTTTAGGAGAATAAAACTGTTACCTTAGGGCAAGTCATGTCACCCTTATTACTCCCAACATTTTAACCCAGTAGTAAGATGAGCACAGGCTCACATGTGTTATGATTTTCTCCTCAGTTTTGGGTAGGACACTACAGGAGATTGGACTACCTATCTAGTTCTACCTCTCAAAATACATCAGTTAGTCAGTGGACTGGTGAAAATCCTTAACAAACTTCAGACAAGATATTTTATTTCCAATGAAGCAGTCATAATTTTAGATAACAGTGGTACAGTATTGGGGCTCATTGTAGAAATAAATACCTGGAGGCATTTTGGTCACTGATCAAAAAGACTTTGCATAAAATTACAGGCAATTTTAGTCTTATGTTTCTTTCCTGCCACATTACTCTGATGGCATATAACTTAAAATAATATATTTTGGTAGATTACCACCTACAGCAAATAAAACAGGGTAAAATATGTCAGAACAGATATTTGTGCGATCATTTATTGAGAAAATGGGGATTCTAATTTTTTGTTTACTACAAAAGAGAATCATACTTTTTAAATCTAAGAGAAAGCCAATTGGAAGTGGAAAAATAATGGTACATTTTTAGTGATCGTAGAAATGCTACACGTAGTTAAGGACCAGTACTTGTTGTGCCTTTTAGACCATACCTTGTACATCAAGGGCCAGTCTACTATTGCAGTGTTCTAGGCATAAATTATTGCTGTCTGGATCTTGGGAAGCTGAGATAAAAGGAAAATGCTATTTACTTTAACTCTTTCACTGCCACCAATGGTGGAAAGCTTACTTCAGCTACAGCAGGGTTATTTTCACACAATCCCAGCTTCATCTACCAACAGTGCATGTATTCTTGCTAAGTTGACTGTTGGCTTTCTGATGGAAGTGATTTGGGAATCACTTCAACAAGCATCAGCAGCACCCCCTGCCATGTATCCCAGGCTCTACTACTCTACTACGCTTGTCAAGGATGGCAGATGTTGATATGTGGAGTGGATGGAGCTCAACAAATATCCAGTTGCGGACCCTCACTCCTGTGAATGAATCCAGAAATTACCTGTTTTACATTACTCCCTGGTTCAGGACTGTCATTTACTTGCTGCGGTGGCCAGGGATGAAGACAATAAGGCAAGATCTGTGCTTGATCAGCTGCTTTGAGGTCCATATGTTACAATAGGGGTCTAACAGACCATCAATGATTCCTTAAAGAGGACCTATCACCAGCAATATGTAAGGATTAAATGCTCATTACATCTAGGGTGTTGTAGAAGAGGCTGCATTACTTACCTTCTTTCCACTCTAGCACACTCCCTCGATACATGTGACTGGTCCATCACATCCAACTTTGTAATAAGTTCCTGGACACAGTTGCACTTCTGCCTCTACTACCCTGTTTCCCCGAAAATAAGACCTAGCGTGATTGTCGGTGATGGCTGCAATATAAGCCCTACCCCCCAAATAAGCCCTACTCTGTTTCCCCGAAAATAAGCCCTACCCTGAAAATAAGACCTACAAGGACTTATTTGGGGGGTAGGGCTTATATTGCAGCCATCACCAACAATCACGCTAGGTCTTATTTTCGGGGAAACAGGGTATGTACAATATAGGGTTAATGGCTCTGAATTATCTGTAATGACACCAAGGCTCTGCCCACAGAGTTTTAGAAAGAATAGAGCAGCACCAGAGCCTAAAACAGATAATATCTGGGTATAGCATTGCAAATGCACCATCTTTAGGTTTCTATCTTAATAATTGTTAAATATAAATGACAATGTGGGGGCGCGGCCTGACGAGGCATGTGAGCAGACCTGCTGCACGGAGCTCCCGCTGAGAATCCTGTCTAATATCCTTTCCTCACCACTGAAATCGCCCGTTTTTGCCCCACAGAGTTACCTGATACCTCCTGGAGACATCCGGTGCTGATAGCTGATCGATTAGTGCTGATGATGACCCGGGGGAACCGAATGGAGACCGAGGCCTGGGAGTCCCAAGCTGACCAAGATGGCGCCGGCCGGTCTCAGCCTCCTAAAGCACAGCGCGGCCTGGAAAAGAAATCCGAACAGGGGGGTAAGTCCAGCAAACTCCCTAAAGCCAAGGAGCAATCCAGGGACATGCTTTATTATACTCAAAAGCTGGCCGGACATTCTAATTCTCCTCTGCCTGACTCCCCCCAGCCTAACAGGGAAGATACAAACATGCTAGATGACACAGTGCCATTAGATCTGCAGCAGGATCTCATGTCTGATCCATCTGACTCCCCCTCAGAAGACAGTGTACAGCCTTCTTTGAGTGAAATCCTGCATGCTGTGCATAAATGCACTGCCTCAGTTAATGATTTGAAGGAGAAATTTGGGGGCCTGAAAGAAACAGTGTCCCTTATGCGCCAAGATCTGCAAAAAATCAGGGAAAGAACCACAGCAGTGGAGGGCCGGGTGAGCGACGTGGAGGACCAGTTGCCCCCCCTTCACAGAGATGTCAGGATGGCCACACAAAATGCCTTTCAAGCCCTTAGTAAAACTGACGAAATTGAGAACCGCCTGCGACGCAATAATGTGCGCATAGTGGGACTCCCTGAAAAAGTGGAAGGACGTGACCCCACTACCTTCATTGAAGAATGGCTGCAGGAAGTCTTTGGCAAAGAAGCTTTCTCTCCCATCTACACAGTGGAAAGGGCCCATAGAGTACCCCCACGCCCTCTCCCCCCTGGGAACCCCCCAAGATCAATGCTGGCCAGGCTCCTGAATTACAAGGACCGTGAGGTGATACTGAGACTGGCCAGGGAAAAAGGCAGCATTAAACACAATGGCACTAAAGTCTCCTTTTACCCGGATTTCTCCGCCGAGGTACAACGCAGGAGATCAAAATTTATGGAAGTGAAAAAGAGGCTACAAAGGCTGCAACTATCCTACGCAATGATGTTCCCGGCTAAGCTGAGAGTAACGGCAAACGGACAGAACCATTTTTTTGAAAATGCGCAAGATGCAACATCATGGCTAGATCAGAATGAGCAAGCTATGCGCCGCCAGGGTCGGGAAGAAGGAGCCGGATAAGCCAGAGAGGACAGAAGAAATGCGAGGGAAAGCAGGGCGTCCATTTTCCTGTTTATGTCTTTCAATCAGAAGAGGAACTTTACCAATTGCTTACGCAGTGAGTGACTACCACTGGAAATATCGTTATATCTTTTACAACCAGTTATTTCCACTTGAAGCACAGACCCTCACAGGGGACGTCACTGTGCAGAAAAAGTAGAAGATGTTTGAAGTCATGGGATACATGGCTAATGTTTCACTGCCCTGTTGGCGTTAACAATCAGGACGGACCACGTAGCCCGCAGTTTCGGGACGGTTCTGGAGGTATGCGCCACAGCGTGGCGGATCCAGGGCCCTCAACACAGTCTGTTTCTACTTTTCTTTTGTTTTTTTTCACTGTTTTGCCGCGCAGTTGCGCGAGAGTATCCACCCTTCAAGAACACTGAGCTTCCATTGGGACAACCTTTTATTGAAAAAATGCTTTTTGATGCAACACATTCTAATGCTCATGGGTAACCATATAACCAGATCAGCTCTGACTTCCAGAAGAATCTCCTCTAAATGTATTTTTGAATATTTGCAATGGTATCCACACCCATAGTATCATGGAATGTGCGCAGAGTGAATGATCCTTTAAAAAGGATCATGATCTCCTCTGGTTTGCGCAAATTCCATCCGGCTATTATTGCCCTTCAGGAGACACATCTCCTGGGGGACAATGTGGGCTGCCTGCAGTATGCCTGGGTGGGCAAATCCTATCACTCCACTCACACCGCCTACTCTCGTGGGGTGAGTGTATTGATACACAAAGCTTTGGCATACCAGGAACTGGACTCGCTAGTGGATAGTGCTGGTAGATATGTATTCATTTACTGCAAAGTGTATACCTTAACACTGATTATAGCCTTTATATATATCCCACCCCCGTTTTCACGGGAGGTGCTGCAGCTTTTGCTGATGTACCTGGCGGGCAAACCTGATGTCCCACTGCTAATCATGGGAGACTTTAACTGCTACCTAGACCCTAAACTGGATAGGCATCCCCCAGTCCATTTTCCTAAGGGTGGGAGGGGCACGGCACTCAGCCGCCTAGTTCTGGAACTGGGCTGGACAGATTTTTGGCGCATTCGTAACCCTAATATAAAGCAGTTTTCATGCTTCTCTAAAACTCACGGATCCCTGTCCCGTATAGACCTTAGTATAGGCACTCCTAATTTGCTAGAATATATCTCTAAGATAGAATACTTCCCTCGGGGAGTATCTGACCATTCACCTGTAGCTGTATAGTGCCCAACCCCCTACCTCACTACCTAAGGCGCCATGGAAACTCAACGCCTTTTGGCTGAAACTGTTTAACTCCCCAGAGCGAATTTCTAATCAAATAGAATTATTTTTCAACTCCCATAAACACTTAACAGATACAATTCAAACCTGGGAAGCCTTTAAGGCCTACCTTAGGGGAATATTTATTGCTGAAATAGCCATGGTCAAGAGAAATTCCTCAGCACTATTGGAGCAGGTTGGAGATCAGGTGCGCCAGCTGGAGCTTGCCTATGTTACTGACCCTACAGAGTCTGCGAGGGAGACGTGGATTTCGGCACAGGATTCACTGGACCGCTTGAGATCCTCCGCCGCAGAACGCAAAAGGTTCTTTAGCAAACAGGCATTTTATGAAGAAGGGGAAAAAACGGGACATCTATTGGCAAAAATAGCCAGGTCCCAGCAACTGTCTCCAGCGGTTGGGGCGATTCGCACGGCCGGTGGAAAGGTGGTTAATGGCCTGGATCAAGTTCTATCAGAGCTAGCATCCTTTTACAAGGATCTTTATGGAGCAAGGGATGATTACACAGATAGCGAGCTAGAGGCATACCTTTCAGGGATTGATCTGCCCTCTCTATCTGAAGAGGCTAGGCAATCACTGGAAGCACCCCTGACATTGGAAGAGCTACAACATGCGGCATGTTCCTTCCCTACGTGCAAGGCTCCAGGGGAGGATGGTATCCCCATGGAGGTTTTCACCCAGTATGGCGAGTGGATAATGCCACAGCTACTAGAAGTGTTTAATGACTCGCTTAAAGAAGGCAATTTGCCGACCTCCATGACTAGAGCCAATATAATTTTATTATTGAAACCTGGTAAGGATCCGGTTGACCCGGGCTCATACAGGCCTATTTCACTACTGCAAAGTGATGTTAAAATCCTGGCAAAGGCCCTGGCGCTTAGGGTCAACCGGATCATTGACTCCATAATACATCCCGACCAGGCTGGATTTATGCCGCAAAAGTCCACTGCCACCAACCTCAGACGCCTATTTTTAAATATGCAGCTGCAGCCAGATAATGAAGGAAGCAGGGCTCTGCTCTCCCTAGACGCCAACAAGGCGTTTGACAGTGTAGGTTGGAGATACCTATGGGCGGTACTATCAAAGCTTGGGTTTGGAAGTCGCTTTATAGCATGGGTCAAACTGTTATATGCTTCCCCAAAGGCGACTATCAGGATGTCAGGTAGGATGTCTCATGCGTTTGCTCTGGGCAGGGGCACAAGGCATCGATGCCCCCTGTCTCCCCTGCTCTTTGCCATCGCCATCGAGCCATTGGCGGCTGCGGTAAGAGCTAGTCAGGAGATTACGGGCTTTAAATATGGGAACCTCCACGAAAAGATTATGCTGTATGCTGACGACATGATGCTTTTCCTGGGGGACACCACAACGTCCTTAGCGGAGGTGACAAAAATCATCACTGGGTTTGGCTACTTTTCTGGCCTGACAATTAACTGGTCTAAGTCGGCTTTGATGTTGCTGGACGAGGGGGGAGAGGTGAATCTACCGGACTCCTGCTCGGTTCCGGTAACGTCATCATTTAAATACCTAGGCATACAAATTTCACCTAAAATAGCGGAATACTGCCCCCTAAACATACACCCCTTGTTATCCAGATTTAGGGACAAAATCAACACATGGAACAGGCTCAAACTGTCACTAGCGGGCAAAGCAAATTTAATAAAAATGATTTTAATGCCGCAATTACTTTACTTTTTACACAACTCCCCAGTAGTAATACACTTAAAGATTTTTAGGGTGGTTAACACTCTCTTCCGCAAATTACTGTGGAATTCAGGCACACCAAGAATTAAGCTGGAACAGCTACAAAACCCTAAGGACAGCGGAGGGCTGGCAGTACCCAACCCTTGGCTGTACTACATAGCAGCTCAGTTGCAGCAGTTGGTGGGCTCCATGAACCGGGACCCTCCTGGCTCATCGGCGCAGTTAATGCTGATTGGGACAGGAGCGGAAACAATCCCGCTAGGCCTTGAGGCTCAGTTGTTTCACAAATCTAATAAACTAACGCCCACTCTTACTTTAATACAGAAAGTCTGGAACAAGGGAAGGCAGCTGCAGGAGGTAACAGGCTTCACAGAATACAGCCCAATATGGGGGAATCTTTCATACGTCGAGCTAGCAAAGCTGCAACAGGGTCCCAAATGGCGTTCATTTGGTATTATCCTTTTATCCCACATATTTAGAAATGGCAAGTTGCTGACGTTTTCAGAGCTACAAAATAAATACAACCTCCCAAATACTATGTATTATTCATATATCCAACTCAAACACGCGGTGGACACACAGGGAAGTGCTACTCCCTGGACATTGTCCACCACCCCTATTTTTCATCTGATACAGTCCAGCACAGAAACTAAAGGCTTTATTTCATATTGCTATCAAATGCTACTGATGCAACTTTTGAAAACACACCCGACCAGGGCACCGTCCCTATGGGAGCAGGACATAGGCCCAATTACGGGAGATCAATGGGAAGAAATTCTGCAATCTGTTAATATATGCTCTCTCAACGTGGCCCAAAAGGTATCCCAACTATATATAATACTTAGAGTGCATTACACCCCACTTAAACTTTACAATATGGGTAGGAGGACCGATCCTATACGTAGCAGATGTGAGCGGCATCAAGGTGACCTCATTCACCTACTGTGGAGATGTCCAAAACTCCATAGGTATTGGAGTGAGGTTATGGAAACACTTAACCGAGTGTTCCAGACTAACATTCCCCTTGACCCAATTCACTGCATCCTAGGAGTCCTAGAGGATACTGTCCCGGAAGAGATGACTAGAATAGCACTCACTAGGGCACTGTTCCAGGCACGCAAACTTATATTGCTTGGCTGGAAATCGACCTCGCCACCATCAGTGAAATCGTGGATTACTCATATGGGCAACACCTTGATTATGGAAAAACACATTTACCAACACAGAGGCAGCTCCAATAGATTTGAGAGGATCTGGGCACCATGGTTAGATACCCCTGGATTGAGTCCTAGGGAGCTGGTAATGTCCAGACTATTGCAATGTCTCGGGGGGGGGGCCCATGAGGTTTTATTGATGGTTAGTGACCATAAAGTAATAGAGCATTGGAATATTTCAGGATTTTTGGTGACAAATGATGATTGGAATGTAATAGTACATAATGGTATGTTGTTGCATGATGTATGTACAATGGAAGCTATGTATGGAAATTTGTTCAATAAACACCTTTTTGGTTTAAAAAAAAAAAATATATATAAATGACAATGTACTTGCATGACTGACAAGGAATCTCAATATATTCTAAAAGTAAATTATAAATCTTACACTGTTTTGATTTAGTTATGTGCACAGGATAGTATATTCACTTTGCCCTGTGGAAAACACAACAGGGTAAGAAACATTTATCAGATTTATAGCTTTTTGTATGGTGTTCAATAGTAAATTCATTTACATATCAGTAGAAATGATCATTAATCTGCTGCGGGGTTTCTTCCAGTGGTTACATAATACCTGAGAACTACAGTTAGATAACTAGAAGATTTAAATAGGAGCACAAAGTTATAGCCTATCAAAAGAGAGTTTTAGGAAATGTCAGTATATGTATATAATGTGTATATTCATTTGTATACAATATATTGAAATACATAAATACATGTAATAGGTAGTGTTTTATACTCAAGTTGTAAATGTTTTATTTGGTTTCATAAGGTAATTTAAATAATGGGGTGACCTTTGTGAATTTAATGAGATCACATTGAATTCTCCTTGCTAGATCTCTAGTCCCCTCAACTTATGAAGTCTTATTTCTCATACCGTGTGGCTCCAATGAACTTGGATGGGCTGCATTTTGTGGCTGAAAACACTCAAACTCATTCTATTCAATTATATGGGGGTTTGCTGCACAGGTGAAGTTGGCACCAAATAAGATTTCTGTTCAAAGGATGTAAAAATCAGAGGGGGCTGCTGCTATTATCTGATAAGTTGCTGGGTGGGGATTTCTAGGATAGTTTCAGTTAGGGGGCCAGGGAGATCAGACTAGCACAACTACTACTAAAGATCTCTTAAGCTGGCCATAGATGGATTGTTTCTTTTTGAGCAGCCAGCTGACCACACGTTTCAGGTGGGTAAAGAAATCCTTCCCACTATGCTATTTTATTTTGACAGCGGGAACTCCTAGCATAAAATACAGTGCTTTTTGTAAATGCCTGTGCATCCATCAGCCCAACTCAATTTTGTTCCGGGAGCGAGACAACAAGTTCTCATCCCACTACATACTTTATGTATACTATATGTACATACAGTTTATATAGTGCACACAGCAGGCACATCTAGTAGTGAAGGAAATAGTTAATTTGGACCATCTTGATCCAAACAAACTACACTGTATTTAAACTTCAGTAAAAGGGTGGTTTTAGAATATTTAGAAAAACTAAGGGATTTTAATATGAGAATTTTTTTTAAGCTCACTTAGTAAATATGCCATTTAGCTGTCACATTTTGGTGGATTTACAAAATTAATAGGTGCTGTCCACTTAACAAGTACTGTATATGCTCATATTGTAAAGTGAAAGTTAGTGAATAAGGTGAAGCTATGCTCACTTCAATCAGCCAATCAGGTGCTAGAAGAAAAGTACTGAGCATACACTTAGCAAAGTTAACAGCCTCTAAAACAACCCTAATGCCACTTATATACCAGGAAAAAGCTTCTCTTCTCTTTGATGTTGTTGAGCAATACTTTGGTAAGTAGAGTATATATGATATCTTAAAAATAAATGTGAATAAGCTAAGCAAACATGGATGGTTCTTTAGAAAAGAAGACTCTCATTTTGATATATATGATTTCCCATCTTATGTTCTGTTTAACTCCATTCAATTTCACATATTTATTTGAATTATTTTTGTTGCAAAAGATTCGTTTTGAGTTTTACAAAATTAAACAAGGCACTTCAGTACATAGGTTACATGTCTTTCCAAACTGAGCATAACAGGCTACAGAGGATATATATAGAATACAGACATTTGGGCTCCATTCACAAAGCGGTAGCTTACTGCATCCTAGTATGTGGTAGGATACTGCACAGCGTTTTTTAAAAAGTTTTGTTTATCGTTTACTAAAAATTCTCCAAAAATATTGCACAAGTTATTTTATGACGTCATGCAGTATTTTAGTAATGAAAGCCTGTGGGCATTTACTGCCGGAGATAGCTGGCGTCCTTAACACAGGTTGTAAATAGCTGGCTGTGAAGAACCAGGCAGCTTCTTGTTAAGGATTGGGTGGCATTTAGCTGTCATTTAGCCGTCAGCGGGTTTCCCCGCTGACAGCTGAATGTAAAAAGAAATGCTGGCATTGTAAAATTAAGAGAAAAAAGGTGTAGGGTTTCCCCCTAATCCATACCAGGCCCTTCGGGGAGCGCTTTGAGGCAAGGAGAGCTTTGCCCCACAACCCTGGCCTGTGGTTGTGGGGTTCTGTGGATGAGGGGCTTATAGGAATCTGGAAGCCCTCTTTAACATGGCCCCCCCCAGATCCCGCCCCCATGTAAATGAGTATGGGGTAGATAGTACACCTACTCATTCACCAAAAAAAAAGAACTTGTCAAAAACTGCCTACCATCTTTTTATACACTCCACTTTTTTTGGGGGGAATGAGTAGGGGTACTATGTACCCCTACTCATTAACATTGGGGGGTGAAATCTAGGGGCCCCCTTGTTAAAGCCACCCGCCCATAGACCCCCACAACCACTGGCCAGGATTGTGGGAAGAAGTCCTGGTCCCCATCAACATGGGGGGTGCTTTGGGGGGCAGAGCCCCAAAGCACTCCCAATGTTCAGAGCATTGGCCTGGTATAGTTAAGGAGGGGGGCACTCACTTGCTCCCCCATTTCCTGACCTGCTGCATGTGTGGATAAGGGTCTGATATGAATTGTGGGGGGGGGGGGGCTACACCATTATTTTAAACATTTTGGCATGGGGGTTCTCCTCAAAATCCATACCAGACACAAAGGGCCTGGTATGGATTTGGGGGACCATACGCTGTTTATTTCCTTAATTTTGATTACTGGCATTTTTTTATTACATTTGCAACATCTGCTGACAGCTAATAACTCATTGGTTGTTAAGGATGTGGCGGCCACCCGCTCCTTAACAACCATGTTGTTTACTGGTTGTTAAGAATGCCAGCAGCTGCCAGTTCCTTAAACATCACATGCCGGGACCACTACTTATTGACCGTCAAAATATGGAAACATGTAATGCATTGTCCATGGTGTCCAGACCTTTGGAAATGTAGGCAAATAGATATGTAATATCACAGAAAGTTTATCATTTATCAGGTTACAAGACAAACCATGAAGAGAAACATTACAAGTTTGAATTGGAAGCTAGGGTATCCTTCTGGTTTTAGGTTTGGTGGCTCCTCTCATGGATCCTTTTGGATGAGTTTCCCCAAATCATACATGTTAATTAATATAATAAGAAAATCCTATCAAACGCACAGGAATGTGCCTATGTCCGTGCAACCCTGGAAGCAGGAAGGAAAGACCCTAAAGACAAATTTGGTCAACTACTAGGGTAATGTGTACCAGCACATTAACAGTTTATAAGTGGCTGAGTTTGTGAGGCCGTGGGATATGGTGCACTAGATTTTACTTCATTCCAGTGGGTCTAACTGCCTATTTATGTCTCTCTCCCAGTATTCTACATAGGGTAAAAGTGTTGAGTGTTGACCCACCAATAGGTACAGATTTAAAGCAGAGAAAACAACTTTCCCTTTGGGGTTATGGGCAAAGTAGTGAGCCTTTGAAAGGGCAATGAGTTCTAGGTGACCTAATTTTTTGCAGGGTGTTCAAGGATTGAAAGCTAATTTTGGGGAGGAAAAGTCATAGTTTTGCCACAGACATGAGCAAGGAATTGTATAGGTTTTGACGAACCCTGGGGGAAAATCTGGATTATATAGCTATGGTCGCAAATGGTAGGTGTGAAGAAGATAGATTGTCTGATAGATTAACTGCATCCCAAAGAGTACTTTTAAACGGATTATCTACATGTATATGTTTTCTAGGATGACAGGATCTATAATAAAGTATCAATGGCAACTGGGACAATTTATGCTGCCTCCAAGCTGACCCATAGAAAAAGGGTCCCTGGAATAGCATCAAAAGCATGTCTTCTGACATGCATCTCTCACACATCATAGAGAAACACAGACACCTAGAGGATCTCGATAATCGTGGCCGTCGCCACAATATTCGCATTAGAGGGGTACCAGAAGCAATCGATCAAAATCCAATCGAGCAAACTGCTTCAACTATATTTAATGACCTGTTTGACAGACCTGCAGATTCCCCTATAGAATTTGAAAGAATTCACAGAGCCCTTAGACCAAGAGGAGGGACACAGATCCCCCAAGGGACACCATATGCTGCTTGGTTAATTTTCCCTTAAAAGAGGCCATATTAAAAAAGGCTAGAGAAAAAAATTGTGTCCTTTTTAATAGGAATGAAATCAAACTGTACCAGGACCTTTCAAACATAATGCTTCAACAACGCAGAGCACTACGCCCATTACTGGAACAATTGAGAACCAAGGGCATACCATATAGATGGAAGTTTCCATTTTGCCTCTCTGTCATGTGTAGAAGCCATACCGCCCTGCTGCGTACACCTGATGACCTGCAAGTAGTCTGCGAAACACTGAATATACCAATCGTTGATGTGCCTGAATGGTATAATTCTTTCCTGATTAACGACACGTGGATAGAGGTCACCAAAAATTGTACACTGAGACCTAAAAGAAACAGTGACCATCCTCGCAGATCTCCATCAGCTCAGCACAATAGAAGAGAAGGACAAGGAAGCGCAGAATTTTCCTCTCCTCGACGCAAAGATTGCATGGACCGCCTGGATTATATGGATACCTGATCCTCCTGCTATACCAAAGCCACTCGAATGTAAAAAAAAAAAAAAATTCTGGTATATAGACAACTGAAAAAAGAAATTTCTTTGTATATATATATATATATATATATATATATATATATATATATATATATATATATATATATATATATATATATATATATATATATATATATATATATATATATATATATATATATATATATATCCATACAGCCATACAGTTAAAATAATTAATTAATTTTCATCTTGACTGTTTATATCTAATCACCTCTTCTTTATTTTGCTAGCATATGCACACAGATCAAAAAGGGAAAAAGCACATTCAAAAGGTCATGTAAATAGATGCGATCTAACCATACAACTAATATCAATGAGTACTACCCACACACAGCTATCAGTCATGATGATCTTGGTCAGAAGAAGGAACAATTGACCACATGTTCTTTTTTTGTTCTGGATAACTTTTTCTAAAGATACAAAATGGACTTACTCCCCAGAGGGGTAAAAAAAAAAAGATTGATGACATTCATATTGCTATTCTCAGGTCTGCTTATATTGTTAGTATACCACTACACAAATTGTAACTTAACCTGAAAATAAATATATGAGTGCTCTACGGCAAACAAACTTACAGTACACCTTCAAGGGAGGTTAAAAAAAAACTTAAACCTTAAAGCCAGAATAGAGCTATCACATATTTCAGCTTCATAAAAGAACTCAAGAAGCAATAGACCTCAAATGTAAATGTTGGTTTTTTGTTTGTTACAGGTTATAATACATAAAAAGTGGAGAATACTCTGGATAATATGCATTAATAAATACCCAGTAAAAATCTGGGCAAAATATGCAAATTTCTATTATGAAATGCAAATCTGACATAAAAATATTAGGCTAATCAATATATTCTACAAACTACTCTAATTGAGTTCTCCATAACCAGATTGTTCTCTACATTCACCAGAAATTATTCCAATTCCTATTCAAGAAAAGATCACAGACAAAAGTTTAGGTTGTTTAAAAAAAAAAAAAAGTTGTCTGTTATAATTTAATATACAATTACAAAGATCCCAGTGAAATTAATGTTAACATTTCTCTAGGCTCTTCATTGTTGATGACTCTCAATTTCCTCTACTACCACCTACTGGTAAAAGGTTGAATTGTTGTCATACAATTCCACATAGCATTCATATAGATACCAATATAGAATAGATAACAAATTCTAGGAACACATCCTGTATATTTACAATCTAATATAAAAGGTACGTACCAATAAGGTGCAGAAGGGATAGGAAAAAGAAAAAAAGAAAAGCATAAAGTAAAAAAATAATTAATGATATACTTACAACTGTACTAGAAATATAGCAATACTAGGTAAACAAGCATTCCACTCCCATCTATCTATATACACGCACACCCTGGGTGCTCCACAAGTGCAGGTCTCAAACTTATAGCAAATTTACTAGACCGCGAACCCACATAGAGGGTGCTATATTCTTTTTATATATCCCCTCTGAAAAAAGAAACCTGGATTTCTTTTATTATTTTTCATTCTGCCATTTTACCTTCTCTCACTCCCTCCGGAGCAGAGATAACGAAATAGAAGGAAAAATAATAATTCAAATAAGGTAGACTAGCAGGACTAAATCTACCTTCAGTACTTTTTTTTCCTCCTTACCCCCGCCCCCACCCAATTAGAATTCATTTTAAAGCTGCCAACAAATAATCTATATAAAGATCAGATATACTTCCTCAAATCATTGCAACCGCAGACCTTAGATCTAAAGAAAGTCAGGTAGGAAAAAATATACAGGTAAAATGTCTAACCTCAAACAACGAACATGTCCACTATCGCTGAAACTTTTATCAATGAACACGAAAGGATTAAATATTCCAGAGAAAAGATCTCAGTTTCTCAGGGAATTCCACAAACAAAAAGCTGATATCATATGTATTCAAGAAATACACTTTAAATCTGAAAAAACTCCAAAATTCTATGACAAAAGATTCCCTCTAGCATATCACGCCACCAATCCTGATGCTAAAACCAAAGGAGTTTTTAATATCCAAACAATCACCATTCTAATTAACATATTCCCTACACGACCCTACGGGAAGATATATATTCCCTAAAGGGAAGATAGGTACCCACCAAATAACTATTGCCAATATATATGCTCCCAACACAAAGCAAGTATCATTTTTTTGCAAAATAGGTGACTTACTAGCATCATTTACCCCAGACATTCTTATCCTAGGTGGGGACTTTAACGTTCCCTTAAATCCCCTCCTGGATACATCTAATGGTACATCGGCTATCCTTTTCAGAACGCTAAAGCAAATCAAACTACAACTTAAAACTCACATGCTGCATGACGTCTGGGGAACTCTAAACCCCCAAGTAAAAGATTTCACTTACTTTTCTCCTCTTTACCAAAAATACTCTAGGAAAGACCATTTTTTCCTATCACAATCCGATTTCAACCTTCTAAAAAGCACGACAATTGAATCCACGTTCCTATGACAACGTCCAATAGGACGAAACGTACGTCGGAAGGCAGACGCGCTGACGTCATCGTTTCCACTCCATAACGAACGGGTGTTTGCAGGCCGGCCGGCTGATTTTGTACATGCTATTTCAACTGTTCCTTTTGGTAAGTGTGCTACTTTATCCTTTAATAAACTGGTCAAACGGATTCACACTATGGTAGATGTATTTCTTATCTTCCCGGGTCTCCATTACCGAGCCAATCACTACTGATGAATCCTGGGTGATCTCCCCTCCATGCAGAGACAGATGGTGATGTCCCTAATGAGTGGATCTCTGGCACAAGGCTCTATTACAGCTTACCTCTGGTAATCATATACCTTTATAGGTGGTGGATTTTTTTCACAAAGATGTCTTTAAAGTCTTCAGTCACTTTGGGTGGAAGAAAATCTAAATAGGACTGTTGATAACGGAAGTCATTTTTTCACGGACTGTGTTTTTTGTTTTTCTTATCTTTATACAACATTTTTTTATTAATTAGTTTTTATTTATTAATTAATTTTCATATTTTTTGCCTCAATAATTTATTATCCTTATGTGGTTCATAGCGCATTTTTTAATTTAATTTTTTCACATATATTGCCATATGAGTTTAGCATTTTCTGATCACTTTACATATTTCTCAATTATTTTGATTATGGTTTGTGTTTAGCGCGGTTCTTTTATACACTTTATCCATTTTATTCTACACCTAAGAATTAGAACTGCAGCTTGGAGTTAGAGGGAAGCGCAGTAATTTTATAATATTTTCTGATAATTGAATCCATGACACTATCGGACCACCACCTGATCACCATGACATTAGAATTCCCTGAAAAATTACTGAAAACCAAAACCTGGAGACTGAACACACCTATCCTTAACCACTTCAGCCCCGGAGGATTTTACCCCCTTCCTGACCAGAGCACTTTTTACAATTCGGCACTGCGTCGCTTTAACTGCTAATTGCGCGGTCATGCAATGCTGTACCCAAACGAAATTTGCGCCCTTTTCTTCCCACAAATAGAGCTTTCTTTTGATGGTATTTGGTCACCTCTGCCGTTTTTATTTTTTGCGCTATAAACGGAAAAAGACCGAAAATTTTGAAAAAAAATGATATTTTCTACTTTTTGTTATAAAAAAAATCCAATAAACTAAATTTTAGTCATACATTTAGGCCAAAATGTATTCGGCCACATGTCTTTGGTAAAAAAAATGTCAATAAGCGTATATTTATTGGTTTGCGCAAAAGTTATAGCGTCTACAAACTAGGGTACATTTTCTGGAATTTACACAGCTTTTAATTTATGACTGCCTATGTCATTTCTTGAGGTGCTAAAATGGCAGGGCAGTACAAAACCCCCCCAAATGACCCCATTTTGGAAAGTAGACACCCCAAGGAAATTGCTGAGAGGCATGTTGAACCCATTGAATATTTTTTTTTTTGTCCCAAGTGATTGAATAATGACAAAAAAAAAAAAAAAAATTTTACAAAAAGTTGTCACTAAATGATATATTGCTCACACAGGCCATGGGCATATGTGGAATTGCACCCCAAAATACATTCAGCTGCTTCTCCTGAGTACGGGGATACCACATGTGTGGGACTTTTTGGGAGCCTAGTCGCGTATGGGGCCCCGAAAACCAAGCACCGCCTTCAGGATTTCTAAGGGCATAACTTTTTGATTTCACTCCTCACTACCTATCACAGTTTTGAAGGCCATAAAATGCCAAGATGGCACAAAAGCACCCCAAATGACCCCATTTTGGAAAGTAGACACCCCAAGCTATTTGCCGAGAGGCATGGTGAGTATTTTGCAGCTCTCATTTGTTTTTGAAAATGAAGAAAGACCAGAAATTTTTTTTTTTCTTTTTTCAATTTTCAAAACTTTGTGACAAAAAGTGAGGTCTGCAAAATATTCACTATACCTCTCAGAAAATAGCTTGGGGTGTCTACTTTCCAAAATGGGGTCATTTGGGGGGGGGGGTTGGTGCCACCTGGGCATTCCATGGCCTCCGAAAACTGTGATAGGCAGTAAAGAGTGAAATCAAAAATTTACGCCCTTAGAAAGCCTGAAGGCGGTGCTTGGTTTTCGGGGTCCCGTGCGCAGCTAGGCTCTCAAAAAGTCTCACACATGTGGTATCCCCGTACTCAGGAGAAGCAGCAGAATGTATTTTGGGGTGTAATTTCACATATTCCCATGGCATGTTTGAGCAATATATCATTTAGTGACAACTTTGTGCAAAAAAAAAAAAAAAAAATTGTCTCTTTCCCGCAACTTGTGTCACAATATAAAATATTCCATGGACTCGACATGCCTCTCAGCAAATAGCTTGGGGTGTCTACTTTCCAAAATGGGGTCATTTGGGGGGGTTTTGAACTATCCTGGCATTTTATGCACAACATTTAGAAGCTTATGTCACACATCACCCACTCTTCTAACCACTTGAAGACAAAACCCTTTCTGACACTTATTGTTTACATGAAAAAGTTATTTTTTTTGCAAGAAAATTACTTTGAACCCCCAAACATTATATATTTTTTTAAAGCAAATGCCCTACAGATTAAAATGGTGGGTGTTTAATTTTTTTTTTTCACACGGTATTTGCGCAGCGATTTTTCAAACACATTTTTTGTGGAAAAAACACACTTTTTTAAATTTTAATGCACTAAAACACACTATATTGCCCAAATGTTTGATGGAATAAAAAAGATGATCTTAGGCCGAGTACATGGATACCAAACATGACATGCTTTAAAATTGCGCACAAACGTGCAGTGGCAACAAAATTAATACATTTTTAAAAGCCTTTAAAAGCCTTTACAGGTTACCACTTTAGATTTACAGAGGAGGTCTACTGCTAAAAATACTGCCCTCGATCTGACCTTCACGGTGATACCTCACATGCATGGTGCAATTGCTGTTTACATTTGACGCCAGACCGACGCTTGCGTTCGACTTAGCGCAAGAGCAGGGGGGACAGGGGTGTTTTTTTTTTTTTTTTCTTTATTATTTTTTTGCTTTTTTATCTTATTTTTAAACTGTTCCTTTCATTTTTTTTTAAAATCATTTTTATTGTTATCTCAGGGAATGTAAATATCCCCAATGATAGCAATAGGTAGTGACAGGTACTCTTTTTTGAAAAAATTGGGGTCTATTAGACCCTAGATCTCTCCTCTGCCCTCAAAGCATCTGACCACACCAAGATCGGTGTGATAAAATGCTTCCCCAATTTCCCAATGGCGCTGTTTACATCCGGGGAAATCTAAGTCATAAAATGCTCGTAGCTTCCGGTTTCTTAGGCCATAGAGATGTTTGGAGCCACTCTGGTCTCTGATCAGCTCTATGGTCAGCTGGCTGAATCACCGGCTGCTTTCTCAGGTTCCCTGTTGAGACAGGAGAGCCAGAGAAAAACACGGAAGACGGTGGGGGGGGGGCATTCCCTCCCACTGCTTGTAAAAGCAGTCTAGAGGCTAATTAGCCGCTAGGATTGCTTTTACATGAAAGCCGACCGCTGGCTGAAAAGAATGATACCAAGATGATACCTAAACCTGCAGGCATCATTCTGGTATAACCACTCAAAGTCGTGAATGGCGTACCTGAAGATAAAAAATGGTTAACAATAAAGCACAGTAAACAGTAAAGTATAAAAAATTGCATACCTGAAAAGCAAACATGATAAAACATAACAACAATAAAACATTGCAGAATAGAACACAGTAAAAAAGAGCAGAACAATAGAGAGAATAGAGAGAGAGAGAACAATAAAACGACAACTATTTTTTTTTTGTGTTTTTTTTGCAAACTTGTAACTTTTATAACGGTAACCGGTTCCAGGTTCGGGTCTCTCAAAATGCGATGGCATCTTGGGAGACCCTGTGAAAGTGTGTCTAGTCTGTGCAATGGTGTACCCTACGCTAATACTCAACTAGTGAATGGTAGCGTTCAAAACATTCACCAATGCAAAGACCAGGATTGTCAGGACAGGAGGGACAATAATAGCGGGTGTCACGCCTATATCCGCGCTTGCTGCAGACACGACATCTTTTTTAGGGGGGTTCGCTGGGTAGGGGTACTCGGGAGGACATAAAAATGCCTCTCATGCAGCCGACTGCATTTGGTTGGGGATGTGAATGGGGGAAGTACGGGCGCTGCAGAAGTGGTGGGTTCCCAATTAGGATTGGCGAATGCAGCAGGAAGGGCACTATGGGCACGACGGGCCTGTGTTTGTCTTTTTGGTGGCAGCGGGACACTACTTGTGCTTGCCACCTCACCAGCTTGAACTGCACTTATGGGACTCGCCACGTCACCAAGTGTTACTGCAGTGCTGGTTTGACTACGACCGGGGTGTACTAGGCCGCTGGCGCTTGCCAGTTCACCAAAACGCTACCAAAAAAACTGTTAGCGATCGCAGGGATCAGGCCTGACTCTGCGAACGCTGCAGTTATGCGTTTAGTGTTTTGTAAGTGACAGTGATCGATCGATACTGCACTTGGGTGGGCTGGGCTGGGCCGGGCAGAGGGGCAAAACGCAGGTGCTAGCAGGTATCTGGGCTGATCCCGCTAACACTGCGTTTTTGGGAACCCTAAACTGCTGGGGACGCCAGCATAGATCTGATCGGATCAGATATTGATCCGTTCAGATACTATACCACTAAGGGAGGTGTACGGTGCGTGCGTGGGTGTTAGCGGTACTGGCGCTAACCTGACGCTGCCTGGGGCTGGTGCTTGCCAGTTCACCAAAATGCTACCAAAAAAACTGTTAGCGATCGCAGGGATCAGGCCTGACTCTGCGAACGCTGCAGTTATGCGTTTAGTGTTTTGTAAGTGTCAGTGATCGATCGATACTGCACTTGGGTGGGCTGGGCTGGGCCGGGCGGAGGGGCAAAACGCAGGTGCTAGCAGGTATCTGGGCTGATCCCGCTAACACCGCATTTTTGGGAACCCTAAACTGCTGGGGACACTAGTATAGATCTGATCGGATCAGATATTGATCCATTCAGATACTATACCACTAAGGGAGGCGTATGCTGCGTGCGTGGGTGTTAGCGGTACTGGCGCTAATCTGACGCTGCCTGGGGCGACGCATATCACCGCCGGGCGATCAGGGGGCTAAACCTTTATTCGGTAATAAACGGCGGGTGCCCTGACACTATAAAAAATAAACGAACTAACCAGCGTCACCCGTAACACTTATACGGTGATCAGTGGTGAAAGGGTTAACTAGGGGGCAATCAAGGGGTTAAAACATTTATTAGGTAGTATATGGGGGTCCCTGTCGCTATAAAACGCTGACGGCGAACCTATATATTTACGTCCCTAACTAGCGTCACCAGCGACACTAATACAGCGATCAGAAAAATGATCGCTTAGTGACACTGGTGACAGGGGGTGATCAAGGGGTTAAAACTTTATTAGGGGGGGTTAGGGGGGTACCCTAGACCTACAGGGGGGTAATACTCACTGTCCTAACACTTCTAACTGTCACAAACTGACACTATGCAGTAATCAGGAAAAAAAAAAAAAAAAACCTGCTTGGTGTCAGTTTGTGACAGGGGGGGGTGATTGGGGGGGATCGGGGGGCGATCGGGGGGGGGGGGGATCGGGGTGTTTAGTGTGCCTGGCATGTTCTACTGTGTTGTGTAGTGTTGGTGCAGTCACTCATATGTCTTCTCTCCTCGGCCCGGAACGGAAACTCCCGAGCCGAGGAGTGATGACATCACATCCTCTGCCTCTGTGTACTATACAGAGGCAGAGGATGTTTCTCATTGGCTGGGAGCGATCGCGAGGGGGGGGCCACGATCGGATGGCCTCCCCCTCATCTTTGATCGCTGCCAGACCAAAGCCGACCGCCGCTGGCACCGGGGGGGGTCCGATCGGACCCCCCGCCCGCGGGAAGGCATCACGTATCAGGTACGTGATTTTGCCTGCCCGTGCCATTCTGCTCACGTATATAGGTGTGAGGCAGTCGGCAAGTGGTTAAAGACCCAGTAGATGTTCAACAATTTAACAAATGCTTGACGGATTACTTCTCACATAATGACAATGATGAGACGTCATCCCTCAACTAGGAAGCTCATAAACGTGTTATAAGAGGGGAATTCATAGCGAAGCTTGCCAAAATTAAAAAAGAACATCAATCCAAAGTGAATGCACTCTTGAATCAAATTTAAAAATTAGAATTAATACACAAACGTAGTATGGCAGTATCAACACTCAATGAATTAACACAAGCTAGATCCCAGCTTGCAGAAAAATTAACCATGAAAACAAAAAGACAATACATCCTTAGACATGAAATATATTATGAGCAAGGAAATAAAAGCGGAAAATTACTTGCAAAAGTGGTACAAAATAAAAAAACAGCCACCACAGTTCACCAAATCAGGGACAAAAATGGCACAGAACACTCATCCAATGAAGAAATAGCCAAACCATTTGAAATATACTATCAGTCCTTATACAACATCCCATCAAATAGCAAATGTCCTTATAACTCTGAAAAAAAGATCACGCCTTATACAAGATTTTGTACAAAAATATAGTTCTTCCCCAATTTCTACTGACAAAGCACACAACCTCGAAGCCCCTATCTCTGATACTGAATTTGAAAAAGCTATCAAAGATATGAAACTGGGCAAAGCACCTGACCCAGATGGCCTTCCCCTACAATACTACAAAACATTCTCACATATCCTAAAGCCTCAATTTCTAAAAACATTTTACTCACTCAAATCAGAGAAACAAATACCAACTCAACTTCTAGAAGCCCACATAACAGTAGTACCAAAAGAAGGCAAAGATGAATCCCAGGTTATTAACTAACGTCCAATATCCCTCATCAATTTTGATGTAAAAATCTATGCAAAGATATTGGCAAACAGACTTATACCCCTACTACAATCCCTCATATCATTAGACCAAGTTGGATTTATACCAGGTAGATAAGGACATGACAACATGATTAAGGCATTAAACATACACCACTGGCTCACATCCAAAAAACAAGGCTTTTTCCTCTCACTATATGCAGAGAAGGCATTCGACAGAGTGGCCTGGGACTACATGGATCCAGTACACTGCTCAATTGGTAGAAAAATGTGAAAAACCTCTATTTGGGGATTTTTAAGGCAATGAAAAAAGTTTAGATTTTTAAATAAAATTAATTTATTTTTGTAAACATTGATAGAAAAATTTATTAAATTTCAACATGTTGTATACACAATTCAAATATTAAAAAAATTGCATATTGAGAAAAGATGGAAGTGATACTGTCCACTACATAGTTCAATGACCACCAGTGCAAACAGGCGGTGCCGAGTAATGGTAATCAAACGCGTTTCAATAAAATCTTCATCAGGGATATTGTATCACTATCTATAGAGAATCCAAAGTGCAATGTTAGGAAGTACATAAAAGTATCATATTTCATATAAATAGATATAATATATCTGTCATTGTATATAGATATTTACTTACATTTTCCATACATAGTCAAAAAGTAACAGATGCACTCCCCATATTAAGGCAAGGAAAAATCCAAAGTCCACAGAATATGCCCCTCATTCTCTACAGGACGGCTGGATATAGTGAAATCCCAAAGGTTGGCACTCAAAAACGTAACCCAACAGCTGTATAGTAAACTTATTATTAATAAGAATGAGAGTGAAAAATACCCCTCCAATTCCAGTCCCTATCAACAGGAAATTCAATCCAAGTTAGAAGGGGACAAAGACTTCTAGGGCCAAAAAGACCGTCAAAAAGCAGCTCGATGATGGTTGTTGCTCCTCTGCTATCAAGCCGAGAAGGGAAATGGTGCCATATGCCTTTCCCAGAGCCCCATTATGTGGTCTGCGGTGCAGGGTCGTGATGCGCCACGCCTCCACAATAACGCAACACATCCAGGAGTCAGGTCGCGGCCGCCATGTGATGCATAGCGCGACATGTTCGGCCATCAAACCACAGCCAGGACGTGACGCAAAACCACTTCCTGTTCCCCGGATGTAAACATCTGGAAGTCCAGGACAGCGCCCATGATGGAAAAGGGCGGCATAGAACGCCACAACACTGCACCAACTAATGCCGTAAGAAACTTGCAGCATAACCACCTGGTCATAGCCAACACATATCCCGGATATAAATATCCGGAAGTAGTGGAGGCGGCCAGTTGGGACAAAAACCGCCATCACATAGTACCTCTCGGCGTAGAAAAACCATGCCTTGAGGAAAAAGGGAGAGCCGCCTTGTCCAGTGAGCATGACGGCCCCCCTGTCCCGGGTAGGAATTTGGAAACAAATGATTGTGGAGAGTCCCCTGAAAAAAAACAGAGAAAAAAGGGAAAAAAGGGAAAAAAATTCCTTGACTTGTAGCATTGGGGATGCTTTCTGCTGTACAAAAGAATTTTTGGATCCCAATATACATGATTTCCTCCTATAGACCATCTTGATCCAAAGATGCCTAAATTACAGAGAAAAGACAATAATATATAATTATAAATAAGTAAAGAAAGAAACCCTAAATGTGTGCATCTCATATTCAAAAATCATAGAGGTCCAAAGACATAAAAGGATATCTACAGTGAAAAAGAGGGGGAAGAAAAACGTCTAGAAAGAAATATATCAGAGAAATACATCAAAGGCTCTGAGATGACGGACTTGCAATGATCCAGAGAGATAAAGAGCCCCCCAAAAAGTTACAAAAACCAGAGGACTTTAAGATGACTTTCATGCCTTAATTCTAAAAATGGGGGAACTTCACATTATTTTGTATTTTAATCAGTCTTTCCTGAACTGAAACCATCAGGAAGGGTCTGAAGCTCTCTACTTCATTTAAGCCAGGGAGGTTGTGGCTTTTAGGTACCTGATCCAGCGCATTTCGCGCTGGAGCAGGACCTTGTTCCAGTTGCTCCCTCTAATAGGTATATGTAACCTATCCAGAACAGAAAAATTGATTTTGGGTAATCTATAATTATGCTGTCTAGCAATATGTCTTCCCAAAGGTAGATATAAATGACCTATACACATGCTATGCATGTGGTTTTCCACTCGCTTACCAAGCTCTTGCAGAGCTTTGCCCACATAGAAGGCACCGCACTGTCACTGCATGAGGTAGACGACGCTTTGAGTCTTGCAATTCGTGAACTGTTTCAAGCAAAACGTCTCCCTATTGGGCAGTGTCAGTGAGGTCCTCCTACCTATAACCACACATTGTGAACAGGATCCACAAGGATAAGTTCCCTAAGTTTTACAGGGGTCCTTCCTTGAATTCCCTTTATATTCACTCTGTGTTAACATATTTCCAATTGCTCCTGCCTTTTTTTATGTAATCTGTGGTTACAATGTCACGAGTTTCAATGTCACGAGTCCTCCCAAAATGGGGTCCTCAGTTAGAATGGACCAGTGCTTCGAAATGATTATTATCATGTTCATTAGAAAACCTCATGATAATTCTAATTGTTTTGTCTTCCTTGCTTTTACTTTTGGTTTTAAAGATAAGGTCTCGTCTAGTGGTGTTTTTACACAATTGAATACCCTTTTTAGGGCTGTTTTGGTGTATCCCCTAGTTAACAATCTGGTGGAAAGTTCATCGGATTCTCTTCTCTTAAAAACAATTAGAAAATGAAACTAAATGATTGCTCAAAAAATTTAGTGTTGTTGCTACAAAATGAATATTGACAACAACTGGAAATAATGGATATAGAAATTGGTTCACTGTATGCAACAAACTCACCACTGTTCATGAACTCTTTGTCACTAATTCCTTTAATCTACTTGCTGTCACTGAAACCTGGCTCCACGAATCTGAAACCCCATCTCCTGCTTCCCTCTCCCAGGGTGGCCTTCACTGAACTCACTCCCCTAGGCCTAATGGACACAAGGGAGGTGGAGTGGGATTCCTCCTACCCCCCAGAGCACCTTCCAGGTTATTCACTCTCCTCCCTCTCTTTCCCTCTCATCATTTGAAGCTCACTGTATACGGCTATTCTCTCCAAGTTCCCTAAGAATTGCTGTGATCTACCAGCCCCCTGGACCATTATTGACTTTCCTTGATGAGTTTTCTGCCTGGCTACCCTACTTTCTCTCTTCTGAAATTCCCACAATCCTTCTTGGTGATTTCAACATCCCTGCTAATACAAACACTCCTGCTGCTTCTAAACTTCTTAATCTAACCTCTTCATTTGACCTGAAGCAATGGGTACAGGCTTCTACTCACTCTGATGGCAACACCCTTGACCTTGTATTCTCCTACCTATGCACTCCATGCAACTTCTCAAACAATCCTTTTCCTCTCTCTGACCACCACCTTATTAGTTTCTCTCTACCATTCCGCTGAAAACCACTTCAGTTCATCTACTACCTTTTTGCAAAAGGAGATTTTGTCTTGTTAGGAAAGTATACATTCGCCAGAGTCATTTGTTATGCATTTAGGGACCCCTTTAAAAAAAGGTATCTACCTTCCGGGTTGACTAGCTAATCTGTAGCAGAAAAATTAGATCTTTACTGAGCAGTATTGCAACACCTTTTGTCTTGGCTAAGGGATGTTTCAGGATTGTATTCGTTTTAAGATGGGTTTCCTGCAGGAATTCTATTTTGGGCTTAGCTTTAGTAAGTCCTGTTAGTAAAGAAGTTATTTTTTTAGGAATGTTGAGTCATTTTGTGTTGTGGGAAATTAATGTGCGATATTTCCCTAGCTCAGAGTAGGCCATGCCAGGAAAAAAAAAAGGGGAGGGGAGGTAGGGGTTAGAATATTTGAAAGTGATTAGAGGGAGTTATAGCAAAATGCGTCTATAAACTTAGACCTTGGTCTAATACTAATGGCAAAATATTAACTGTAGGTCTATTAGGCACTACAAGTGGGGTTGTTTTAATCCTTCGTCTTAAACTACAGTTTTTTGTGGAGTAGTTGGAAAGTTGTGGTTCACAATGCTATCCTAAGCGAGTGTCTATTAACTATTATTAAGAAAAACAAATTAACACTTGTATTTGTCAGAACTGCTAAGTAATACCCTAGCTCCACGGCATTAACATAGCAATATAAAATAACGTAACAGTGATTGGTCAGGCACACATCCACTGGGCTAACCAGTAGCGTTGGTTGTATCTCTGGGGGTAAAGTAATAACAAAAACAATATATACTCTATAACACCAAACCAGCAGATTAAGCTTATCTTCAATGCATCCAATGAGGATCATTTATAGATATATATACGCTGTTCATAAGCATAATGAAAGAAATTAAGAAGAAGCATGTGAAATAGGACTAGCAATCCTGGATGTTATGTTTCAGTAATCTGTGCCCCTAAAATGGACCTCTTAGGGGGGGGGTGTGTCCGGCTGTTGAAGGAGCAAGTCGTGCTCCAGTGAAGCTCCGCAGAGCCTGAGAAAATCCACGGCCATCCTGCGGCTATCAACTGTGGGAGAGCCTCCAAACTCTCTCAAGCTATCCCCAGACTACATCTATCTTATCCCCAGCGAGAATTGTGGTGTTTGGCTACCCGATCGGGTTTCTCCAAGTCTGCGGCTGGGCCTACAAGACAACAACCCGCCGCCATCTTGAGGCCTATTGTGCCTCCTGCATCCCCAGGCCCCGGCGCCACGATCCGCGGGAGAAGAGATGCCGGATCACCACACACAGGCGACGGACATCCCTGGGAGGTGGCCACACTATAAGGGGACCCGAGTGGACGCTGAGAACTCCACGGAGGCCGACTCCGGAAGCCCGCAGCCCGCCGCCATCTTGCAGCCTGCTAAACAGGACAGAGTCTCCAGGACCAGTTACTGTGCCGCAGAATAGCGGCACTGCTCCCCCTGCACCATAATCTCAGTCCAGGACTTATTTTCCTGTCCTTTTTATGCCACCATCTGGACACCTGGGTCCTGTACTTCCTCCCCAGTGCCTCTACCTTCATAGTGGCTGTGTTCTGTTGGGGGACCTAGCCTGGAACAGGCTGCCTATCATTTCAGCAGTTCCCATCCCCTCACTGGACTCTTGGGGTTTGCCTGCTACCAATTGCCATGCTGCAACTTACTGTACGGGGCACGCTGTCCCTCAGCAACCCAGGGCTGTCCTCCCACTGCCACAACCTGTACCCTACCAGCATATTACCACCTTTATTGAGCAATGAGCTGAGCCCCACCACTGCTGCTCTTTCAGCCCTGTGTCTCTGCAATACTGTTATATGGGGACACTGTTTAGTGATATCACCCAGTTTGTAGAGCCTGATTCTACTCTTATGGAGGATGTCGCTTAATTGAATACGGGGCCCCCACCTGCTCACCGAGACCTCCGAGATGCTTCTTTAAACACATCTAACTGTGGAGGTAAGCCTGATTGACCACCACATTCCATGAGCACTGTCGTGAATAATCAGTCAGAATAAGTTGTGCTTTTTTAAGGACAGGTTTCCCGCACAATAATTATCATTGAGTAATTTTTAACGAAGATATTTTTAAGATACAAAATCAATCTATATGACACAGTCTATGCTTGTGCAACTTATTCACGGAGACGTGTGATCATACGAAATTTATTGGTAAACAAACACAAATAATCACATGAAATTAAGATACCGATTGCGTTACATGAACGTCTTGAAAATCAATAAAAACACTTGCAAAAATGGGCGTACCGTCCCTTTGACATAATACCACCATGATAACTTCTCGGTAGAATCAATAACCTTGTGAACTTGACAATTAAACAGAACATCTGTATTTCACACGTGCAACCGTTACTTTGATGCAGGTAAGTAAGTGGTTAAAATTGTGAAATAAATTAGACGTTTGTTTTGTCAATAAATGTGGCAACTCTGCAAAAAGAAAAATATAATGAAAAATTTGAATCTTTAGAGAAAAATCTACAAGGCGGTTATTGATTCGGGAGAATGATTATCAATTGTATAATATTCAATGCATCAATATTTGAGAGAACAAATCAATATTTGAAAGAACATACAAGATAAAATCAACATGACATAATTACCCATTCCAGGATGGCTACAGTTCCTATCGGCTGGTTACCAGAGTAAGATGGCTGCCATAGTTTCAAAATGGATACTCTTAAAGAGGATTTACTCCTTGTGACCTCCGAGTTCTAAGTATTAAGTGTTGAGGAATCTTCATGAATGTAAAGATATGTATCCATGCATGGTGCATGAGTGTCAGTCTGGGAGTGTGTGTGTCTCCCAGTGTCCCCCCTCAGGGTGGATCCCTGAGTTCTCCCCCTGAGCTCTCTTTTTCCTTTCCTCTCCTCGCCTTTTATCCCCAATTGGGATAATAAGCTCATAAAAATATCACCAGTTCAGCCCAGAAGGTTTGGCTCACTTTCTATTGGTTTAGGATACTTAAATATTAACTTTCTCTAGAAATTTTAAGGAGTCCGCATAATACCGTCTTCAACCACCAGGTGTCTCACATGTGTTTTGAGTCTATCCTTTTAAGTTAATACGTTCTATTTTCATAATGTGTATAATGTTAAGAATAGTATATACCTTTAAATATTCTGGTAATCGGTCTAATATAAAATACACTCAGTACAATCTTGATTATTCATTTTTACATAACTGGTTATATATCTATAAATGTATCTTTATAAAAACTGGTCTACCTATGAAAGACACATGTTGTTTTATATATTCATCAATACTACATAGAAATGATTATCTATATGGATACCTGTATAACTTCTGGTATCTTCACTGAATATTCGTTTTTCTAAGCATAGGTTACAGTCTTATATAGTTGTAATCATAATAATATGTTTTTCCTAATACTAATTTGTTTCTTAAAACACTTCTACTTATAAAATCACGCTTTCATATATATTTTCTTCATACCAAAGGTGTTGGGTCCGCAGATGCCAAAATTATAATATGTCTCTGTGACCTACAATGTCATAGATAGTTGGAAATGACTTATAATAACCTTATAGATACTTTTAAAATATTTTTGACTGGCACAATATTCAACTCTCTCTAACGTGTTGAGATGGACCTTGAACATTTCCACTGGGTGTTTAGAAATGACTTGTTTGTCTAAACCATCCTAAAAGTTCATACAATGAGTTTTGTTAGCCAAGGTGTTAGTCCCTCACTTGAACACAATAGGTTTATGCCAGGTGAGGTTATCTCTATGTAGCAGAATAGTCTGTATAACCTTGTATCCTGTGGCAGCTTTTGTTTATTCACAATACCATGTAAATATCTCCTTGTTTTGTGACGATAAAACAAAGGATTTGCCCTGGGACTTTAAATGAAGTGGGTATCGTTTCCGCCAGTAAACATAACAGTAGTAAATATAGTATATGGTTTATTCAAGTAAAATTGTTTACATGCATAGATAACACCAACAGTTGCCAAAAAAAAGGTATATAAATAAAACACGAAATATTGGTACATGGATGTAATAGTAGTCATAGTACACGGGCATCATACTACCCGACTAGTTTCGCGAGATCCAGCTCGCTCTTCAGGGGTGGATGTGTGTAACATTGTACCTAAGATAAAAAAGTATATAGTTGGCAAAATGGCACAGTATTAGTTATAGAGGCACAGGGTAGGAGGGGTTATGGGTCCCCATACTCACCACTGAGCTTGACCATGGCTACAGGTGTGCGGCTCTAAGATAGCGGCAGCAGGTGCCTCACCAGGGAGCTGAGGGGGCGAAGTCAGATGGGACCCCACCAGGGGCCAAATGGCGAGCAGGCATGGCATAGGTGTAGTGGTGTAACCCTAGAGACCTCGTTAGTTCATAAAGAGTGTAGGCTGTAAACATAAGTATGTTTGTCAGGCATCTAAAGTAATAAAGTAGAATCAATAAGTACTGGCATGAAGATATAAATGTATGAAATGAGAGGCCTGGACACAAAGATGGTAGGGAACATGAAGATGGTAGGAAACATAGGATAACAGAGGGATACTAACAGGTGCAAAGATAGAAAAGAAAAGGAAGTGAAAGAGGTGGACTGTGATTGTGTGGTAGTAGGGTAGTGATGTATCCCTAAAAACCTCATTAGTCCATAAATATTATAGGCTATAAACATGAGTATGTTTATCAGGCATCTAAAGTAGTAAAATCAATGAGTATTCATCTGTTTTTTTCATCTTGTCACTTGTTAGTATCCCTCTGCTATCCTGTTTTCCACCATCTCTATGTCCCTACCATCCGTGGCCCAGGCCTTTTACTTATATATATACATATCTGTATGCGAATACTCATTGATTTTACTACTTTAGATGCCTGATAAACATACTCATTTTTATAGCCTATAATATTTATGGACTAATGAGGTTTTTTTTTTTTTTTTTTTTTTTAATTTTTTATTTATCACAGAAGACAGGTTTACAGGAACCATTACAGTATTAATTGACATCACGATGGTCGACAATGCGGTATAAACGATTATATAAATAGCAGAGGTATACCTTGCTTTATATATACTGTGGACTTCTTGTGTTGATCTGCTTATGCAAAAGTGGTACCTTTTCACAGATCTATAGTGGGTAATGTTTCCTAAAGCAGGGTGCAGCACCAGCGGTATCTGTGTTTCTCAGTCTGTTATCTATAGCAAGATATGATTATCCAGTGAGAATATTTATGTGGGGTCTGCAGAAAGCTCCTATGCATGCCCTGTCTCCTTCCATTTTCTCGTTTTCTTGTAGAAAAGAAAAAGGAAAAGATAGCCTGTTTTTATGTTACAGGCTAGAGATCAAGAAAGGGGAGGAAAAGTGGATATAAAGAGGGTGGGGTGGGGAGGGGGGGGTGGGGGGGGAAAGTATTCGCGAACATGGGTTCCTCATTGTGGCCTACCGAGAGCGCTCATACGGTAATTAGTTGGTAAATTAATGTAAGAGGGTCCTGTAATTGATTCTGTTCAATTTCTGGTCATGTATTCTGATCTCCTCTCTCAAGGGCTTGTCCCTCCTCTGAGTAGTGGAACATATTCCAGAGCTGCCATGTCTTGGAGTATGTTTCGTTTCTATTTTGGTTTGTAAGGATTAGATCTTCCAATTTGTTAATTTCGTCTATTTTCCTAAGCCACCCAGCAATGGAGGGTGGGTGAGGAGATTTCCAGTTAAGTGGTATACATGCTTTGGCTGCGTCAAGTAGGTGTCGTACAATTGACTTTTTGTATATACGCGAGGGGGTATCAGTAGCATGTAGTAGGAAATACGCTGGATCGTCAGGGACAGTGCGATCCGTGAATCTTTGTATTATCTTACGAACTGCCTCCCAAAAGCCTCTTATCTGGGGGCAGGACCAGAAAATATGCAATAACGTTCCCGTCTCTTGTTGACACCTCCAACATATTTTGGATGTACCGGGGTAGAATTTATGCAACACTGCTGGTGTTCTGTACCACCGTGTAAAGATCTTGTAGTTAGTTTCCTGGTACTTAGTACATATTGATGATTTGTGTATGAATTGGAGGATGTGGTGTCGTTCTTGTGTGGTAAAGTGGCGGTTTAAGTCTTGCTCCCATTTAGCAAAACTGGGGTGTTGGTAGTCTTCTGATGGTGTTATGAGCAGGTTGTAAGTCAGGGATAACGTATGTGTCAGTACTCCTTTTTCCGTACATATTTCTTCGAAGGTAGTGAGGGGTGGGTCCTTTAATATAGATGGGGCCATACTGTTAAGGAAGTGTGATAGTTGGTGGGCTCTTAGAAAGTCAAGGCGGTATAGTCCGTTCGGGTCCGAAAGTTCGACAAGAGTCGCCCATCTACCCTCAGTACTGAAATCGGAAGCTTGATATTTCCCTGTATCTTTTAGCCTGAGGAATACATGGTCTTTTATTCCTGGTTCAAATTGGGTATTACCTATTATGGGCCTCAGTGGTGAGTTCCTAGTGGACAAACCTAGTTGTGTTAGTAGCCGTGTGCATACTTTTAAGGTATTTCCAATCAAGGGATGGCACCGTATTTGTGAGGGGAGTGTCGCAATACCCCATGGGGCCCTTTGAAGAGGTATTTCAGACTGTGCTTGTTCTAACTGTGTCCATATTTTGGTTTCTGTGTGTCTACACCAATCGATAAGTCTGCTTAGGTGTACCGCTTGGTAGTATGTTTTGATCTCAGGCATGGCCAGGCCTCCATGTTGTTTCGGGAGGGATAGTGTCTGTCTTGGGAGGCGTGGCTTTTTCCCTGCCCATAAGAAAGTTACGAATAAGGTGTGTACTTGTTTAAAGTAGGTTGCTGGTATGTGTATTGGTAGGGCCTGTAGGAGGTACAAAAATTTGGGTAAAATCGTCATTTTTAATATATTGCAACGGCCGAACCAAGAGTGCAGGCCATTTTTCCAACTGTGGAGCAAGTTTTGTATGGTTTTTAGTAATGGTAGGAAGTTAAGTTTGAAGAGCTGGGAGAGTTTTGGGGGAATGTAGGTACCTAAGTATTTCAATGCTGTATTCGTCCATTTGAATTTGAAGCTGTTCATGAAGTGTGTGAGCCGAGGCATTGGTATACTTATTCCCATCGCCTTTGATTTATTAAAATTTATTTTCAGGTTAGAGAGTTGTCCGTATATCTCAAACTCTTTCATTAGATTTGGAAGGGATATGGATGGGTTGGTGATAGAAAACATCAAGTCATCCGCATATGCAGATACTTTGTGTTGGGTGCCCTGAATTGCAATTCCTGAGATATTTTTGTTTAGTCTCACGTGGCAAAGGAAAGGTTCCAGCGAGAGGGCGAATAGTAAGGGTGAGAGTGGGCATCCCTGCCTGGTTCCGTTTAGTATTTGAAATGGGTCCGAGACAACACCATTAGCTCTGACTCTGGCAGACGGGTTTGTGTACGCAGCCGATATCCAGTTAAGCAGCTTTTCTCCCACTCCAATATGTTTAAGTGTTTCAAATAAGAACCGCCATTTCACACGGTCAAACGCCTTTTCAGCGTCCGTGCTAAGGAAGATACAAGGCGTTTTGTTTCTATTTGCTATGTGGAGTAAGTTCAGTACCTTAATGGTGTTATCTCTGGCCTCTCTGGACGGTACAAAACCCACCTGATCTAGGTGTATGAGGTGTGGTAGGTGTTGTTGTATTCTTAGGGCTATGATCTTGGTGAAGAGTTTTAGATCTGTATTTAGTAGGGATATCGGGCGGTAACTGCCGCATTGTTTAGGATCTTTACCCTCTTTCGGTATCACCGAGATCTGTGCCTGTAGAGTGGTGGTGTGTAGTCTTGAACCTGCGCCCAGGTCGTTAAATAGTTTAAGTATGTGATGGCCTAAGGATGATAAGAACGTCTTATAGTAGGGAATGGTTAAGCCGTCCGGTCCCGGTGCTTTCCCCTGTTTGGCTGTTTTAAGAGCTAGTTGTAGCTCGACTAAAGTTATGGGTTCCTCTAAAATTTCTCTAGTCTCGGTCGACAGTGTTGGCATCAGTGACGTGGCTATGTATTCGGGAGTGCTGTCTATTGTGGTCGGTGTGTTATGTAAATTGTATAACGAATTGTAGTATGTTCTAAATTCTTCGGTGATTTGCTTGGGTAGAGATGTCACCTGTCCCGAAGGAGTTATGATCTGAGGTATGTAAGATGCTTGTTTCTGCTGTTGTAGGGACCGAGCTAGCATCCTTCCACATTTGTTGCCCGACTCATAGATTTTTTTCCTGCAAATCTGTATGGCCGCCTTGGCTTTGAAGTATAATAGGTCAATGACCTGCTTGCGGGTGATGTTGAGCTCGGCCCCTATCTCCTTTGTCGGGTTCAGTTTATGTGTCGTTTCTAGTGTTTGCATTTTCCGTAGTAGCGTTATTAATTGTTCCGCTCTTTGGCGTTTCAGTCTGGAGCCATGCTTAATAAGCACACCCCGGATCACGGCTTTATGCGCTTCCCACACTAGGCCAATGTCGCATTCAGGGGTAATGTTAGCCTTAAAGTAGTGTCCAATCTCCTTTACCACATCTGCACAAACCTCTGGGTCTTGCAGGAGGCTTTCATTTAATCGCCATGGCGGGCGCTGTGACGTACGTGTGTCATCAAGGGAATAGCGTAACACTATCGGGGCATGGTCCGACCACGTGATCGATTCTATTTTGGTGCTTTCAACTGCCTGCAAATTTCTATGTGGGATTAAAAAGTAATCGATGCGGGAGTATGTCTGATGTGGTTGTGAGAAGAACGTGTAATCCCTCACTCCTGGGTGAAAGAGGCGCCATATGTCGATCAGTTGTGCTGAGTGTAATGCCGCGTTTATGCGCTTTCGTGAGGCTCTTGAGGTCGATGATGTACCAGAGGATGTGTCTTTAGTCGGAATTAAGGGGGTGTTTAAGTCTCCTCCAATAATTAGTTGTCCTTCGGCAAAGTGCAAAAGGTGGTCAAGCTGTTTCGATATGAATGTGTCCTGATGGTCATTGGGAGCGTATAAATTTGCGAAGGTCACCGTTCTGTCACCTATTTGGCCTTTTAGGTACAAGTATCGTCCTTCTGGGTCTGTTTTAGTGTCTAGCCAATTCCATGGTATTTTTGCTGATATTAAGATCGAGACCCCCCTGGATTTGGCCTGTGTGTTGGTAGAGTGATAAACCGTCGGGTAGTATTTGTTTCTAAGGATAGGTATGGTGTTGTCTCTGAAGTGTGTTTCCTGTAATAGGATTACATCTGCTTGCAGCCGCCTTATATCCTGCAGCAACATGCGTCTTTTTTCTGGTGTATTTAGGCCCTTTGCGTTCAAGGAGATTATGGTTAGGGCCATGTTCGCGAATAGAGGAGGGGTGGGTTTTAGGGTAGGTGTTGGAGGTCAGTAGTAATCAAACAGAGAGTTAAAGGGTAGGGAGGGATAGAAGGGATGGGAAGGGTAGTGTTGGAACTATCAGTCCCTAGGGAAGAAAAAAGTGTGCTAAGAGGCAAGAGAGAAACCTGCCAGTACGCTGCTCAGGAGTGACCCGAGTATGCAGCGCTGTCCTAAGTGGGGTGTTGGATAGACACAGCCGAGCGTTGGGTTTCCCGGTGTCCCCCCCCCCCCCCCGGCACATATATAAATGTTATCTTAAGTGTGAAATCGGTATAACATTTCAATCTGGAAATAGGCAAAGGTTACCTAAAGCAAATGACATTTCAAAGAAAGCTACTGAGCGACGACAAACTAAACATTACTATTCTTGGAACTGTAGTAAGAAAAGTACATTCTGAGCAAACAACATTCCTCATTCTAACGGTTGAGAGATGATAGGGTTTGGTCTGTATTCCCCGGGATGGAGTTCCTAGGATTTTGTGGTGGAATACAGATCTATGTAAGTACCAGTATAGTAAGTGATTACCTACCAGACTAATGCTGGCCATACACTATACAGAAAATCGGCCGAACCCATTTTCGAAAAACGAACGTTCGACCGTGACCGCAAACGATCGTGCCATCATATAATGACCGATAATCTGTTCAGTGGACATGAATAAATAATTTTGTGTTCGTTTTTTTACATATACCTAGTGCAGAAAGTTCGGACGGGAAACACATTAACCTTGCAATTTATCGTACGTTCGGCAGAAATTTTCCAAACATGCCGTTCGTTTTTTTTCCACAAAAACGTCACAAACGATTATCGATTTGTACCCACTAACTTGCCGAAAAACGAACGAAGTGTCCATTCAAACGATTTTTCGGCCGATTTTTCGTATAGTGTATGGCCAGCATAAGACAGATGCATTCGTAACGATCGGAACAAGATCAAAAACTAAGACATAGATGGAAATAAAAGCAAAATCACAAGTGTTATCGAATTCTTGTAAGAAGAAAGACTTTCACTCCCACCCCCTCCCCTCCTCCCCCCTCCCCTGTATCCAAGGCTTTATTCCTCCATTCAGGGTTATGTCTCTTCTCTTTACTGAGTCATTCCCATTCTCGGGGATCTTTCCCCTTTTCACCGTAGGGGGACTTCTGTTTCCCTGTGTCTCTTATGGGTGTTCTCTTCACTTGATTGTCACCAATTTTCCCAGCAGGAGGTATTATGGTTGCTTTAACTGCATGTGGCCTGTACTGTCCCTTCATTTCTGCAGCAAAAGTCCTGAAGAAAGTACCGTTAGTTGTCCTGGCTCGGGTTGTGACGTTACAGGGTTCAAGACTAGCATGTATCCCGGGGTCATATTATTGTCTCGGTTATTCCCCTGTATTTGTAATAGTGAGGCAAACAGGGTAAAGGTCTCTTCAGTGTGTCCTGTAGTTATCCCTGTCTTAAATGGTGAGGTTGATAAGGGGGGGTACCCAGTTGGAGGTTAAGCACAGTCAGTGATCATGGGAGACTCGGGGGAGGCGGGAGGGAGCATGCACAGCGGGGGTGTGCGGGGGAACAAAAACCTTGTTCTACTCACCCGGCTCTCCTCCGGATACGGATCGGCGTCTTCTCCTTCCCCGCTGGCGAGGTGGTAGTGGTCCTCGGGCAGATGAGAGGCCTGATCTGCCTATCGGGCGCGGAAGGAGTTGTAGCCAGTCCGCAATTGGTATTGGTTCTGACTCTAGAAAGTTGAAAAGTGCCGGGAGGTCTGCCTTGGTTTGCAACGTGTATGCGGAAGACTCCTTGCGGAATGTCACTGAGAGTGGGTAGCCCCAGCGATAGGTGAATCCTTTTTGCTTTGCGAGATCGAGTAGTGGTCTCAGCATGGCCCTTCGTTTCAGAGTAGCTCTCGATAGATCTGGGAGGATTCTGACTTGCGCTCCGCCGTGGTTGACGTCACCGTGTTCCCAGGCGCAGCGTATGATGGCTTCCTTCTGTATGAAACGGTGGAGTCTGCATACTACGTCTCGTGGGTTATTCGGGTCCATCGGTTGCGGTCCTAAAGTTCTGTGAACTCTGTCGAGTTCTATTTCTGTGCCCGTGTCATCTAGGACGGTGTGGAATATTGTTATTACCGTCTCTGCCAGGCGGTCAGAGCCGATGGATTCCGGGATTCCTCGGAGTCGCAGGTTGTTCCTGCGATTTCGGTCTTCAATATCCTCCATATGCAGCTGCAAGGATATGGCAGTGTCTCTGTGCTGGTCCCTTGATTGTTCCAAAGCTGTCACCCTATTTTCGAGCGAGGATACCGCTGTCTCCCCGGATGAAACTCTATCCGACAGGCTGGAGACTTCTCCCCTCACCTCCTGTATATCCCTGCGATGGGTCTCTTCAAGGCGAAGGATCATCTCCTCGATATCCGATTTAGTCGGGAGGGCTTGCAGAAACATGCGGATGTCCTGGTCTATAGGCACTGGTTCGGGAGGTTGTGGGGGTGCCATCTCTGTCGTTGGAGAGATTTCCAGTGTGTCCGATGCCAGGTCAGGCGGGTCGGCAATGTCTACTAAAAGACAGTTTGAGTTCCCGGTTAAGGCCTTCTGTGTGATCTCACGTGAGGGCCCGCGTGGCGCCGCGACTCTGGCTCCTGGAGACTGTTTCTGCCAAAAATAGCGGTTTATTTCTCCGGTTTTCTGGGTGGAGGGTGTCCCTTTGGTCGCTGCTCTTGTCTTGTACTTTCTGGTCGCTTTCATACCGATTAAGGTGGTGTAAATGCCGAGTTTGGGGGAACGAGGACGGGAGCCCAAGAAGGAAGCTGCTTTACTCCGCCATGTCCAGGCCACGCCCCGGACTAATGAGGTTTTTAGGGATACATCACTACCCTACTACCACACAATCACAGTCCACCTCTTTCACTTCCTTTTCTTTTCTATCTTTGCACCTGTTAGTATCCCTCTGTTATCCTATGTTTCCTACCATCTTCATGTTCCCTACCATCTTTGTGTCCAGGCCTCTCATTTCATACATTTATATCTTCATGCCAGTACTTATTGATTCTACTTTATTACTTTAGATGCCTGACAAACATACTTATGTTTACAGCCTACACTCTTTATGAACTAACGAGGTCTCTAGGGTTACACCACTACACCTATGCCATGCCTGCTCGCCATTTGGCCCCTGGTGGGGTCCCTTCTGACTTCGCCCCCTCAGCTCCCTGGTGAGGCACCTGCTGCCACTATCTTGGAGCCGCACACCTGTAGCCATGGTCAAGCTCAGTGGTGAGTATGGGGACCCATAACCCCTCCTACCTTGTGCCTCTATAACTAATACTGTGCCATTTTGCCAACTATATACTTTTTTATCTTAGGTACAATGTTACACACATCCACCCCTGAAGAGCGAGCTGGATCTCGCGAAACTAGTTGGGTAGTATGATGCCCGTGTACTATGACTACTATTACATCCATGTACCAATATTTCGTGTTTTATTTATATACCTTTTTTTTGGCAACTGTTGGTGTTATCTATGCATGTAAACAATTTTACTTGAATAAACCATATACTATATTTACTACTGTTATGTTTACTGGCGGAAACGGTACCCACTTCATTTAAAGTCCCAGGGCAAATCCTTTGTTTTACTATATGTTATAGGGATGGAAGTGTGTTACTGGGGACACCAGACCTTTCTCTTTTTTCTTGTTTTGTGACGAGAGCAGTTTTTGTTCCCACAGTTTTCTTTACAATACATGCTTGTAAAAGTCTTCAATATTTGAAGTAGTAGAGAAACTTGGAAAAACATGAGAGCGTCTAATTTGTCCTAAAGGTCTCCAAAAGGGCAACAGTTCAATTATCACAACATCACAGTTCATCTATTTTTTTTTTTTTTTTTGAGGCCTAAGCATCTCTCATGTTTCTGCCAGGAAATGTAATATATATTTCTTCATGAATTCACAACATCACCTCATGGGCAAAGTTGGCCAACAGCAACGTTACTACAAGCCACAATTTGGGCTACGCGAGGGTCTAAATATGGAACGCTTTGTTACTAGATCGCAACCTGTACCCCTGAACCCCTCTGCGAACCCTTTCGCCATAATGGATCCATCCTTGGATATGGAAGACTCAGTGAATCCTCCATTAGCTGATACTCAGACCCAAGTTCCTAATTCATCACCCTCGCACAAGACCCTCACTCCTGATATCCTGGACACTAAACTACAGCTTTTACTTCAACAAATCATGTTTAATGTCTCAGCGGAGGTGAGCAAATTGGCCGCGGAATTGAGGGGGGAAATAACCCAGATTGGGGAACATACCGACACTCTTGAAAATAAATTTGATGAGAAGATAAGCTATGTTCAGGCCATAGAAGAGGAAAACCACAATCTCCGTCTCTCAGTTTCCCAGCTACAACTGCAACAGGAGGATTTAGAGAACAGAGAGAGACGACAGAACTTGCGCTTTAGGGGTATCCCGGAGTCAGTGGGAGACCCCGATCTGCGCGCATACCTTTTGGGCCTTTTTAACAACCTGGCCCCCACAATTGTGGACATAGATTGGCACCTGGACAGAGCGCACTTGTCATGAAGATCCTGCCAGTAATCGGCGCTCCAGGCACACGGGAACACGGCCACGGGCACGGGAACAATGCGCGCGCGTTCACGGGTGCTGTCATGCACGGGCACGCGCATGCGCACTCCCGCTGGTGTCAGGCGGGCTATTTAAACCGGCTTGTCACACTCAATCCCCGCTGCCTGCTCTACAGTGTTCTGTGTGCCTAAACCTGATCTGATCTGTTTACTCTGTTATCTGACCCGGCTTCCTGTTAGACCATCCTGCTATCCGTCTGCACTGGACCCCCTTGGCTTGTCTGACCATTCTTCTGTGTTATCCCTGGTACCTCTGCTGTCCGCCCAATACCGACCATCGGCTTGTTTGACCATTTCTCTGCCTGATACCAGTATCCAGTCTGTTACCTGCTGCTTGTTCCTGGTTCCAGTCCAGTGCTCCAGTATCCAGTCTGTTACCTGCTGCTTGTTCCTGGTTCCAGTCCAGCACTCCAGTATCCAGTCTGTTACCTGCTGCTTGTTCCTGGTTCCAGTCCAGTGCTCCAGTATCCAGTCTGTTACCTGCTGCTTGTTCCTGGTTCCAGCCCAGTATCCAGTCTGTTACCTGCTGCTTGTTCCTGGTTCCAGTCCAGCGTTCCAGTCTGCTACCTACTGCTTGTTCCTGGTTCCAGTCCAGCGTTTCAGTCTGCTACCTACTGCTTGTTCCTGGTTCCAGTCCAGCGTTCCAGTCTGCTACCTACTGCTTGTTCCTGGTTCCAGTCCAGCGTTCCAGTCTGCTACCTACTGCTTGTTCCTGGTTCCAGTCCAGCGTTCCAGTCTGCTACCTACTGCTTGTTTCTGGTTCCTGTCCAGCACTTCAGTTCCTGCCTACTTACCTGCTGTGGTTCCTGGTCCATTCTGCATTCCAGTCTCTAGTCTCCTCTTCAGCTTCTGGTTCCAGAGGGTGCCACCACTCCTGAACTTCTGGCGACTGTTGATCCTGCCAGGCACCCATACCACTCCTCACTCCTGTGCCCTCTGTCTCCATTCCAGAGGAACGGGAGTGGGAGCTGTAAGGGAGGTCTCTCTCTGCACTTCAGGCTCAAAACCTACCAGGTAGGTGACAGCACTGGTCCCTGGGCCCTAAACCCCCATCAGGAGCCAGACCAAGGGATGTCGTGGTGAGGTTTCATTATTTTGAAAGCAAAGAGGCACTAATTCTGGCCACACATAACAATTCCCAAATTATGTACAAGGGTGCGAAATTACAAATCTTTAGTGACCTTTCGCCCATCACCCTTGCTAAAAGAAGGAACCTACGTTCAATTACTTCTTACTTACAACATCATAAGATCCCATACTACTGGGGCTTTCCTTTTTGTCTTGCTGTGTCTAAAGACAGAACTCAGTTTACCCTGAGTGAACTGCAGGAAGTGTAAGCTTTCCTTAAAAATCTCGGCCTGCCTCCACTCACGGAAGAAGATCTGATACCACCTGCCGCCCAGGTTTGCATGCCTCCAAGCACTCCCAGTCGCATCTGGACCCCTGTATGGGGCAAATCCATGAAGCACCTCTCTACACCTCAACAACTACGTTCCTCTAAACAACCTCCTTGAACTTTTTATTGGTTTTTTTTGTGTGTTTTTTTTTCCCATTTTTCCTTTTTCGGATCCAGACCTCCATGCCTTTTGTGGTTCCGTTTCCTTATGGCTTAAAATGCAATGAACTTGTTGTGCTGGTTCACAAAGTATGGTGCCTACTCTGTTTCTTGTTCAGAGTAGTCCTTTTTTCTCATCCCATGAGAGTTTCCCATTAGAGGTCTTAATGTTTTAGATGACAGAATGTTTTTGTTTATTTTCCTTCCATTGTAAACAGATTTTTCATAGTTGATCTTATATTGCATGTTACCGAGTTCATAAGGTGAGCAGCGGGTCCTCCATTCACTCCATCTAGAGTTTCCTGATGGAAGTTCGTGCACGCCCCTGCCAGGCCTTGGTTTCTATCCAAGGCTTCCTGAGAAGTATTGAACTCTCAGGTTTTCGACAACTTTTTTTTTTTTTCTCTTTTGTTTGGTGTTGTATCTGTTGATTTTTTTTACTCCTTTGTCCATGTTTATAGACTTACTCTATAAGTTGAAAATGCATTATCCTGTCTCCTTTATTCTGGAACGGTCCCACCACAGGTTATGTATGTCCATACCCAGATACCGAGGACTAACGAGTTTTGGTAACACTCACACACAGCATTATATCCATTTCCATGTAACCGATATTATATACTTTATCCCTTTCATGATTCTCACACTAGCCTATCTGAATAGACCTCATCCATGGCCTTGAGGTTCTATTAGCAAACGCTGGATGGCCCTGAAGGACTTCAGGGCTTCTGGTGCTAACATGATAATAAGACAGGAAACACATTTCCGAGCGGGAGGTTCATTTAAATTTGCCTAAAAGTTTTTTCCCACCTTCTTCCTTGCCTCTGATTCCATGGGCGAGGCAGGAGTAGCCATATTAATAAGGAAGTCATGTCCTATTAAGGTCAAAAAGTTTCACATTGACCCCCACGGAAGATTCCTTGTTTTAGACTGTGAATTTATGTCCACTTCTTTTACTCTGGTTAATCTATATGCCCCAATACAGACCAGATCTACTTCCTTAACAAACTTTTTGACTCTCCCCAATATTACTCACAACCTTTTATGGTTATTGGCGTGGATTTCAATCTGATTATGTCACCCATTAGAGATAGACAAACCCTCCTTGGTAATGTACCTTCCAAAAAGATTATATCCCAAGCTGCTGCCTTTTGTAGATGTATTAGATATCGTCGGCTATTCGATTCATGGAGGATAAGACATCCCTCTGCCAAACAGTTCACGTTTTATTTGCTGTCACATAAGATGTACTCACGTCTCAACCACTTTTTCATCTCAACCCCACTTATCCCCTATGTGGTCGAGTCTGACATTGTCCCTATTACATGGACAGACCATGCGCCCATAATATTGGATCTAACGCTCTCCAAGACATACCCCAAATCCTGTCATTGGCGTTTAAACAATCATCTCTTACAGTCCGAGGTTTCCCTTCTATCCTAGAGAAAAGTCTAAGAGATTATTTTCAACTTAACACAGGATCAGTATCTCAGTTTTCTAAGCTGTGGGAGGTGCACAAGGCCGTGTTTCGTGGTAATTGCATTGCTGAAAGCTCTCAGTTGAAGAGCGATAGGGATGGACTTATACAGTCCCTGACATCTGATCTGATAGCTGCCGAGCGTAGGCTGCTGTGTGCTCCCACAGTGGTGAAGCTGCTTAGCGTCACCTCTCTTAGAGAACAAATTAAACTGATAAAGTTAGAAAAAACAGCTAGGTCCCTACTTTGGACAAAACAGAAATTTTACGAATACTCTAATAAACCTCATAGGATGTTAGTAAATAAATTGTGCCCACGACCATTTAGCTTGTTCCCTGACTTCCTCCAGCAAGCAGGCGGATCTAGAACGCATTGCCCCCATGACATGTCCAAGATTTTTGGTAAATTCTATAGCAAATTGTATAACTGCTTGACTCCGGAGAATAATTTTAATTTTACCCAGGAAAAATTTGAATCCTTCTTTTCTAATATAAAGCTACCAACATTGTCTGCGACAGATGTAGATAGTTTGAACATGCCCATAACTGCTGAAGAACTCCTGGCTGTGGTTAAGAATCTCCCATTACTTAAGTCAACTGGTCCTGATGGTCTATCTTATTTTTATTACAAAACTTTTTTTGACGTTCTCTCTCCAAACATGTTAACTCTATATCACTCTCTACTTAAAGGTACGCCCCCACTCCCACATTTCTCCCAGTCATTCATTTCAGTTATCCCGAAACCTGGTAAGGATCCCTCTATCCCAGATAACTGCAGACCCGTAGCCCTTCTAAATTCTGACTATAAAATATTTACCAGAATCCTCATGTCCTGATTATTCCCAACTTATCCCCAAATTGATTCAAAGGGACCAGGTGGGTTTCGTGCCGGGCAGACATGCGGGGGACAATACCCACCGCACAATAGATCTAATAGATCTTCTTGACAGGTCTTTCCGCTCGGCACTGATCTTAAGTTTAGACGCACAGAAGGCCTTTGATAGGCTGAGTTGGCCTTATATGTTTGCCACCTTAAAAACATATTGTTTTATTGGCCCTTTTTTAAAAGCTTTAGAGGCTCTTTATTCCACTGTCACGGCTCAAGTACAGATGTCGTCCCTCCTGTCGCCTGGTTTCCCCATAAATAATGGGACTCGGCAGGGATGTCCTTTATCACCCTTACTTTTTATCCTGGTGTCTGGAACCACTGGCCGAGTCCATTCATACTTATCCGGATATTCGTGGGGTGCTGATGCGACAGGGGGAATATAAACTGTCACTCTTTGCAGACGACATTCTGTTAACTATTAACAAACCACTGATATCTCTCCCTTCTTTACACAAACTACTGGTGCCATCTCCAGGTACAAAGTCAATACTTGCAAGACTGAAGCCCTTCCCATACATATTCCCCCGCCACAGCTATCTCAGCTTAAAGACTCATACCCTTATAAATGGTGCACTGCCTCTCTTAAATATTTAGGTGTCTTACTTACCCCATCTTACTCTTCCCTTTACTCCGCAAATTTTCCTCCTTTGATATTAGACATTAATAAATCTTTATCGACTTGGACAAAATATCCTCTATCCCTATTAGGCAGGATTAATGTCCTCAAGATGTTTATTTTACCCAGGTTACTTTATCACTTTGAGACAATACCAGTTGCCTTACCCTCCTCTCAAATGAAAGCACTCCAGAGGAATTTCTTGAAATTCATATGGAACGCCAAAGCTCACCGCATTGCAGGCTCTGTAGTATTTTCTCTGAGATCCAGGGGAGGTTTGGGTGCCTCGGACATCACCAAATATTATAACGCCACACACTTGTGGGCTATCACATCGTGGTCCTCTTTACATGCACCTAATCAATGGACTGCTATTGAAAAGGGAGTGCTATACCCGGTTCACCCGTGTTCTCTGGTTTGGGGTGCCCCCCTTCCCTGGATCCTATATACAAACGTCAATGCACTGCTCCAATATCTTTTACCTTAACCATTCGGCATAAGTGTCTCAAAAACTATTCTCTCGCTTCGTCATGTTCTCCTCTTGTTAACGTGCTATTTAATCCGCTCATATCAGATAGCATGTCCCTGGGTAGGGTCTTTCCATGGTTCACCGCATCCCTCTTCCAGCTCCGAAACCTAGTCCACCCCATTACATGAAAATTACATACTTTCAACACTTTATGTGAGAAATGTAATATACCCGCCTATCTCTTCCATTTCTATATGCAGGTAAGACACTTCTTTCATAATAATCCTCAACTCTGACCCTGGACATAGCCACTGCTTTTGAATACTTATGTGCACAGGGTCTGCACCAATTACACTTAATTTCGTGCATCTACCGTATCCTCCATGAGTCGACTCCCCTTGCGGAGACCACACACCATTACATGAGAAGGTTGTCCCATATACTAAGCTGACCTATCACGGTACAAATGTGGGACAAGATTTGGTCCTCTATTTTTAAGTCTTCTAAATGTGTAATACAGAGAGAGACATCCATTAAGATCCTTATGTTCTGGTACAGGTCTCCAGATGTAATTCATAAATTTGACCCCTCGGTCTCGCCGCGCTGTTGGCGTTGCGGGACCGACACGGGTACTTTATTTCACATTTTTTGGCAGTGTTCCCTGATACAAAAAATAGAAAAAGGATTTCCCCAGGTGGGGTTTTTAGGCAGCGGGGTTTGAAATATTAGACCAATGTTGTATAAAAAGAATAATGTTTATTATACAAAGAATAAATTTACACAAAGATTGTTAAAAAAAATGAGCTCTGATATAGAGTGTTCACAAAACTATTAGAGGCAGACACGCATTTATACAGACATAATTTTCCATAACAACATCATATAGATATTATCAATATTGAAAAAAGGAGCTGACGCGTTTCAACCTATATATTTCAAGGTCTTCTTCAGAGGTCTGTCTGTTGAAAAATATACAATGAGAATATACTTATAAAAGCTTGGTTGCATATACCAAAAGAAACATATCATATTCCATATAGCATAATTACCCAATAGTGCATGTCCCATGAGTGAAAAACTTCCTATAAGAGAGGCCCCTTAAAATCAAAAATGCCTGCTCACTCCCCCCGAGAGGTCCTATAACGCTTCCACCAACGCAGCCACCGCAGCCGGGGCAGAAGCCAGTGATGTGGCTTACGAGAGGTCACACAGAAGATCACCCCCCACCCGGACCACACAGTCGGTCGGGGGGAAGGCAAACACCTGCAGCAGAAGCCCAAAAAGAGCATTTTTGAGAAACATACTTATAATATATATCAAAAACATTGTATTAAGAAGTATATGCTTAATTAGGTGAGAAGGTAAAAAAGTAAAAAGTAGAGAAGTGAGAATATCAGTCTATACACATACCCCATATACAGACTGTATTTAAATAGTATTGGATATATATATTTGGAAATAAGTAGATCGTGCATATGGGTGACAGAAATACCAAGGTAAAAATTCAAAACGAGGAAAGCAAGTGATGGTGATCAAATTCAAATGAATTGATCAGATGAAATTAGAAGTGAATAAAAAGGCATAGGGGTGTTTGTGTGCTGGGACTTTAAGAGATGATAAGAGACTATGTGTGCAGCATATATAATGTATTGTATGTGCTGTGTAACAAGGAGAAATAGATAGAGCGTGTATACCAAATAGGTAACTCAAATATAAGTAAGTGAGCAGAGATGTGAAAATAAAAAACTGAAAATAGGTGAGGGTGCCCGCAAAAAGCGTGATAAAACATGGTGTGATAAGAAATATATTGATAATGGACAGTGCATTACCTTATATCAATGTGCAAGCAAAATGTGAAAGTGCACTGTACTGCCCTTTACATTTAGACCCAAATGTGACCCGACCCGGGATTGGCCACAGGGTTTGTCAGGCTCAGTGGACACTCATCCAAACAGAGTTGACAGTCTAAAAATATGCAAGGAAAGTAACATTGTATATGGTATCAGGCATTTATTATGTATATAAGATCAGTATGATAAACTAATCATTTCATTCAGGGCTGAAACAGTGCAGAGACACAATGCTGAAAAAGTGTACTTACCAAGTGAGAGCTGCAAGAGAGTCAAACCACCCAGAGAGAGAAATTGCCAGTGTTTGTGCTGTGAGAGCATATATGTATCCTTATTTATGGGCGTATATCAATTAAGAAGAAATTCCCCGCAGGTGTGAACGCCTCCCTTCACCACTCTTCACCTTCAGTGGGAACACTGTGGAGGGCATAGCCGCCAATAGGGCAGCCCTGTGTGATCTCCCCGGCGTTCGGGACGAGCCAAAGCCCCGTCCCTGACGTCATCCTCACCGTAATCACGTGGCGCGCCCGTGTCACATGGCACGCACGGGGCCCCGTGCATGCGCAGTGACCGGGAGCATCCGAGGGTGTCCCCAAACGCTGCCGGCAAGGTAGAAAATATCCCCAACGCGGCAACCAGAACCAGCCCGGATGTCCGATGGGGAAAGGGGGGGGGGCAATACCAAAGGCTGCCCCCCCCCTGCCGGGAAGACACATCAAAATGGCCAGCCCTGGCCCAGAGGCCGCAACAACAGAGCCGCCAAGTCCCAAAAGGGGGGAAGGGTGCGAGCAAAAAGAAAGAGGCATAAATGGTCTACAAGGATAAGCATATACACACATATGCACACATGCACATGTGCATATATGCATATAGGGAACTGATGGTTTTTAACATTTGTGGGCAAATTAACCCAGGCTCATGATGCATTAATTCTAGGTCTATTGGCCTGTGTTAATTTGCCCACAAATGTTAAAAACCATCAGTTCCCTATATGCATATATGCACATGTGCATGTGTGCATATGTATGTATATGCTTATCCTTGTAGACCATTTATGCCTCTTTCTTTTTGCTCGCACCCTTCCCCCCCTTTTGGGACTTGGCGGCTCTGTTGTCGCGGCCTCTGGGCCGGGGCTGGCCATTTTGATGTGTCTTCCCGGCAGGGGGGGGGGGGCGCCTTTGGTATTGGCTCCTCCCCCCTTTCCCGAACGGACATCCGGGCTGGTTCTGGTTGTCGCGTCGGGGATATATTTTCTCCCTTGCCTGCGGCGTTCGGGGACACCCTCGGATGCTCCCGGTCACTGCGCATGCACGGGGCCCCGTGCGTGCCATGTGATGCGGGCGCGTCACGTGATTACGGCGAGGATGACATCAGGGACGGGGCTTCGGCTTGTCCCGAATGCTGGGGAGATCACACAGGGCTGCCCTATTGGCGGCTATACCCTCCACAGTGTTCCCACTGATTGGAGTGGTGAGGGGAGGCGTTCACACCTGCGGGGAATTTCTTCTTAATTGATATACGCCCATAAATAAGGATACATATATGCTCTCACAGCACAAACACTGGCAATTTCTCTCTCTGGGTGGTTTGACTCTCTTGCAGCTCTCACTTGGTAAGTACACTTTTTCAGCATTGTGTCTCTGCACTGTTTCAGCCCTGAATGAAATGATCAGTTTATCATACTGATCTTATATACATAATGAATGCCTGATACTATATACAATGTTACTTTCCTTGCATATTTTTAGACTGTCAACTCTGTTTGGATGAGCGTCCACTGAGCCTGACAAACCCTGTGGCCAATCCCGGGTCGGGTCACATTTGGGTCTAAATGTAAAGGGCAGTACAGTGCACTTTCACATTTTTCTTGCACATTGATATAAGGTAATGCACTGTCCATTATCAATATATTTCTTATCACACCATGTTTTATCACGCTTTTTGCGGGCACCCTCACCTATTTTCAGTTTTTTATTTTCACATCTCTGCTCACTTACTTATAATTAAGTTACCTATTTGGTATACACGCTCTATCTATTTCTCCTTGTTACACAGCACATACAATACATTATATATGCTGCACACATAGGGGGTCATTTACTATAGCGCTATGGCGCTAATTCGCGCAAATTGCCGCAAATTAGCGCTAATTCGTGACAATTTAGTGCGAATTAGCGCTAATAGCGCTAATTCGCGCTAATTCGTGCTAAAACAGTATTCACTATAGCGCTGGTGAGAAAATTCTCCCAAAATCGAATTTACTATAGCTCCCTGAATCTAAATAGTGCCCAAACCCTTACTCTGCTAAAACCTAGAGAATTGCACATGGAAATAATGTTTAGAACATGATATAATTGTCTAAATGGTACTGAAATATGCGGTATATTATTTAAAGATTATCTGCTTTTAAACTGTGTGAAAAAGTGATTTCTACACTGAAATATCTTTAAAAGTCTGAAAAGTGAAAAATTCCCCGTTTTGGACAACTAGGTGCCAACACAACTGAGCATGCTCAGACCTGAAAATAACTCTCATTTTATCTCCAGTGTCTTTTTTACCCGAAGCTATAGTAAATACCAAAATGAGAGCTAATTAGAGAACATTTTTTGGAAGTTAAAATCTGCTCTAATTTACTCCAAATGAAGTTTCAGTCACTGATTCTAATGGAACAATTCTAACTTTCACAAAAAAAAAACCTTTTAATGTTGAGATGAAATGTATCTTTCTGTGAAATAAATATTCCTTTGCAACATTGTTGCTTCTACTTAAAATATTTTGATTTTAAGAATGCTACAATGTGGAATGTTTTGATGTTTTGATAAAATATATTTTTCTCTGTCACTTTCACTTGTTACTCTTCATCTCACAACAATCTTTAACCTAAACTCACACAGGTGTCTTTACAATCCACAAACAATACCATTGTTGATGCAAATTTAAAATGAATCACATTTTTTTGTGCTTTTTATTATTTCCAAATATTCATAATTTGAGCCCAAAAAATGTGATATGTGTACCAACATCAGAAATCAAAATGTAATTCCCAAAAATTTGAGGGTAATATTCTACTCTCACCCACAAAAAAACACCAAATATCACAGAATAAATCAAGAAGAATAACTCTTGAGTATTGTAATTCCATCACTTGTATGTCCATAGAAATGCAGTATTTATGTGTATTTATGTGTATTTATGTGTATTTATGTGTAGTTATGTGTAGGAGGATCTCACATGTGGCAGCTCCGTGGCTTAGAGGTTAGAACTTCTGCTTAGTATCCCTGAGGGTCTGGGTTCAAATCCCAACCATGTTACTGCATGTGGAGAAGTTGTCTCATCTCCCAGGTCCTATAATTATGTCTAAATGTAGTAGTTATGTGTAGGAGGGTTCCACCACCATTGTAAGTCTTTTCCAGATACACTATTTAGCCAAAAGTATTGGGACACCTGCCTTTACACACACATGAACTTTAATGGCAGCCCAGTCTTAGTCCGTAGGGTTAAAATTTGATTTGGTCCACCCCTTGCAGCTAGAACAGCTTCTGGGAAGGCTGTCCATAAGGTTTAGTGTGCCTATGGGAATGTTTGATCATTCTTCCAGAAGTGCATTTGTGAGGCCAGGCACTGATGTTGGATGAGAAGGCCTGGCTCGCAGTCTCTACTCTAATTCAGCCAAAGGGTGTTCTATCGGGTTGAGGCCAGGACTCTGTGCAGGCCAGTCAAGTTTCCCCACTCCAAACTTGCTCATCCATGTCTTTATGGACCTTGCTTTGTGCACTGGTGTGCAAACATGTTGGAACAGGAAGGGACTTTCCCCAAACTTTTCACACAAAGTTGGGAGCATGAAATTTTCCAAAATGTCTTGGTATGCTGATGCCTTAAGAGTTCCCTTAACTGGAACTAAGAGGCCAAGCCCAACCCCTGAAAAACAACCCCACATCATAATTACCCCTCCACCAAATCATTTGGACCAGTGCACAAAGCAAGGTCCATAAAGACATGGATGAGTGATTTTGGGGTGGAGGAACTTGACTGGCCTGCACAGAGTCCTGACCTCAACACAACAGAACACCTTGGGGATGAATTAGAGAGGAGACTGTAGGTCAGGCCTTCTTGTCCAACATCAGTGCCTGACCTCACAAATGCACTTGGAATAATGGTCAAACATTCCCATAGACACACTCCTAAACCTTGTGGACAAGAAGAGTTGAAGCTGTTATAGCTGCAAAGGGTGGGCCAAATGAGTTTTGAACCCAATACTAATACTGGGATGCCATTACAGTTCATGTGCGTTTAAAGGCAGGCATCCCAATACTTAGGCCAATATATTGTATATTGCTTGTGACACTGAGCATGGCTATGGACTTAGGGCTGGTTCACACCACAGAGATGCAGAGAACATGTGTGGGGATGCCTGGTGGGTAAGTGGGTAGCAGTTCTGTCTAGCAGCACCTGGGATGTTGGTTCAATTCCCCAACATGCTAATCCTTGTGTTGAAGTTTATATGTTCTCCCTGTGTCGGTTTCTCACCACAATCCAAAGACATGCTGGCATCTTATTTGTCTCCTGTCGAAATAGGTTCTAATGTAAGAACGTTAATTTTGGACTTTATATTGGAAGCTCATTGCAGCCAGGGACTGATGTTAATGTTTATTAGCACTAATCATGCCCAGGGACTTGGACAATTCAAATTTTAGGTTTTACACTGCACGGGTACATATGCTTAGAAAACTGTTGCTTTGTTTATGTGGATGCAAATGGACTTTGATCTTTGTCCTGTAGTTGGAGATTTGATGCACATCAAACTAATCTCTTTGCCCTGGTTCTACTTTCACTTGAAGTAGCACGATTTCAAAGTAGCAAGGTCAGCGTGATTTTAGGTGCTACTTGATAGACATGTGTGTGGCTTCATACACAAATGTCTATTGAAGTCGCACCGGAAATCGGCAAAAGTAGTTCAGGAACTACTTTAGCAAATTGGTGCGGTGCCACAAAAAATGTTGCATCGATTGGAACAGTGCCATTGCTGCCAATAGTCATGCGATTTGATCTCTCAAATTGCATGACAAATTGCTCCAATGTAAACCTAGGCTTCTGCACACCTGCAAGTAAATGATAAAGGTAGAATCTTTATATATAACAGCTGTGGAGAATTGCAGGTAATGAATTCAGCTGGTGGATAGGCAGTGTTTGTGTCAGCTTTAGTTCACATTGGTGCGATTTGACATGTCAAAGCAGTGACAATTGCACTGTTTTAATTGGTGTGACTTTGGGGTGCAATTTGTATTGATATCAGTGCAGAAACCTGCACAGATGTCTCTGAAATTGCCCCTGCAGTCGGGACTGACATGCGGGAATAAAAGTATGTAATTTCAGCTGAACGATTTCCTCCTGCTGCTAACCCAGGGACACCATTTCTTATTGAATGCCTTTAACCACTTGACGACCGCCTCACGCCGATGTACGTCGGCAAAGTGGCACGGACAGGCAAAATCACGTACAGTGTACGTGATTTGCCTTCCGCGGGTGGGGGGTCCGATCGGACCCCCCCCCGGTGCCCGAGGCGGTCGTCTTTTGTCCAGCGGCGATCGGTGATGAGGGGGAGACCATCCGTTCGTGGCCCCCCCCTCGCGATCGCCGCCGGCCAATGAGAATCTTCCTTTGCTGCTGTATGCTAAACAGCAGCAAAGGAAATGATGTCATCTCCCCTCGGGTCGGTATTTTCCGTTCCGGCCCGAGGAGAGAAGACATCAATGTGAGTGCACCAACACACACACACACAGTAGAACATGCCAGGCACACAAAACACCCCGATCCCCCCCCCGATCGCCCCCCGATCCCCCCCCAATCACCCCCCCCCCCCTGTCACAAACTGACACCAGCAGTTTTTTTTTTTTTTTTTTTTTTTTTTTTTCTGATTACTGCATGGTGTCAGTTTGTGACAGTTACAGTGTTGGGACAGATACTGTTACCCCCCTGTAGGTCTAGGGTACCCCCCTAACCCCCCCCTAATAAAGTTTTAACCCCTTGATCACCCCCCCTCACCAGTGTCACTAAGCGATCATTTTTCTGATCGCTGTATTAGTGTCGCTGGTGACGCTAGTTAGTGAGGTAAATATTTAGGTTCGCCGTCAGCGTTTTATAGCGTCAGGGACCCCCCTATACTATCTGATAAATGTTTTAACCCCTTGATTGCCCCCTAGTTAACCCTTTCACCACTGATCACCGTATAACCGTTACGGTTAACGCTGGTTAGTTTGTTTATTTTTTATAGTGTCAGGGCACCCGCCGTTTATTACCGAATAAAGGTTTAGCCCCCCGATCGCCCGGCGGTGATATGCGTCGCCCCAGGCAGCGTCAGATTAGCGCCAGTACCGCTAACACTGACGCACGCAGCATGCGCCTCCCTTAGTGGTATAGTATCTGATCGGATCAATATCTGATCCGATCAGATACTATACTAGCGTCCCCAGCAGTTTAGGGTTCCCAAAAACGCAGTGTTAGCGGGATCAGCCCAGATACCTGCTAGCACCTGCGTTTTGCGCCTCCGCCCAGCCCACCCAAGTGCAGTATCGATCGATCACTGTCACTTACAAAACACTAAACGCATAACTGCAGCGTTCGCAGAGTCAGGCCTGATCCCTGCGATCGCTAACAGTTTTTTTGGTAGCATTTTGGTGAACTGGCAAGCACCAGCCCCAGGCGTCAGGTTAGCGCCAGTACCGCTAACACCCACGCACGCAGCATACGCCTCCCTTAGTGGTATAGTATCTGAACGGATCAATATCTGATCCGATCAGATCTATACTAGCGTCCCCAGCAGTTTAGGGTTCCCAAAAACGCAGTGTTAGCGGGATCAGCCCAGATACCTGCTAGCACCTGCGTTTTGCGCCTCCGCCCGGCCCAGCCCACCCAAGTGCAGTATCGATCGATCACTGACACTTACAAAACACTAAACGCATAACTGCAGCGTTCGCAGAGTCATGCCTGATCCCTGCGATCGCTAACAGTTTTTTTGGTAGTATTTTGGTGAACTGGCAAGCACCAGCCCCAGGCAGCGTCAGATTAGCGCCAGTACCGCTAACACCCACGCACGCACCGTACACCACCCTTAGTGGTATAGTATCTGATCGCATCAATATCTGATCCGATCAGATCTATACTAGCGTCACCAGCAGTTTAGGGTTCCCAAAAACGCAGTGTTAGCGGGATCAGCCCAGATACCTGCTAGCACCTGCGTTTTGCCCCTCCGCCCGGCCCAGCCCACCCAAGTGCAGTATCGATCGATCACTGTCACTTACAAAACACTAAAAGCATAACTGCAGCGTTCGCAGAGTCAGGCCTGATCCCTGCGATCGCTAACAGTTTTTTGGTAGCGTTTTGGTGAACTGGCAAGCGCCAGCGGCCTAGTACACCCCGGTCGTAGTCAAACCAGCACTGCAGTAACACGTGGTGACGTGGCGAGTCCCATAAGTGCAGTTCAAGCTGGCGAGATGGCAAGCACAAGTAGTGTCCCGCTGCCACCAGAAAGACAAACACAGGCCCGTCGTGCCCATAATGCCCTTCCTGCTGCATTCGCCAATCCTAATTGGGAACCCACCGCTTCTGCAGCGCCCGTACTTCCCCCATTCACATCCCCAACCAAATGCAGTCGGCTGCATGAGAGGCATTTTTATGTCCTCCCGAGTACCCCTACCCAGCGAACGCCCCCAAAAAGATGTTGTGTCTGCAGCTAGCGCGGATATAGGCGTGACACCCGCTATTATTGTCCCTCCTGTCCTGACAATCCTGGTCTTTGCATTGGTGAATGTTTTGAACGCTACCATTCACTAGTTGAGTATTAGCGTAGGGTACAGCATTGCACAGACTAGGCGCACTTTCACAGGGTCTCCCAAGATGCCATCGCATTTTGAGAGACCCGAACCTGGAACCGGGTACCGTTATAAAAGTTAGTTACAAAAAAAGTGTAAAAAAAAAAAAAATATGAAATAAAAAAAAATAGTTGTTTTATTGTTCTCTCTCTCTCTATTCTCTCTCTCTATTGTTCTGCTCTTTTTTACTGTATTCTATTCTGCAATGTTTTATTGTTATTGTTATTATGTTTTATCATGTTTGTTTTTCAGGTGTGTAATTATTTACACTTTACTGTGCTTTATTGTTAACCATTGTTAACCATTTTTTTGTCTTCAGGTACGCCATTCACGACTTTGAGTGGTTATACCAGAATGATGCCTGCAGGTTTAGGTATCATCTTGGTATCATTCTTTTCAGCCAGCGGTCGGCTTTCATGTAAAAGCAATCCTAGCGGCTAATTAGCCTCTAGACTGCTTTTACAAGCCGTGGGAGGGAATGCCCCCCCCCCCCACCGTCTTCCGTGTTTTTCTCTGGCTCTCCTGTCTCAACAGGGAACCTGAGAATGCAGCCGGTGATTCAGCCAGCTGACCATAGAGCTGATCAGAGACCAGAGTGGCTCCAAACATCTCTATGGCCTAAGAAACCGGAAGCTACGAGTATTTCATGACTTAGATTTCGCCGGATGTAAATAGCGCCATTGGGAAATTGGGGAAGCATTTTATCACACCGATCTTGGTGTGGTCAGATGCTTTGAGGGCAGAGGAGAGATCTAGGGTCTAATAGACCACAATTTTTTCAAAAAAGAGTACCTGTCACTACCTATTGCTATCATAGGGGATATTTACATTCCCCGAGATAACAATAAAAATGATTAAAAAAAAAAATATGAAAGGAACAGTTTAAAAGTAAGATTAAAAAAGCAAAAAAATAATAAAGAAAAAAAAAACAAAAAAAAAAACACCCCTGTCGCCCCCTGCTCTCGCGCTAAGGCGAACGCAAGCGGCGGTCTGTCGTCAAACGTAAACAGCAATTGCACCATGCATGTGAGGTATCACCGCGAAGGCCAGATCGAGTGCAGTAATTTTTCCAGTAGACCTCCTCTGTAAATCTAAAGTGGTAACCTGTAAAGGCTTTTGAAGGCTTTTAAACATGTATTTATTTTGTTGCCACTGCACGTTTGTGCGCAATTTTAAAGCATGTCATGTTTGGTATCCATGTACTCGGCCTAAGATCATCTTTTTTATTTCATCAAACATTTGGGCAATATAGCGTGTTTTAGTGCATTAAAATTAAAAAAAGTGTGTTTTTTCCCCAAAAAATGCGTTTGAAAAATCGCTGCGCAATTACTGTGTGAAAAAAAAAAATGAAACACCCACCATTTTAATCTGTAGGGCATTTGCTTTAAAAAAATATATAATGTTTGGGGGTTCAAAGTAATTTTTTTGCAAAAAAAAAAAACTTTTTCATGTAAACAATAAGTGTCAGAAAGGGCTTTGTCTTCAGGTGGTTAGAAGAGTGGGTGATGTGTGACATAAGCTTCTAAATGTTGTGCATAAAATGCCAGGACAGTTCAAAACCCCCCCAAATGACCCCATTTTGGAAAGTAGACACCCCAAGCTATTTGCTGAGAGGCATGTCGAGTCCATGGAATATTTTATATTGCGACACAAGTTGCGGGAAAGAGACAAATTTTTTTTTTTTTTTTTTTTTTTTTGCACAAAGTTGTCACTAAATGATATATTGCTCAAACATGCCATGGAAATATGTGAAATTACACCCCAAAATACATTCTGCTGCTTCTCCTGAGTACGGGGATACCACATGCGTGAGACTTTTTGGGAGCCTAGCCGCGTACGGGACCCCGAAAACCAAGCACCGCCTTCAGGCTTTCTAAGGGCGTGAATTTTTGATTTCACTCTTCACTGCCTATCACAGTTTCGGAGGCCATGGAATGCCCAGGTGGCACAAAACCCCCCCAAATGACCCCATTTTGGAAAGTAGACACCCCAAGCTATTTGCTGAGAGGTATAGTGAGTATTTTGCAGACCTCACTTTTTGTCACAAAGTTTTGAAAATTGAAAAAAGAAAAAAAAAAATGTTTTTTCTTGTCTTTCTTCATTTTCAAAAACAAATGAGAGCTGCAAAATACTCACCATGCCTTTCAGCAAATAGCTTGGGGTGTCTACTTTCCAAAATGGGGTCATTTGGGGGGGTTTTGTGCCACCTGGGCATTCCATGGCCTCCGAAACTGTGATAGGCAGTAAAGAGTGAAATCAAAAATTTTCACCCTTAGAAATCCTGAAGGCAGTGATTGGTTTTCGGGGTCCAGTACGCGGCTAGGCTCCCAAAAAGTCCCACACATGTGGTATCCCCATACTCAGGAGAAGCAGCTAAATGTATTTTGGGGTGCAATTCCACATATGCCCATGGCCTGTGTGAGCAATATATCATTTAGTGACAACTTTATGAAAAAAAAAAAAAAATAAAAATAAAAGTGTCACTTTCCCGCAACTTGTGTCAAAATATAAAATATTCCATGGACTCAATATGCCTCTCAGCAAATAGCTTGGGGTGTCTACTTTCCAAAATGGGGTCATTTTGGGGGGTTTTGTGCCATCTTGGCATTCCATGGCCTCCGAAACTGTGATAGGCAGTGAAGAGTGAAAGCAAAAATTTACACCCTTAGAAATCCTGAAGGCGGTGATTGGTTTTCGGGGCCCCGTACGCGGCTAGGCTCCCAAAAAGTCCCACACATGTGGTATCCCCATACTCAGGAGAAGCAGCTAAATGTATTTTGGGGTGCAATTCCACATAGGCCCATGGCCTGTGTGAGCAATATATCATTTAGTGACCACTTTTTGTAAATATTTTTTTTTTTTTTTTTTTGTCATTTTTCAATCACTTGGGACAAAAAAAATAAATATTCAATGGGTTCAACATGCCTCTCAGCAATTTCCTTGGGGTGTCTACTTTCCAAAATGGGGTCATTTGGGGGGCTTTTGTACTGCCCTGCCATTTTAGCACCTCAAGAAATGACATAGGCAGTCATAAACTAAAAGCTGTGTAAATTCCAGAAAATGTACCCTAGTTTGTAGACGCTATAACTTTTGCGCAAACCAATAAATATACGCTTATTGACATTTTTTTTACCAAAGACATGTGGCCGAATACATTTTGGCCTAAATGTATGACTAAAATTTAGTTTATTGGATTTTTTTTAGAACAAAAAGTAGAAAATATCATTTTTTTTCAAAATTTTCGGTCTTTTTCCGTTTATAGCGCAAAAAATAAAAACCGCAGAGGTGATCAAATACCATCAAAAGAAAGCTCTATTTGTGGGAAGAAAAGGACGCAAATTTCGTTTGGGTACAGCATTGCATGACCGCGCAATTAGCAGTTAAAGCGACGCAGTGCCAAATTGGAAAAAGACCTCTGGTCCTTAGGCAGCATAAAGGTCCGGGGCTCAAGTGGTTAAATATCATAAGTAGAAATACAAATTTGCATATCTGCAAATAAACAAAAAAAAAATTCTAATAGTGGTTGCGATCAAATATTTGCAGCAGCGATCAAAAGAGTGTAGTTTCGCCTTCTGACCCAGAAATAAGTCATTGTAATCACCCGGAAGTCCCTGTGCTGGTCAAGATCTCCATCTAGGTCAGTGGTTCTCAACTCCAGTCCTCAGGACCCACCAACAGGCCAGGTTTGCAAGATAGCTGAAATACATCACAGGTGATATTACTTGCTGCTCAGTGATTGCAGTATTCTAGTCTGCAACTCCCCAAGGTAATACTTAAAATCTGGCCTGTTGGTGGGTCCCGAGGACTGGAGTTGAGAACCACTGATCTAGGTGGACATGGCGAGGTCCCTCTTTAGCAAAGAGGAGGTGTGGCTCATTTTCCGGATAAGGGTATGATATGTACTTGTGCTTAATCAATGCGGGGGTGGATTTGGTAGTTAGATTTGGTGTGGGTGGGGTTCATTGATTTGTTTGGCATCCCCACACATTTGCTTCTGGCCCATGTGCACACATCACTTCCTGCATTTGTTCTGCTGATGTAAATGCAAGTATAAATGAGAGCTCCTTTCTATTAAAATATATATGACTTGTTTCACAGTTGGGTGACTTTGGACTTCCGAGTTGCTTGACAAGTTGTACCCCCATGATTCCTAATGAGAACTAGGGATGGGCCGAACATCCCCCCTGTTCGGTTCGCAGCAGAACATGCGAACAGACAAATAAATTTGTGCGAACACCATTAAAACCGCTTCCCGCCCGGCGTACACCAAATGATGTCCTCGGCTTTGAGCGGGGATATCTGAGTGATGCATGTAGCTACAGACATCATCCAGATATCGTCTTTTAGAGCCTGCAAATCTGCACACCATAAGAATGATTATAGTGGCTGTTCCACTGCTTGATCATTCTAACAGGAGGCGAGAGGGGACGCCCCCCCCCTCCCGCCACCCTCCGGTGCTTGTACCGACTTACCGCTACGATCGGTGAGTCGGTCACAGGATCCGCCAGCCCCGGATGTTTAGCATAGAGATTTCTGGTGGACCAGATGGTCGCCGGAATCTCTATGATCGTTTGGAGGCCGGGCGTGATGTTATGACGTCACGCCCGGCCTCTGTATTAAAAAAATGGCAGAGATCGTTTTTTTTTTTATTTTAGGCTTCTAAGCCTAGAGGTGAGATGTGGGGTCTTATTTACCCCACATCTCACTGTAAAGAGCACCTGTCATGCTTATTCCTATTACAAGGGATGTTTACATTCCTTGTAATAGAAACAAAAGTGATCAAAAAAATTTTTTTGGGAAAAAAAGTGTCAAGCTAAAATAAAAAAAGTAAAATTAACAATAAAAAAAAAACTTTTAAAGTGCCCCTGTCCCTGTGAGCTCGCATGCAGAAGCGAACGCATACATAAGTCCCGCCCACATATGAAAATGTTGTTCAAACCACACATGTGAGGTGTCACCGCGAACGTTAGAGCGAGAGCAATAATTTTGGTCCTGGACCTCCTCTGTAACTCAAAACATGTAACCAGTAAAAATTTTTAAAGCGTCGCCTAAGGGGATTTTCAAATAGCGAAGTTTGGCGCCATTCCACGAGCGTGTGCAATTTTGAAGCGTGACATGTTGGGTATCTATTTACTTGGCGTAACTTCATCTTTCACATTATGCAAAAACATTGGGCTAACTTTCTTGTTTTTTTTTTTTTTTAAGCCCAAAACTGTTTTTTTCCCCAAAAAAACGCATTCGAAAAATTGATGCGCAAATACCGTGCTAGATAAAAAGTTGCAATGACCGCCATTGTATTCTCTAGGGTCTCTGCTAAATTTGGGGGTTCTATGTAATTTTCTAGCCAAAAATTATGATTTTTACATGTAGGAGAGAAATGTCAGAATTGGCCTGGTAGGCAAGTGGTTAAAGTTTATGGGACACGAACATGAATAATCAAAAGTGCTAATTTTAAAGGCTTATATGCATGGTATTGTCATAAAAAGTGTTTGGGGACCTGGGTCCTGCCCCAGAGGACATGTATCAATGCAAAAAAGTTTTAAAAATGGCTGTTTTTTGGGGAGCAGTGATTTTAGTAATGCTTAAAGTGAAACAATACAAGTGTAATATTCCTTTAAATTTTGTACTTGGGGGGTGTCTATAGTATGCCTGTAAAGGGGCGCATGTTTCCCGTGTTTAGTACAGTCTGACAGCAAAATGACATTTCAAAGGAAAAAAGTCATTTAAAACTACTCACGGCTATACTGAATTGCCGGTGTCTTGCCGAGAAAGTTCCCTCGGCTGATAAGGTCCCCCCTGTAATGCGCAAGCGCTGCGCTTGCGCAGTACCAACGACTAGCAGCCGCCGAAAATAGCCAAAGATGAAAATCTTCAATCATCTGTACACGGCGCCTGCGCCCTGGGTCCAGGCTGAAGCCCCACCATCCAAGTGGACCTAGAGGGGGAATAAAAAAAGTGCCGAGCAAAGCGAGGCCGTGCCCGAAGCGTGGCGAGCAAAGCGAGCCTGCGGGGGACCCTCTTACAGGCGCCGTGTACAGCTGATTTCTTCTCTATTTCGCTTCGGCTACTTCCGCCGGCTCCTACTGCGCAGGCGCTGCACCTACGCAGTAGAGGGGGGTCCTTATCCACCGAGAGGAACTTTCTCGGCAGAACACCGGCCCGACAATACACATAAAAGTTCATTGATAAAAACGGCATGGGAATTCCCCACAGGGAAACTCCGAACCAAAATTTTTTAAAAAATTACGTGGGGGTCCCCCTAAATTCCATACCAGGCCCTTCAGGGCTGGTATGGATATTAAGGGGAACCCCGGCCAAAATTTAAAAAAAAATGGCGTGGGGTCCCCCTCAAAATCTATACCAGACCCTTCAGGCCTGGTATGGATTTAAAGGGAAACCCCGCGCCAAAATCTTAAAAAAAAATGGCGTGGGGCACCCCCAAAAATCCATACCAGACCCTTATCCGAGCACGCAACCTGGCAGGCCGCAGGAAAAGAGGGGGGGACGAGAGAGCGCCCCCCCTCCTGAACCGTACCAGGCCACATGCCCTCAACATTGGGAGGGTGCTTTGGGGGTAGCCCCCCAAAGCACCTTCTCCCCATGTTGATGAGGACAAGGGCCTCATCCCCACAACCCTGGCCCGGTGGTTGTGGGGTTCTGCGGGCAGGGGGCTTATCGGAATCTGGAAGCCCCCTTTAACAAGGGGACCCCTAGATCCTGGCCCTCCCCCCTGTGTGAAATGGTAAGGGGATACAAAAGTACCCCTACCATTTCACCAAAGAAATGTCAAAAATGTTAAAAATGACAAGAGACAGTTTTTGACAATTCCTTTATTTAAATGCTTCTTCTTTCTTCTATTTTCTATCTTCTTTCTTCTATCTTCCTTCGGTTTCTTCCTCCATCTTCTTGTTCTTCTTGTTCTTCTGGTTCTTCTTGTTCTTCTGGTTCTTCATCGAGTCTTCTCGTCTGGCATCTTCCTCAGCGGCGCCGTCTTCACTTCATCTTCTTTCCTCGGGCCGCTCCGCATCCACGATTGGATGGGAGGCTCCTGCTGTGTGACGCTTCTCCTCTTCTGACAGTTCTTAAATAACAGAGGGCGCCCCCCTCTGACGCACGGGGACTTCCCTGTGGCATTCCCCGTGACGTCAGAAGAAGAAGATGGAGGAAGAAACCGAAGGAAGATTGATGAAAGAAGATAGAAAATAGAAGAAAGAAGAAGCATTTAAATAAAGGAATTGTCAAAAACTGTCTCTTGTCATTTTTAACATTTTTACATTTTTTTTTTGGTGAAACGGTAGGGGTACTTTTGTATCCCCTTACCATTTCACACAGGGGGGAGGGCCGGGATCTGGGGGTCCCCTTGTTAAAGGGGGCTTCCAGATTCCAATAAGCCCCCTGCCCGCAGACCCCCACAACCACCGGGCCAGGGTTGTGGGGATGAGGCCCTTGTCCTCATCAACATGGGGACAAGGTGCTTTGGGGGGCTACCCCCAAAGCACCCTCCCAATGTTGAGGGCATGTGGCCTGGTACGGTTCAGGAGGGGGGGCGCTCTCTCGTCCCCCCCTCTTTTCCTGTGGCCTGCCAGGTTGCGTGCTCGGATAAGGGTCTGGTATGGATTTTTGGGGGTACCCCACGCCATTTTTTTTTTAAATTTTGGCTGGGGTTCCCCTTAATATCCATACCAGACCTGAAGGGCCTGGTATGGAATTTAGGGGGACCCCCACGTCATTTTTTTTTAAATTTTGGTTCGGGGTTCCCCTTTGGGGAATTCCCATGCAGTTTTTATCAATGAACTTTTATGTGTATTGTCGAGCCGACAATTCAGTATAGCCGCGAGTAGTTTTAAATAACTTTTTTTCCTTTCAAATGTCATTTTGCTGTCAGACTGTTCTAAACACGGGAAACATGCGCCCCTTTACAGGCATACTATAGACACCCCCCAGGTACAAAATTTAAAGGAATATTACACTTTTATTGTTTCACTCAAAGCATTATTAAAATCACTGCTCCCGAAAAAACGGCCGTTTTTAAAAAAAAGTTTGGCATTGATCCATGTCCCCTGGGGCAGAACCCGGGTCTCCAAACACTTTTTATGGCAAAGAACTTACATATAAGCCTTCAGTGAGAACTTTGGATTTTGCAGGTTCGAGCCCCACTGACTTCCACTATTCCAGCATATGTGATCTGACAGGCATTATTGCCGCAATAGCGCTGCTTTCCATTTGCATTAGCGCTGACTTTCTGAGAGTTGAAGTCTTCCTGGCCTTTTTTGAGAGTTATTTTTTGGTACTGCAGGAGAATTTTTTGGCGCTATAGTAAATGACCCCCATAGTCTCTTATCATCTCTTAAAGTCCCAGCACACAAACACCCCTATGCCTTTTTATTCACTTCTAATTTCATCTGATCAATTCATTTGAATATGATCACCATCACTTGCTTTCCTCGTTTTGAATTTTTACCTTGGTATTTCTGTCACCCATATGCACGATCTACTTATTTCCAAATATATATATCCAATACTATTTAAATACGGTCTGTATATGAGGTATGTGTATAGACTGATATTCTCACTTCTCTACTTTTTATTTTTTTACCTTCTCACCGAATTAAGCATATACTTCTTAATACAATGTTTTTGATATATATTATAAGTATGTTTCTCAAAAATGCTCTTTTTGGGCTTCTGCTGCAGGTGTTTGCCTTCCCCCGACCGACTGTGTGGTCCGGGTGGGGGGTGATCTTCAGTGTGACCTCTCGTAAGCCACATCACTGGCTTCTGCCCCGGCTCCGGTGGCTGCATTGGTGGAAGCATTATAGGACCTCTCGGGGGGAGTGAGCAGGCATTTTTGATTTTAAGGGGCCTCTCTTATAGGAAGTTTTTCACTCATGGGACACGCACTATTGGGTAATTATGCTATATGGAATATGATATGTTTCTTTTGGTATATGCAACCAAGCTTTTATAAGTATATTCTTATTGTATATTTTTCAACAGACAGACCTCTGAAGAAGACCTTGAAATATATAGGTTAAAACGCGTCAGTTCCTTTATTTCAATATCGATAATATCTATATGATGTTGTTATGGAAAATTATGTCTGTATAAATGCGTGTCTGCCTCTACTAGTTTTGTAAACACTCTATATCAGAGCTAATTTTTTTTAACAATCTTTGTGTAAATGTATTCTTTGTATAATAAACATTATTCTTTTTATACAACATTGGCCTAATATTTCAAACCCCGCTGCCTAAAAACCCCACCTGGGGAAATCCTTTTCCTATTTTTTGCCTTCATAATAGGGATGAGCAGCAATTTCTTTTCCCCTCCCCCAACTGTGTCTCCTTCTTGCCAGTGTTCCCTGATACAACCCTTTTGGCATGATGTGAGTATACTCATTCAGAAGGTAGTAGATGTGTCCCTCCCGTTGGATCCCTTGTACTGTTTGTTGGGTCTTCCCCTTTCAAACACAACCAAAAAAAAGAATTGGTTAATCTCCTATATTTTATAAGCCGCCAGACAGCTTATTCCACTGTGCTGATTATCCAATGCTCCTCCTCCGTGGTCCAGATTTTTACGTCTAATGGCTGAAATTTGAAAGATGGAGTTTCTAATGGCCTCCGTACACGATTCTATCTTTCAATTTAATAAAACTTGGGAACCTTGGGATCTATCGGATTTTGGGTCGCCTCTGCCAAACAACACGCCCTAAGTAATATTAATTTCATACTATTCTTGCATGTGTGTGCTCCTTCCTTCTCTCTTTTTTTTTTTGATATCTCTAATGCGTATGTCATAAGAAAAAAACTGTGTAAACCTCTAAAGGAATTTTTAAGGCAATGGAAACTATAAATTTAGATAAAAATATATTTATTACAAATCTGAATTTTAATTATATAGATACAAAAAACAAAAAATAGATAGACTTTGATAAGGATATCACATTACAAAATTATTAAAAGAGTGCATTCGCATATGGAAGAAAAATATGAAAGAAAGTGATACACACTACACGATACAGTCACCACAAACAAGAAACCGTGGCATCGAGTAGTGAAATTCCAAGGCGTTTCAACATGCTTATTTCAAAGAAAAGTCTTCTTCTGGGAAATGCATCACAGTCTAAGAAGAATCAAAGCAGTAATGTTATAAGATATATATATATATATATAATTATTTTTTTTTCCCTCGCATAGTGAGGCTGACACATCACTTACATCCTCCCAATGCACTTCGTGGGTAATTAAATTTCCAATGTCAGAGGTCCTGATCCTCCATGGGTTAACAATGTCCAATGTCCTCTACAAGACGGCTGGATAAGAGGTTATAATCCAAGTATTGGCGTTTCAGCATCAAGTTTTTGATGGCTGTATGGAACAGGGCAAAGAAAAGGAGTAATGAGCAAAAGGACCATAATACGGAAAGGGGGGTAACAAAATACCCTTGGTTTTCCTATTCTGGTATTAGAGTGTGAGATAAAAACACTTATAGGGCGTACACACGGTCGGACTTTTCGTCTACAAAAGTCCGACAGCCTGTCCGACAGACTTCCGGCGGACTTTCGGCGGACTTGCGGCAGACTTTCTAACGAACGGACTTGCCTACACACGACCACACAAAAGTCCGACGGATTCGTACGTGATGACGTACACCGGACTAAAATAAGGAAGTTCATAGCCAGTAGCCAATAGCTGCCCTAGCATGGGTTTTTGTCCGTCGGACTAGCACACAGACGAGTGGATTTCGGGGTCCGTCGTAGTTACGACGTAAAGATTTGATGCATGTTTCAAATCTAAAGTCTGTCGGATTTGAGGCTGAAAAAGTCCGCTGAAAGTCCGGAGAAGCCCACACACGATCGGATTACCAGCCAGCTTTAGTCCGTCGGCGTCCGTTGGACTTTTGTAGCTGAAAAGTCCGACCGTGTGTACGCCCCATTACTTTTGGCAGAGAGTATAGGTCCGATTAGCCTGGAGCAGTTTGTGTACCCTGATAACCCTCGGTGGTAACCGAGGGAGGAGTGACGCCATTTGCCGTCCCTGGCATCCTTTTGTATGGTGTGGGTGGGGATGGGCCGCCGCGTCAGCCAATGGCACGACTAACCCCATCCAACGTGCGTCACAGCAACGCACAGCAGCCTGGATGGGCCAGCCACCATAATGGAAAGGGGCCGTGCCCATAGTTGGAAAAACTAATAAGGTAACCACCGAATCGAACGGTCGCCATCGGCGCGGTAGATGCGGTGTCCTCATTAAGGAAAAAACATCCCCCCACCCCCTGGATGGAAAATATGCCCAAAGGACCGCTTGACGGGATAGTGAGTCCTAGTCAGCAGAACGGCCTACATGGGGTGGAAGATGAAATATACCTAAGGGGGGAGGTTCACCAGGGCCTGTGACACCAATAGGGGCTATCCGCCTGACTCACTCAAGACATGCAGAGTGAAAAAGGGGGATAACCGAGGGCTAATAACCACCGACACAGGGACCCCTGCTCGAACAGCATTTCAAGCATTGGGGTAGGAATTACCGCAATGTATATAGACAGAACATTGCGGCCCCCCTGTGTCGGATAGGGATAGGACAAAGAGGGTGAATACCCCTCCCAAATGGGAAAACCCACGGGGAGGGGCAACTCCACCCCCACACCGGACAACCCCAAAATGCATAAGGGATGATCTGATGCGAGACCCCACACGGGTATGTGCCCCAAGTTTTACAAGGATCTCTTCTTGCACTTCCTTTATATTCACTCTGTGTGAGCATGTTCCCAATGGAACCTGATTTTTTATACGTGATTTGGGGTCTAGATGTAACTAAACTGCCCACGATCAGATCCTCCGTGAGGATTGACCAGTGCTTGGAGATGATCTTCCTTATTTTGTTATGTTCATTGGAGAATCTCATAATGATTCTGGTCGTTGTGTCTTCTTTCTTTGGATCTTTTTTCTTGAAAATTATATTTCGTCTGTGTTTTTAACGCGATTGAACGCCCTTTTAAGGGCTGATTTTGTATACCCTCTATCCATTAATCTGGCGGTAAGTACGTCGGACTCTTGTTGGAAGTCTTCATATGTGCTGCAGTTCCTTTTGAGCCTCAGAAACTGGCTAAATGGGATAGATTTTTTTGAGTGGCTCTGGGTAAAAGCTGTCTGCATGTAGCAGTGTGTTACCAGCTGTCTTCTTTCTGTATAGCCTACTCGAGAGTCCTCCGATGTGATCTTTTGAAATGGTGATATCCAGAAAATTGACCTCTTTAGAGTCGTATGTCATGGTGAAAACAGATTGAGACTGTTTTAGTTCATAGAGCTCAAGCAGTCCCTGAGTTCATTCTCTGGACCGTCCCAGATAATGAAAATGTCGTCAATGTACCTCTGCCACATAAAGATGTGGCAAGAGTACATAGACGATTTTTCTCCCAGTAAAAAATCTTTCTCCCACTCCCCCAGGTACAAGTTGGCATATGAGGGTGTGCAGCATGTCCCCATAGCCACCCCCTGCACCTGGAGGTAATGGGAGCCCTTGAACAAAAAGGTATTGTGTTTCAGAATAAATTCCAACATCCGAAGCACAAAGGCATTGAACTTCCAATCCATGGTGGCCCGTTGCCACAGGACCCGTTCAATGGCAGCAATTCCTGCATCACGTGGAATACTATTGTAGAGTGATTCCACATCGATGGTGACTAATAGGGCAGAGTCAGGGATGACCAGATTATCTAGGATTTGTAATAGATGGATCGTGTCTCTAGTGTAGGAGGGTAGATCCATAACATGGGGTCTGAGATGGTGATCTATGATTTGACTGATGCCCTCCGTGATGGAGCCGTTGCCGGAGATAATTGGCCTCCCTGGCGGGTCATCCAGTTTTTTGTGCACCTTTGGCAGGGCATAAAATGTAGGTAAACGGGGATGCCGTGTTCGTATGAATTCCCACGTGTCCCTGTTGATGACACCCTCGTTGACGGATTCTTCAACAAGGCATAGGAATTCCTGGTTGAATCTTTCCACTACTGACGGGGAGATTTTTTTGTAGCATTTAGTGTTGTTAAGTATGTTGAGGCACATCTTTTCATAATTTGCATTGTCCATCAGGACAATATTTACCCCTTTGTCAGATGCCTTGATCGTGATGTCCATGTCGTTCTTGAGGGTTTTCAGTGCATGTGTGAAATTCCGGACTGAGGTTATTTCTGGTTGTTTGTCTATTTTCTCAATTTCTCTAGTGGTCTGTTTTACAAATAGTGCTATTGCTGGGTTAAGATTAAGAGGTGGAAATTTGTGTGATTTCTTTTTACATTTTTTGTCTGTATTTCTAATGGGTCTATCGCCCTCTTCTTGTATCTCCTCGTCCTCACTTTCTCCACTTCCTCGTTCTTCCTCCGAGAGGTCCTCCATGACATTGTTTTCTTGTAGTAAAAATTGGCGTATGCCATATCCTTCTCAGAAATCCTGTGGTTTTGTGACTGCTTTTGAGTTTCAATATGTATTCATAAGTTACCTGTTTTACATACTTCTTAAAAGCGATACAGTCCACTCCTCTGTCCTGTATCCATGGACATCGTTGGTTTACAATTACCTTTACTTTTCTTTTTATCTCAATATGTATGTTAACATTGTTAACATTGTGTTGTTATTATTAATGCAATGTATATTGTGTAACAAGATTGTATATTTTCTTTTAAAAATTTAATAAAAATACAATTAAAAAAATTGACCTCTTAGATATACTAAAAGGAAAAGTGCATATTGGTATTTTAGGGCAGGAGGTTCTTCTCTATACGGGGGCTATTGTTGTGTAAGCAATCATGGCCATGTATATTACCTTATAGTCTGATGTCAGCTTACAGGGTTGTTCTAGGGGTTAACCAAGTTTCAGTGGTAAATGGGAGGAGAGATACGGTTGTCAGTTCAGCCTGCGTGGGTAAATAACTCAGGTATTATCCTTGGATCTAGATGACCTTGATCCTGGTGTAGCAGGAAAGTGGCCTTGATTGACGTACTTGTGGTATTTGCATCTCTTGTGTGCAGTGCTTGTTGGTGATGTTGGAATTCCACTTGTGTGTATTGGAATTCTTGATACCAGTCAGGTAAATCTACCTGTGGGAGGCCCAGATTTTCACAGAAATATTGTAGCTCATGTGGTAGCCTCAGATGGTATTGTTTACCGTTGGAGGTTACTTGAAGGGTGAAGGGGAATTTCCATCTGTGGAACAGACCATTTTCCCTCAGAGCTTCCAGCAGAGGGCACAGAGCTCTCCTGTTTAGTGTAATAGGGGAAATATCTTGAAAAAGCTTAATTGCGTCTCCAGTTAAATCAATGAGATCATTTTACCTTGCTTTATTTAGGATTTCCTCTTTTTAGTGTAAAGCTTGAGAGACAGCTAATTATATCCCTAGGAGGTGCATCTTCCGGGCAATTAGGTCTTAGGGCCTTATGAGCTCTTTTAAAATCAATTTGAGTGTCAGTGTCCCTTTCCAGCACACCATTGAATATATTTTGTAAAGCTAGTTTGATTTGGTCTTGAGTCATATTTTCTGGTATTCCCCTCACTCTTACATTGCTTCTTCTTCCTCTGTTATCTAAGTCTTCTAAATATCTGTTAATGCTTATAAGATGGTTAGAGTGTGTCTCAGAAATTAACTCGAGCCTGCTGATGGCTTTATCTCTTTTTTTGCCTGTTCTTTCTTGGGAGGTCAGTTGGTCAGACATGTGTTTGAGCTCTGTTTAAGGGTCAGTAATAACTGAAGTCACCAATTTTTTTTATATGAGTGCTGATTTCCGTCATGTCTGCCAGTCAGTGTGTAGAGGGTCTCTTACGCATTACTTGGAAGCGGCAATAGATCCATCATAGCTGTCCTCCTCGTGGCGGGACAACGCCATCTTGCCAGATAGGGTTCTGTTCCGAGAAGCTGAGCGAGGTTTGAATAGATTCAAATAGATTCCCAGACCTGGCGTGTCACGGATCAGGGTAAAGGGCCAATGACAGCGGCCTTTTACTATGTGATCACTCCATCCAATGACAGAGTGATCACTTGTAAACAAACAGAAGCATGTCCAGTTTGGCTTCTCCCCTCTCCTCACACCGATCAGTACAGCATGTGAGGAGAGGAGGGAGCCGGTGCAGCAGCGCTGTGAGCTGGATCTGAAGTGCCCACAGCACTATGCCAATCCCTGGCTCATCCTTCCATCCAGTCCTGACTCATCCATCCACATTCATGCTCTCCATGCTCCATCCCTGGCTCATCCATCCTCATTCATGCTCATCCATGCTCCATTTCTGGCTCATCCATCCACATTCATGCTCAATCACTGGCTCATCCATCCTCACTCATGCTCATCCATGCTCCATCCCTGGATTATCGATCCTCATTCATGCTCATCCATCCCCATCCATGGCTCATCCATGGCTCATCTGTGCCACATCAGTGATCAACTGTGCCACATCAATGCCACATCAGTGATCATCTGTGCCACTTCCATGCCACATCAGTGATCATCCGTGCCACATCCATGCCAAGTCAGTGATCATCCGTGCCACATCCATGCCACATAAGTGCTCATCCTTGCCACATCCATGCCACGTCAGTTCTCATCCATGCCACATCAGTGCTCATCCGTGCCATACCAGTGCATATCTGTGCCACATCCATGCCCCATCAGTACTCATCCGTGCCACATCAGTGCTCATCTGTGACACATCCATGTAAAATCAGTGCTCATCCAGGCCACATCAGTTCTCATCAGTGCCCCATCCTTGCCACATCTGTGCCATGTCAGTGTTTATCCATGCCATATCAGTTCTCATCTGTGCCACATCAGTTTTTAGCCGTGCTACACCCATGCCACTACAGTGCCCATCAGTGCCTCACAAAAGTGTAATAGGAAGTCAAATAGTCAAATTAGATTTGAAATGTATGTCCCTAGAACACCTGATGGTGCTCCCTGCATGTTGGGCCTCTGTATGTGGCCAGGCTGTGTAAAAGTCTCCCTCGTGTGGTATTGCCATACTCAGGAGGAGTAGCAGAATATATTTTGGGGTGTAATTTTTGCTATGAGTTTTCTTTCCACTTTTTTCAAAAACTTGAGGTAAAAAGTGACATGTTCAAAAGATTTATTATGCCTCATAGAATATACGCTACTTTTCAAAATGGGGTAATTTTTTGAGCGTTCCCATTGTCCTGGTGCTCCAGGGCCTTCATAAGTGTAAGAGGTAGTCAAAAAATGATGTGTGTAATTTTTGTCCCTGGAAAGCCTGATGGGGCTCCCTGCATGTTGGGCCTCTGTATGTGGCCAGGCTGTGTAAAAGTCTCACACATGTGGCATCGCCATACTCAGTAGGAGTAGCAGAATGTATTTTGGGGTGTCATTTGTGGCATGCATATGCTGTGTGTGAGAAATAATCTCTTAATGTGACAATTTTGTGCCTCTTACTAAATACTTTGGACTGTCTTCTTTCTAAAAAGGTGTCATTTGGGGGGTATTTGTACTGTCCTGGCTTGTTAGAGTCTCAAGGAATGAGATAGGCCGTCAGTACATCAGGTGTGATCAGGTGTGATCTATTTTCAGTGATTGGCACCATAGCTTGTAGACTCTATAACTTTCACAAAGACCAAATAATATGCACTTTATTGGGTTATTTTTTACCAAAGATATGTAGCAGTATACATTTTGGCCAAAATTTCTGAAGCAAAATTACTAATTTGCAAAATGTTATAACAGAAGCAAAAAATAAAAAACCCAGTGGCGATTCAAGCTTTGATTGTTTAAAAAAAAGGACCAAAATGTCATACAGGGTACAGTTTTGCATGACTGAGTAATTGTCATTCAAAATGTGAGAGCACCGAAAGCTGAAAATCGGTCTGGCTAGGAAGGGGTTTAAGTGCCCAGTGGGCAAGTAGTTAAAGACATGCTGGTCTCACTAAGAAGCAATATCCACTCTGACATGTTACAACTGATAAAATAGTTCAAAGTTGAAGTACATGAAGTAAGTGATAAAGTCACACACATGGAGGACAAAATGGAGGAATTAGCAACAAATTTTAATGCCCTAGTTGACATCCATAATGTACGGGAAGACAAAATTTTCTGGCTAAAGGCAAAAGTGTTGGATTTAGAAGACCAATCCAGACGTAACAACATTAAGTTTAGAGGCATCCCAGAGTTGGTAAACCCCATGAAGTTAAAAGCCTACTTTGTCAATATCCTGAAAGAGGATCTTCCTGATTTACCTATAGAAGAATTGGTCATTGACTGTATAAATCCCAAAACCCAACCACATTCCGGCCAAACTGCCCAGGGATACTATTGCAAATATCCACTACTATCACGTCAAAGGAAAGATACTTCTACTTACTAGGAATTCTGACCAGCTGCCTGAATGCATGCAAGGCCTATCCTTTTTGCAGACCTTTCTGCATACACTATGCAGTGCAGGAGGAATCTAGCGACAATCACCAAGCTCCTCTGCAACCACTATATCCCTTATCGCTGGAACTATCCTGCTAAATTAATAATCACTAAAAGAGGGAAAGGCTTCCTTATAACGACCGTTGCAGATGGCTTGCACCTATTGAAGGAGTCTCAAATTTTGGAGACATGCCCTACTAGACCACCTCGCACTCCTCCTGATTGAGTATTCCTGATACTCTAAGTCAGGGGTAGGCAACCTGGTGTCTTTCAGCTGTTGTGAAACTACATTTCCCATGAGGCATTGCAAGGCTGGAAGTTACAATTACTCCCAGAGGCATGATGGGACTTGTAGTTCTGCAACAGCTGGAGGGTTGCCCCAGGTTGCCTACCCCTGCTCTAAGTCCTATAAGAACTACAACATATTTTCAGTATAATAGCTCTGGTGGGTTCTAAGTGGGCATACATATACTATATTACTACCCCGTTTAACTTGCGGTACTGTTTCACTGCTCAGATTTCCTCAAGGAATCATCTGTTAAATTTGAAGTGACTGAGGTTTTTCCTTTTATTGGAGCATACCAGTACTAACTTGTTGTGTTGAGTTTTTCTTTATACAAGGTACTAAGATTGCTTATGCTATCTGTTTGTGGAACTGATACAGTTACCTTACACTAGTCTACACCTATGTCATCTTCTGGACATTGATCTACATTGTGAACTCCAACTTGGACTGGCGGTAAGACTGAACTGAAAATCATTAATCCAATTTCCAGTTTCTGATCTATACCTGCAGACCGTTTACTCTAAACAATGCCATTCAAGATAACATCTTTCAATTTTAAGGAACTTAATAGTCCAGCAAAAAGGCACATGAAATGAAAGGAAGTACGTAATTTAAACTGTACCATACTCTAGTTACAAGAGACCCATTTCACAATGCACAATTTCCACATATGTGCTTTTCCACAGAATGTACTAAGAAATGGGGTGTGGCTACATTAATGAAAAACCCAGTGTCTTTCAAACATATCTCTTCGACTTGCGATGATCTAGGTGGATATATTACCCTGATGTGTGAAATTGAAAATGTTGTTTAATATATACTCTCCTAATAGCAAAAAAAATATTTCCTAAAATTAAATATAAGAAAGAGTCATTTTAGAGTGTAAGCGACGTGTCATTTTCTGTGGAGATTTCAGTGCTATCTCTGACCGCCAACTAGACCTCTCTGAGCCATCTTGTAACCGTTTTCACAGTGACCCTGTCTCACTTTATCAACTCTGTTAACCTGCTCAATATCTGGAAGTGTCAACATTCAATGGAGAAAGATTACACTTATTCCAGGATAGATATGTATCTAACTGAAAAATTTCTACTGCAAAATATTAGTAAATCAGAAATCACATGAAAACCAGGGCAAATAGGTCATGTGACAGGTAAACTCCTGGCCAGCCAAGTTAAAGAGAAAACTATTTGGCAGAAAATCTCCTCTTCCATCCCAAGACAGGTGAAAAATAGATCAATCATAAGGAAATTGCAGATGTGTTTACTTACTAACTATAGAACTCTATACAATCTACAAGAAGATCTAGAGATTCATCAGCCCTCCAAAGAAGCGATTGCAAGCTTCTTGGATACTAATTCTCTCCTTAAAATATCAGCAGAGGACCTGGCGTCCCTTAACTCTCCTGTTATGCCCCGTACACACGGTCGGATTTTCCGATGGAAAATGTTAGGTCGGAGCGTGTTGTCGGAAATTCCGACCGTGTGTGGGCTCCACCGGACATTTTCCATCGGATTTTCCGACACACAAAGTTTGAGAGCAGGATATAAAATTTTCCGACAACAAAATCCGTTGTCGGAAATTCCGATCGTGTGTACACAAATCCGACGGACAAAGTGCCATGCATGCTCAGAATAAATAAAGAGATGAAAGCTATTGGCCACTGCCCCGTTTAGAGTCCCGACGTACGTGTTTTACGTCACCGCGTTCAGAACGAACGGATTTTCCGACAACTTTGTGTGACCGTGTGTATGCAAGACAAGTTTGAGCCAACATCCGTCAGAAAAAATCCTAGGATTTTGTTGTCGGAATGTCCGAACAAAGTCCGACCGTGTGTACGGGGCATTACAGTTAAGGAAATCCAAGATATTAAAAAACAACCACACAACAAATCCCCAGGCCTGGATTGTTTCTCATCCGAATACTTCCAATATGTCTCCACTATTTTATCACCATGTTTACATAGGGTGCATTCCACTGCTGCATCGAATGCCTCCTTCCCTTCTGAAATGCTTAAAACTACCATCATGACTTTACCTAAACCAGGGAAAGAGCCGGTCCATGCACAAAATTTCAGACGATATCTCTACTCAATGGAGACTTAAAATATCCACTCTAAGCTGTTAGCAAACAGATTATCTAAATTTTTTCCTCTTTTGGTAAAGAAAGACCAGGTTGGATTTATTTCAGGCAGACAAGCCCCAGATGCCACAGAATTCTAAACCTTCTTCACCTGGCTAAAACCAGTAAACAACCTTCTCTGCTCTTATCATTGGATGTAGAGAATGATTTAGACAGAATCCATTGGGGTTACCTGTCTCAAGTCTTAACCAAATTTGGCTTGTGTGAACAAATACGGGAGTACTATAACATAGTGGGAGATAAATTCACAAAAAAAAGTCTTCTTACCCATACCGTTAGACTCTCTCCTGTTCCTTATCTGGGATCTTACTCTCTCACACTGGGAAGCAAAATGTATTACCACGGTATTTGGAAAATGGGAAAACTCTTTCTTTTACTGACTTGTGTAACAAATATTCTTTGCCTGATATGGAATTTATGACTTATACCTGCATAGCATCCTTTCTTCATAGAAACACTGTTCATAATTTAACCCTATTAAATCTTGCATGGTCCTTCTGGACATCCTTATCAATTACTACCAAAGGGATCACATTATTTTACAATCTATTGCAATCTAATTTATCATTTGCTAAACTCAGACAATTAGTTAAGTAGGAAGCAGAACTCCATGTGTCATTAACTGACAACCACTTGCTGAAAGCCATTACATTTAACTAATCCTACACTAGATGTTCCAATTTTCGTGAAATGGCCCAGAAAATTTATCTCAGATGGTATATGACCCTTTACTTAATAGCCACATTTGCAGAAGAAACTTCAAACTTATGTCGGAAAGAATGCAGAAAAGTAGGCACTTTGGCCCATATGTTTTGACAGGGCCTTCATATTTGAAGTTTCTGGTCTAGGATATGCAAACTTACAGTTACAGCTACTATTACAGGCATTCTTAATGAAATCACTGTAGAACAATACCCGCTGAGTGTAAACCTGGACCTACTCCCTTTCCATACAAGGGAGATTGTCATACACATACTTTTTGCAGCAGGTTTACTTATAACGTGGGACTGTAAATCTAATCTGGTCCCTACAGTAGGGGAAGTAGTTCAACTTGTAGATGAGACTTACGGTTATGAGCAATTGATGGCATACAAGGAGGGAGGATTATTTAAATGTCATAAACAGTGGTATCTTTGGGAAGTGTTTACCCCAAACTATAAAAACACGTAAACATATTTTACTAACTGAGTGAGACTTATGGGAACTTATATATTTTCACATTTATTATCTGTGGTACCTTTGTGTATATTAGATATGGCAAGCATATCAGAAATATTATTATTCTTATACAGGATTTATAAAGCGCCAACAGTTTGCGCAGCGCTTTACAACATGAAATATTCAACACATTTAGATTTATGTTTAGAGTTATGATTAGACAATGCTCCCCTATACCCTCTTTTGCCAATTATGGAATTGCTTCAATGGTTGGTACTCTGTTTTCTTGGAAGGGGTTTACCCTTCATTTAATTTACTTAATCAATTATTTAATTTAGTTTACTTATTTTCCTCTTTAATGCATATTACCAAAATTTAGATACTTCAGGAGATATTCTGGATTGTTATTAAACATGTACTTCCCTGTGTATATTGGATCTGGAAATGTCTTGTGCATATTAGACATGTGCATTCATTTTCGTCCAAATGCATTTTGGTCCGAATTTTGGGTATTTTCGTTATCGTTTTAACAAACGATAACGAACGTGCAGAATCCAAAAACCAAAAGATCCGACAAAAACAAATGCTTTATTTTCATTTTCTTTGCGTCAACAGTTTGATATAGGTAGAAGATTCAACATGACGCTGACATTATGATCTGTGTCCATCAAACCTGTGGTCGAATGTGCCTAACCTTAGCTCTATTAGTCCAAGATTATTCGACATAGAGAGAAAAGATTTGACATAGAGAGAAAAGATTCAACATTATAGAGACAATAGCAAAAAAGGTCAAATGTGCCTAACCTAACTCTATTAGTCCAAGAGTATTCGACATAGAGAGAAAAGATTCAACATGAAAATTCAACGAAGCAGTTGCCGCGAGCTGACATTTATGGTCAAATGCTCCGCCCATTGGCTATAGAAGAATTCTAATGTTGGTTGACTAGTAATAATAATTAATAATTATAATTATTACTAGTGCCATACAACATTAGAATTCTACTATAGCTTGCAGGCGGAACATTCGACCGGAAGTGTACAATTGCGGCGTCGTACAGTTTAGCTGCTCCGTCAAATCTTCTTAGAACATTCGACAGACACCATAAACCTTCAATGACAGATTCAAACTTAATTATTTCGGATTTTTGGATGAATATATTTTTTAATGAAACTAAATAAATAAAAACTTATTTCGAGAGTAACTAAATAAATTTATTTTTTGGACAAAAGCGAAATTCCAAAACAAAATATTTCAGTGTGCACATGTCTAGTGCATATTATCTTTGTCATACATATAACATTTTTCTTTATGATCTGTCCTTTGTTTATATGTCACTGATCTATGTGACTGTTATATTTGTTTTTCAAAACCTTAATAAAAAAGTATTCAATTAAACAATTGTTGAGGGTATTAGTGTCTGTGTCGCTTTTAGGAAATCCAGGAGTTGGAAAGGGTAGAGTGAGCAGGAAGCACACATTTCTAGCAATAATATTGCTTGCTCTATATTTATGTCCACATTGTATTTCAATTATTTCTAGCCTGCTCCTATCAATCTGAACAATATTGAAGTTTATAAACTTACTTTGTGAAGACCCCACACATTTACAGTACCTGCTTGAATTCTGTGACACAAATTCACTAAGCTTTGTGAGTAGGTATTGCTGTGTCACAAATTGCAAAGAGCCTGCCTTCTGAACTACAGAGGTGTTGAGAGGAGGAGTTTCAGGCGGTGGAGCCAGTACAAAAAGCACTGCTTGCAGACAACAATATACCATAGAATACATATTCCTTAGAAATCCAAAGAAAATGGCAGAGAAGATGTTGTAAAGTATGAAGGGAATACAGGAAGATGTGGAAGGAGATAACCAACAGACAGGCAACACTCACAACAAGAAAGGAGACTTTTAAAGTAGGCTTATATTTGATTGTCAAAAAATAACTATTTTTTGTACTACTATTACAATGCTGATGTCATAAAATGAAAGTGTATGCTGAGGCAAATATTTCCTATAATGAAAAAATGTAGTGAATGCAAATGTAATCGGTTTGCATTCACATTTCATGCAGTCTATGCATACACATAAAAAAAAAAAACATGAAACAGAAACCTAAATCTACAAACTGACATTGCTAATCCTTTTTTATATAGATTAATTCATTTAAGTTATATACCTAATATAAATTTCACATCATGGCAATTCTATTTTTTGTAATAACTTCATAACTTCATATAGGAATTGATGCTCAGTTGCTCACCATTATAATTTTGTGAAGTAAGGAAAACAACATAACCAAACTAAATTGAAACTGTAAGTGAATTAATATGACAATTCTTGCTTTGAGCAATCATTTTATACTTGTTTTTATAACTTATTTCAATTTATAATATGTGAGACCATTAAAGTTGCCCTAAAAGTAGGTTAAAAGTAAAAGCCACTAGTTTGATCTGTTGATGCCTATTTTAATTTAAAATGTTTTAGATGCAGAAATGGAACAGATGTCACGCCTTTCCGTCACCTAAGATGAAATAAAGTTCACTGCATTAATCTTGTTACACTGTTCTGCACTAAAAGTCATGAAATCAGATCACAGCTTGGTGCTAGTGAGTGGATTAATAGAGAAACTACCATCACATAAATGTGTAGATGATTAATACAATCTTTTTAAATGAGGTAAACAGCATGAAAGTGTTCGATGTGATGCCTCAAGGTGTTTTGATTTGCAGATTATAACTCCTTGTGTTCCGTATTTAAGTCACACAATCACACAGAATAGAGGCTTTATCAAAAGCAATTTTTAAATACATTTGGGTAACTGTAGCTTTAGTTTGGGTCTCATTTAATTACTATTATCTGTTTAAGTAGTGATGGGAAAATCTGCCTGGGGGGTCAATGAATCCTGTTTGAAATTCATGAAACCTGCACTTACTAAGAAATCCCATAGAACTATGGGAGAGAAAATCTTAATATTAAATTCTGGCCATTTTTAAGACTAATAGGCAAGCTATTGTAAAAAAAAAAAAAAAAAGAAATGGGCCATTTCTGTCTTGTTGCATGTGTAGCCATGCATATCTCTCCTTTTCACAAACAAACAAAGTATTTCCCAGCACACTTACGATCCAGTCTGCAAAACAACCAAAGTGACCCTGTCTAACAATTCACGTTAAAAACAGAGGATTTGGTTTGCACATATTTGCAAATATATGCGTAAAGAGGTGGGGGGGGGGATTCCTCCGGGCACACCTGCCCTTAATCTATTCACTGGTATATGTGTTCCAACTTTGGAAACTCAGAATATTATAAAATTCGGACCATAGTATACAGAGGAGCCTTGATGTGGGCTGTGGCTTATGCATATATGTTTTTAACTTGAATTGTTAGACAGGGTCAATTTGGTTGTTTTGTAGGCTGGCTGGGAAATCCTTTGTTTGTTTGTGATTTGTGTTGGCCTTCCATGTGCACCTTACTGCAAAGTTATAGGTTGCGGTTGTTGCCACTCATTTTTATCTTTTGTCTTCAAGAGGAGAACTTGCAGTGACAATTTTTCAAAAAAGCAAAGCAAGAGAAGGGGTTTCGCTCTTGAGGTGGTGACACTGAAGGCAAAGGACAGCAGCTATGCAAAAGTACCACCCTTTGAATAGCCAACAGCTGGTACTTTCTGTAAGTGGGGCTCCAATGAGCAATATGAAAATGATGTGTCAGAGTGTCAGTATGTAAGCAGGAAATCCCTGAAGGAGAGGCAAAAGCAGGAAAGTAATGACTTGCTGAAAGTGGAAGTAGGGAGACTTCACAGGGTATAGTGGCATCAGCTGCCATCTGGAGTTGCAGAAAATGTACTCTTTTAACACCCCACCTATCCTAGGCCATGACTGGATCCATTGGAATTGTTGAAGCACTCCATTTATGGCTTGCTACAAGAGTATCCACAAACAGAGGTTGCATGTATGTTTATAATGTAGTTATTTGTGGCTCTCCTTTGGCTCTCTATCTCTCCAAGACCCCACTGTATCTATCTATCTATCTATCTATCTATCTATCTATCTATCTATCTATCTATCTATCTATCTATCTATCTATCTATCTATCTATCTATCTATCTATCTATCTATCTATCTATCTATCTATCTATCTATCTATCTATCTATCTATCTATCTATCTATCTATCTATCTATCTATCTATCTATCTATCTATCTATCTATCTATCTATCTATCTATCTATCTATCTATCTATCTACATTTTTATATGTATTTATAATTTGTATTTCTATTTTTCAAGTGTTTGGTATTGGTGCAGTCTTTAGATTGCACACAGCAGAGGCCAGGTATATCTGCAATTCCTTCCCAGAATACTCAGCAACCAACTGTTTTTTTATATATTTATATATTTCATTATAGTCAGGGCACTGGAGACATAGCTGTTGGGTTAAAACCTATGGCCATAGGGTTGCCAGCCTCTTCCACAATGCAGGGGAAAGGGCAAGCAGCAGCAAATGGTGGAATTAAATTTTATAGCCAGGGGCAGAGCATAGAAGGTCAACATAGGAAATACACAAATAGTTCAAATAATGGGTTTAGGGATGCATTAAAGCGTATGTTGTTTTCCAGAACCAACACCCTAGTTCTCCTCCTCCTTCTCCTTCTCTAATACTGCCAGATTTGTTTAATACCAGGGAGAAGAGCAGGTAGCAGAAAAAAAATAATCTAGAATTCTACAGCCATGGCAGCCCACCTTTCCCCAAATAAGGACTGTCCAAAAAACAATGACAGGCAAGCCTGGAAAGCAAGGCAGCACTGCTGCCACATGGAGATATAATGCTAATTTAAAATTTACTCACTCATTCTCCCCCTTATTTTCCCTGTATTGCTCCTACTCTTCTATCTTCACCTCCTCCTTCTATGTGATAATGGCATGAGGAGAGGCTCTGGAAAGCTGTTTTTTTTTACCCCACCAGTGGCTCATCATCTAGGATGTCTGCACCATTTTATCCTCATTCAAAGAGGCAAGTAAATGGTGATGGGGCAGGGATTAGTGACATAATCCCTCATGTGTGACTGTCCTTTTGCTAATTATTGCTTTTTCAAAATAATTTGTTGATGTTTCTTCACAGTCTCAATGTCCATTTGGGCTTTGTTTCTCATTTGTGTTTGTACAGCTTGAGTGGGACTCTTTGAGGCTTTGGTACATACATTTGTGGTTTAATTACTACCACACCAATCCAGTGAAGCCAGTGAAAAACTTTTTGGATTGTAGATCCACTAGATTATATATGTTAGTCCACTGTGTTGACTGATGAGCCTCACATGAAATCTTCAGGTTCTTTGAAGATCTATTAAGGCTACCTCCCCATAATGTTAGTGTTGCCCCTTCGGTCCTTGTGTTTAAGATAGTCCATTGTTTCTAGAAAAGGTTGTCTTGAGACACTTAGGGATGAGCCTAACACCCCCCGGTTCGGTTTGCACCAGAACCTGCGAACGGACCGAAAATTCACACGAACGTTAGAACCCCATTGACGTCTATGGAACTCGAACGTTCAAAATCAAAAGTGCTCATTTTAAAGGCTAATTTGCATGGTATTGTCCTAAAAAGGGTTTGAGGACCGGGGTCCTGCCCCAGGGGACATGTATCAATGCAAAAAAAACTTTTAAAAACGGCCGTTTTTCCGGGAGCAGTGATTTTAATGATGCTTAAAGTAAAAAAAAAAAGTGAAATATTCATTTAAATATCATACCTGGGGTGTGTCTATAGTATGCCTGTAAAGTGGCGCGTGTTTCCCGTGTTTAGAACAGTCCCTGCACAAAATGTCATTTTTAAAGGAAAAAATCTCATTTAAAACTGCTTGCGGCATTAATGTAATGTCGGGTCCTGGCAATATGGATGAAAATCAGTGAGACAAACGGCATGGGTACCCCCCAGTCCATTACCAGGCCCTTTGGGTCTTGTATGGATATTAAGGGGAACCCCGCACCCAAATTAAAATAAGGAAAGGTGTGGGGCCACCAGGCCCTATATACTCTGAACAGCAGTATACAGGCAGTGCAAACAAGACAGGGACTGTAGGTTTGTTGTTAAGTAGAATCTGTTTGTAATTTTGAACGGGTACATTTTTAACGTGTTTTGCTCCAGCCAAAAAATCTTTTTTAAGCTTTTTGGAAAACATAGGGAAGGGTTATCACCCCTGTGACATTTGTTTTGCTGTCTGTCCTCCTCTTCAGAAGATTTCACCTCACTTTTTGTCCCAATGACAAATGTTTTTTGAAAATTTGGGGTTTTTTTGTGGAACAAGGATTGGAAAGCATCAGTGGAAAGGAGAAATGTTTTTCCCATATTAACTCTTACAGGAGAGAATTTCCCTTCCTAGGGGTAGATTTCATCTCACTTCCTGTTGTCTCCTTCTGTTTGCAAGTAGGAGTCGTTTGTAAGTTAGATATTTGAAAGTAGGGGCCTGCCCTATATACTCAACAGAAATTTGGGCCTTAGGTGTTGTTGTGGCCACAACACTGTAAGCCCTCACAGGGCCCTGCTGTGAAATATTAGATCAGGAATTGTAATTACATGCCCCTGTTGAACAGGGGCAGAAAAACTGGGCCGCCGGTGGTGGTGGTGGTGCTGGTGCCACAACACTGTAAGTCCTCACTCGCTCTTGGTGGGTGCAGAAATGGGCCCTGCTGTGAAATATTAGATCAAGAATTGTAATTACATGCCCCTGTTGAACAAGGGCAGAAAAATTGGGCCTTTGGTGGTGGTGGTGCTGGTGCCACAACACTGTAAGTCCTCACTCGCTCTTGGTGGGTGCAGAAATGGGCCCTGCTGTGAAATATTAGGTCAAGAATTGTAATTACATGCCCCTGTTGAACAGGGGCAGAAAAATTGGGCCTTTGGTGGTGGTGGTGCCACAACACTGCAACCCCTCACAGACGCTCTAGTTGGAACGCAGGAACGAGCCCTGCTGCAAAGTATTGCATCAAAAATTGTAATTACACGCCCCTGTTAAACAAGGGCTGAAAAATTGGGCCTTAGGCACTGGTGCTGGTGCCACAACACTGCAACCCCTCACAGACGCTCTAGTTGGAACGCAGGAACGAGCCCTGCTGCAAAGTATTGCATCAAAAATTGTAATTACACGCCCCTGTTAAACAAGGGCTGAAAAATTGGGCCTTAGGCACTGGTATTCCTGCACCATGTAAAACAGACGCTGGCGATGATTGCTGGAACCGATCATACCTTGGGGCTGCGGACCAAAAAATTGTCTGAACGCATCGGTCAGACGGCCACCTTCTCCACCGCTCCTTCTTTGACTGACCGAAGCCTCAGCAACACGTTGTCCAGAAACAGGAGTTTGTAACCTCCCAGTCTCTGGGAACGCGTTGCACAGACCTTTCTGCAAGGCTTCCCGAAGATGTTTCATCCTCTGCTCCCTCTGTGATGGCAAGATAAGGTCCGCAACCTTACCCTTGTAACGTGGATCAAGGAGGGTTGCCAGCCAGTATTGGTCCTTCTCCTTGATACCACGAATACGAGGATCATTACGCAGGCTTTGCAGGATCAGGGAGGCCATGCAGCGTAGGTTTGCTGAGGCATTCGGTCCGGAGTCCTCTGGGTCACTAAGGACGACATGGTCCGCAGCCACCTCCTCCCAGCCACGTACAAGTCCATGGGTTTCTTGGGACTGATCCCTTAAAGACTGCTGCTGATGCTGAGAGCCAGGCTCCACCTCCATACTGACACAATCTTCCTCCTCCTCCTCCTCCTCCTCCTCCTCCTCATCCTCTTCCTGTGTGATCGGCGGGCACGCAGGAACACTGTCTGGATATAGGGGGCCTTGAGAGCTAAGGAAGTCCTCCTCTTCCTGCCTCTGTTCTGCCTCAAGTGCCCTGTCCATTATTCCACGCAGCGTGTGCTCCAACAGGTGGACAAGGGGGACAGTGTCACTGATGCATGCACTGTCACTGCTCACCATCCTTGTGGCCTCCTCAAATGGTGACAGGACAGTGCATGCATCCCTGATCATGGCCCACTGGCGTGGGGAAAAAAAAAACAAGCTCCCCTGACCCTGTCCTGGTGCCATAGTCGCACAGGTACTCATTGATGGCCCTCTGCTGCGTGTGCAGCCGCTGCAGCATGGCCAACATTTAGTTCCACCTGGTGGGCATGTCACAGATTAGGCGGTTCTTGGGCAGGCTAAACTCCTTTTGGAGGTCCGTCAGCCGAGCACTGGCATTATATGACCGGCGGAAATGCACACAGACTTTCCTGGCCTGCCTCAGGACATCCTGTAAGCCCGGGTACCTGCCCAAGAACCGCTGCACCACCAAGTTAAGGACGTGAGCCAAACAGGGCACATGGGTCATTTGTCCCTGTCGGAGGGCAGAGAGGAGGTTGGTGCCATTGTCGCAAACCACCATTCCTGCCTTAAGTTGGCGTGGCGTCAACCACCTCTGAACCTGCCCCTGCAGAGCTGACAGAACCTCTGCCCCAGTGTGGCTCCTGTCCCCCAAGCACACCAGCTCAAGCACCGCATGGCATCTTTTGGCCTGCGTACTTGCGTAGCCCCTTGAATGGCTACGGAGCACTGCTGGTTCCGAGGACAAAGCACAGGAAGAGGCCATGGAGGAAGAAGAAGAGGAGGGGGTGGAGGAGAGAGGTGTGTCACAATCATTAGCATTTTGCAGGCGTGGTGGCGGAACAACCTCCAACACTACTGCACCTTGTCCTGCATCCTTCCCAGCTGCCAGCAGAGTCACCCACTGTGCCGTGAAACTTAGGTAACATCCCTGTCCATGCCTGCTGGACCATGAGTCAGCGGTAATATGCACCTTACCGCTGACCGCCCTGTCCAGCGAGGCATGGACATTGCCTTCCACATGCCGGTAGAGAGCCGGAATCGCCTTCCGTGAGAAAAAGTGGCGTTTGGGTACCTGCCACTGAGGAACCGCACATTCCACAAACTCACGGAAGGGGGCAGAGTCTACCAACTGAAAAGGCAGCAGTTGAAGTGCTAGCAATTTTGCCAAGCTAGCATTCAACCGCTGGGCATGTGGATGGCTGGGAGCAAACTTCTTTCGGCGGTGCAGCAGCTGGGGCAGGGAAATTTGCCTGGTACAATCTGACGTTGGTGTACCAAAAGCAGATTGCCCACAAGTACTTGGCTGTGACACACCTAATTCTACACCTTCATTCCTCTCAGTGCAGGTCTCAGAGAGGACTGGAGGTCTAGTGGGGTTGGAAATCTCAGCTGATGAGGAGCAAGGAGAGGTCCTCTTTGTTCTTTGGTGTGGGTCTTTTAGATACGCTTGCCAACGAACTGCATGGCAGGTCAACATATGTCTGGTCAAGCATGTGGTACCCAAGCGGGAGATGTTTTGGCCACGCGAGATACGCTTGAGACATATGTTGCAAATAGCAGCGGTGCGATCTGATGCACTCGTCTCAAAAAAGGCCCACACCAAAGAACTTTTTGAATAACACGCAGAGACTGCAGCGCCCTGCACATGTGGAGCTTTGGGGTGTGATGCAGTCAATTTGCTGCCCTTAGGCTGGCCCCTGGAGGGCATCCTGCCTCGTTGGTGATGTGCCGCCTCCTCCTCCTCCTCCTCTCTCCTATCAGGCACCCACGTTGAGTCAGTGATCTAATCATCCCCTCCCTCCTCATCACTGGAGCAAACCTGGCAGTATGCTGCAGCAGGGGGAGCATGGCTGCCAGATTGCTGTCCTTCTTGGGCACCCCCTCTGTCCATGTTCATGTTACTGCCTTCATCAAGCTCAGTATCATCATCAGAGCCTTCCAAACGCTGGGCATCCTCCTGGAGCATGTACCCAACACTGTGGTCAAACAGTTCGAAGGACTCCTCAGGAGGACATGGTGGGGCTAGGGAAGGAGTCACTGATGACATTGAGCCGAGGGAAGAGGCTGCTGCTTTGCCAGACAAAGTACCCTGGGCATGGGTGAGAGAGGATAAGGAGGATGAGGACGGCTTGGTCATCCACTCAACCAAGTCTCAACACGGCCAGCTGCCAAAAAAAAGGGCAAGCGTGTCCCACGGCCACGTGCTGATGAGGATGCACCGTCTCCCCCCGACCAGCACTAGACACAAAGCCTGCTTGCCCTCTCTTATTGGCTTGTGACTGTCTGCCTCTCCTTCTTGGCCTTCCAGACATACTAATGGCCTGTAGCTGCACTAAGCTGGGATATATATATATATATATATATATATATATATATATATATATATGTACTGATACTGCAGCTAGCAAAATCAACTGCCTGCCTGTAGTATGAGAACACCACCAACCTTCTACAGGTAGCTTTAGCTGAACACTATGAGCAGGATGCACCCCACTAACTTGTAGGTTTAGCTGAACACTGTGAGCAGGACGCACTGCACTAACTGTAAATAGTCTAGCTGCCTGACTGTGGTACTAATAGGATCAAAAGAACACCAGCAATTTTCTTCAGGTAGCTGTATATACTGTAACAAGACAAGCCTGCCTGTCAGTAAGAAGATAACAGGAACGGATCTAGCTGAACACTGTGAGGTGGACGCACCCCACTAACTTGTAGGTTTAGCTGAACCCTGTGAGGTGGACACACCCCACTAACTTGTAGGTTTAGCTGAACACTATGAGCAGGATGCACCCCACTAACTTGTAGGTTTAGCTGAACACTGTGAGGTGGACGCACCCCACTAACTTGTAGGTTTAGCTGAACACTATGAGCAGGATGCACCCCACTAACTTGTAGGTTTAGCTAAACACTGTGAGGTGGACGCACCACACTAACTTGTAGGTTTAGCTGAACACTGAGCAGGACGCACCCCACTAACTTGTAGGTTTAGCTGAACACTGTGAGCAGGACGCACCCCACTAACTTGTAGGTTTAGCTGAACACTGTGAGCAGGACGCACTGCACTAACTGTAAATAGTCTAGCTGCCTGACTGTGGTACTAATAGGATCAAAAGAACACCAGTAATTTTCTTCAGGTAGCTGTATATACTGTAACAAGACAAGCCTGCCTGTCAGTAAGAAGATAACAGGAACGGATCTAGCTGAACACTGTGAGCAGGACGCACCCCACTAACTTGTAGGTTTAGCTGAACACTGTGAGGTGGACGCACCACACTAACTTGTAGGTTTAGCTGAACACTGTGAGCAGGACGCACCCCACTAACTTGTAGGTTTAGCTGAACACTGTGAGCAGGACAAACTGCACTAACTGTAAATAGTCTAGCTGCCTGACTGTGGTACTAATAGGATCAAAATAACACCAGTAATTTTCTTCAGGTAGCTGTATATACTGTAACAAGACAAGCCTGCCTGTCAGTAAGAAGATAACAGGAACGGATCTAGCTGAACACTGAGCAGGACGCACCCCACTAACTTGTAGGTTTAGCTGAACACTGTGAGGTGGATGCACCACACTAACTTGCAGGTTTAGCTGAACACTGTGAGCAGGACGCACCCCACTAACTTGTAGGTTTAGCTGAACACTGTGAGGTGGACGCACCCCACTAACTTGTAGGTTTAGCTGAACACTGTGAGCAGGACACACCCCACTAACTTGTAGGTTTAGCTGAACACTGTGAGGTGGACGCACCACACTAACTTGTAGGTTTAGCTGAACACTGTGAGCAGGACGCACCCCACTAACTTGTAGGTTTAGCTGAACACTGTGAGCAGGACGCACCCCACTAACTTGTAGGTTTAGCTGAACACTGTGAGCAGGACGCACTGCACTAACGGTAAATAGTCTAGCTGCCTGACTGTGGTACTAATAGGATCAAAAGAACACCAGTAATTTTCTTCAGGTAGCTATAAATACTGTAACAAGACATGCCTGCCTGTCAGTAAGAAGATAACAGGAACGGATCTAGCTGAACACTGTGAGCACGATGCACCTCACTAACTTGGAAGGTTTAGCTGAACACTGTGAGCAGGACGCACCCCACTAACTTGTAAGTTTAGCTGAACACTGTGAGCAGGACGCACCCCACTAACTTGTAGTTTTAGCTGAACACTGTGAGCAGGACGCACTGCACTAACTGTAAATAGTCTAGCTGCCTGACTGTGGTACTAATAGGATCAAAAGAACACCAGTAATTTTCTTCAGGTAGCTGTATATACTGTAACAAGACAAGCCTGCCTGTCAGTAAGAAGATAACAGGAACGGATCTAGCTGAACACTGTGAGCAGGACGCACCCCACTAACTGTAAATAGTTTAGCTGCCTGACTGTGGTACTAATAATATCAAAAGAACACCAGTAATTTTCTTCAGGTAGCAGTAAATACTGTAACAAGACAAGCCTGCCTGTCAGTAGGAAGATAACAGGAACGGATCTAGCTAAACTGAATACAATATATATATATATATATATATATATATATATATATATATATATATATATATATATATATATATATATATATATATATATATATATATATATATATGCAACACCTGGGATGCATATATATACACAATACACTGTAAGTGCAGCTAACTGACTGACTGTTCTGCCTAATCTATTTAACTCAAATCAAATGTCACTGTCTGTCTCTCTCTCTCTCAATGAACGCCGGAACACACACTACACAGGGCCGCTGTGCAGGCGGCCTTATATAGTGTGGGGCGTGTACTAAATCCCCTGAGCCATAATTGGCCAAAGCTTCCTTGGCTTTGGCTAATTATGGCTCTCTGTTCAGACGGCGTTGTGATTGGCCAAGCATGCGGTTCATAGTGCATGCTTGGCCAATCATCAGCCAGCAATGCACTGCGATGCCGCAGTGAATTATGGGCCGTGACGCGCCACACGAATTTGGCGCGAACGGCCCATATCGTTCGCAATTCGGCGAATGGGCGAACAGGCGATGTTCGAGTCGAACATGGGTTCGACTCGAACACGAAGCTCATCCCTAATGGGGAGTAAAAAGATTTTTATTTCGACATAACATAGATTAAAAACATAGTGTATCATAAATAATAATAAATAACAGCGCTAAATAAACTACAAAAATTACAATATTAAGAATGAATATCAATATTAAATGTGACATAAATTAATAGTAAGTAATAGTGATATATTAAACCATAAACCCCAAATTGCGTGAGTTTGAATGTGAAACAACAACTTTATAAATGAACACTGGAAAAGTCCATCTAAGTGCAGATAGGCAAAGTCCCAAAAATGTAAATCAAATTCTTCTTGATGATGAAGAAATAGATGGCTAATTGGCTCCTCCACCGCACCACTGTGTTAACACCAATACAATAATGTGCTTACCACAAGGCAATCTTAGATAAGCCTGTGACCTTAACCCGGTCGGGGCCTTTAACCAATGGGGATGATTGGACGGCGGTGATCCACTAAACCATCTGGAAGGATCAGCTGCGATAGAAAACCCTCCAAGCGCACCTCCAAAGCACCGAAACAATTTAGCATTCAGGAGTTCCCCAAAAGGAAAGAAGTATCGACATAGCGTAATCCTGATATAGGTAATTTATTTGTAAAAGTAGGAAACACACTTACATTAAAAACGAAGGCAAACCGCATGAATTGTATGAGCCGGCCGGCTACAGCGAACACCCGTCCTACAGACGGAACACACGGGACGTCAGCACGTCAGCTCCTCCCAATCATACTTTGCTACACATACTTATTATCCAAATATTTGTTAGCAAGTGCCGTTAAAGTCCATCCAGGGGAATTTCCTTTTTCTATATACATGTCAACAGGTACAACTGACACTCCCCCTATTCAAATCTGCTACTACAGATGAAGTTGCTAAACTCCTTTCTATCGCCCACCTAACCACCTGTCCCCTGGACCCTATTCCCTCTCAAATGCTACGGTCGCCCTCTGACCCATCCTACACTCTCTATCCCACATCTTCAATCTCTCCCTCACCTCTGGCATCTTCCCCAATGCTCTAAAACTTGCACTGGTCACTCCCATACTTAAAAAGCCGTCCCTGGACCCTACCAATCTTAACAACCTAAGCCCTATCTCCTTGCTCCCCTTTTCTTCTAAACTACTTAAGCACCTGGTTTACAACCAACTGAGTGACCACCTCATTAAAATCAACCTTCTTGATCCCCTTCAATCTGGATTTCGCCCTCAACCCTCCACAGAAACTGCTCTTTTAAAACTCACAAATGACCTACTAACTGCAAAAACCAACAGACACTATTCTGTACTCCTACTTCTGGATCTTTCAGCTGCCTTTGACACGGTTGACCACTCCCTCCTCCTCAAAAAACTTTACTCCCTCGGTTTCCATGACTGTGCTCTTCAGTGGCTCTCATCCTACCTATCCCAACGCACCTTCAGTGGCACTTACAATTCTACTTCCTCCACTCCTCTTCCCTTCTCTGTTGGGGTCCCCCAAGGTTCTGTTCTTGGACCTCTTTTATTTTCAATCTACACCTCTTCCCTGGGTCAGCTGATAGCGTCTCATGGCTTTCAATATCATTTCTATGCTGAGGACACACAAATCTATCTCTCCACCCCTCAATCCACTCCATCAGTCTCCTCACGCATCACTAACATACTAACCGACATATCTGTATGGATGTCACACCACTTCCTCAAACTCAACTTGTCCAAAACTGAGCTTATCATATTTCCTCCCCCACGTGCCTCTTCCTCTGACTTCTCTGTCAAGAGCAGTGGCAAAACCATCCACCCGTCCCCACATGTCAGGGTGTTAGGTGTTATCCTGGACTCTGAACTCTCCTTTCGGCCCCACATCCAATCACTTTCCAAAGCTTGCCGCCTCAACCTCTGCAACTTCTCTAAACTACTTTCTAACCAATGAAACCACAAAGCTCCTGATTCACTCCCTGGTTATCTCTCGCCTCGACTACTGCAACTCCCTCCTCATTGGCTTACCTTTAAATAGACTATCCCCCCTTCAGTCCATCATGAATGCTGCTGCCAGACTCATCCACCTTACAAACCGCTCAGTGTCTGCTACCCCTCTCTGCCAATCCCTCCATTGGCTACCACTCACCCAACAAATTAAATTCAAAATACTAACAATAAGTTACAAAGCCATCCACAACTCTGCCCCAGCTACATCACTAACCTAGTCTCAAAATACCAACCTAATCGCCATCTCCGTTCCTCCCAAGACCTCCTGCTCTCTAGCACCCTCATCACCTCCTCCCATATCCGCCTCCAGGACTTCTCCCGAGCCTCACCCATCCTCTGGAATTCCCTACCCCAATCTGTCAGACTGTCTCCAAATTTATCCACTTTTAGGCGATCCCTGAAAACTTTCCTCTTCAGAGAAGCCTATCCTGCCTCCATCTAACATCTGCACTATTTTCTCCATTAGCTCATCCCCCCACAGCTATTACCCTTTTGTACCCTTTGGACAAGGGTTGTATGGAGCTTTAGGACCATCAGGATTATGTATAATTCTTTATTATTTGTGGTGATTATTAATATTTTTTAATTTTCTTTATTCAGGTAAACTTTTTATGCAATGTGGTGGGTTCCCAGTGTCGAGAGTGAGGTGCATGGTTTTTTCCTCTTCTGGTTTCCTTTATGTAGGAACCTACCCTCCCTGCCCTACCTCTACCCTACACAGGGGGGCCGCGGTGCCTCGGTTGACACTATGGCATTCCCATCCCAGTGCTTGAACTAGTTCAGGTGGGGGACTTTCAGGTTACCCCTGGAGTGGCTGGGAGTGATGACCTAAGGTGTGTGTTTCAAGCCCTGCGGCGTACAGATGCCCTAGCGGCGTTTCACCTCGCCACCCCTCCTTGTGGCCCAGCTGCTGGCCTGGATGTTTTCATCCTGTCAGACAGATCCCTGCGCTTCACATTGCTCCATACTCCTTGGATGGGGGCATCTCTCTTACAGGTGATGACGCCGCGCCATGCCCTGCCCCATCTGCGTTGGCTGGACGCGGCGTCATCATACCCCCAGTGTATCCATCTATTCCACTGGTGGGCACTGCCCTTTTCCTCCATGGCTGCGAATCTGTCACCTCCATAGGTCAAGTGATTACGCTTCACTACGCCTGCGCTGTGGTCCGGCAGCATCATGTGTCCGGCCTGTCTGGATGGTGGGATGCTCCGCGTCACCACATTGGTGCGGTACCTCCTCTTCGCCCAAGTCACTTAAAAGGACGCCAGGGACAGCAAATGGTTCCATTCTTCCCCTTGGTGTACAGCCGAAGGGGGTTATCAGTAAATGCAGACTCTCAATTCGATGGTTTGATCGGGGCCTAGGCGAGCCTTTGTGTCCTCTTTATTCAAGTGAGTTTCTGACCTAGGAATAACTTGACATCTCTAAGGGGATCCGCTCTGGGAGCTTATACATATATATATATAATATATATATGAGGGGGCCTCTCTCATTACCCCTCTTTTTTATATATGTTCTATACAGCCGTCAAGTATTGATGCTTGGAATGCCATTACTGGGATTTCTTACTATATCCAGCCGTTTTGTAGAGGATGTATGGCAGCTTGGGCTAGTTGAGGACTGAAACCTCTCGTTCTGACACTGGGAATGCACTACTTGTTGCCCATGAAATGCATATGAAAAATGTAAGTGGTTTAGCAGTCACTCTGTTCAGTCACACTACATGGGATATATGTATATAGTTTATAACACTGTGACTTTGATTTTCTTTAGATTGTGATACAATTTTCCCTGAAGAAGACTTTTCTTGAAATATGTATGTTGAAACACGTTGGAATTCTACTACTTGACACCACTTTTTTGAACTTGTGGTGACTGTATCTTGTAGTATGATGTATCACTTTATTTCATTTTTCTCAATATGCATTGTGCTTTTTAATATTATGTAATGTTTGTACTATGATGAAATTCTATTTATCAATTTTTGTCCTATTTATTTATATCTATATGTAAAATAAATGATTTTAAACTTAAAAATAATGGTTTTCATTGCCTTAAAAATCCCAATTAGAGTTTTGTGCAGAGTTTGAATAAAGTGGTTAGTGGTGCCTCTTGCTTAGGTGTTGCAGCCTCTAGGGCCTTTCAAAAAGGTGTGTATATGTAATGACAGAGCATGTGGCACTTGAATTGCACACAGGTGGACATCATTTCACTAATTATGTGACTTCTGAAGGTAATTGGTTGCACCAGAGCTTTTTATGGGCTTCATAACAAAGGGGGTGAATACACACGCACATGCCAATTATCATTTTTTTTCTGAAAAATAGCTTTATGTATATATATTTCTAATTTTACTTCACCAACTTAGACTATTGTGTTTTGATCCATTACATATAATTCAGATTAAAAACAAACAAACATTGAACTAAAGGCTGTAATGTAACAAAATAGGTAAAAAGCCAAGGGGGTGAATACTTTTGCAAAGCACTGTATAAAGAAAAAAAAAAACATTAAAATTGCCGAAATTTCCAAAGGCTAATTGTCATGTGTTTGCTCCACCGTCTGACAGTTTTTTAATAGGTAAGGAGCGGAGCCCCATAGAGCTGCCACATGGTGGTACTGCCCCCTTGATGATGGATCTACATCAGGAGATGTTGTTTGTTATTTTTAATAAGAATTGTCAAAAACTGTGTGCCTGTTTTTATTTCTTTTTGACACGAATGAGTAAGGGCACAATTCACATGGAGGGGCTGGGATCTGGGGGCCCCCTTGTTAAAGGGGGCTTACAGATTCTGATAAGCCGCCTGCCCACAGACCCCCACAACCACAGCTCAGGGTTGTGGAGAAGAGGCCCTTGTCCCCATCAACATGGGGACAAGGTGCTTTGGGGTGAGGGGTGTGCGGACAAGCGATTATGGCTAGTCATTGCATAGAATGTCATGGTCTTTTGGTAATCAGCTTGTGTTTACTGTGTCTTCGCTGAAGGAGCCTTTGAGCCGTAGCGGTGGAACATCACATTGTTGTGTTGATGATATACAGCACATTAACTGAACTGTTTGGGCGCCGCATGGAGTAGCTGCTCTTCACATCAGCTCCTGCAGCTCGACGCCAAAAACCGGCATACAAAGCCAGCGAACCCGCCAACTACACCGGCACTTGCTCCACTCTTTACCCGGTCACGAGATGGACTGGTTCGTTGAAAAAAACGCCCCGCGATTGTACGCGGCAGCGATGGCACGGACAGCACAGCCGCAAATCGAGGCCCCGACTTCAGCCTACACGGAGCCTATCACAGACACTGAACCTAACGTGGAGGTAAGCGGCGCTGCGGCCCCCTCGCCACCTGCCGACACATCAGCTCAACACACAGGCACATCCAACACTGAGAAGATTGCACAAGCTGTGGCAGCTCTTCTTTCCCCAATGATTACAGCTTCTGTGGAGAAGGCTGTCAGCGCAGGCATGCAGCAGCTCCAGGCCCAGTTAGGGTAGCATGCCTCCAGGCTGAAATGTAATAAGAATATTCCTGCGCTACCCAATTGGAAAAAGAAAAGAAAACAAGAACTCAGAAAAATAGTAAAAACGCACATATGCGACTGGACAGCTGCATGCACCGAAGCAAGGGTCAGACATAAGCCCAAAATCAAACTGAGGTATAGGGGGGGAGGTGCTGCGCTAACCAGAAGAAAGCTCGCAATCCACAGAGCAGGCTCAGGATAAAACTAACAAATACATCCTTGAGAAATTGGACGATTTGGAAAATAGATCTAGAAGGAGCAATCTGCGATTTGTGGGCATTCCAGAATCGCTGCAGCCTTCATCCCTCACAGACTTATGCACCAGGTACATACCCGAAGCACTAGGCCTTCCAGGCCCCTGCACAATAGAACATGCACACCGCATATGGACCTTCAACTCGGATCGCAAATCGCCCCGCCCCATAATCGCCAAGTACCTCAATTACTCAGACAAAGCTTTCATCTTGCAGAGATTCAGGCAATCCAGATCTCTTCAGATCGACGGAATGAAAATCCTGATTTTCGCGGATTACTCCATCGAGGTATCCAAGAAAAAGAAAGCTTTTCAACAAGTTTGCTCGGAGCTCCATCATCAACAAATCAAATTTACTTTAGCCTTTCCAGCTACCCTCTGACTTAAAGCTCCTAATGGCGACCAGCTCTCCTTTCACGATCCAAACGAGGCTGAGGCCTTCCTACGATCACTACGCACGGGCCCCAACCTCAGCCCCTCTCACAGAGCGGTTCTTGTGAACCGTGCTCTAGACCAGAGGAGCCCACGCAAAGACTCTCCAAAATGGTTTAGAGCCTCTGCACCAGACCATCATCGCTCCACACCCCGTTGAAGACCACCCTCACGGTCTCAAACTGTTTTCGCACACCACCTCACCTTAATGAGGGTTCAACCTTCAACTAGATGTCTCTCTCAAAAATTTAAATCTCTCCCTCAAGTTTGCTCTCTCCTCATCCCCAGGCACTTCAGCTACTGGTAGGCCGAGATGTACTCTATTGTTATATATAATGTTAACTTGTTAACTTGGTTTGTTGTTAAACCTTTGGTATTGATTTTCTCCCCTGGCTCTCCTGTGTAACCAACTCCTCCTTTACTATGCACAAACCAAGCTGCCAGTATACATCGTCCCCTTAACCATGGGTTTAAGTACAGCAGTAAATGGGTCTTGCAATGGGAGCTGGCCTACACGATGACTCCATGCGGAAAAAAGTGAAGTTTATTGAATATGTTTTATTATTTCTCTTTTTTACCCCCTTCCCTCTAACCCCCTCCCTTTATTGCACACCCCCATCCTATGATATATACGCCCCCAGTGGCTTTACACACACTCGTTTAGACAGCCTAAACTCCCCCATAATTCTGCCTATTCATACAACACACCACCACATATTAACTTATGAAGATCATGTAATACCCGCACATACCCCCCCAGTGACCCCGTCAATATGAAACTGGTCTCCTGGAATGTCAAAGGGCTTCGTTCCCCTAATAAGAGAATGAAAATCCTCCGCCACCTTAAAAGACTTAAAATCGACATTGCCCTGCTCCAAGAAACCCACCTTTCTGCCCCAGACTTCCACCGCATGAAAAAATTATGGGTAGGTACGCTCCTAGGCTCAGACTCAAATGGACGCAAAGCAGGAGTCTTGATGCTCATACACAAAAATCTCCCATGCACGGTCCTATCTGTCAAATCAGGTTCACAGGGACGCCTTATCTCAGCCCATATTCAACTAAAGAGTTGATAGTCTCCAACGTCTACGCACCCAATAACCCCACTAAGCAGTTTTTTGGTGAACTTTCGTCATGGCTCCTTAGTGACCCAAACCTCCCGCATATAGTCGGCGTAGACCTCAACTCCACGATTCACCTGATAGATGACAGATCCACTCCTAAACGCCCATACTCCCCCCCAGACTACGATATGCAAACTCTTCTGGCCTCCACGATAGAGACCCTCCATTTGCACGACATTTGGCGACTCCGGCACCCAGCTGACAGAGAATTTACTTTCTATTCCAACCCCCATAATGTTTTCACCAGAATTGACTATCTCTTCTGCTCAGGCGACCTTATCCCACTGATATCCGACACGGACATTCACGACATTGCCATATCTGATCACGCACCTATCTCGATCACGATTGCTAACCCTGAACTACACCCGAATCCTAAAATATGGCGTTTTCCATCTTACCTCCACAATAACTCTGACTTCCGACACTACATGGAAAATGCCTGGTCAGAATACACTTTGATCAATGCTGGACACTCTGACAACCCCAATCTATTTTGGGAAGCAGGCAAAGCTTTTCTCAGAGGCTGTGTAATCTCTTATGCTGCTTCTTTTAAGAGAAATACACTCAAAAACTACAAACTACAAGTGCGCATGCGCGGGACTCCCGGGAAGACGCTCTGAACGGGAGCTCCGTCACAGCCGAGCCTTCCGCGGTCCCCAGACGCCGGATTATTTAGCGGAACCATCCCTGCTTAACACCCGCTGGTAGAGGAGGCTAGCGGGCACAAATCTACATGCCCAACCGATCACAGCGCCCAGCGGCTAGCAGGAAACTCTCCTTTGGCCTACCCGACCCCACTACATCCAAGATGGCGGCCACGACCTCCTCACAGGCAGACACAGGAGACGGAGTCATCATGGCTGACATCCCAGAGGAAGATCAGCTTCCCAACATCACACCGAGATCCTCTGTGAGTAACATCTCCCCCAAGAATGCCTATCTTACAAGCAAAGACTCCGTTTTTAACAGGACCCTAACTGACATGCTCCATATCCCTTCACTGCATGCTTCCGCCCCATCCCCTGCTATACAACAGGCAGCACCGCTGAACTCTCCCCACCAGTCAGACATGGCACAACTTCTGAATTGCTTTTCAGACATGCTGGCCACAGGCCTGGCCCAAAACGCAGCACAAATCACTACGTCTATTAAGGCAGACCTACAGAGCTTGGGGGCCCACATTGACCTGATTGAACAAGCAGTTGATCAAATGGTTGCGCGCACCAATCAGAATACCGACTGCATTCACTTGATGCAAGATCAACTTGAAACAGCTTTAGGGAAGATTGACGATTTGGAAAATCGTAATCGGAGAGGAAACTTCCGTATTCGAGGTATCCCTGAGTCTGTAACTAATATTCATGACACGGTGCAGCTTTTCATGAAAGAACTGATCCCAGATATTTCTGACCGCAAACTGGAGATTGACAGGGCTCACAGAGCGCTGCAACCACCCAGACAGGACGGGCTCCTGAGGGATATAGTGGTTAAGCCCCACTATTACGAGACCGAAGAGGAGGTCATGAAAAGATCTCGGAATCTAGACGCCTTATCCTTCCAAGGAAACAAGATTCAAGTCTTCGCAGACATCTCCAAAACTACAATCCTAAAGAGAAGAGCTTTAAAACCTCTGCTTGAAATCCTCTCTCAGAAATCAATTAAATATCGCTGGACTTTCCCTTTCCGTCTTCAGTTCCAACATAAGGAAAGATCGTATGGATTCTCCTCATTCCAAGAAGGCGAACACTTACTCCTGCGACTTGGATTCATCTCTCAAGAAGCTTGCCCCCAGGATCCTCCGTCCAAGTCAAGTTCTTCTAAGAGACCCCCTCCAGGCAGCCCCATCACCCCGATTGCTTTCCTCCAAGATGAAGTCATCCCTTCTCAGCTTTATAAGGACTTTGTGACTCCCTTTTCTCCCTAAGGTTGTACCCTCTGAAGGAGGGGCTATGGTGTACATTGCATACACCCCTTCAGACCCCACTTATCCATCAGTGAGGGTGGTCGCACTTACCTGATCTTCCCCCACTCTCTTCACTGCAATGAAGATGGACGAAGATGACTCCGGGTTGTTTCCCTTCACCCCCCCCCCCTTTTTTTTTCTTTTTTTTTTTTTTTTTTTTTAACAACTATCCTCGGTTTTCATAATGGACCGCACTTGAGGTTATTTTGACTTACGGGGAAACCAGGGCATAAGTTTGTACCTCACTTCACTTCTCCCCCCTCCCTCCCACTTCCCTGTTCCTACCCTCCACCCCCCCTCCCGGTTATTAATGGACCTTCCCCTATGGAGGGTTTTGTTTTGTCATTTTTATTTAAAACAGTGATTTGCCCTTGTACCTCTTAGAGTTTGGGCTCAACTCCTCATTTTTGATCCGTGTCTTTTATATGGGTATATTATTCAAATTTTTTGTGCTCACACTTACTAGGTTCCATTGTTCCCCATTAGATGGGGCCCCGGCGGCTCGGCTGGGCTAGCATCGCCACTTCCTCTGTTGTGATCAGGGGAGATCCTCCCACTGATTACACCAGACTAACAACCTCGGCTGAGGTTGTTCTTGTTTTTCTGAGACCCTTTTGTTTTTGGGTCTCAGACTCGAACTGAACTTTTCAGTCCAGTTCCTGGATTTTCTGGGCTTTTACGCCTAGTCTTTTTTGAAGTTACTAGAATGTATTATTTAATGATTCTTCCTCTCTTCTTTCATTCTCTTATCTCTCCCTTCTTCCCTTTCTTCTCCTCCTTCCCCCTTTTTTATATTTCAGGAAGGTGCACAGGAGACCGACCTTACCCAGAGCCCTCCGCTGCGACAGCAAGATCTCTCTCCCAGACTCCATGCTGCATCATCAAGGAACCGGGTAGGAACACACCTAACGCACCAGAGTTACTCCCTTAGTGAAAATGACTGACCCACCTACCTTACAGAGGACACTTAAAGTTGCCTCCCATAACACCCAAGGGCTCAACTCACCCGTCAAGAGACGCAAAGCTTTCCAAAGCTATCACTCAAGAGGAGTAGATGTAGTGCTCCTCCAAGAAACACATTTCCCCTCAAACTACTCGCCTTCTTTTTTACACAACAAATACCCCACTTTTTTTCTCGCAAACGCTAGCGAGAAAAAGAGAGGAGTAGCCATCCTAATCTCCAAACAAACCCCTTTCTCTCACACTTTAACTGTGCGAGATGATGATGGAAGATACATTCTAATCAAAGGACTGATTGAAGGTAATCTATACACTTTCATTTCCTATTATGCCCCCAACAAAGGCCAAGCTAAATTCTTCTCCTCCTTACTGGCAACTCTCTCACCCCATTTTGAGGGTAGGGTGATTATGGGAGGGGACTCCAATATTACCTTTGATCAGATCTTAGATAAAGCAGCTCAGGGGATCCCTCGCCTTAAACGACCCCCCAAACAAAGCCTCCAGATTGCCAAACTTATTCACTCGGTGGGACTCATTGATTCATGGAGGGAATTAAACCCCGCAACAAGGGACTACACACACTACTCAGCACCCCACAAGACATATGCTAGAATCGACCACATTTTCTTATTGAACTCTGACATACAAATTGCTAATCACGCCTCCATCCACGATGTTCCGTGGTCTGACCACTCCCTAGTAATCTTAGGAATATCCAATTCGTTATCCCCATCTGGCCCACGCACTTGGCGCCTAAACGAGAAAATCCTAGCTAACCCCGTCCACTGTACTATACTAGAAAAGGATATTAAAGAGTATTTTCTATTGAATGACACGGCAGACATCTCCCCTAGCACGCTCTGGAATGCTCACAAAGCAGTAATCAGAGGGAAATTGATCCAATTTGCAGCCAAATTAAAGAGAGAACGGCAAATTGATATCAAGAAACTAGAGAAAGAATACAAAAATCTCAGCAAGTCCCATAAACTGAACCCCAATCCTACATCTCTATCTAAGCTAGATTCTATTAGGCTATCCCTTAATTCAGCTTTGACTTCCAACGCAGAAAAGCACCTCCATTGGCTCAGCGGCAGTTTCTATCTACGAGCGAACAAATTTGGCCCCCAGCTAGCGGCCAAACTTACCCCGAAACACAGGTCTTTTGCCCTACCTAAAATAAAAACCCAATCCGGATCGCAAACCCAAAACCCAAGTAAAATTCTTAAATCATTCCAATCCTTTTATGCCAACCTGTATTCCGACGATTGCCCAATTTCTCAACAAAAGTTGGATGCTTTTCTAGACAAAATCCCATTGCCAAAAATTTCCGAATCTCACCGCTCCATACTGGAATCCCCATTTCAAGAATCTGAGATCCGAGCAGTCATAAAAGGGCTCAGAAAGGACTCAGCCCCAGGCCCAGACGGTTTCTCAAACCACTATTACAAAACTTTTATAGATTCCCTCTCTCCGTACCTGGCCCGCCTTTTCAACTCCTTAGCTAAAGTATCTCCGTTAGACCCAAATGCCAATTTGGCTTTTGTTTCAGTTATACCTAAGCCAGGTAAAGATCCCAGCGATGTCAGTAACTATAGACCTATTTCGTTAATTAATAACGACCTAAAACTTATGACAAAAATATTATCCAATAGACTCGCCTCTTTTATAGATACCTACATACATAAGGACCAAGTAGGGTTCATACCAGGGAGACAGGGACCGGACCAGATACAGAGAGCGATAAATGCAGTCTCCCTAATGAGATCGGGGTGGGATGGGGGATCTCCCCAGGGGGGCCTCCTCCTCTCCATAGATCTCCAAAAAGCGTTTGATACGGTGGCTTGGCCCTATCTCTTCACAATTTTAGGTAAATGGGGTTTCGGCCCTAACTTTATCAATATATTAAGAGCCCTCTATCATCAACCTAAGGCACAGGTGAGACTACTAGGACACCTATCAGATAAATTTTCCATACAGAAAGGAACAAGGCAGGGATGCCCTCTCTCTCCCCTTCTCTTCGCGATGGCTATAGAATCCTTGGCCATCGCGATTAGACAACACCCAGACATCCATGGAGTTCGCTGTGGGCAAAATTACCACAAATGCGCTCTATTCGCGGATGATGTCCTCCTGTTCGTCACGTCTCCCATGACCTCCATCCCCAACATATTGCAACTTCTACAAAACTTTGAATTAGCTTCCGGACTTAAGGTTAATGTATCCAAATCAGTCGCTCTCAATGTTTCCACCCCTCCAGACATAGTAAATAACCTAAAGAGTAAATTTCCATTCTCATGGAATTCCACATCTATCCCTTATCTTGGCATTAACCTTACATCTGGCATAGATACTCTCTATAAATATAATTTTCCCCCCATGATCAAAAAGCTCACGGACGACCTGACCCAATGGTCGCTATATAAGCTCTCGTGGTTGGGTAAAGTGAACGCAGTTAAAATGACACTCCTACCTAGGCTACTTTATCTCTTTCGTTCCTTACCCAAACCAGTCCCCAAACCGCACATTCAACGCCTACAATCTGCCATAATCCGTTTTATTTGGGATAAAAAAGGCCACAGGTTTTCTAAAGAGGTGCTTTTTAGGCCCAGAAAAAAGGGAGGACTAGGGGTCCCTAATCTGTGGTGGTATTATCAGGCAGCACAATTGAGCCAATTCTCAACTATATATATGAAAGGACCCAAACCAGACTGGGTGAGCATGGAGCGTGAGGCGGTTCCCGGTTTCACCTTAGACTTTCTGCTTTGGAATATCCCCAAAAAACGCCCCCCTATTTTAGCACCAACATTATCTCACTCAATGAAACTCTGTGATGCCCTTCATAAGTTCAAACCCCTCATCTCCACATGGCACCCCCTGGCACATATCTTCAGAAATCATAATTTTCCCCCTGGCCTGGAGATTCGGGCCTTTAAATGGTGGCTGGACAAGGGCCTTTATAGAATTGGTCAATTCTTCAACTCCAATGGTCCCTTCACTCTAGCTTACTGTACCTCCAAACTCGAAATGCCCCCAACCGAAAAATTTAGATTCCTTCAACTCTTTCATTTTTTAAATCGGGTATGGAAGGACAATGAAAACCATCTCTTTGTAACGCCTTATGAACAATGGTGTGCTTCAGCCTCGGACACCAAAGGGGGTATCTCTCTCATCTACTCATCCCTGGCGGAACCCACGGAAAAAGCAGCATACATGACAAGCTGGGAGCGAGATCTTGACTTCAGCTGGGACCTGGATAAGTGGCATATTAATTTTGCCCGCTCCTTTAAAGGTATAGTTAATACTACAATTAGCGAAGCAGGGCTGAAAGTTCTCACACGCTGGTATCTGGTACCGTCACGTCTTGCCAAAATCTATCCGCTAACGTCTCCTCTTTGCTTTAGAGGATGCGGTCATGTGGGGTCTCTTTTACACATACTATGGGAATGCCCTAAAATCAGAATGTATTGGAACAAGATCTTCTCCCTTATCCGCAGAACATGCGGTTGTACTCTGCAACAAGATCCAACTGTTGCATTGCTAAATGGTCCCATACCAAAAATTTCTAAACATACACAGAAGCTGATCCAGTTTATTCTAGTGGGGGCCAAAATGACCATCACCAGGGCCTGGAAATCACCGAAAGTGTCCATTCGGTTAGCCAAGCAAAAAATCACGTGGATCATGCTGCAAGAAAAAATTTCCAACATTATCCTAGATACCACTGATAAATTTAACACTATTTGGGAACCCTGGGCAAATCTAGTAGGGCATCCTTTGTATGTGTGATAGATAGTACACTGGAGTGGTCCTTAGCTGAGGGGCTATCGGTCCCCCCTCTTTGAGGTCTCCTGTGCACTTCCCTCCCATAACTCCTGAAGATCAACTAACCCTTTCACCCTCTCTATCCCCTCTGCCCCTCCTGTTTCCTTCCTTTCCTCCTTTCACTCTCCTGTCCTCTATACACATCTATATTGGTCCCTCAAGCTCTCAGTACTTTTAATTACCTGGGCTATATGCCTCAGGGCAGATTATCAAAGGTAACACCCTTCTAACCTTCGAACATAACATGTTATGGACTGGATCATCAAACCAAAATTTGATCCATCATGAGAGATAGACAGACCAATTGGTTCCCTTCCTTTCTTATTTTTATTTTATTTTTATTTTTTTATTTTTTTCCCAGTAACGAAAGTATAAATGCGTTATTGACATGATCTTCCATGGTTACAGTGATACAAGCCCCTTTTGGTTGTCTCCCTTTTATCATTTTCCAGTTTCTGTAGGCGTGTATCTGTACTCTAGACAGTTATTCACTTGTTTGGGGAGAGATGGGCTGGGGGAGACCCGGCTCGTCGGAGCAGTTAGTTCCCAGAAGGGGCTCCGACGCTGGGACTCTCAATGCTCATAACTAGATATCCAGTTGTGTTACAAGCCTATATCTGCTTACAATTTATTGTTGTCATCTTTTACGAATGATGTATTATTTTTATATTTTGTACTCGATGAGCGATGTGCTCCTTTTTCATTTTGACGATTGATGTATTCTATTATCTTCTTAATAAACTTCACTCTTTAAAAAAAAAAAAAAAAAAAAAAAACTACAAACTAGCCAGCTCCCGACTGCACCAAGCCCAACGATCACTTTACATAAACAACTCCACTGACAATAGGAAGACATGGCAGTTAGCAAAACAATCTTTTGACACTTGGGCCAACACCCTGGAACGGACAAAAAAAGCTTACATGTATGCTACCCTCCACAGTTACATGTATGCTACCCTCCACAGTTTAGCCAGGTAAACTCCTGGCTAAACTATGTAGGGGACCCTACCGCCCGACCCATATTACATCTCTCCGAGACTCATCGGGTAATATCAAAACCACTCAGAAAGACATAAACGAAGTCATGCTAAAATTCTACTCCTCCTTTTACGCGCCAGACCCCATAAATGCACCGACAGCATACTCTTTTCTGGAAAAGGTAACCCTTTCTCAAGTCTCTCCTCAGTTAGATGCTCTAAACGCACCTCCATGAAATTTCCACTGCTATTAAAAACCTAGCTCCCTCTAAAGCCCCAGGCCCTGATGGCTTCACGGGTGAATTCCACAAGTCCCTACAATCACTCTTAGAACCCACACTCCACAAAGTTTATCGCCACATATGGTCAGGAGGCTCATACCTACCCACGGGGAACCAAGCCATTATCAAACTACTAGCCAAAAAAGGTAAAGACCCTCAAGAACCAGGCTCATATAGACCTATTTCACTCCTAAATCTGGATGTCAAAATCCTTTCCAAAATTATTGCCATTAGATTAGCCGACATCATACCCTCTCTGATACACCCTGCCCAATCAGGATTTGTGAAAGTCAGAACTGCCACCATGAACATCAGAAAGGGTGATGATGGCCCTGGAACATGCCAAATGTAACCCAAACGGAAATTATGCTATCAATACCCTAGATGCAGAGAAAGCCTTCGATAATGTTAGTTTCGAATGGCTTTCCTTGGTCATGACTAAAATGGGATTTTTCGGCCCTTTCGCCCATCTCATAAACACCATGTACACTGCTCCGGCTGCTAGACTGGTAGCGGCAGGCCTTCTTTTGGAGGAATTCCGCCTCCACAAAGGCACTCAGCAGGGTTGCCCCCTATCACCACTTCTTTTCAACATTGCTCTAGAACCACTGTCTAGATATTTGTCCCACGTAGCCCCACTACATGGCATCCCCATCGGCAAACACGAGCTTCGAACCTCACTCTTCGCGGACAATGTCCTTATATTCTCAGCAAACCCCTCCTCTGACATGCTCACCATTAAATCAATTTTTGACCAATTTAGATCATGCTCGGGCCTTCGCATAAATTATAACAAAAGTGAAATCCTTCCCATAGGCACCATGTCCAACCCTCCATGGACTCTGAAATCCATATTCTCTGTAGCACATTCCCACATCACCTAGTTAGGCATAAAAATAGGGAAACTACCCTCCTCTCTATATCACCTTAACTATCCCCCACTACTCAAAAAAATCTCTCAAGAACTAGTCAACTGGATGGATCTGCCTCTTTCGCTACTGGGAAGATGCCATCTAGATAAAATGGTTAGCTTCGCCCGCCTACTCTACCCACTACAAACCATTCCCTTACTCTTGCAACATAAAGACACAAAAATTCTCAATAACGCCATCTCCAAATTTCTGTGGCGAAATAAGCGACCACGGAAGCTGAAATGGTTCACCCATACTCCTTGGTAGCTCTCCTTCACTGCAAGTGGAAATCCATTCTTCCACCCCTTCAACACAACCTCCTACTCCGGGACACAGCAATTGCTTGGAGGGAAATTTGAAAAAGCCTTAAACTCTCACCTTTTATATCTAGCCACCTTCCAATACAAGGAAACCCGTGTTTTCCCCCAGGTCTGGGACGCCAGCCGTATGCCACCTGGCAGCAGAAAGGCCTCACCAACTTTTCCTCACTTTGTGACTTAGAGTCTGGTCACCCCATTCCTTTCCAGTCCTTAGCTGAGAAGTTCCAACTTCCCCAGTCACACATCTTCCAATATGGTCAATGCATCAGCTTTCTGAAAAATGCTTGCAGAGAGGATCGCAAAAGATTCAAACCGTCTTTCTCGGACTCTCTTCTCTCAAAGGGCTCTTACAAAATTTCAGACATATACCAGCCTCTCCTCCTGAAAGTCATTCCCTCACTAGAGTCCTCATCAGCAGCCAACTGGGCAAAGGACTTCCCAGACACCGACCTAGTAAACAAACTTCTTCAAGGCCTCAACACCATTCACAAACTGGTGCCCAACGAATCTTGGAGGGAAACCCAACTGAAGATTGTTCATCGGGCTCATATACCTTTCCTCTCGAACAAACAAGCGCAAACCGCCCCCACATGTCCCTTATGTCAACACCCCAGACCTTCCTTGACCCATCGCTTTTGGTCATGTACTTTCATCTCCGCCTTCTGGGACCAAGTCCTATCATACATATTTGAGGTGACCCTGCTGAAATTACCCAAAGACCCCCTACTTCTCATTTTCTGTCACTGGGACCCCCAGCTACTACCCTGGTCACCCAATTCTACCCCCTCTTGCAAAGACTGGACCCTGATATGCCTCCTACTCACTAGAAGAGCCATCCTGAAAAACTGGATCTCCAACGTTTGTCCCAACACCTCTCAAATCAAAAGAGATCTCCTACAACTACTCTATAAAGACAGGATCAACATGGACTTAACGCACGAAAGAATCAAGACACGCTTTAACCACAAATGGGGTGCCTTTATGGCTTCAACACTCACTCCTATGGATATAGTGAACCTCGAGACATTTTCCTTCTCATACCATGACCCCCCACCTACACCTTAGATGGAGTGTTTCCTCCAAATCAAACATCTGCAACACAAGGAATCCAACTCATACCAAATACTACAACATTGTGCAAGACCTCTTCTCATCCATCTAACCTCTATCTTCCCCCCACACAGGAAGGGGGTGATCGTAAATGTTATTGTAAATGTCATCACTATTAAAACCATAGCTTTTATTTTTTTACTGTCTACCCACAGGCTACAATGTTTATCCAAAACATGAACTTGGTGCTCAACTCCCCCCCCCCCTTTTCTGTATATTTTGTTTTTCTGGCTTTTCTCTACTCACTTCCCTCCCCACCCCACATCCTATTTTGGATGCATCCAGTAACATCCTCCTGGTATTCTTAGGGATCCCCCCCTACCTTGATCCATCCAGTTTATTTTGTCTTTCTCAAATAGAAGATACCATACTACCCCATTTCCCAGGCTACCTATCTTTGTCATTTGTTCTGTATCTCCATTACATATCAAGCTAATGTTTTGTTTTTGTATAAAATACACTGATACTTTTTGATGTTATACCCTGTATGTTACATCTTTCAATAAAATCTATTTAAAAAAAAAACAAAAACTGAACTGTTTGTTAAGTCCACCGAGACTGGTCACTAATTGTACGATTGACTGTTTTGTTGGATCACAACAAATCTTTCACAGACACCTTGTTGTGTGCAGCACAATAAAACACAGATTGCCATATTTTGTACATGCACAGATCTTTAGCTTTATGTCAGCAATTTTTTTATGTATTTTTTGCACAGCGTTTGTTAATATGAATGTTTATTGCACACTCACAATTGAAGTGAACTTTTTTATGCTGCACTATTTTACGTTACATAACTAGTGTTTTTTGTATCAAAAAACTTTGTGCCATCTGCTTTTTTCTTTTTTTGGATAAAATTATCAGTGTGGAATTTTCTGTTTTAGATTTTAACGCTATGTACCTCAAGAAAGGCTTACAAGCATTAAAAATGCCTGTAGAATTCCTACAAAACAAACCCCTTTCTAGCTTCAGTTCTACATTTAAAAAAAGCTAAGAATTTCTGAAAAAGCCATATGTTACAAACATACTACATACTAACTTCCCTTATAATGGTATTGTCAGGATTTGTCATGTGCACTGGGTCTTTGTGATTTTTTTTTCTGGGCGAGTTCATTCTTGTAGGCTGTGTTACAAAAAGTGACATTTTCAAAGAACAAAAAACAGCACACAGACCTCTCCAAAGGCCCCACCAAAATACATAGCAGATACTTGAGGGCGTCTGCATGCTGTTTTTTTTTTTTTTTTTTTTTTAAGAAGCTGGCAATGAAATGTTATTTTACGGCAATTTTAAACACTTTAAAGAAGTATTAAACCCAACAGCAAATGTTTATTATATTGCAGTTTACCAATTCTTAAATGTGATGGCTGCATTAGTTTTCTTTTTTAGGCTTTCTTACCTTTTATTTTTATGGAAGGAAGTGTGTAACATCGTACAAGATGTAGCAATGAAAACCATCCCAAAGAAGAAGAAATGTAAGAAAGCAAAGTGGCTATCTGATGAGGCTATACAAATAGCTGAACAAAAAAGGAAGGCAAAAGGCAATGGAGAAAGGGGAAACATATACCCAACTGAATGCAGACTTCCAGAGGATAGCAAGAAGAGACAAAAAGACCTTCCTGAACAATCAATGCAAAGAGTTAGAGGAAAACAACAGAATGGGAAAGATTAGAGAGCTTTTCAAGAAAATTGGAGGTATCAAGGACAAGTTTTGTGCAAAGGTGGGCACGATAATAGACAAAAATGGCAAGGACCTGACAGAAGCAGAAGAGATAAAGAAGAGATGTCAAGAATACACAGAAGAACTATACAAGAAAGATCTTAATGTCCCATATAAGAACGATGATGCAGTCACTGATCTTGAACCCCTATATCCTGGAGAGTGAAGTCAAGTAGGCCTTAGAAAGCATTGCTAATAACAAAGCTAGCGGAAGTGGTGGTATCCCAGCTGAGTTATTTAACCTTTTGCCGACCAGCCGCCGCCATTATACTGCGGCAGGTTGGTACAGCTACATGAATCGCCATAGGCATACTTCGCCTGCTTTAAGAGTGATAGGGGGCGCAACGCCGGAGCCGATGCTCCTGGCCGGTGGCCGCGTTGTCCGCCAGCCACCCGCAATCGCTCCACAGAGAGTCAGAATGGGGATCTGTGTATGTAAACAAACAGATCTCCATTCTGACAGGGGAGTAGAGAGAGATCTGCTGTTCCCAGTGATCAGAAACAGTGATCTCTCTCTACTCCCTGTCAGTCCACTACCCCCACAGTTATGCCCCGTACACACGGTCGGATTTTCCGATGGAAAATGTCCGATCAGAGCGTGTTGTCAGAAATTCCGATCGTGTGTACACAAATCCGACGGACAAAGTGCCACGCATGCTCAGAATAAATAAAGAGATGAAAGCTATTGGCCACTGCCCCGTTTATAGTCCCGACGTACGTGTTTTATGTCACCGCGTTTAGAACGATCGGATTTTCCGACAACTTTGTGCGACCGTGTGTAGACAAAACAAGTTTGAGCCAACATCCGTCGGAAAAAATCCTAGGATTTTGTTGTCGGAATGTCCGAACAAAGTCCGACCGTGTGTCGCTGTATATTTTTGACACTGCCTTGCCTATTATCCCAGAAAATAAGCATTTCCAATTTGACAGATTTGGCTCTCAATGGAGTTTGGGTTCAGCTTTGAAACTTCAAAGTTCACTGAAACCTGCTCAAACGCAATCCAGGGAGATTTGCCTCATCCCTATTTCCAGTGACACCCCTGACACTTTTATTGCTAATGGTCCCATCCTTTTCTCTTTTAGAGGGAGGAGGGAGGTGGTGGGGGGCACAGTTCCCAACTTTACCCTGGCCTCTGTTGACCTTGTCCCAGCACTGGGTTCACACAACGGCAATGATCCAAGCAGAATGGAAGGCGAGTTGCATAACATACAGTGGGGACAGAAAGTATTCAGACCCCTTTAAATTTTTCACTCTTTGTTATATTGCAGCCATTTGCTAAAATCATTTAAGTTCATTTTTGTTCCTCATTAATGTACACACAGCACCCTATATTGAAAAACACAGAATTGTTGACATTTTTGCAGATTTATTAAAAAAGAAAAACTGAAATATTACATGGTCTTAGGCTCCATTCACACTAGCGCGTTTTTTTGATGCATTTTGCAGAAATGCACGGGAATTTTTTAACATGGGTTCCTATGGAACATGTTCACATCAATGCCTTTTTGTTTCTCTGCATTTTTGGAAAGGGTCAGGGACTTTTTTTCATGCAAAATGCAGCGTTTTGCATGTAATAGAATTCAATGGACAAGCATCAAAAACGCAAGTGCACCGTTTTTGCAGCGTTTTTGATGCGTTTTTGGTGCGTTTTTGATGTGTTTTTGCCGTGTTTTTTTTTTGTTTTTTTTTATTTATTTATTTTTTTAATTTTTTTTAAGACTGTAAAAAAAACTGTAAAAAAAAAAAAAAAACGCAAAACGCAAATCGCGACAAAATCGCGGCAAAAACGCGGCAAAAACGCTGCTCAAAAACGTGGCAAGCATGAAAAAAAAACCTCCAAAAACGCTCAAAAGCAACATGCATAGGTGTGAATCGAGCCTTAAGTATTCAGACCCTTTGCTGTGACACTCATATATTTAACTCAGGTGCTGTCCATTTCTTCTGATTAACCTTGAGATGGTTCTACACCTTCATTTGAGTTCAGCTGTGTTTGATTATACTGATTGGACTTGATTAGAAAAGCCACACACCTGTCTATATAAGACCTTGCAGCTCACAGTGCATGTCAGAGCAAATGAGAATCATGAGGTCAAAGGAACTGCCTGAAGAGCTCAGATACAGAATTGTGGCAAGGCACAGATCTGGCCAAGGTTACAAAAAAATTTCTGCTGCACTTAAGGTTCCTAAGAGCACAGTGGCCTCCATAATCCTTAAATGGAAGATGTTTGGGACGACCAGAACCCTTCCTAGAGCTGGCCGTCCAGCCAAACTGAGCTATCGGGGGAGAAGAGCCTTGGTGAGAGAGGTAAAGAAGAACCCAAAGATCACTGTGGCTGAGCTCCAGAGATGCAGTCGGAAGATGGGAGAAAGTTGTAGAAAGTCAACCATCACTGCAGCCCTCCACCAGTCAGGGCTTTATGGCAGAGTGGCCCAACGGAAGCCTCTCCTCAGTGCAAGACACATGAAAGCCTGCATGGAATTTGCTAAAAAACACCTGGTGAGAAATAAGATTCTCTTGTCTGATGAGACCAAGATAGAACTTTTTGGCCTTAATTCTAAGCATGTATGTGTGGAGAAAACCAGGCACTGCTCATCACCTGTCCAATACAGTCCCAACAGTGAAGCGTGGTGGTGGCAGCATCATGCTGTGGGGGTGTTTTTCAGCTGCAGGGACAGGACAACTGGTTGTAATCGAGGGAAAGATGAATGCAGCCAAGTGCAGGGATATCCTGAACGAAAACCTTCTCCAGAGTGCTCAGGACCTCAGACTGGGCCGAAGGTTTACCTTCCAACAAGACAATGACCCTAAGCACACAGCTAAAATAATGAAGGAGTGGCTTCACAACAACTCTGTGACTGTTCTTGAATGGCCCAGCCAGAGCCCTGACTTAAACCCAATGGAGCATCTCTGGAGAGACCTAAAAATGGCTGTCCACCAACATTTACCATCCAACCTGACAGAACTGGAGAGGATCTGCAAGGAGGAATGGCAGAGGATCCCCAAATCCAGGTGTGAAAAACTTGTTGCATCTTTCCCAAAAAGACTTATGGCTGTATTAGATCAAAAGGATGCTTCTATTAAATACTGAGCAAAGGGTCTGAATACTTAGGACCATGTGATATTTCAGTTTTTCTTTTTTAATAAATCTGCAAAAATATCAACAATTCTTTGTTTTTCTGTCAATATGGGGTGCTGTGTGTACATTGATGAGGAAAAAAATGAACTTAAAAGATTTTAGAAAATGGCTGCAATATAACAAAGAGTAAAAAATTTAAATGGGTCTGAATACTTTCTGTCCCCACTGTATATGCAGCTGGAGAGCTGACAAGTTAAGTCACTTAATCTAAACTATATCTACCTGTGTTACAGTATGGGCCTGTCGTCTAGTGATGGGGAAAATGTGAGCTCCACAGCATGTTTCATCCTCAAACTATCTTTAACCTCTTCAATTCTTTAGTCCAGAGCTTGAAAAAGGTAAAAACAAGCTCACATATTAAAGTCATCTGATTACATTTATAATACTTCCAAGTAATACTCCTTCTGACCCCCTGCCCTGTGGTTCTATGGTTATAAGTTCAGATGAGCAAATGTAATAATGTGCACTACCTGATTCTCCCCTTAATATGAATCCCAATGTGTTTATCAGACAAAAATCTTCCTTCTAGAAAGGCAGGGAAAAAAAAAGGTTCCATATTAAGCTATCAGTCATGTCTCCATTTCTGTGACCAGAACACACATCTAGAAATGCATAATATAATGGAAAAGTGTGTATTCCATAGACATTGAAAGATTACTTATTTTGTGCAACATTAGTCATGCAAAAGTCTAAATGTAAAATAAATCTCTTTTTTTTTTCAGTAGACAGCATGATGAATACAGATGTTAGATCCCTGCCCTTCTCACCAACTTGTGACAAGGGACTGGCCAATCTCACACTGTGCTGTCACTTCCGTAATAATGGCACTCTCAGCTAAACTCTGCACAAAGATTTTCCAGCTTGTGCAACCACAATCTAGGACCTAGCAGCCTGAGAATGATTGTCACTGGTTTAAGGTAATTGATCAATTAACCCTTTAAACTGCCACCACCACTTTTTTACAGAGAAGGAAAGAACTCACAATCTTATCACAATTTTAAAATAAACGTCTGTACACACACTGTCACCAAAGACAGGTATATTCAGAGATTTATCATATACAGTAGCACTTTTCAACAGACAGGGATTCTTTTAGATTGCATTATGGCTGTAGGGACAATTTCAACTCTTCCCAAATTGGGTTTAATAATGGAAAGGTTAAAGTGGTGCAAATAAAATATTTACAAAAAAAGGGTGTTACAAAGAGATAAAGAGACAATAAACAACAGAAAGATAAAGGGGTGAAACACAAAGACTGCAAAACGTCCTGTTTCAGCAGATTTCAGTCTGTAAGCAAAGTGATTTATTAGTTCTTATAACTTGACAGGTCTTCTTTTTCTTGATGATACACGAGAGCTGACAAAATGTGTTGGTGTTCCCTTTTCTCTGATATAAAATGGGTGTTAACAGAGACCAACTGACCAATTAAGCAGCTGAGGGGGGTTGCTAGAATGTCCCCACATTTATGACCACATCCTAGATACAGTTTTCTATAGGTATTCATATCTCTCTATTGTCCAATATGGAATCAGCTTCGAAATGGCTATAAATATGTTAGGTCTCGGATACCCCTTTCACCTAGGGAATAAACTGGGCCGGTTCTGTTCCCGGCACTTTTTAGGTTAATGGTGTTTGGGCTCAAATTTCTACAAATTAACTGAGGGAGGTAAATATGTCTATATCCTGGCTGTGCTGTTATCATTTCATGAGGTATGAGATATACTGTTTTAGAGTTTTAGGGTTTTGGCTGATAACCAGTCTTTTAAAAATGTGGATTGCTACAGTATTTACGATAGGGGGAAGAGCTGCAAGTGTCTGGAAAAACTCCATTCACTCAAGCTTATGAGGGTGATAGTTTTATTAGGGTGTCCAGGTGGAAATGTGGATTGATTAATGGAAAGGGTCTGCGTGTGTCCAATCAATGGACTGATAAGGTCCTGGCATCAGTTAGCAGTTTGTGTATTGTATAGCTGAAAGAAAAGGGAGGGGGCATGGTAACTGTGGTTATTCCCTTCATATGACAACATGGCTGAGATGAGCTGAGTAGAGTTGTGCCGAACAGCCTGGTTTGGTTCGTCCCAGAACTCTCGAACATCATAAAAGTCCCTAACTGTGAACTCTATTAAAGTCTATGGGACTTGAACTTGAAAAAACAGTGCCCATTTTGAAGGCTTATATGCAAATTATTGGCCATAAAATGGGTATGGGGTACATGTATCAATGCAACTTTTTTTAAAAATATTGTTTTTAAAGGAGCAGTGATTTTAATGATGCTTAAAGTGAAACAATAAAAAAGCCTGGGGGTCCCCTGTAAAGTGGAGCATCTGTACCATGAATAGAACCTGCTGCAGCAAAACTGACATATATAAAGAAAAAAATGGCATTTAAATTGATTTTCCCTACAATGTTTCTTTATTTTGTAAACAACAGCTTGGGAGCCAGTCTATATGACCAGGCCACAATTTCGTGTACTCAGAACATACATTCTGGTGTCTCTTTGGTAGAATTTGACTGTAAATAATATAAATTTGCACCACAGTGAGCAAAATATAGTATGCTCAGGCCAAGGTTAATTTTTTTTTTTCAGATAAAGTCTGGTGTCTCTTTCACAGACTTTGGATAGAAATAACAGGTGCAGAAAAATTGTGATTTGGGTGTTGGTGATTTTCTTAATAAAACATACAAAAACAATGTCCAACAATAATCTAAACATAGAAGTTTGAAAATAAAATTTACAAAATGAATTTGGAAATTGCTTTATTCTCTCATCTCACCATCTTCTTCCTCCTCTTCTACTCCTCGTATATACAATACATGATTACACCTTATTAGGGATGGGCGAACGGTTCTGCCTGAGCATAAGTTCGGGCCGAACTTTGGTTGTTCGGATGTTCTGCAAACACCGAACAATATGCGGTGTTTGGGGCAAATTTGAAAGCCACAGGAACACCATTAAAGTCTATAGGACACTAACATGAAAAATCAAAAGTGTTAATTTTAAAGGCTTATATGCAAGTTATTGTCATAAAAAGTGTTTGGGGACCTGGGTCCTGCCCCAGGGGACATGTATCAATGACATTTTTTTTTTAAATGGCCTTTTTTTGGGAGTAGTGATTTTTTAATGCTTAAAGTGAAACAATAAAAATGATATATTCCTTTAAATATTGTGCCTGGGGGTGTCTATAGTATGCCTGTAAAGTGGTGCATTTTTCCCGTGTTTAGAACAGTAACACAGCAAAATGATATTTCTAAAGGAAAAATTGTCATTTAAAACTGATAGCAGCTGTAATGAATTGTTGGGTCTCGGCAATATAGATAAAACTCATTGAAAAAAAGAGCATGGGGTCCCTCCAAGTCCATTACCAGGCCCTTTGGATCTGGTATGAATATTAAGGGGAACCCCAAACCAAAATTTTAAAAATAAATTGCGTGGGGGTCCCCCTAAAATATATACCAGGCCCTTCGGGTCTGATATGAAAATTAGGGAACCCTGCACCAAAATTAAAAAAAAATGACGTAGGGGTCCCCCCAAAATCCATACCAGACCCTTATCCGAGCATGCAACCTGGCAGGCCACAGGAAAAGAGGGGGGAGATGAGAGAGCGCCCCCCTTCTGAACTGTGCCAGGCCACATGCCCTCAACATGGGGAGGGTGCTTTGGGGTAGCCCCCCAAAGCACCTTGTCCCCATGAAGGGCCTCATCCCCTTGCCTGGTGGTTGTGGGGGTCTGCAGGTGGGGGGCTTATTGGAATCTGGAAGCCCCCTTTAACAAGGGGACCCCAGATCCTGGCCTCCCTCCCATGTGAAATGGTAACGGGGTACAAGTACCCCTACCATTTCACAAAAAAAGTGTCAAAATGTTAAAAATGACAAGACACAGCTTGGGGACAATTCCTTTATTAAAAAAAGAAAAAAAGAAAAATGCCCCATGATGTCCATTCATCTTCTTCTATGTCGCCGCAATGGACCGAAAAAGAAAAAAAATCTGCAACCGATCCTCCTCTATGGGAGGCTCCTGCCGTGTGACGCTTCTTTGCTGATGACAGTTCTTTTATAACTGAAGGCGGGGCCAGCCGGTGACGTACTTGGGTGACCCCGCCCCCTCTGATGCCATGGGGACTTCCCTATGGCTTCCCCGTGGCATCAGAGGGGGGCGGGGTCACCCGTTTACATCACTGGGTGGCCCCGCCCTCAGTTATATAAGAACTGTCAAAGGCAATAAAGCGTCACATGGCAAGAGCCTCCCATAGAGGAAGATCGGTTGCAGATTTTTTTTTCTTTTTCGGTCCGTTGCAGGGTGAAGAAGATGATGAATTGACATTGTGGGACATTTTTATTTTTTATTTTTTAATAAAGGACTTGTCCCCAAGCTGTGTCTTATCGTTTTTAACATTTCAACACATTTTTGTGAAATGGTAGGGGTACATTTGTACCCGTTACCATTTCACATAGTGGGGGAGGCCAGGATCTGGGGGTCCCCTTGTTAAAGGGGGCTTCAAGATTCTGATAAGTCCCCCGCCCGCAGACCCCCACAACCACCGGGCAAGGGTTGTGGGGATGAGGCCCTTGTCCCCATCAACATGGGGACAAGGTGCTTTGGGGGGGCTACCCCAAAGCACCCTCCCCATGTTGGGGGCATATGACCTGGTACAGTTCAGGAGTGGGCGCTCTCTCATCCCCCCTCTTTTCCTGCAGCCTGCCAGGTTGCATGCTTTGATAAGGGTCTGGTATGGATTTTGGGGGGACCCCTATGGCATTTTTTTTTTAAATTTGGTGCAGGGTTCCCCTTAATCTCCATACCAGACCCGAAGGGCCTGGTATGGATTTTAGGGGGACTCCCACGCAATTTTTTTAAAAAAATTTAATTTGGGGTTTCCCTTAATATTCATACCAGACCCAAAGGGCCTGGTAATGGACTTGGGGGGACCCCATGCTCTTTTTTTCAATGAGTTTTATCTACATTGCCGAGACCCGACAATTCATTACAGCCGCGATCAGTTTTAAATGACAATTTTTCCTTTAGAAATATCATTTTGCTGTGGTACTGTTCTAAACATGGGAAAAATGCACCACTTTACAGGCATACTATAGACACCCCCAGGCACGATATTTAAAGGAATATTTCATTTTTATTGTTTAACTTTAAGCATTAAAAAATCACTGTTCCCAAAAAAACAGCCATTTAAAAAAAAAAAATTTGCTTTGATACATGTCCCCTGGGGCAGTGCCCGGGTCCCCAGACACTTTTTATGAAAATAACTTGCATATAAGCCTTTAAAATGAGCACTTTTGATTATTCATGTTCGTGTCCCATAGACTTTAACGGTGTTTGTGTGTTCTGGCAATTTTTTTGCCTGTTCGGTATGCTCTGGTGCGAACAGAACCGGGGGTGTTCGGCTCATCCCTACACCTTATTAGAACTTCTCCAAAATGTCCAGACAATGCCTCATCAATATACTCTTCTGTATTGGCGAGCTGCATGTTTGTGTAGTCATCCACAGAGACCAGGTATCCCTTGTATTCCATACCCCACTTCAGTTTCACCATTACTGGCTTACCAGTAAGGACATTAGGAATGTCCTTGTCCTGTGTTTGTGTGTTTAGTGGCAAGCTCATTCTGCCACTGAAGCCGCCACTGATCTACAGACCGGTGAAAAGAAGAAAAAATTCCCACTGCGGAATGCTCCGAGACCACACTACCAGATAGAGAAGGAAATGGCTAGAGGTTCTCTTGATGAAAGCAAGAATTGGCCTTGCTGTAAAAAATTCTAAATATATGCACCTGTCCAACAGTTGTGGAAAAATTGGTCCTTGGTTGTTAATTGTGCCCATGAAACCTATACCAAAAAAAATACTTCAAGATAAAGTCAACACCCACAAAGCTAGGCAGCCTAGATAGTCTTGCAGAGATTTCAGATCCCAAAAACATTTAATAAGTGAGAGTGTTCTATTCTCATGACCAAGTAACCCATTGAATCATCTACTAGAAAGCTCTCCATGTCTGTTTTCGCCCCTAGATAATCTTCCACCATATAATGCAGAAGCTGCCGATGGGATGTGGAAGCTGACAGCCCTGGGCACCAAGGACTAAAAAAAAATTTTAATAAATTACTCAGACGGCCCTCTTCTCCACTGCTCCTCCTTTGACCAACAGAAGCCTCAAAACTATGTTTTCCATGAGATTGTAACCCACTAGAGTCTGGAAAGGTGTTACATAAACTCCTCTTTAGGGCGTCCTCAAGATATTTCATCCTGTACTCCCTCTGTGAGGGCAGGATGAGTTCTGAGACTTTCCCCTTAAACAGTGGTCAAGGAGGGTTTCCAACCAATAATGATTATTCTCCTTGATGTCACAAATGCTTGGATCCTTTCGCAGGCTTTTAAGAATAAGGGGCCGCTGCAGCATTGCCAAAGTTGAGTTCCACTTGGTGATGTCACAAATCAGGTGGTTTACGAGCAGGTGGAATGCCAACCGAACACTGGCTGTGTATGACTGCCTGAAATGGCTACAGACTCTTCTGGCCTACCTTAGAAGATCTTGCAAACCTGGGTACCTGTTTAAGAAAATTCTGCACCACCAATTTGAGGACTCGTGCCAGGCATGGCACATGCGTCAACTTTTCTTATTGAAGGGCTGCCAAAAAGTTAGTGCTATTATCACACCCCACCATTCTTGGCTCAAGCTTCCTGTCACTGCAGAGCCGAAAGAATCTCTGCTCCGGTGTGTCTCCTGTCCCCTAGACAGACCATCTGAAGCACTACATGGCATCTTTTAGCCTGACTCGTTAAATAGCCCGTTGAACACTTAGCGGTACTGGTGGCTCATAAGACAATTTAGCAAAGGAGCACATGGAGGAGGAGGGGGTGGAGCTGACAGATCTTGCATTGTCACCAACAGCTGTATGGAGACATGGTGGCAAAATAAGCTCCAGCATTGAGCCCTGTCCTGCATCCTTCTAGTTGCAAGCAGTGTTACCCAGTGTGCTGTGAATGAAATATATTGTCCCTGACCATGCTTGCTGGACCACGTGTCAGCAGTAAGGTGGACCTTGCTGTTGACTGCCTTGCCAAACGATATCAAAACATTGCCTTTCATGTGATGGTACAGAGCTGGAATGGCCTTACATGCAAAGAAATAGCACAGCACATTCTGCAAATTCACAGAAGGGGCAGAATCCACCAGAGTGAATGGCAAGAGCTGTAAAGCCTGCAATTTGGACAAGCTGGAATTTAGACACTGGGCATGTGGATGGCAGGGAGTGTATTTTTTTTCCATGCAGCAGCTGGGACAGAGAAGTTTGCCTGCTATAGTCTACAACTGTTGGTGTGCTGCTGGTAGACATGTTGCAAGGAACTGTGACACACTTTGCTACATCATCATGCCTGTCAGTGGAGGCTACTGAGAGGTCATGAGATATAGCGGAAGAGCTGAGCTATAGGAAGTGGGCCGGGGGATAACAGCTGATGGAATAGGGTGGCTGCTCTCTACTGTTCCATGATGGCTGCCTCTGGAGTACATCCTGCCTCATTGTGCCTCCCCCTCACTTTCCTCATCTGCGCTATTTGGCACCCAAGTCACGTCAGTGACCTCATCCTCCTCATCCCCTCCATCCTTATCACTGGAGCCAACTTGGCAATACGCTTTGGCTGGGGGAACCTGACTGCCAATTTGTTGTTTTTCAGTTTTCTCTCTCTGTAGGCTCATGTTACCCCCTTCCTCAACCTCAGAACCAACATCAGAATGAAGTAATGCCCATGCAAAGTCAAGAAGCAAGTGGCTGATGCTTTGTTCAAATAACTCAGCTGACTCCTCCATGCATGATGCTGGAGCTATGGCAGGAGTAGCTGTGGACAAGGAGGCAGAATAAGCCACTCTGCCAGCTGTGATGGACTGTACACTAGTATCAGCTTGGGTGATAGAGGATGAGGAGAATGAGGATGGTTTAGTAAGCCAGTCCACAACCTCCTCTGCATACTGTGGCTGGATAGCACGGGTAACATCACTAAACAGAGAAAAACATACCCTGCCTGAGGACAGACCACGTCCACCTTTGCCTGTGAACACAGATGCTGCTGGCCCCATCATAGAGACATGGGAACATCTTCCTCTCCTTGTTGGCCTCTCAGACATGATGGGGGGATCTAATAATCAAGTGCCACTCATGGCCATCATCCATACTTATATTAAAAGAAACAAACAAAAGTTGTATTTTAGACTGTACAGGCCACACATGGTGTAAAAAATGTATGGTAAAATCATACATTTTATTGATAACAAAAATTGATTAAAATAACTTTATCTAATATACAGTACATATTGTATATTGAAATCAATATTAGTGCTGATAGGTCATTGTGTGCATATCATACAACAGATGAAACTGCTGGTAACATAAGTCCTCATATGAATGAATGAATAATTTGTAAAGCGCTGCAAATGCGAACTGAATTGCCTCAAGGCGCTGAATGTGTTGTGTTGTCAGCTTCTTAGAAGAGGTAGGTCTTGAGTTTTTTCCTGAAAGCCAGATGGTTTTCTTCCATGCGGATGTTAGTCGGAAGAGCGTTCCATAGCCGAGGTCCTTGGACTGCGAACCTTCGTTCTCCCTTTGCTTTGTAGCGGAATTTGGGAATGAGGAGGAGGTTTTGGCTAGATGATCGAAGGTTGCTATTGGGTGTGTAGTGTTTTATTTTATCTCAGAGGTATTGGGAGGCGTTTCCTTGTATGCATTTGCGGGTGAGGCAAACGGTCTTGAATGTGATCCGATTCTTTACGGTTAGCCAATGTAGGCTCCTCAGGGATGGCGAGATGGACTCCCTGGGTTTTTTTTCCTGTTAGCAGTCTTGCCGCCACGTTTTGAATGGCCTGTAAGCGCACAAGCTGAAATTGGGGTAGTCCTATGTAGAGCGAGTTTGCGTAGTCGAGTCGTGAATTGATGATTGTTCCAACTACTGATGCTTTGTCCTCTTCTGGGATGAAGGGGATGAGTCTACATAGCAGGTGGAGGAGATGGTGGCGGATCCACTAACTACTGATCTTATTTGTGCATCCATTGTCATTTCTGAGTTGAAGATAACTCCGAGACTCTTGGCTTTGGTGCTTGGAGAGATGGTCTGTCCGAAGATGGTGGGAGGTGTCCACGGGGTCTTGGTTTTGGGATTTTGGTTAGCATGTAGGAGAAGAAGTTCTGTTTTTGAACCGTTGAGTTTGAGGGAGCTGATGGTCATCCAGTCATCTATCAAAGTGAGGCATTTCTCTAACTGCTGATGGTGGTCTTTTTGTCCCGTGATGCAAAGGTAGAGTTGGGTATCATCAGCGTATGAGTGGAAGCGGAGGTCCGATTTTTTGATGATTTTGAGGAGTTGGCGGATGTAGATGTTGAATAGTACTGGTGACAAGGGTGAACCCTGAGGGACTCCACAGGAGATTGTGTGGGTTTCAGAGGTGAATGCTCCTAGTTTCACTTTCTGATAGCGATTCTCTAAGAAGGATGCAAACCATTTTAGACCAGAATCTGCCATATGATTGGGGGGCTTATTACCCAAATTTAATGGATATTGTTAAATGTGTAATTGGATGCACCTTATTCAATGAAAAGTTGTGTTTGGTGCACTTTAAATTGAGGACTGCCGCTGCAGAAATGTAAAAACTATAAAAAAACAGTGGGGAGGGGGCGTGGCGACCGGACTCCAAGATGGACGTGTAGTCTAGGAGCTCCGCTCGTCCACCGGAGATATCCGCATCCATCGAACACCATCGGCGGTATCAGAGCACACAACTACCTCCACAGAGACAACGAATCCCCGCTCTTCGCAACAAGGATGCCCCGGCACCGAAAGACACCGCAACAGCCGCGGAAATTGGACTCCTTTTTCGGCACAGCGGCGCGCGGCCTACAGCAAAATGGCCGCGACGGAGCTCAGAACTCACAGCAGCGGCATCCGTCCGGAGCGCCCATGAGAGGCCAGGGGACATCACCCAAAACAACCCATCCGCAACAGTGCCCCAGCGAAGCCTCCTCTGGGACGTCCAGCCCCACTACCAGGAGCCCAGCCAAGTCCAGGCAGAGAAGGGATTCCCCTGCTAGGCCGCAACCCGACCTGAGCATGGAGGTAAGCGGGCCGCAAAATGCCAGCACAAGCCAGCATACACAGGGGGGGGACCCCATAGCAGACTTTCCCACAGCAGACAGGCCAGTGTCAGACACGATGCTTAAAGACATGCTACTGTCTTTGAGATCCTCACTACAGGCAGACATGCTCCAAGGCCTAAATGATTGCCAGAGGGAAGTTCAAGCCATAGGCCACAGGGTAAACCATGTTGAAACTAAAATGGAGGAATACACTTCTTCATATAACCAGCTGGTAGACGCACACAAGGCACAGGGAGAAGATATAGCGTGGTTAAAAGACAAAATGGCGGACTTAGAAGATAGGTCCAGGAGGAACAACCTTAAACTAAGAGGAGTCCCCGAATCCATACCTCCTAACCAGCTCCTGCAGTTTGCCCAAACCCTTTTTTCCACCCTGATGCCGGGAGCAACGGCCCAAGATCTCCTTGTGGATAGGATCCACAGGATCCCCAAACCTTCATTTCTATCTGACGACACCCCAAGAGATACACTCCTCAGAATGCATTTCTATCACATCAAGGATCAAATCCTTCAACTCTCACGCAAACAGGAGAATTTACCCCAACAATATGCTAACATCAGGATGCTCCCAGACCTGTCCAGACACACACTGCAGCGTCGTCGCAACTTGCTGACGATCACCAAAGCGTTGAGGAATCACAACATTCTACACAAGTGGAAATATCCTGCAACCCTGTCTATTACACACAACGGGAACACAATATCCGTGTCTATTAGAAGAAGGCCTTACAGCTCTACGTCAATGGGGCATCATCACTGATCAAAGTCCCCAACCAGCTGAGCCCACAAATCTACAACACATGCAAAACGAATGGCAGGTGGTCTCCAAGAGACGTTCACCAAAGAAAAAGAAAGCCGATGGTCTAACATAAACCTACTTACACAATTCAATCTCTCCGGGATGGAGACATCTAATTAGATTCTCATCTATTACCCTCCACACAGTAGTAGCAGCTAAGACTGCACGAGGATCAGTTTTCAGATCCATTTCTTATGTCCACCCAGTTAACTTTTCTTGTTTTCTTGTTATTTTTCCTTTTGTTTCATTTTTTGGATATACGCAGCATCCTTTGCAACACCATGTTACCCACCGCTGAAGAAGACGTCCACCAGATACTCTTCTCACTTCCAGCGTCAGAGACACGAATAATAACCACCGGGAACTGTAAGTACCAACAACACACAGCCACCAAACCTTGTTCCCTCACACTATGACAATCAAAATCTTATCAATCAACGCCAGAGGCTTAAACCATCCGGCAAAGAGATTTTCTCTGTGGAAAGAAGCCTGTAAACAGGATGCGGACATTCTTTGTGTCCAGGAAACACATTTCCAATTACACAACACCCCCAAATGCCTGCATACCGCATACCCAACTATCTACATGTCCTGCGATCCCAAAAGTAAAAAAGGAGGAGTTCTCCTAGCCATAAGAAACTCTCTTTCGTTCCAACCCAAAGAAGTTATTACAGACGAGGGAGGTCGTTATTTAATTGTCACAGGAGACATCAACTCCAACCCATACACGATTGTCACGCTGTATACCCCAAATTCACATCAATTGCGTTTCCTAAAAAAAGTTCTCATCAAAGCCAATGCCATGAAATATGGTAACCTCCTAATCTGTGGAGACTTCAACGTAATTTCAGATCCTCTCTTAGACTCTTCCTCAGGTAAACCCACCAGCAAGCTATCCCTCCACAATATCCTGAAACAGGAAGAACTATTTGATGCATGGAGATGTCTCCACGCGAACGAAAAAGACTATACCTTTTTCTCCAGCAGACATGGTTCTTACTCACGTATAGACATGTTTTTAACGGACAAATGGCTCCTGCAAAATGTTGAATCAACAAAAATACACGATATTACATGGTCAGACCATGCTGCCATATCTATGTCTGTTACAGAGAAGGGAGTCTCCTCATCACCACCCATCTGGCGCTGTAATTCACGCATTATTCAAGACCCACACTTTCAAAAGTCAATTTCTCAGCATCTCAAAAATTATTTCTCAGACAACTCAGATTCAGTCTCAGACCCATATATAGTCTGGAACGCCCATAAGGCCTTCATACGAGGCATTTTAATACAAATAGGAGCTAGAGAGAAAAAGAGACAGGCCAAAGAATTTACTGAGATTCTCACAAAAATACACACCATAGACGGACAAAACAAACAAGCACCATCAGCACCTCTGATTAAACAACTATCAATCCTTAGGGAAAAACTAAGAGAGTTGTTAACACAACAATATGATAAACACCTTAGACGCCTGAAACTAAATTATTATCACAATGCCAATAGAGCAGGTAAATACCTGGCGAACAGACTTAAGGCGGCCCGTACCAAATCTAGAATAGCATACTTGCTACACCCCTCTGATAAACACAAAATTATCAATCCCAAAGACATAGCGAACCAATTTGCCACATATTATAGCTCACTATATAACCTACACACTGACACATCTACATACCAACCAACAGCAGATAAAATACAAACGTTCCTGGAAAAGATAAACCTCCCATCTCTATCAGAAACTCAACTAAATACTCTTAATAACCCCATCACAGCACAGGAAATAGAAAACACGATATATTCCCTACCTAACGGGAAATCACCAGGCCCAGACGGCCTTTCTAATGAATACTTTAAAGCATTCAAATCCATACTCTCTCCACACATGTCCAAGGTATTCAACAAAGCAACAACCGCCGCAACCCTCCCACAAGAGATGCTGAGAGCACACATAGTGACACTTCCAAAACCAGGGAAAGACCCTAATACACCAGCTAATTTTAGACCCATATCCCTTCTCAACTCAGATACTAAGGTATATGCAAAATTATTAGCCAAAAGACTAACTAATATCATACCTGCATTAGTCAAAAGCGACCAGATGGGCTTTGTGAGGGGGAGACAGACCTCTGATGCCACCAGGAGAATCATTAATGTGCTGCATCATGCGGAGCAATCTCGAACGCCTTCTCTGCTGCTATCCATAGACGCAGAGAAGGCGTTCGACAGAGTCCATTGGACATATATGGAAATGGTTTTACACAAATATGGTTTCAAGGGCCCCATCTTAAAAGCTATTATGGCCTTATACTCTTGTCCTTCCGCACAAGTATATTCCAATGGTTTTCTGTCCACAACTTTTAAAATGTCAAATGGGACGAGGCAGGGCTGCCCCCTGTCTCCGACCATTTTTAATCTAATGATTGAACCCTTGGCTGAAACCATTAGGACTCACCCGCAGATTAAGGGCTTTCAGTTTGGCTCCAACACACACACCATCAACCTGTTTGCGGATGACGTAATCCTCCTATTGACTAATCCACTCACATCTCTAACCGAAGTACACAATATCCTCACTGAATTTGGGGATATCTCCTATTACAAAGTCAATTTTACCAAATCAGTGATACTGGATCTGGGAGTACCTCCCAACACCAGAAGCACCCTACAAACAAACCTACCCTATACATGGAGCTCTGGAGGAATCACTTATTTAGGAATAAAAATTACTAATAAAACATCGGCACTTGCTAAGGCTAACATGCCTCCACTAATAGCCAAACTGGAAGCCCAGTTCAAGGACATGTCTAAAAAAGAAACATCATGGCTGGGTAGAATAACTGCCTACAAAATGTTAATATTGCCTCAAATACTCTATTTGTTTCGCACCCTGGCAGTTCACATTCCAAGTCATTACCTCAAGAGCATTTCAAATCTCAGTTGGAGATACATCTGGGATGGGAAAAAAGCCAGATGCTCACGAAATAATCTAACAGCACACAGAAAAGTAGGAGGGGCTGGACTAGTAGACATATATGATTACCTGTGGGCGGTACGTCTAGACCAGATTAAATACTGGTTTCAAGAGAATGACACCCCATTATGGGTGGACATTGAAAAAACAATTTCACCAACAAAACACCTAGCACTAATGCTTATAAGCGACAGCTGGGACCACTGGGAAACACACAAACTATCACCTACATTGCAGACCTCTCTGAAAGCATGGAGATACATTTTAGAACAACAAAGACAGGATAACCAAATGATAAACTATAAACTGCCACTAACTCTGTTAGAATCCAAAATACCAATGATAAGAGTCAAAGATTTGACGGATAAGGGCATCACACATATCTCTGACCTATACGAGGGAATACAACACAAATCAGTAGACCGCATTATGACACAATACCAACTCAAGAATAACACAAGATTCCTATGCATGAGAATCGCACACTTCCTTAAAACACGAGCTACCCCAACCATATCCATACCAAGCACAATATGGCAATTCTACTCCACATCCAAACAAGACACAAAAGGCATATCATTCTTTTACAACTTAATCCAAGGTAAGCTACAGTTCACCAAAACTATAGCAATGACAAAATGGGAGGTAGATCTCGGCACCATCTTCTCAGATGACCAATGGATGCACTCCTTTAGAGAAATTCATAAAGCGTCTCATTGTGTTAAACACTGGGAACTTATAATTAAAATGGCCAATAGATGGCACTATACTCCGTACAGAATAGCTACCTTCTTCCCAGGTGCATCACCAAAATGCTGGAGAGAATGTGGCCACATAGGAAATTTGATACATATGCTCTGGCATTGCCCAAGCATTAAGAGTCTTTGGAATCAAGTATTCCAACTAATCTCCTCCATAACAGGAATGATTACAAAACCTGACCCAGCCCTGGCGATCCTACACTTGAACATAGATAAATTCCAGACGGCCTTTAGACCTGTCATAACTCACATACTCCTAGAAACATGTTTACTGATCCTACACAATTGGAAATCCAGTAAAGCTATAAATGTATCTGACGTAATCACAGCAGTTCACAGAAACTATACTTTTGAACGTCTTATAGCCATAAACTCTATGACTTGTAAAATGTTCGACGAATATTGGTCTATATGGCCTAAAAACTCTGACAATAAATGAGAAGTTATTATTATTATTTCAATGATAAGACAATATAAGTTAACTATGTATATCTGATGATGCGTATGTCAATGTACCTTTCAAAGTACCTTTCATGTTCTGTTTAATATGAAAATATCCAATAAAAAGTATTGAAAGAAAAAAAAACAGTGGGGAGGTAGAGACATAATAAAATGGTTGAGTCTCTCTAACATAGCTGTCACTAATTTTGCAGCATAACATGAGAATGAGCTCAATTCACTAACCTGTTTTTCACTTTTTGGGGTGTTGTATCCTTGAAACCAATCTTTTTTTACCCCATAACTCTCACGTCTCAATTTACAAATATGCATAACAAACTTAATTCAGTTAGCTCTGTAAGTAATTGTATTTTACTACTACGCCTGTGATTATATTACTGTTAGCATTATTTTATTAGCCTTTTGAAAAAATTAAAACGTAGCATTAAATTCGCAAAAAATACCATATAGGTTATAACCTCCTAAAATAACACTGGTTTCAGCGTAGAAACAACTGAGAGTTTCAACAGATGTCCAAGGAGGAGAGAGGGAAAAGGAGATATTTGAGGTAAAAAGGACTACTGCGCTACGTGTACATACAAAATGTGGAATTTAGATAAACAAACCCCTCAACAATCAAGCACAAATCTAGTGAAGAAATTAAATTAATAAATAATAAAATCAATATATGACACTAAAGCAGCCGCAAAAAGTGGGATACACACACTAAAATATACAAGATCAAAAAAAGCAGCGCTGTGAAGAAAAAAACTAAAGCTTAGGGGTTAACCTATAAGTGAACAATATTTAAATTATATACCATTGAAAAGTGTAAATAAAGGAATAACATCTAAATGGAAACTTGATCAATAAAGGTTAGTCCCAAAACACCAAACAGAAGAAACAGTCCAAATATAAGTCCCAGCAGATGAATAGGATGATGAGGGGAAATGGAGGTCCCAATCACGGTTGGCAAATGGAGGTGTACTGGATAAATGAAACCTTCACCACACCAATGTGCCGGATTATTAAAATTGTGCGCTTACCAAAAGGCAAGCTAATATGAGCTTGCGACCTTAACCCGGTCGGGGCCTTTTGTGGATAAAACCAGCAACACACCACATCGAATTATGGATAGGTACACTGTCCGTCCGATCTCCGGGAACATTCGATTGGGAAGATATTTCCTCCAGCTGAGAGTTGTTCTCACAGGGGGTAATCAAGGAAAGAAAGGGGCAACATAGTGTAATCCTGCTTGATGGTTTATTAAAAAGTAGGTATAAAATCACACTTACATTTAGTAGGTTAAAAACAGGCAAAACAGTAGCCGGCCAGCTACAAGCGAACACCCGTCCGATGCGGGATTTGCAGCACGTCAGCACGTCAGCACGCCCGACGTACGTTTCGTCACACTCTGACGTCGTCTGGGGCACGGGCGACGCACTGACGTGTCGCACATAAGTAGTAAAAAACATAACCAAGCCTCAGGATGAGACCGGAACAGGAAATCACCTTGCGCTTCACTAGACAAAGCGGATGGTGTCAAAAAAGCCATCTTAGATGAGGGATTGGAGGTGGGAAATCAGTGTATACTAATACTGCGAGACCCCCGGATAGTAAAAAACAATGCAAAGACAATTGATTGTCAGGGTCTCACACCGTTGATGCATAATGTTTCTAATTAGAACTAGTATCAAATGAGGAATAAATTCCCTCAATACTACAGAAAGAAATCTCAAACAGGGACTGTAGATGAATATATAAATATAAAATTAAAAATTAAAAATTATAAATATACAGGTACCAAAATTAGATTGCCAGAAAGGATTCCGCCGAGAACCTAATTATTAGTGAACTCGACCATATTAATTTGGATAAGGATAAGGCATAACTAAAACAGGAGATACCCTACTCAGGCGGATATTAAAAATAAATAACTAAGGAAGAGGAAGGTGATTTCATCCCCCATATGGGAAGACCTTTTATATGGCATAATATATCAGACAAAGGTATAGAGGGAAATACATCACATACAGAAAATTTCAGAATTAATCACACCTCAAACGTCCTAATCAAAATGCAAATAATGGGGCCCATACCCCATTGTTAAAGTATTATGACATAACCAATGGAGCATATGTCCACTCGAGGACTGGCTGGATAAACAATGGCATCTCGTATCTTGTATATAAAGGGCTCTAAGGGCATCCAAGGAACCTAACTAAAGGTTCACCCAGTGAGTGAAAAAAAAATTTTTTATTATTAAATTTTGTGATAATTAATTTATGAGTTATCAATAAAGGCATTGGTATCAACGTCCACATTACTGTGGGCTAGATACATCAACGACATCCTCCTCCTGTGGGATGGGGATCGCAGTGACTTAGACCTATTTATGGAGGAACTTAATTTAAATAATAGGGACATTGTACTTAAATTTGAAGCCAGCCAGTCTAATATAAACTTTCTGGATCTGAATATTAGCATACAGGGTGACCGGTTCGTAACTTCCACATTTTTCAAAAAAACAGACCGCAACTCATATATTCCTTTAAATAGTTGTCACCATAGATTATGGCTCCGGGCAGTACCCAAGAGTCAATTTATGCGACTTAAACGTAATTGCACTAATGACTCTCAGTTCTTGGAACAGGCTGGTATCTTGATGAATCGTTTTGTGGAAAAGGGCTACAATAGGGAGTCTCTAACCCAAACCTTGCATGCTGTCAAGGATATCGACAGAAAACAGCTATTAAGTGAGAGGGTACTCCCTAGAGAGAACTCCGTGACTCTCCCCTTCGTTACAACCTACTCAATACAGCACAATAATATCAAAAGCCTGCTCAATAGGCATTGGCACATATTGTGTAATGATCCTGTTCTGAGAGCTGTGATCCCAGAGAAACCTCAAGTGATCTTTAGGGGAGCATTGTCCCTCAGAAACAGATTAGCCCCTAACGTTCTTGATCCCCCTGTTAGGAGCATACAATGTCTTTTTGACAATTTGAAGGGGTACTATAAATGTGGTAGGTGTCGTGTCTGTAAGTTGAATTCTGCGCCCTCTAGACGTACCCAGAGATTTACCTCTTCTAGTACTCATGAGGAGCACGACATCAAACCCTTTATCACCTGTGGAACGGAGGGGGTTGTCTACATGCTGCAATGCCCGTGTGGCTTGCAGTATGTGGGCAGGACTAGACGACCCCTCTCCGTTCGTCTAAATGAACATATTACCAACATCTTAAATGGCTTTCCGAAACATTCTGTTTCAAAGCATTATCTAACCACCCATAATAAGGATCCCTCCAAGACTTTGTTTTTGGGTATTGATAGGTATCGGCCCCACTGGAGGGGTAGTTCTATGATCAGGAGCATCTCCAGGCTCGAGATGCTCTGGATACATAAAATCAAGTGCTATGTTCCACATGGGCTTAATGTGGACGTTGATACCAATGCCTTTATTGATAACTCATAAATTAATTATCACAAAATTTAATAATAAAAAATTTTTTTTTCACTCACTGGGTGAACCTTTAGTTAGGTTCCTTGGATGCCCTTAGAGCCCTTTATATACAAGATACGAGATGCCATTGTTTATCCAGCCAGTCCTCGAGTGGACATATGCTCCATTGGTTATGTCATAATACTTTAACAATGGGGTATGGGCCCCATTATTTGCATTTTGATTAAGACGTTTGAGGTGTGATTAATTCTGAAATTTTCTGTATGTGATGTATTTCCCTCTATACCTTTGTCTGATATATTATGCCATATAAAAGGTCTTCCCATATGGGGGATGAAATCACCTTCCTCTTCCCTAGTTATTTATTTTTAATATCCGCCTGAGTAGGGTATCTCCTGTTTTAGTTATGCCTTATCCTTATCCAAATTAATATGGTCGAGTTCACTAATAATTAGGTTCTCGGCGGAATCCTTTCTGGCAATCTAATTTTGGTACCTGTATATTTATATTTTTAATTTTTAATTTTATATTTATATATTCATCTACAGTCCCTGTTTGAGATTTCTTTCTGTAGTATTGAGGGAATTTATTCCTCATTTGATACTAGTTCTAATTAGAAACATTATGCATTAACGGTGTGAGACCCTGACAATCAATTGTCTTTGCATTGTTTTTTACTATCCGGGGGTCTCGCAGTATTGGTATACACTGATTTCCCACCTCCAATCCCTCATCTAAGATGGCTTTTTTGACACCATCCGCTTTGTCTAGTGAAGCGCAAGGTGATTTCCTGTTCCGGTCTCATCCTGAGGCTTGGTTATGTTTTTTACTACTTATGTGCGACACGTCAGTGTGTGACGAAACGTACGTCGGGCGTGCTGACGTGCTGCAGATTCCGTCTCGGACGGGTGTTCGCTTGTAGCTGGCTGGCTACTGTTTTGCCTGTTTTTAACCTACTAAATGTAAGTGTGTTTAATAAATAAGTGTTTAATAAACCATCAAGCAGGATTACACTATGTTGCCCCTTTCTTTCCTTGATTACCCCCTGTGAGAACAACTCTCAGCTGGAGGAAATATCTTCCCAATCGAATGTTCCCGGAGATCGGACGGACAGTGTACCTATCCATAATTCGATGTGGTGTGTTGCTGGTTTTATCCACAAAAGGCCCCGACCGGGTTAAGGTCGCAAGCTCATATTAGCTTGCCTTTTGGTAAGCGCACAATTTTAATAATCTGGCACATTGGTGTGGTGAAGGTTTCATTTATCCAGTACACCTCCATTTGCCAACCGTGATTGGGACCTCCATTTCCCCTCATCATCCTATTCATCTGCTGGGACTTATATTTGGACTGTTTCTTCTGTTTGGTGTTTTGGGACTAACCTTTATTGATCAAGTTTCCATTTAGATGTTATTCCTTTATTTACACTTTTCAATGGTATATAATTTAATTATTGTTCACTTATAGGTTAACCCCTAAGCTTTAGTTTTTTTCTTCACAGCGCTGCTTTTTTTGATCTTAGATATTTGAGGTGGTAGTAAAATTATAATTCATGAGATAAAATAATTATTTATGAGAGAATAGGACTTTTACCAGATGAAAAACAGGTTAATACCAGGTTAACTTCACATAAACAAATAACATTTGCACATTATTTTGAATTTTTTTTATTTTCTTTGTGAATTTAACATTTATATCAGAAAATATGTTATAATACTCCAACCATTTGATACATAGGTATCTGCTGGTAAAAATATAAATGCCTATTGAAATATTGTATGTGATGAATAATCTGATATACAAGTATAGAAAATGGAGAAAACTTTACAAGGGAAGTTTTTTTCAGGTTTTGACAAGTTTAACTTATTTGGAGAATCATTTACCTTTGTGTTTTTAACACACCATGCATAAATATGATCAGTGATCATGATCTTGCATGATGTGTTAAAAAAAAAAAAAAAAATCATAGCATTAAATACCCTCAAAGAGAAAACAAACTTTTTTATGTCCCTTTTCATGTCTTTTCCATTTTTGGGTATTTTGGCTTTTTTTTAGTTTTTTTATACAAGCGCTAATGAACACTGTGTGCATGCTTTTTTTAATATTTCTTTACAGTTTCAAAGATACCATATTGACTTTTTTCCTATGATATAAAATAACAAAATACACCAAAAATACAGTATATGAAAAGGATACTTTTCTTCTTACTGTGATCTTTTTTCTTTTAATATGTATATGTATGCAAATACATTCCACTACACTGAGCTGTTAAAAGTGTGGACACTAATAGCCCTACCTTGAATTACTGTATACCATTATAGTTCTGTACATACAGTTAATTTATAAAAAAAATTGAAGTGCATTCGATGTCCTTTTTGTTTTATAAAATATGCATCATAAATTGAAGTTGGAACAAACGAAGTGTGAAAGGAAGTACCTGAAGAAGGTGTTTTTGTGAAATACAACTAGATTGGACCTCGGGGATAAATATTATCATCTTGTACAAACTAGGAGTCATGATAAGGTGGAGCAAGATTTGATACAGTTGAAATGTAAGAAAATAAGGCATTTTAAATCTTTTTTTTTTTTTTCTTTTTTTTTTTTCTTTTTTTACTTCAGAAACCAATAAGCAGAGGGCTAAATCAGCTCGATGTTCATTGACTGGTCACCTTCTCCGGTTTACATCATAGTGGATAATGCGTTACCTCTAATTCCTTTTATATCGTCCCTCTGAATACTTTAATGTACCAATTTAGCAGCAAGTCCTCCCTTGTTCCCAACTCCTAAGCTCAATCTGTAGTGGCCCTAAAGCCCAGTGACTGGTGGATCTTTATCATTTTCTGGGTCAGATTAGAGGGGGAAGGGACTCGTATAAGGAAGTAAAAATGTAGAAAAGATCAAGGAAAAACAGGAAAGGGATATATAATAGAAGACTTATGGGCTCCCCATGCCCGTTCTTTGCTGAACTGCCCAGAATTACACAAAAAGTTTACTTATTCCCAAATCAACCCCCCCCCCCACCCACCCTCAAAATTTAACCTGTAAACCATCAAGATTATTTATTTAATCAAAATAGGAAAAAACAATAAAAAAGAGAAATAGGACACACAGAAAAAAAAAAAGAAAAGAAAATATGCGTATCAAAATCACTTCGCTATAGCGCTCCTTGATCTCGAGGATCTCAGTTACCTATGTAGTTACATAAAGCCCCTCTCTTGGACTAATCCTACGCCTTGCCTACTAGGGACCACCTACTTTCTCTAGCCATGGCTTCCACATGCTTTCAAATTCCTGAAGGTTGCCTCTCTTTATATACTCCACCCTTTACCTACTCAGAGTATCATTAATAGTAGAGATCCAGTCTTTCACCGAGGGGGGGTCTTTTGATTGCCATCTTAGTGTTATCATCTTCCTAGCCTGAAACAAGGCCCGCGTGATGGCCAGTGTGGTGCTCAGTCTCTCCCCCAGAACTCTTCTATACCCCAGGATACAGGTTATGGCCTCTTTTACTACTATAGTGCCAAAGATACTTCCCAGGTTTCCGGTCAATTCTTCCCAGTATCTAAATAGCTTGGGACACCTCCACAGCATGTGGATGAGGTCTCCCGACCTCTGACATCTGGGACAGTTGTCATTAGGCCTCCCCCCAAATTTAAAAAGTCTCTTAGGTGTATAGTAGGATCTATTCAACAAAAGTAGATGAGAGAGCCACTGTGAAGGGGACACCGAGACCTGTACACTCAGTTCCAAGGTTTTCGCCCATTGTTCCTGGGTCATTCCCCCTATATCCTCTTCCCATTTGGCTTTTAGTCCATGGAGTATCCCCCCGCTGTTGTCTGGTTTACTTAATTGATCATAAATTCTTGAGATTAGACCTCTAGTAGGGTTTACCTGCATTATGCACTGAAGTAGAGGCATTTCTTCCTAGCGCGGAGTCTGAGCTTTGAATTGTGCTTTAAGAGCATGTTCTAGCTGGAGATATAGGAAGAAAGAGCTCTGAGGTAGCTTGAATTCCCCTACTAATTCCGGGAAACTCTTTAGCTTGGTGTCGTTATAAAGCTGGCTTAGCCTTCTGATGCTGAGATTCACCCATTCCCCAAAAGTACCTATTTTAAGAACTTCCTGTAAATTACGGTTATTCCAAATAGGAGAATAAACTGTTGGATCATCATATCCCATCATTTTCTTGACAGTTTTCCAGAGTTTAATTAGCAGCTTGATAGTTGGATAGTTGTCATGGAACATATCCGCCTCTAGAGTTTCAACTAGGGTGTTATGTGGAGTATTAGCAATAGCAGTTTGCATTGGGGGTGCCGCCTTTCGGTATCCCACATCCTAGCAGCTGCTGTAGCTGAGTTGCTAAGAAGTAGCGCTCGGGGTGTGGGAGGGCAAAGCCCCCCTCCCGTGTGGGTAGCTGAAGCACTCGAAGTCGAATCCTGGCTTGCTTCCCCTTCCAAATCAACTCCCTAAAGAGGCTATCAATTCTTTTAAACCACTTCTTGCCTATCCAGACTGGCGAGTTGTGCAGGATGTATAGCAATTGTGGCATCCAAACCATTTTTATTAAGCTACATCTTCCTGCGGCGGACAGGGGCAGGCGCCTCCAGATTCCTATTTTTTGTTTCAGTTTTGTTAAAAGAGGGACGAGGTTTGTGCTGATATACCGGGTTGGATCCTTCGTCAGAACTATTCCCAGGTATTTCAAGGCATCCACCATTACCATCTGGGGTATATCGCATGTTGTTAACTCGCTGATGGGATCTATCGGCATAAACTCGGACTTCTCCAAGTTTATCTCTAAACCAGAGAAGCTGCCGAAATCCTTCACTATCCTCATCGCACTCAGTAGCGAATTTCTCGAGTCCCCCAGGAATAACAAAATGTCATCCGCATATAGCGCGATTTTTTCTTCGCCCGATTTTCGCCGAAAACCAGTTATCGCTCTGTTTTCCCTTATAGAGATGGCCAGGGGTTCCATCGCCAATGCGAACAGCAAAGGAGAGAGAGGACACCCCTGCCTAGTCCCCCTTTCCAGCTCAAACCAATCTGAAAATTCGTTGTTAATTTTTAGTCTTGCCTTAGGGCGGGTATATAACATTCTAATCCACCTTATAAAAGACGTGCCAAATCCGAATTTCTCCAACACGCGCCATATATAGCCCCACTCCATGCTATCAAAAGCCTTAGATACATCGAGGGTCATTAACGCTCTCGAGCCTACATTTTCCGATGGTAACTGTAAATTCAAAAACGCTCTTCTAATGTTCAGGCTCGTAGATCTATTGGCTATAAAGCCCGCCTGGTCTTCGTGTATCAATTTATGAATAACTCCGTTCAATCTTACGGCTAGCACCTTGGCAAGAATTTTTACGTCAGTACAAAGTAGAGAGATTGGTCTATAGGCGGCTACATCCAGTGGGTCTTTCCCTTCCTTCTGTAATACAGTAATTGTTGCTTCTAACATTGAAGCAGGCAACTGGCCCCCCTCAAGTGACCCCTCCAAAGTTTTTAGTAGTTCAGGGATCAGCACTTCACCAGGAAGATTATATGTCTCGCTTGGAAGGCCATCGGGCCCGGGTGACTTAAGACTTGCCATGCCCGCTACTGCTTGTTGCAGTTCTGCTACCGTTATTGGGGAGTCTAATATGGCGCTTTCTTCCTGTGATATAGAGGAGTCGTTAGCCCCTCCAAAAAGTCCTCCATCAACGCCTCCTTGCCCCTTTTCTGCGAAGAGTAGAGTTTTTTATAATACCCCCTGAAGGCTTGTACAATTTCTGGGGTGCTTGAAGTTATATCTCCACTCTGTGATCTAATAGCGAGGACCGTGGATGGAGCTGCATTTGATTTTACAAGCATAGCCAATGTTCTTCCTACTCTTTCCCCCTCCACCATAAATTCCTGTCTCTGAAGAAGGCGCCTAGTCTCTGCTTTCTGCATGACCACTAATTTATACTTTTGTTGTTTCTCTTGCCAGATGCTTTCCAGCTCCGGGGTTGGGTTTCTGATAAAGTTATTTTCGGCCTTGAGAGCTTCCCTCAGAGTACCCTCTTCCTCACTCCTAGCCTCTTTATTAAATTTAGCCATCTGCTGTATTAGAACCCCTCTAAGAAATGCTATAAAACAAGGAGAGAGAGGCGCCTCTGGGTGCAGACGTTTAAAATAATTTATTAAAAAATACAGCAACAGCTGATATTGCACTCACATTTTGGAAGATAAAAGTAGGCAAAAGAATGTCCCAAAACAATCGAGGGGATCCGTGAGGTCATCTAATCCCGGCTGATGGATGGTAGAGACTCTGGACAGTCTATGGACGCTGGATGTAGACCGGCCGAGCAGCGAAGACAGGCTCCAGAGAGAGGCTTGGATGGCATCCGATCAGGCGAGGGGTGATGACGTCACTCTGTATGCGACGCGTTTCCTGAGCTAGCTCGCCGTGAGTGGTGTGACGGCGGCGCTCCTTTATCAAGCTGAACCTCCTTCCCGCATACATGGTTCACATCCTTCAGGTATCCATCACCCCACACCTATACGGAAGAACAATAACCAACGACATGATTCCAAATATCCTAGAAAATATATACAAAAAAATAGAGAATTAATTACTTCTCTAACCCTATTTTACAATAGGCAGAGCCACACTCCCACATTTTCATCCAGTCAGACCACGAATGTGGATACTCATAATGAAGCTAGTGGCCCCACACAGTCAATTATTGTGCATGCGGATGCCATACATTCCCATTCAGGAAACCCTTTAGCAGATATGGCCAATTGTCATGCTGACTCATCCACCTCAGTCTTACATACCTCAGGAGGCCACACTCCTGTTGGTCCCCTCACGACCTCTTCCCAGGATACTTTTTTAGTCCCCAGTCCCCCTCCGGCAACCATATCCAGAAAAAGAAAACTCACAGAAGAGGCCGCCGAGGGGGACGAACTAGACGAGCCGTGTTACACTCAGAACCCAAAAAAACGGTAAAAATTTTCAACTTATCCAACTATACGTTGTCCTCCTCCGACACGGCACTTCTTAGTCGAGGCTTAAATTTCGCCCCCATCAACAAGCCAAATCCTTTCTTGTTGTTCAAAGACTTGAATTGCTACATCAGGAATTTAACCCTCCAAAGACATTTTAATATCCAAAAAGCGAAAGATTTACTAACCCCCATTTCACAGATCAATATTACCCCATCTTCACCCCCACCACTAGATGCTGACCATGTCTCGGACATCCTTGACCATGATTGTTCAGACATCTCACTCACCACGGACAATCATTCATATACAGAAGATGACCTATCCAGGCTACTTACACAACATCTTGCCACATCTCCACCTATCATACATTCCGGTCTAAAGCCCAAATCCATCTTTTTTCCTACACACTCAAAAGGACCCTATATAGAGAGTTTTTACAGAGTGGTCTTTTCTGACATGACCAAACTCTGTAATACTACATCTATCTCCACATCACACAACCTCTCATCATCTGAAACCAGATCCCTGCAACAATTCATTCAGGCAGAAGATATCATTATCAAGCCTGCTGATAAAGGAGGCGGTATCATTCTCCAAAATAAAGTCGATTACATTGCAGAGGCTGAAAGGCTTCTGTCAGATCAGACCACCTATATGAAATTATCTCAAGACCCCACCAATGATTTCACATCAGAAGCTGAGCTTCTGATCTCCACGGCTCTCAGGGATAACATCATCTCCAAGGTGGAGTGTCTCTTTTTCCGTAAATCATTTTATTCCATCCCTTATTTTTACCATCTACCCAAAATCCACAAGAACCAACAGAATCCCCCAGGTAGGCCTATTGTGGCCTCCATGGACAGCATTACTTCAGGTTTCAGCTTATACGTTGATAGATACCTACAACCTTTAGTTCACCAACTCCAGTCCTATATACGAGATGGGACACATCTTGTAGAACAACTTTCACCATACAGTTGGGAACCTACGTACTCTTGGTTATCTTTAGACGTAAGTTCCCTGTATACTTCCATTCCCCATGATTTTGGAATTATGGCCCTTGAGTACTTTCTCTCCACAGACCCACTTATGAATCCCCGCCAGGCCACCTTTATCATAGAAGCCACCAAGTTTTGTTTAACACACAACTATTTTACATTCAACGGTGACTTCTACCTACAGCTACAAGGGACGGCGATGGGGGCAAATTTTGCCCCCTCGTACGCGAACTTGGCAATGGGGTTTTGGGAACAGCAGTACATTTACCACAACAACCCCTTTTCGGCCAATATCGTCTATTTTGGAAGATACATTGACGATATTATAATCATCTGGGATGGACCTTTAGACCTCATCCCACTATTCACCAGTCATTGCAATAACAACCAGTATGGTTTATCCTTTACACATGACAGCAATCTGACTTCTTTAGCCTTTCTTGATCTGGAATTAAGACACGACCATCAGGAGATATACGTCAAGAACTATACCAAACCCACTAGTGGCAATTCGTATCTTCATTTTAAAAGTTGCCACTACCCACCTTGGATAAAAAATATCCCCAAAGGCCAATTTTGTCGTTTGAGACAAAACTGTACTAAAAAAGCGGACTATATAGATGCCAGTATTCATCTTAAACAAAAGTTTTCTGAGAAAGGATATCCGAAAGATTTAGTGGAGACTGCTTATGAATCTTATCTCCATGGAAAACCTCTACGCAACAACACGCCTCCGACTAATTGCCCCATCCGGTTCATTACCACTTTTCATTCCCAACATAACAAAATGGAGAAGATACTGCGAAAACATTGGGTCATCCTTCAACAAGACCCCCACCTTAAATCCATTCTCCCCACACATCCACAGGTCACTTATCGAAGGGCACCCAACCTCAAAAACAAAATTGCCCCCAGTAAACTCAAGATTACCCCAACCTTTGCACCTATCACCCCACTCATCCCTCTAGTAGGGATGTTTCAATGTCGAAAAAAACTATGTAAGACTTGCCACTTTGTTCAACATGGCCAAAAATCTTTTTGTACAAAAGGCCAGACATACACTCTAAAAGACTTTTACAATTGTTCATCCGACCACGTTGTGTATGGCTTGATCTGCCCATGTGGCCTTATTTATGTCGGCCGCACTATTCGGCCCCTGAGACAGCGTTTCGGGGAACACAGAAGATACATTGAGGGTGGTACAGACCCCCACAGTGTACCAAAACATTTTGCTGCAGTGCATAAGGGCTCCACCCTTGGACTCTCAGTTTGGGTTATAGAACAGATCCCTAGGTCTCTCCCACCAGCCGAAAGGTTCAAAAAATTGTGTGCTAGAGAGACCTATTGGATCTACCGTCTAGATGTCCTTTCGCCCGGGGGAATTAATGAATGCATCGAAACCTCCACCATCTTGTAAGGCAGACATGAATATAAACTAATATGACACCCATACTCTTAAGTTTACTCATCTTCCTCATCTCATTTTCATACTTCTTCACTTATAGTTTTATGGATTTGAATTTTATCTTATTATCATTTTTTTGCATTGTGTAATGTATATATGTATATATTATCATATGTGGATATGCTACCCATTCTTATTCAGATTCTGTACGTCATAACATGTTAGGTTCTCTAGCCCCTCCCCTTTCCCCGCCCCCCATATCCGTCCCCGCCCCCCCCCTTCCTTCCCTTCTTCCCTCCTCCCCTCCCCCCCCCCCTTTTCTTTTTTCTTTTTCCTTTTCCCATCTATCCCCCTCTCCCTTTTTTCCCCTCCCCACATATATACATACGCATATGTATATATCAATACCAACACTATATATGGATGCACAATATTGCATACATATATTACACATACACACCCTCACATGTTACCCATTCCATGTAGCGATTATCATTATTTTTTAATTTTTATTATTATTTTTTATTTCTACACATACCACATTGTGGTTGCGCACACATATGTGCGCACACATGTGCTTGCCCACACACCTGTTTTATGCCTAATGGGTGACACATGTGGTCACCATTCATTTGTATTTGTATATGTATATACATGTATATAATTGACCTTTTTGTATATGTATGTATATGTATATAATCGCTTGTGTGTGTGTGTGTGTATATGTTTATGCACATGTGTATTTTTCAGTTCCAGTTCTTCCCCCACAATTGTGCCACAGCCCTCTGCCTCCATCCATTCCATTCCTTACATTTGTGTATATCGTGATATGATATAATTTTTCCTGTTCTCTTTCACATCGTCCCCCTTCCCCTTCTTTCCTATTGTAGCCTATTAGTTTCTTTCCTTTCCACTTCAGCACCACATATCCCTTCTCATCGTCCTTCTCCTCGATTCCCTCCTCTGCTGACACTTCTACACATCAGATTCCAGGCCCATCCTCTATTCTGCCACCGCTCCGCCCCCTTCCCCCTTCATTGCTCTCTATTTAAATCTCTCTTCAGCTCCCAGCCAATCAGCTTGATAAAGGAGCGCCGCCGTCACACCACTCACGGCGAGCTAGCTCAGGAAACGCGTCGCATACAGAGTGACGTCATCACCCCTCGCCTGATCGGATGCCATCCAAGCCTCTCTCTGGAGCCTGTCTTCGCTGCTCGGCCGGTCTACATCCAGCGTCCATAGACTGTCCAGAGTCTCTACCATCCATCAGCCGGGATTAGATGACCTCACGGATCCCCTCGATTGCTTTGGGACATTCTTTTGCCTACTTTTATCTTCCAAAATGTGAGTGCAATATCAGCTGTTGCTGTATTTTTTAATAAATTATTTTAAACGTCTGCACCCAGAGGCGCCTCTCTCTCCTTGTTTTATAGTGTTACCTGGGATATGGCTTTCACTCCCATTGGAAGGCTGCCCTGAATGTGGATTTTACACTCTATTCCTGCTTCCTTCATCTGCAGTGTTACTACATGGACTAACTTTTAATTTGTTATGGAAATTTTCCTTTTCCTTATATTTATGCACATCTATGTAAACTAGGATTTGGTTGTCTTTTTTGCGCCGACTACTTGTTGTATTGTTGCCTCTAAGAAATGCCTTGAGGGTGTCCCATAGCACAGGGGGAGCCGCCGAGCCCTGATTGAACTCCACGAATTCCCTTAAAGTGGGGAGAATCCCATCCGATTTTTTAATTACTTCGAACCAGTGTGGGCTCACGCTCCAACTCTTCCTAGGCTTAGACTCTCCTACATTTAGTGTAGCCACCATAAGGGAATGGTCTGAGATACCTCTTGGCCAATATGCAATTTTTTCTAGCAGCTGGAGTGCCCTGGCATTTCCCAGGACTAGGTCTATCCTTGAGAGCGTGGAGTGTGACATAGAACAGCAGGTGTATTGCAGCGCGCCTGGATTTCGCACCCTCCATAAATCTAATAACCCTACTTCTTCCAGAAATAAACTTAAACGGGTCTTCCCTGATTCCTCTGAGAGTTGTCGTATCGGGAATCTATCCAATTTTCTATCTAGGACCTCATTAAAGTCCCCGACGACCACTATCGGGCATTCCTTTTTATCCAACAGAAATTTATGCAATTTAAACAATATGTCCAAATTAAAGGGGGGAGGGATGTATATGTTTGCCACCACAAACATGACACCGTCAATAGAGCAGAATAAAAAAATATATCTACCCAGATCGTCTATACTGGTCTGTCTGCAGGAAAATTTTACCCCAGCTTTCACAAAGATACTCACCCCCCTACTAAAAGAGGAGTGAAATGCATGAAATTGATATTGAAATTTTTTCATCTGTAGCTGCTGGCTGGTATCCCTAGTTAAGTGGGTTTCCTGCAGACAGACCAGGTCTACCCCAGAACTCTCCAGCACAGAGAACACTGCCAGCCTTTTAAGAGAAGAACCCAGGCCCCTAATATTCCAGGATCCTATTTTCAAGGGCCCGACTAACATCTAGATTCTAAAGAGCCTGTCATGTCACAACAAGTATTACACTATATGTCCCTATTGTTTTTATAAAGTGAAATTTATGCGCCTCTTTACTCAAAAAAAAAAAAAAAAAAAGAAAAGGAAGGACATAAAGAGAAAGGAAGATCTCTCCCAGCAACTGCTGTATTAATTCCAAATGTGTGCATATTGTGGATTCTAAAATACACGCTTAATTTAGTCAAGTCTACCCTGCTTTATTAAAATATACTACAAAAAGTGCCTGCATGTGTAACAATAATCTGTAAGTGGAGGCCCGGAGGCCTCCAGTGTGGTTTCTAATGATGTAAGGTGTTCGTAACAAATGATTTTCCCACCCTATTTCCCTTCCCTCCCAAATCCCCCCCCTTCCCTTCCCACCCCACCTAATCTCCCCTACCCTCCCACCCCATCCCCCGCCCCCCCCCCCTTCCCTACCCACCTCTCTAGGTGTATCCCCTGGGGATTTACCATGACCGTTACCTCTTACACTAACACCGCCCTTTTACACCAATTCTTCCACTCACATCCCCACACCGCCCTTCACCCAAACAACTGTGTGCACCCATCCTGTCCCGTCCTTCATAACAAAAACCGTTAACGGGTGCCGGAAAAGGGTAAGATCTTTAAGAGGCACCCCCCTCCGGAGCAAAAAAGAATAAGGCAGAACAAAGTAACAAAGACAACAATGCAGCCCCTATACCTCCCAGTGCCCTATCGTATCATCCTATCAGCACCCCGGCCTATTATATGCTCCCCCATTCTCTACGTGGGGTTCGTAATTTTTTCTCTATTATCTTCCAGCCACTTCTCAACTTCAACAGGGGAGTTAAAAAACAGAGTCTCCCCCAGGGCCACAATCCGCAACCTCGCTGGATATAGAAGAGCATAGGGCATCTTAAGTTTTTGTAGGTTGCGTTTTACCTGGGTAAACTCTGCTCTACGCCTCTGCAAGTCCGGAGAGAAGTCAGAATAGAATGATATTTTTGCCCCTTTAAAAAAGACCTCTCCTGCTTCCCTAATCTTCCGCAGTAAAGTCACTTTATCCTGGTAATTAAGAAATCTCAGGAGGAGGGGTCTCGGGTGACCCCCCTCCTGTGGTGCCCTGAAAGGGATCCTGTGAGCTCTTATGATGGAGAACGAAGCCGAGAACAATTCTTTCCCGATTAGCTCCCCTAACCATTTTTCTAGAAATGCAATTGGATTGGCGCCCTCACTCCTTTCAGGTAGACCTATCAGTCTCACATTATCTCTTCTACTCCTGTTCTCCATCTCATCCATTTTAGAGGCCTGTTTAGATAACTGTTCCTTCAGCCATTTTATTTCTTTGATTATTGGGTGCACATTGTCTTCTAGCCCACTAACTCTTTCTTCCAGGGCGGTTGTTCTCTCCGCCGTCTTCTGTAGATCTTGTCTAACCATTAAGAGATCTGCTTTAAGACCTTTCATCTGTTCACAGAGATCTTTGAGCGAGCTATTACACACCCCTACAGCCATGAATACATCCATGAAGGTTGGTTCTTTATTCAGGGGCAGATTCGGGTCGTTTATTAGCTCCAGGCTCACATTTGTGTTTTGATCACTTAGCTCTGGCCCTTTATTACATGTTAATTTGGAAGACTGGGTAGCCAACACACCCCCTAAGGGCTGTGAATGTGGATGGCCCTGGCTTTTCCTATCCGATGTCCCCCCCTGTTGACTCTTTTGCTGCGTCCCTTTTTTTGGAGGGGTCAGAGCAGAGGCATGAGCATATTGCTCCAGTTTTGCTGCTGCTGCTGCTGCTGTAGCGTGCTGCGAATTTTTCTCTTTAGAGGAGCGTAGATTCTGCATCATTCACTCCTATAGGTATACAAATAGTTTAACAGCAAGAAATTAGCAGCACCTCTCCACACTCATCTACCCGCTGAATAGAATAATCACCTTGTTACTCTAAAAGTGGAGTGTATGACGGGTGTATGGAGGGGGGGGAGCTCTCTCCACCCCAACACACCTTGACACGGGGGAAGGAGAATTTCAAACAAGGGGAGACTACAGTACCTTAAGTGGCCGGGGTGGGGTAGCTCCCCTCACCCAAGAGCACCTCAGCTACGGCAGTACTTAATGCAGCCTCCCTCCTTCACCGCAGTTTTGCGCAGCTGGTTAAATGCCGCTAAGGCAGTCGCCAGCAGTCTACGGTTAGTAAGGTATGTACGCAGGTATGCATGCAGTCACTGAGGAGCCAAGGGCTTTTAGCTAGCTTATAGCTTATAATGGCCCCACCTAAGAGTAGGGGGATTGGTATAATCTTAGTAACAAGGGGACCCCCCACTACCTATCTTCCCCCGCCCATATCGGCAACTCACCCAAAAAGGGAGAGAAAAAAAAAGGAGCATATTTTGCTTCCTATATTAGCTCACTCTGTTCACACATTTAGTACTACCAAAACAGCAGGTGAGGCAAAATGCTGACACATAGTTATGTTACTGCACAAATGCCAAGTTGCCAGGAACTACCAGGGAACTACCAGGGATTACTTCTGAACCAAGGGTTGTCACACATTTTTTACAGCAGAATCCGGTTACCATATAAATGACCCCATGCTATACTATACCAGCTCCAGCCGACTTCCACTCCGTGTCTAGCATGAGAGTGTGGAAGTGAAAGTGAAAGCTGCTGCAGCGTGCAGGGGATAACGTCTCTCCCAGAGGATTCCTCAGCATTCGGTCATTAGGAGATCAAGAGGGCTCTTAGCAGAGAAGCAGAGGGGTCAGCACGGCACCGAGCTCGTGGATACAGGCATCCGTTGAGGAGCCAAAGCCATCCGAGGCGCCGTTCCTGTGGCCAGGGGGGAGCGATGAGAACGGGGGTGGGATGGAGCACACAGCGTCCCTGCTCTCACTCACTCCATGCAGCCGCTCATCAGACACCCGCCCTTCCGGTCACGCCCCCTGCCCCATCTGCCATTGCTACTCCCAAACCTTGGTTATCCTCTCTTAGCAGGCATTTTAAATCTAATATCACACGAGAAGGCAGCTATAAACATATTGAAAGAAATATACAATAAAGTAATCATAAATATTGACAAGAGGGTGCAGTCATTGTCCTCTTTGCCCAGAACTAATGCCGCGTACACACGGTCGTACTTTTCGTCTACAAAAGTCAGACAGCCTGTCCGACAGACTTCCGGCAGACTTTCGGCGGACTTGCGGCGGACTTGCGGCATACTTTCTAACGAACGGACTTGCCTACACACGATCACACAAAAGTCCGTCGAATTCTTACGTGATGACGTACACCGGACTAAAATAAGGAAGTTCATAGCCAGTAGCCAATAGGTGCCCTAGCGTGGCTTTTTGTCCGTCGGACTAGCACACAGACGAGCGGATTTCGGGGTCCGTCGTAGTTACGAAGTAAAGATTTGAAGCATGTTTCAAATCTAAAGTACGTCGGATTTGAGGCTAAAAAAGTACGTTGAAAGTCCGGAGAAGCCCACACACGATCGGATTACCAGCCAGCTTTAGTCCGTCAGCGTCCGTTGGACTTTTGTAGACGAAAAGTACGACCGTGTGTACGCGGCATTAGATTTGATTGGAAGATTTATTAAAACTGGTCCACACAGAATCTGGTGCAGCTGTGCATAGTAACCAATCAGCTTCTAAATTCAGCTTGTTCAATAAAGCTTTGACAATAAACCTAGATACTGATTGGTTACTATGCACAGCTGCACCAGACTCTGCATGCACCAGTTTAAGTAAATCCCTCCCCCATTTGTCAACTGAGAGATATATAAGTATATAGGGCATCAAAGGAAGATCTGACTGCACCTTTCCAAAAACCATTGTCTGATCTTATTGAATATGGCAAGAGACTATGGGTGCCTAGAGGGAAGGAGGTGGAATATCAATGTATATGTTCACCAGTTACCCCTATCTTTCATCACCTACTGAAAGTCAATAAATCTGGTGTTTCCCCTGAAGTAAGGTGACCAGATTTTTAAAATGAAATCCGGGGACATTTTTAAAAAAATTTTTATTGACAAATGGTAAAATATTTTATAAGCATATTTTCCTAAATGATATATGCAGTGTATGTGGTATGTGAGTATGGAATGATTGTAAAAATGATATATATATATATATATGTTATTTCTCATACTTCCTCCATGAGATAAAAAAAAAGATACTTCTTAGAATTTTTTGGGAGGGGAGGGATGGGGCAGCTAAATTCAAATCCAATCCGGGCAGGGGCGGCTCCAGACAATTTTTTTGGGGGTGCTATGGTGGTGCTTGAGGTAAAAGTGAGGGTGCTAGTGTGGTGCGCTACCTGTGGGCTTGGCCAAAAGTGGGTGTGGCCAACAAGTTGCCACAGTCAGAAAGTGGAGGTTTCTTCATGGCGTACAATGGTGATCAGTATATCCTGGCCTCTGTATACCAATAAAAAGCCCAAAAATGCAGCACAACTCTACTCTTCCTTTATACAATTCTACAAATGGATGTATAAGTGCAATGGTAAAACCTATAAAATATACAGTGCAAAACAACCAATGTATTGCAATATAGCAGTGATGGTGTCACCCCCTCTGCAAAAATATTTTGAGAAATTGCAGAGCTTCAATGTGCAAATAATGGTGAAACCCCCTACATACAATAATAACAGAGATACAAATCAAGCAGTGTATTAGAACATAGTAGTGATGGTGTCACCATCTCTGCAAAAGGTAAGAAATATTGCAGAGCTGCAATGTGCAAATCATGGTGGAAAACCCCTATATATAATCATAGTAATAAAATGTAAAATATGTACAATTGTACATTTTATTATGTTAATAGATAGGGGGTTTCTCCACAATTTGCACATTGCAGCTCTGCAATTTCTCAAAATATTTTTGCAGAGGGGGTAAGACCATCATTACTATATTCATATTGCAATACATTGGTTGATTTGCACTGGATCTTCATTTATAGGTGTTACCATTGCCCTTATATGTCCATTTGTACAATTTTATAGATAACGCGTAGGGCAGCGCTGCATTTTTTGCTTTTTATTGATTCACGTTAGATGAGGGAACCAGCTAACAAGATTCTCTTATTGTTTTTGAGATTTTTTTGTTGCATGGCAGTGGTTTTACTTTGTTATGTCCTCTGTATACTGGTAACCACTGGCCCTGCATTTTGGTGGTCAGTGTGCCCCCTGTATGCTGGTGGTCAGTGTGCCCCCTGTATGCTGGTGGTACGTGCTGGGTGCAGAAGGTTGCTACGTGCAGGAGGTTGCTACGTGCAGGAGGTTGCTACGTGCAGGAGGATGCTACGTGCAGAAGGATGCTACGTGCAGGGCTCAGGAGGATGCTACCTGCAGGGTTCTGGAGAATGCTACGTGCAGGCTTCAGGGGGATGCTACGTGCAGGGTGCAGGGCTCAGGAGGATGCTACATACAGGCTTCAGGGGGATGCTACGTGCAGGGTGCAGGGCTCAGGAGGATGCTACGTGCAGGGCTCAGGAGGATGCTACGTGCAGGCTTCAGGGGGATACTATGTGCAAGGTGCAGGGCTCAGGAGGATGCTATGTACAGAGTGCAGGGCTCAGGAGGATGCTACATACAGAGTGCAGTGCTCAGGAGGATGCTACGTACAAAGTGCAGGGCTCAGGAGGATGCTACATACAGAGTGCAGTGCTCAGGAGGATGCTACGTACAGAGTGCAAGGTTCAGGCATGTGTTACATACAGAGTGCACAGTTCAGGAGTGCGTTGTACAGAGTGTAAAGTTCAGGAGTGCGTTGTACACAGTGCAAGGTTCAGGAATTAGCTAAACTGCAAAGACACCAATTACCGTATTTATCGCCGTATAACACGCACTTTTTGGGTGGGTGCGTGTTATACGCCGATCCCCGCCGATCTCCGCTCCGTTGAGGGGAGAGGAGCGAGCGCCGCCGATATACACATAGCCAAGTGTACTCGGCTAGTCTCAGCTCCGCTCACAGTCACACCCAGTTCCACCATTGGACCTGTGTTATTTCCATCATAGGGTGTGACTGGGCGGGACTGCGAGAGGAGTCGAGCCTAGCCGAGTACACTTGGCTTTGTGTATGTCGGCGGCGCTCACTCCTCTCCTCTTGCAATCAGCGGAGATCGGCGCCAATTTCAAATAATCAGCCTGCCTGGGCAAGGCTGCAATGACACAAGGCTGCAATGACTGCCTGGGCAAGGCTGCAATGACACAAGGCTGCAATGACACTGGGCAAGGCTGCAATGACACAAGGCGAGAGGTGAGAGATGCCATAAGTGCAGCCATGATTTTGTGTAAAGACTTTTCTGGTACATCATTAGTTAACAGAAAGAAGTTGTAGGTAGCTGAGTAGTCTTACTTACAGTGTCTGAGGGGGAGGGGATGCCAAGGTATGCAGAATGCAATCTGTGTGTGCTCCGGAGATTGTGAGGACTTTGCGGGGGGTGGACTTTGCAGGGGGGAGAAAAGGCTGGTGCAGCAGCAGATAGTTGAGATGGAGTTTTGATAGAAGAGTGAGCAAACCTGCTATCTTTAGAGGTTGTGTCTCTGCTTGGTGACTGCACTGCTCCTCCTTCTCTCTTCAGGATTTGTTATGCCTGGGTGCAGTGATTGGTGGGTACAGCTGGTCTCTCTATATGTGCTGCTCTGTAGGGGGAGGTCAGAGCTCCCCAGGGAAAGATGCTGGACAGAGATGTTGATCATAGACATCCAAGACACACCCCCAGGGTTTCCGATTTGCGCCCCAAGACTGCCTGAGTAGTGAGAATGAATGGATCTGTCAAGTCCAACCGCTGATGTTGGGATGGGCGGGGTCAATATGCAGAGCTACGCCCCCTTTGGCAGACAGCCCGTGCATAGACAAGTAGCTGGTGTTTATGCATTGGTGGGCGGGGAGGAAGGTGGCAGGTGGTGGGACCAATTGTAACTAGTGTATGTGTACCCACAGCGGTGTATAATAAACCTGAATTATACACTGCTGTGGGTACATATACACTAGTTACAATTGGTCCTGCCCCCTGCCACCTTCCTTCCCGCCCACCAATGCATAAACCGCCGGCTATTTGTTTATGCACGGGCTGTCAATAGAGGGGGCGGAGCTGCGCATATCGGCCCAGCCCATCCCTGACATCAGAGCTTGGGTTTGACAGCTCCACTCACTCTCAGTGTCACTGTGGCCCTACGCTCCCGGCTTGCCCACCAATCCAAACCACACTGGATGGATATTGACATTGCTGCATGTCCTGCTAGGGCTAGGCTGTCAGCGATAAGTATAGGCACCCCCCTGAATCCGGAGACAGATCCGGGGACAGTGTCCTCAATCCGGGGATTTCCCCGGAAACCAGGGACGTCTGGTCACCCTACCCTGAAGGGCACCCTATAGTGGCGGGTATTGTTTGTCTTTATTATAGGGGTGAGGGAAATGGGTGGACTCATACTTACACACATTTAGGCTCCCAGGTTTTATTAGGAACACTAAGATAGTCCTGTCCTACATCCAAGGCTTATCTCTGATGGATGTAAAGGCACTTTACTCATTAAGTTCCTATGATTTGGCTATTGTAGCCCTCACTGCTTCTTGTCTAGCCACTTCATGAAAACAGCAATAGAGGAGCTTTGTTGATGCAGGAGAGTATATATATATATATTTTTTTTTACATACTGTCATCAGAGCAATTGCAGTGTCACTATGATGACATTGCACGGCTGTGGCGGTGATAATATACAATGGCATGCAGCTCTGATAATGCAGCTCTGATATCACTGTATGTCAGAGCAGCCAGACATTGGGGGTTATTTTCGAAAGGCAAACCACTTTGCACTAGAAGTGCAAACTACAAGTGCAAAGTGCACTTGAAATTGCACTGAAAGTGCACTTGGAAGTGCAGTCGCTGTAAATCTGATGGGAAGATCTGAAATGAGGGAAAGCTCTGCTGATTTTATCATCCAATCATGTGCAAGCTAAAATGCTGTTTTTTATTTTCCTTGCATGTCCCCCTCGGATCTACAGTGACTGCACTTCCAAGTGCACTTTCAGTGCAATTTCAAGTGCACTTTGCACTTGTAGTTTGCACTTGAAGTGCAAAGTGGATTTGCCTTTTGTAAATAACCCCCATTGTCTCTTATCACAGTCACAGCAGTAAAATGTCACCAGACCAGTCCAATTATACAGTATATGCTGCAACTTGGAGAGTCCCAAATTCAAAATTTTGAATCACACTTTACAGAGGAGCCTTGACAAGGCAGTGCGGCCTCTGCATATATTTGCAAATGGATGCAACTAAAACCTCTGTTATTAATGTAAATTGTTAGACAGTATCAAGTAGTGTTTTTTTGTTTTTGCAGGCTAGCTAGTAAGTGTGCTGGGGCATCTTCTGCTTGTTTGTATTGTGCCATGCCCTTCCATGTGCATCTTGCTTCAAAAACTAGCTATAAATTGGGGTGGCTGGCTGCCATTCTTTTATAGCTTGCTTTTTAGATTCGGCATGGGGACATATTGGATGCCTTCAGCTGCCATTGTGCTCTTGCTGGACTTCTAATATGCCCATGCACCTTTAAGGAGGAATAAGCTTTCTCCAGGCATACCCGCCCCTAATAATATCCACCACTATATATGCTCCAACTTGGAGACTCCCAAATTTAGGAGGTAGGACCAGATTTTACAGGGGAGCCTTGGTGTAGCAGTATTGCTTCCACATATACAGCATTTGCATATGTGTGCAACAAAAACCTATGTTTTTAATGGAATTTTTCCAGACAGTGTCAATTTTTTTTTTTTTGTTTGTTTGTTTTACTGTGGCTAGCTAGTAAGTGCGCTGGGAAATTTTCAGTTTGTTTATATTAATATTTATGTGTGTGCCTCTACAGAGCAAGTTAAGTGTCACTATGACTATGGTGACATTCTACTCCTGTGGCAGTGATCATGTATGATGGCATGCTGATGATATCACTGTCAGTGCAGCCAGCCTTTTTCTTTGATCACTAGGCACAGCTATACAATGTCACCATAAGGACACTGCACTTGCTCTAGTGACACGTATGTAAAAAAAAAATAACAAAATTATATATATATATATATATATACCGTATTTTTCGGACCATAAGACACACTTTTTTCCCCAAAAAATATGGGGGAAAATGTCTCTGCGTCTTATGGTGCCAATACTGCCTGCCACCCCCCATCTCTGCCATGTTGCATACTGGGCCAGCGCAGCGGTGGTCAGGGGGAACTTCCACAGATGGGAGGCAACCGGCGCCATTAGCTTGAGCTCACAGGGAGTCAGACTGGTCCGTGGCAGCATCTTTTTCGGGCCTGGCCGGGCCCCAGCAGCCTTCCTGAATCCTACAGCAAGGGAAGGGGGCCGGTACAGGTAGAAGAAGCTCAGGAAGCTTTGCATCAGGTCCAGTGCATGGAGGCAGGCCCACACAATGTCATTAAGTGTTGCTACTGTATATGTTACTTTATTAGTGCTTGACCAGTTTAGAGCACATATTTGCGAAATTACAAAAAAGTTTTGTGTGGCTCTGCGCACTGCGCCTGCTCTCCTGTTGCTGAATAGTAAAGTGAGCCCTCATTGGTCACTGCCTCACTCCAAGTCCCTTCCAGTTCCTCGCATCTGCAAGCAATGCCTGCCCTGCATTCTGCATTCTTTTGAAGTACAGTATACAGTACATGAAAAAAAATTACTAAACACTGTCTCTGTGAATACCAGTAATTAACACTGACCAGGTGCCAGCCCAGCCACCCACTTCAGGGACCAGCTCAGCCTCCCACTGCCAGGACCAGGTGCCAGCTCAGCCACCCACTGCCAGGACCAGGTGCCAGCTCAGCCACCCACTGCAGGAACCAGGTGCCAGCTCAGCCACCCACTGCAGGAACCAGGTGCCAGCTCAGCCACCCACTGCAGGGACCAGGTGCCAGCTCAGCCACCCACTGCAGGGACCAGGTGCCAGCTCAGCCACCCACTGCCAGGACCAGGTGCCAGCTCAGCCACCCACTGCCAGGACCAGGTGCCAGCTCAGTCACCCACTGCAGGAACCAGGTGCCAGCTCAGCCACCCACTGCAGAAACCAGGTGCCAGCTCAGCCACCCACTGCAGGGACCAGGTGCCAGCTCAGCCACCCACTGACAGGATCAGGTGCCAACTCAGCCACCAACTGCAGGGACCAAGTGCCAGCCCAGCCACCCACTGCAGGGACCAGGTGCCAACTCAGCCATCCACAGCAGGGCCAGGGACCAGGTGCTAAAGCAGAAAGGATGATAAAGCAGAAAAGACTGACATATAAAATTCCTTTTAAACTGGAGGTGGTAAAATATGCTTAAGAACATGGAAACAGAGCAGCGGAGAGACATTTTGGTCCACCTCCAACTAAAAAAATGATAAAAGAGTGGCGGAAACAGGAGGGTCATGGGGCGTACACACGGTCGGACTTTTCAGCTACAAAAGTCCGACAGCCTGTCTGACAGACTTCCGGCGGACTTTCGGCAGACTTGCGGCAGACTTTCTAACGAACGGACTTGCCTACACACGACCACACAAAAGTTCGACAGCCTAGTACGCGGTGACGTACACCAAGTCCGGCGAGACTATAAAACGGAAGTTCAATAGCCCATACGACACCCTTTGGGCTCCTTCTGCTAATCTCGTGTTTATCTCGTGTTAGTAGAAGTTTGGTGAGAGACGATTCGCGCTTGTGAGACTCGTATTTTTCAGTTCGTTTTAACTGTTGTTCAGTCTGTGCTTGTGAGGTTTGTATCTGCTTTTCAGTGCGTTTGGTCAGTTGGCATTGAGAAATCTTTGTTTTATTGTCCGCTCGTTCCTGATTTTCAGGTCGCTCTTCACAGGCCTTGCTGTTCTTCAGTGCGTTCTGTTTAGTGCGTTCTGACCAGCCGACCGTTTTGAAACCATGTTACTTGTACGTACTCGTTGTCGAGCTTGTGCATTGTATGTGTTTGGTGCTGTAGTTTATTCTTCAGACCAAGACCAGTCCATGAACAGGGCGAGGAGGAGTTCATGGACCAAGAATTGGTTGCTCCAGCGTGACCAGTTCTGTCACATGCCATTGCTCCATGAGATCCGTGAGAATAATCCTGAGGATTTCAGTAACTTTCTCCGGATGACGGACCCCATTTTTGACCGTTTGGTGGCTTTGCTGACCCCCTATATCAGCAGGCAGGATACCTGCATGAGGCAAGCCATCACTCCGGAGCAGAGGCTAGTTGCCACGTTGCGGTACTTGGCGACAGGGAGAAGCCTGCAGGACCTCAAGTTCTCGACAGGCATCTCCCCCCAGGCTCTGGGGATCATTATCCCAGAGACCTGTTCTGCCATCATCCAGGTCCTGCAGAAGGACTATATTAAGGTAAGATATTTTTCTTTTATTAGCATCACATGTTCTTTTATGTAATCTTTGATAATGTAATGTATTTCTTGCCTCAAACACTACTTACCATCATTGCAATATAGTGTGAATGTCCCCTTTTTCTCCTCACACATGCTGGATTTTTTTCCTGTTCTTTTTTGTCATGCATGTATATTTGCCTTCAATAATCTCCCCAGCATGCAATGCTGGGCACATATCCACCTAGTCTACTCATTTTGAATGTATTTTGTTTGAGTGTATTTAGTGTGCTTATAATTAGTAATTAGCTTGATTTCCCAACCCCCCCCCACCTAAACTCAATCCAAATAGTGTGCTTATAATTAGCAATTAGCTTGATTTCCCAACCCCCTCCCCCCCACCTAAACTCAATCCAAATAGTGTGCTTATAATTAGCAATTAGCTTGATTTCCCAACCCCCCCCACCTAAACTCAATCCAAATAGTGTGCTTATAATTAGCAATTAGCTTGATTTCCCAACCCCCTCCCCCCCACCTAAACTCAATCCAAATAGTGTGCTTATAATTAGCAATTAGCTTGATTTCCCAAACCCCCCCCCACCTAAACTCAATCCAAATAGTGTGCTTATAATTAGCAATTAGCTTGATTTCCCAACCCCCACCTAAACTCAATCCAAATAGTGTGCTTATAATTAGCAATTAGCTTGATTTCCCAAACCCCCCCCCCCCACCCCCGTAATAATTTGCTAGAATGTTCTGTGGTGTTGATTTGTATAAAGCAAATATATGTTGCACTTTGCAAAATGCATGTGCACTCTACAAGTGCATTTGCTCCAGTGCTTTAGTAAATGAGCAGAAGCTCTGCTGATTTCCATCATCAAATCATATGCAAGCCACAAAGTGTTTTCATTAATTGCCCTTGCATGTGATTGTGTACTCCTTGCAACATGACTGCCTTTTTACCTTACCTCATTTACTTTAAGCTGGGGAGCAACTGCACTTGCAGAGTGCGACAACTGCAGTCTTGTAGCCTTTTTAGTCCATAAATCCCTGCGTGTCCTAAAAGTAATATTTTTTAGGGATTTCACAACCCCCTAAAATGTAATCAATGTTCCATCAGAGGGGGTGAGCAATCTGATAAGTGTGCCTTTCCATATTATTTCTTCCAGAAGATTTAAATTATTTAATGTTATACTGATGCTGGGGAATAATGTTTTTAATTGTATAATTTTCTTGCAATGTTATCTTCAAAATTACTGATTTTGGTTTTCTTGTTTGATTCCCCAGTTTCCTTCAACGCCACAGGAATGGCAGACTGTGGCATCCCATTTTGCCACCCGTTGGGACTTTCCCAATTGTGGAGGGGCTATAGATGGGAAACATGTCCACATCGTGCCACCACCCCATTCGGGGTCATACTATTTTAATTATAAGGGGTTCCACAGTATTGTTTTAATGGCGGTGGTGTCGGCACACTATGAATTTTTATATGTGGACGTGGGGAAGAATGGCCGGATGTCGGATGGAGGAGTATTTGCCCAGACGGAGTTCTGCCAGCGTCTCCAGAGTGGTGGCCTGGGATTGCCACCTGATGCGGATAACGTGGAAGGACTCCCCTTTGTCTTCATTGCCGATGTAGCCTTCGCTCTGAGCAAGCACCTCATGAGGCCATTCCCCCAAAGAACCCTCACCCCGGAGAGGAGGGTTTTTAATTTCCGGCTGGCCAGAGCTAGAAGAGTGGTTGAGAATGCGTTTGGGATTCTGGCCAGCCGCTTCCGCCTGTTTCAAACCTCCATTAATTTGGCATCCTGCACAACTTTTTACACAAACATTCTCCAAATTATATGGTACCAGTTGGGCCTGAGGCCGGACTTATCGATGACAACCTTACGGGCCTGGATACTGTCCGTACTGGCTTGGCCCCCCAAAGTGCCCGTCAAGTTAGACAGCAATATGTTAATTATTTTATGGGTAGGGGGGCCATTGCAATGGGCCAGGATATCTAAATATTTTAAATAAAAAAAATCTGGATGAAATCTTGAATTATATTTATTGCTTGCCTTTCTTTTGGGCTTTCTCCTAGGTTATGGTCGAGCAGTTGTAGTGCCAACTGTATTTTCATTTTAAATTTCTAAATAAGCTCCATTGCCACTGTAAACAACTTTTTTCAAATTATAACCAAACTGATACTGAGCATTGAAATAACAAACCACACATTTATTTAATGCCTAAGCAGATGTTTTTATTAATCGTTGTTATGCATTCAGTAGGGATGAGCCGAACACCCCCCGGTTCGGTTCGCACCAGAACCCGCGAACGGACCGAAAGTTCGCACGAACGTTAGAACCCCATTGACGTCTATGGGACTCGAACGTTCGAAATCAAAAGTGCTCATTTTAAAGGCTAATTTGCATGGTATTGTCCGAAAAAGGGTTTGGGGACCCGGGTCCTACCCCAGGGGACATGTATCAATGCAAAAAAAACTTTTAAAAACGGCCATTTTTTCGGGAGCAGTGATTTTAATGATGCTTAAAGTAAAAAAAAAAAAAGTGAAATATTCCTTTAAATATCGTACCTGGGGGGTGTCTATAGTATGCCTGTAAAGTGACGCGTGTTTCCCATGTTTAGAACAGTCCCTGCACCAAATGTCATTTTTAAAGGAAAAAATCTCATTTAAAACTGCTTGCGGGTTTAATGTCATGTCGGGTCATGGCAATATGGATGAAAATCAGTGAGACAAACGGCATGGGTACCCCCCCAGTCCATTACCAGGCCCTTTGGGTCCTGTATGGATATTAAGGGGAACCCCGCACCCAAATTAAAATAAGGAAAGGCCCTATATACTCTGAACAGCAGTATACAGGCGGTGCAAACAAGACAGGGACTGTAGGTTTGTTGTTAAGTAGAATCTCTTTGTAATTTTGAACGGGTACATTTTTAACGTGTTTAGCTCCAGCCAAAAAATCTTTTTTAAGCTTTTTGGAAAACATAGGGAAGGGTTATCACCCCTGTGACATTTGTTTTGCTATCTTTCCTCCTCTTCAGAAGATTTCACCTCACTTTTTTGTCCCAATGAAAAATGTTTTTTGAAAATTTGGGTTTTTTTGTGGAACAAGGATTGGAAAGCATCAGTGGAAAGGAGAAATTGTTTTCCCATATTAACTCTTACAGGAGAGAATTTCCCTTCCTAGGGGTAGATTTCATCTCACTTCCTGTTGTCTCCTTCCGTTTGCAAGTAGGAGTCGTTTGTAAGTTAGATGTTTGAAAGTAGGGTCCTGCCCTATATACTCAGCAGAAATTTGGGCCTTAGGTGTTGCTGTGGCCACAACACTGTAAGCCCTCACAGGGCCCTGCTGTGAAATATTAGATCAAGAATTGTAATTACATGCCCCTGTTGAACAGGAGCTGAAAAATTAGGCCTTAGGCACTGGTGCTGGTGCCACAACACTGCAACCCCTCACAGACACTCTAGTTGGAACGCAGGAACGAGCCCTGCTGCAAAGTATTGCATCAAAAATTGTAATTACACGCCCCTGTTAGACAGGGGCAGAAAAATTAGTCCTTAGGCACTGGTGCTGGTGCCACAACACTGCAACCCCTCACAGACACTCTAGTTGGAACGCAGGAACGAGCCCTGCTGCAAAGTATTGCATCAAAAATTGTAATTACACGCCCCTGTTAGACAGGGGCAGAAAAATTGGGCCTTAGGCACTGGTGCTGGTGCCACAACACTGCAACCCCTCACAGACACTCTAGTTGGAATGCAGGAACGAGCCCTGCTGCAAAGTATTACATCAAAAATTGTAATTACACGCCCCTGTTAAACAGGGGCTGAAAAATTGTGCCTTAGGCACTGGTGGTGGCGCCCAGAACCAAAAATGTTCTTACAAGCTATCAGCGTGATGATTGAGGAGGAAGAGGATAATTACTCAGGGATAGTCACTCAGCATCAGCATAAGCAGTCTTTGAAGGGATCTGAAAAAAATTATTCAGTTACATCAGCATCAGGTGCTTGGTAGCTGGTGGTGATCCAAGACTGATTCATTTTTATGAAGGTCAGCCGATCGACCGAGTCAGTGGACAGACGCACCCTGTGATCGGTTACCACGCCTCCAGCAGCACTGAATGTGCGTTCCGAAAGAACGCTGGATGCAGGACAGGCCAGTAGCTCAATTGCATACTGTGCAAGCTCTGGCCAGTGATCCATCCTCAAGATCCAGTAACCCAGAGGATTTTCGGTGGGAAAGGTGTCCAAGTCTGATCTTGCCCCTAGGTATTCCTGCACCATGTAAAACAGACGCTGGCGATGGTTGCTGGAACCGATCATACCTTGGGGCTGCGGACCAAAAAATTGTCTGAACGCATCGGTCAGACGGCCACCTTCTCCACCGCTCCTTCTTTGACTGACCGAAGCCTCAGCAACACTTTGTCCAGAAACAGGAGTTTGTAACCTCCCAGTCTCTGGGAACGCGTTGCACAGACCTTTCTGCAAGGCCTCCCGAAGATGTTTCATCCTCTGCTCCCTCTGCGATGGCAAGATAAGGTCCGCAACCTTACCCTTGTAACGTGGATCAAGGAGGGTTGCCAGCCAGTATTGGTCCTTCTCCTTGATACCACGAATACGAGGATCCTTACGCAGGCTTTGCAGGATCAGGGAGGCCATGCAGCGTAGGTTTGCTGAGGCATTCGGTCCGGAGTCCTCTGGGTCACTAAGGACAACAACGTCCGCAGCCACCTCCTCCCAGCCACGTACAAGTCCATGTGTTCCTTGGGACTGATCCCTTAAAGACTGCTGATGCTGAGTGCCAGGCTCCACCTCCATACTGACACAATCTTCCTCCTCCTCCTCCTCCTCCTCGTCCTCTTCCTGTGTGATCGGCGGGCACGCAGGAACACTGTCTGGATAAAGGGGGCCTTGAGAGCTAAGGAAGTCCTCCTCTTCCTGCCTCTGTTCTGCCTCAAGTGCCCTGTCCATTATTCCACGCAGCGTGTGCTCCAACAGGTGGACAAGGGGGACAGTGTCACTGATGCATGCACTGTCAGTGCTCACCATCCTCGTGGCCTCCTCGAATGGTGACAGGACAGTGCATGCATCCCTGATCATGGCCCACTGGCGTGGGGAAAAAAAACCAAGGTCCCCTGACCCTGTCCTGGTGCCATAGTCGCACAGGTACTCATTGATGGCCCTCTGCTGCGTGTGCAGCCGCTGCAGCATGGCCAACGTTGAGTTCCACCTGGTGGGCATGTCACAGATTAGGCGGTTCTTGGGCAGGTTAAACTCCTTTTGGAGGTCCGTCAGCCGAGCACTGGCATTATATGACCGGCGGAAATGCACACAGACTTTCCTGGCCTGCCTCAGGACATCCTGTAAGCCCGGGTACCTGCCCAAGAACCGCTGCACCACCAAGTTAAGGACGTGAGCCAAACAGGGCACATGGGTCAGTTGTCCCTGTCGGAGGGCAGAGAGGAGGTTGGTGCCATTGTCGCAAACCACCATTCCTGCCTTAAGTTGGCGTGGCGTCAACCACCTCTGAACCTGCCCCTGCAGAGCTGACAGAACCTCTGCCCCAGTGTGGCTCCTGTCCCCCAAGCACACCAGCTCAAGCACCGCATGGCATCTTTTGGCCTGCGTACTTGCGTAGCCCCTTGAACGCCTACGGAGCACCGCTGGTTCCGGGGAAGAGGCCATGGAGGAAGAAGAAGAGGAGGGGGTGGAGGAGAGAGGTGTGTCACAATCAGCATTTTGGAGGCGTGGTGGCGGAACAACCTTCAACACTACTGCACCTTGTCCTGCATCCTTCCCAGCTGCCAGCAGAGTCACCCAATGCGCCGTGAAACTTAAGTAATGTCCCTGTCCATGCCTGCTGGACCATGAGTCAGCGGTAATATGCACCTTACCGCTGACCGCCCTGTCCAGCGAGGCATGGACATTGCCTTCCACATGCCGGTAGAGAGCCGGAATCGCCTTCCGTGAGAAAAAGTGGCGTTTGGGTACCTGCCACTGAGGAACCGCACATTCCACAAACTCACGGAAGGGGGCAGAGTCTACCAACTGAAAAGGCAGCAGTTGAAGTGCTAGCAATTTTGCCAAGCTAGCATTCAACCGCTGGGCATGTGGATGGCTGGGAGCAAACTTCTTTCGGCGGTGCAGCAGCTGGGGCAGGGAAATTTGCCTGGTACAATCTGACGTCGGTGTACCAAAAGCAGATTGCCCACAAGTACTTGGCTGTGACACATCTAATTCTACACCTTCATTCCTCTCACTGCAGGTCTCAGAGAGGACTGAAGGTCTAGTGGGGTTGGAAATCTCAGCTGATGAGGAGCAAGGAGAGATCCTCTTTGTTCTTTGGTGTGGGTCTTTTAGATATGCTTGCCAACGAACTGCATGGCAGGTCAACATATGTCTGGTCAAGCATGTGGTACCCAAGCGGGAGATGTTTTGGCCACGCGAGATACGCTTGAGACATATGTTGCAAATAGCAGCGGTGCGATCTGATGCACTCGTCTCAAAAAAGGCCCACACCAAAGAACTTTTTGAATAACGCGCAGAGACTGCAGCGCCCTGCACATGTGGAGCTTTGGGGTGTGATGCAGTCAATGTGCTGCCCTTAGGCTGGCCCCTGGAGGGCATCCTGCCTCGTTGGTGATGTGCCGCCTCCTCCTCCTCCTCCTCCTCTCTCCTATCAGGCACCCACGTTGAGTCAGTGACCTCATCATCCCCTCCCTCCTCATCACTGGAGCAAACCTGGCAGTATGCTGCAGCAGGGGGAGCATGACTGCCAGATTGCTGTCCTTCTTGGGCACCCCCTCTGTCCATGCTCATGTTACTGCCTTCATCGAGCTCAGTATCATCATCAGAGCCTTCCAAACGCTGGGCATCCTCCTGGAGCATGTACCCAACACTGTGGTCAAACAGTTCGAGGGAATCCTCAGGAGGACATGGTGGAGCCATGAGTCACTGATGACATTGAGCTGAGGGAAGAGGCCGCTGCTTTGCCAGACAAAGCACCCTGGGCATGGGTGAGAGAGGATGAGGAGGATGAGGACGGCTTGGTCATCCACTCGACCAAGTCTTCCGCATGTTGCGGCTTAACACGGCCAGCTGCCGAAAAAAAGGCCAAGCGTGTCCCATGGCCACGTGCTGATGAGGATGCACCGTCTCCACGACCAGCACTAGACACAGAGCCTGCTTGCCCTCTCTTATTGGCTTGTGACTGTCTGCCTCTCCTTCTTGGCCTTCCAGACATACTAATGGCCTGTAGCTGCACTAAGCTGGGATAGAACACCTGTAATTTTCTTCAGGTAGCTTTATATACTGTAACCAGACAAGCCTGCCTGTCAGTAGGAAGATAACAGGAACGGATCTAGCTGAACACTGTGAGCAGGACGCACTGCACTAAATGTAAATAGCAGGAACGGATCTAGCTGAACACTGTGAGCAGGACGCACTGACTGCACTAAATGTAAATAGCAGGAACGGATCTAGCTGAACACTGTGAGCAGGACGCACTGACTGCACTAAATGTAAATAGCAGGAACGGATCTAGCTGAACACTGTGAGCAGGACGCACTGCACTAAATGTAAATAGCAGGAACGGATCTAGCTGAACACTGTGAGCAGGACGCACTGACTGCACTAAATGTAAATAGCAGGAACAAATCTAGCTGAACACTGTGAGCAGGACGCACTGACTGCACTAAATGTAAATAGCAGGAACGGATCTAGCTGAACACTGTGAGCAGGACGCACTGACTGCACTAAATGTAAATAGCAGGAACGGATCTAGCTGAACACTGTGAGCAGGACGCACTGCACTAAATGTAAATAGCAGGAACGGATCTAGCTGAACACTGTGAGCAGGACGCACTGCACTAAATGTAAATAGCAGGAACGGATCTAGCTGAACACTGTGAGCAGGACGCACTGACTGCACTAAATGTAAATAGCAGGAACGGATCTAGCTGAACACTGTGAGCAGGACGCACTGCACTAAATGTAAATAGCAGGAACAGATCTAGCTGAACACTGTGAGCAGGACGCACTGCACTAAATGTAAATAGCAGGAACGGATCTAGCTGAACACTGTGAGCAGGACGCACTGCACTAAATGTAAATAGCAGGAACAGATCTAGCTGAACACTGTGAGCAGGACGCACTGACTGCACTAAATGTAAATAGCAGGAACGGATCTAGCTGAACACTGTGAGCAGGACGCACTGCACTAAATGTAAATAGCAGGAACAGATCTAGCTGAACACTGTGAGCAGGACGCACTGCACTAAATGTAAATAGCAGGAACGGATCTAGCTGAACACTGTGAGCAGGACGCACTGCACTAAATGTAAATAGCAGGAACAGATCTAGCTGAACACTGTGAGCAGGACGCACTGCACTAAATGTAAATAGCAGGAACAGATCTAGCTGAACACTGTGAGCAGGACGCACTGCACTAAATGTAAATAGCAGGAACGGATCTAGCTGAACACTGTGAGCAGGACGCACTGACTGCACTAAATGTAAATAGCAGGAACGGATCTAGCTGAACACTGTGAGCAGGACGCACTGCACTAAATGTAAATAGCAGGAACAGATCTAGCTGAACACTGTGAGCAGGACGCACTGCACTAAATGTAAATAGCAGGAACGGATCTAGCTGAACACTGTGAGCAGGACGCACTGCACTAAATGTAAATAGCAGGAACAGATCTAGCTGAACACTGTGAGCAGGACGCACTGCACTAAATGTAAATAGCAGGAACGGATCTAGCTGAACACTGTGAGCAGGACGCACTGACTGCACTAAATGTAAATAGCAGGAACGGATCTAGCTGAACACTGTGAGCAGGACGCACTGCACTAAATGTAAATAGCAGGAACAGATCTAGCCTAATCTATCTAACTCAAATCAAATGACACTGTCTGTCTCTCTCTCTATCAGCACACCGGAACACACTACACAGGGCCGCCGTGCAGGCGGCCTTATATAGTGTGGGGCGTGTACTAAATCCCCTGAGCCATAATTGGCCAAAGCCACCCTGGCTTTGGCCAATTACAGCTCTCTCTACTGACGGCGCTGTGATTGGCCAAGCATGCGGGTCATAGTGCATGCTTGGCCAATCATCAGCCAGCAATGCACTGCGATGCCGCAGTGAATTATGGGCCGTGACGCGCCACGCGAATTTGGCGCGAACGGCCCATAACGTTCGCAATTCGACGGACGGTCGAACAGACGATGTTCGAGTCGAACATGGGTTCGACTCGAACACGAAGCTCATCCCTAGCATTCAGTTATGCATTTAGTATAAAATGTTCCTAGCCAAAAATATAATGATATATTACTAATTTTCGAATAATATAATTATAGTTAAATATTTTTACATAATCGAAAATACAATTTTTTGGGCATTTTGATTTTAGCAAACAGGCCTTTTTTTTTTTTTTTTGGTTTTTTAAAATCCTTTATTTTTGGTTTTTTGGTTTTTTAAAATCCTTTTTTTTTTTTTTTTTTTTGGTTTTTTAAAATCCTTTTTTTTTTGGTTTTTTAAAATCCTTTTTTTTTGGTTTTTTAAAATGATGTTAAACAGCCATATAATTTAACAGAAAATAATAAAGAGAAGGCCCAGAATGGGGTCAGCAAACCAGGAAATGAAGGACATGATCGATGTTTTGGGGTTTCAAAAAGGGCATTTAGATTCGACCCAAAACATCAATCATGTCCTTCATTTCCTGCTGCATACGATTCAGCCGATTACGCATTTCATCGATCTCCCCATTCCAGGCCATTATTTGAGCTATTAGCCGTTGGGCACTGTCTGTGGTGAAATAGTCACTTGTTGGACCTAAAGTGGAATGAAAAAAAAGATGTGTTTAGAAATATGCACACATACATAGTTTACCTTACCATAAAGCTGGTGTCTCAGACACTGACCTGGTGGGGTGCCCATGTTGCATAATTCCTGAACATCCTCGGGGGTGGCACTGTTGCTTGACTCAAGCACAACCAGATCACCTAAAATAGAGTAGAAAAATTACATAAAAGAAAAGGCAGCCATGCATAGATTACCGTAAGCTGGTGTGTCAGACACTCACCTGGTGGGGTGCCCATGTCGCCCACCTCTCCTTCCTCCACATCCTCAGTGGGGCTTGGGCTGATTTCCCAAGTATGTTCTTTTGCTTGGGGGGGACTGTGTTCTTCTTGTTGGCTGAGTGATTTTTCCCCTATGTGAACCAAAAAATTAATATACTTAGCGCACAGATATTTTAGTACATAGTAATCTTCAAACATTTGTAGTGAAGTGGTGTACAAATGGTCTGTTTGTGTAGAGCTCCTAGTTGACCTAAATATTTAAATTTCTAAAGACATATCGGATAGATAGATATCTAGATATCAATATCTA